>NW_004624740.1:29032134-29107965 GCF_000247695.1 Heterocephalus glaber | reverse complement strand
GTTTCTCTAGTGTGAGAAACTGAAAGTGTAATTAAGGATACACACGGATGAAATCGCCTAATAACATATTTCTTGGATTGTGTTTCCATCGCGTGTCATATGACTGTATTGTAATTTAAATTAGGGAGAAGCTTGGCTTATGTGGAGTCTGCTAGCTCACTGGACCTTTTTTTCCAGACCACTATTTGTTCAATGTTGGTTTGGGGGATCTTTCTGAAACAAATCACATCCTCTGGTGTCTTGTCAGTGCTCTCAATGCTTTTTTAAGTTATATGGAAAAATGTTTAAGTGCTTTTCAGTTTTGTTTTGGTTGAGTTCTACTGTATTTGAATATTATTGTAGTGGTTTTTTTCCCTTGCATTGTTCTTCTTTGAATGGTTTTAATTTTTGTATGTGTGTGTGTTTGATAATAAAGTTATTTAAAAAATAAAAAGAATCTAGCCATTTCTTCTGAATTCTTCAGTTTATTGGAGTACAGGTTTTCAAAGTAGTTGCTAATAATCTTCTGTATTTTGATGGTATCCACTGTGATTTTACCTTTTTAATTTCTAATTGCATTGATTTGGGGTTTTCCTTTGGTTCTTTTTTCTTTTGTTTTGTAAGATTGCCTAAGGGTTTGTCTATTCCTTTAAAGAAGCAGCTCTTCAATTCATTGATTCTTTGTATTTTTTGGTATTGATTTCATTAATTTCTGCTCAGATTTTTATAATTTCCTTCCTTGTACCAGCTTTGATTTGGATTCTTTTTATTTTCTGGTACCTGAGGGTGCCTCGTTAGGTTATTTATTTTGGCTTGCTCTGTTTTTCTGATGTGGGCATTCACAGCTATAAACTTCCCTCTTAAGACTGTTCATTGTGTTCCATAAGTTCTGACATGTTGTACTGGCATTATCATTTGATTCTAGGAACCATTTTTTTCCTTGATTTCTTTTATGACCCATTAATTATTTAAGAGTGTATTGTTTAATTTTCAATAATTTGCATTATTTCTGCAATTTTTTTGCAATTAATTTTTAATTTCATTGAGTAATATGCATGGGATAATTTCATTTACTTAATTTTCATTTACTTCAGCATGCTTTATTGGCTAATATGTGATCTATTTTGGAGAAAGTTCTATGTGCTGCTGAGAAAATGTATATTCTGTTGTTGTTGAGTGGAACATTCTGCAGATATGTATTAAGTCCATTTGTTTTAATATTTTGTTCAATTCTTATATTTTCTTTGTTGATTTTTTGTCTAGTTGAACTATATTTTTGATAATTGGAGTATTGTATCATATGTGGCTTTAATCAGATTGAGATAACGTCTTCTATACCTATTTTCTTCAGGGCTTTTATCATGAACAAATATAGGATTACACTATAATTGTATTGACATTCATCTAATCTTTTATGATGTTGGGAACACCATTGTTCAGTGTATATATGTTTATAATTGTTAACTTTTCCTATTGAATTGTTCCCATAACCAGTATGTAGTAACCTGCTTTTCCTCTTCTGATCAGTTTTGGCTTAATAGTCTACTTTGTCTGAATATAGGATAGCAACTCGTGCTTCTTTCTTTTCAGGTTCCTGTTGCGTGGAATATTGTTTTCCATCCTTTGATTTTTAGTCTATGAATTGCTTTTTGAATTAAATGTGTTTCTTATATGCCGTATACCACTTAATTTAGTTTCTTGATCCATTCTACCAATCTGTATCTTTTGATTGGTAATTTAGACCATTCATGTTAAGAATTATTACTGAAAGTTCTTGACATATTCCTGTCATTGCATTATTTCCCTGGTGCCTCTTTTCCCTTCACCTTAACTTCTCACCCTAATTGATGTATTCATTCTATTAGACCTTTTGGCTTTGTTAGCTTCATTGTTCTCTTCTAGGATATCCTTGAGAATTTTTTGGAATGCTGGTTTAGTGGTCATAAATTTCTTAAGGTCATCTTTGTCATAGAAATACCTTATTTCTTCATCAGTTTTGCAAGATAGTTTTGCAGGATATATCAGTCTAGGTTTGAAGTTGTCTTCTAGGGCTTGATACACTTCACCCAAAGCTCTTTTGGCCTTTAAGGTTTGTGTTGATAAGTTTGTTGTAATTCTAATGGGCTTACCTTTATAAGTGATTCATTGCTTTTCTCTAATAGCTTTTAAGATTCAGTCCTTGTGTCCTAGGATTTTGTCTGTGATGTGTTGTGAAACGTTTCTTTTCTGATCATGGCTATTTGAGGTTATATATGCCTCAATTAATTTGTATGTAAAATTCTTTTCCTATATTTGGAGTTTTCTGCTATTATTTCTGTAAACAGGTTGTTATGTCCTTTGTGCTGTCTTCTGATTTGTAACTAATTCCAATTAATCTTAGATTAGTCTTCTATTCATCATCTAGCAACTTTTAGATTCATTTTTCATGTTCTCTTATTGTTTTTAAGATATCTCTGAATAATTGGTCTCCAACAGCAGCCCTGTCTTCTGGTTCTGACCCTCTGTCCTCACACTGGCTGCTTCCAATGTCCATACATTCAATAGAATTCTTGATCTCCTGTATTTCTGTTTTTTACCTTTTCATGGACTCTAATTTTTTTCTAAACTGGTCATTCATGTTTTGTATAGTTTGGTTCAGGTCAGCTAGCTTTTTATTAGTGTCTCGCATAGACTCACTGCTCATTTTATTTACTAAGTCCATTATTTATTCAGTTATATTTTCTTTGAGGGCACTGAGCACCTTATTGATCTGTTTTTATATTTTATCTCTTCTGTTATACTAATAATTCAGCTGTGTGGCTTTTGATCCCATCCCCCAGCATACAAATCAGCTTTGGAGTAGTTGGGAGTTTAGGGAAGCATTTTGTTGCCTTGTCTTCTCATTTTTCTGTTGTTTTGTTTTGTTTTGTGTGAGGTTTGCAGGTTGATTATATTGAAAGACTTTGTTGCTGGTATGGAGACCTCTTTAGTTTGTGTCACTGCTTTACAGTGATGCACTCTGAACATGGCTAACTATAGGTTTTTTATTCTGTCTCAGTATCCAACTACCTCTGTTTATTTGGGAGGAAGGCTGCAGTGTATTTGGTCCAGCACCCAGTTCACCCAGAATGGGCCTCAGTGTTAGTAACACAAAAGGAATCCAGATATTGGCATACAAAGAAAACCAAGTAATAACAACAACTATCCCACAATAGTAATAGCAATAAAATCAGCAACACACATAGCATCAAAGACAAACTGGATATTGACATACCCTAAGAACTAGTATTGTACCACCCTTAGCCATAGGGAAGAGATCTATAATTATAGTATAAACACAAAGATGGTCTCTAAAGGAACCACTGATGCACATGTAAACACAAAGATGAAATATTGTCATATAGTATATATCTACTAAATACAATAACTGTACGTCCACTAACACTAGAACAGTATTCAACAGTAAGAGCATAAGAGTTAACTAAATATTCATAAATTTTAATGTTTATACTAGTAATGATAAAGGGGATGAGGAACCAGAGGATGAAAAAAGTAGAATTTGGAAAAGTAATCAAAGATAAAGTATCCTACTAAGTAGCAAAATGAAATTAATAGTATTAGATAAATGTAAGAAAAGATCAAGAAAAAGAAAAAGAGCAAAATAAAAGCGAATTAAAAGGAAAAAAAGAATAAACCCCAACTCCCAAAAACTCAATGACAGGAAAAAAAAAGAAACAAATTTGACCTGGGGGAGTATTCCTCTGTCTTTTTGAATGAGTGATTTCTTTCCAAGAGCTACAATCTTGAGATCCAACAAGTCCTAATTTTCTCCACCTTGTTTATGGCCTGTGGGTTTGTGAAGTAGGCCCTTGCTCAAGAAGGCCCTCTGTCTGTACACCCCAGACTGTGGCAACTGTCCAAGCTGAAGCATGTCCTTGCTCAGTTGGTAGATGGGGAAAGCAACCAAACTACTTGTTTCTACTGCGTGTAGGCAGTGGGTCAGGGATTCAAACAGACTGTTGGACTTGATACAAGTGCTTTCAGATCCAGGCACCTCTGAAAGCCCCACTTGCCAGGCCTGGTTTCTCACCATGGAGGCTGGGGCCTCTGTCCTTCCCAACCCGAGCTTAAACTTTTTACCCCCATGGCTGTCTCTTACCCAGTCACCATGGAAAGGTAACACTGGGAACCCTGAAGTGTAGTTGTTCTGTAGTTATTCTGTGGCTCAGACTTAAATAACCCCTTCCCAAAATGAAGCCTAGCAATAAAGCAGGCGCTGCACTGGGTTTCTTTCCAACTATAACCTGTTGTGAAGGAGTCACTTTCAGAGTACAACCCCATGCTGTTTTTGTAAGTTACAATAGAAATAGGCTTTTCTTGAAACTAGCACTGCCAACCAGGTCTGTTATTTCACTCTGGAGCTACCAACTCTGTGGGACTTACCTTCTCTCCCAGAGGATTGACCTCATCCATGATCAGGATAGGTAGGATGGCTGACATCTCTGCTGCCTGATGCAAAGGGAAAACAAAACACACGGTGAGCTTGTAGTTGGTAGGTAGCCAGGCCCTGGAATCCATGGGTGTGGAGTTGGTTGGAGATGAGCACCACATGCATGGTATGAGGGCAAGTTCCATTCACCAGCAGCATCATTTAAAATATTTTCCTAATTTGTTTTTAAAATGAAATTATGATAATTTATTAATATAGGTCAATTCTTGGATGTTTAGATTGTTTTTAAATTGTCACCACTATAGATAGAATAGCAGATATCCTCATGGCTGCATCTGTATGAAGATCAAATTTTTTTCTTTACAATTTCAACAATTCCCAGAAGTGGAACTCTTATGCCCTAAGTATTCTAGTTAAGCTTTGTAGTTACAAGAAATAGACACCCCTACACCCTTTCTAGTTCTTGTAAAAAAAAAATGAAGGGAAGGGAATTCACATGAGCAAAAGGAAACACAGGAATCTAATGTAGCCCAAGAACACAATACCTGCAGGCCTTGGGAGGAACTGGAAACAGGCTCCCTGGGGCACATGCACATTTTCTGGTGGCCCAGAGCCACATGGTTATTAAGCTTTGCTGCTCTGTGCCTCTCATCTCCCCCATCTGTGTCACTAGCCTATACTCACTTCTTTTGCCACCAAGACTCAATTTTATCTTATCACCATCCCGCTCAACCACTAACAATAGTCTCTTGCCCTTTAATTAAAATTCTAGAGAAAATCTGGTGGGCAACTGAGTGCTGGTCACCTACCCTTGGGCAGCCACGTACTTCAGAGTGAGAATGCTGTTTCATTCAGGGATATGCTGGAGCTGAATGACGTCTCCTCCCAGCCTGGTTTAGTGGCATCCTCTTTGTAGCTTGAACTCTCCCAACAGGGAAATCAGCAAGTACTGGGAGTCAGAGCCATCAGGATGCAACTGGTATCTATGGAGGAGCATATCAGGCTCCTTGAGAAGGAAGTATGGCCAGTGACCCACACATTTAGTCTTGGTGGCAAATTTTAATCCAATTAACACTCTACAGATGTTATTTCATTCTTTTCTAACATTTAATTTTGTAAAGAAGAAAGCTAGAGATTTCAGTTTTTATTTTTGTTCTAAGTTAATACTTTATCCCTGAATTCTTGTAAGTTTTGTTTTTCCAGGAAGATCAAACATTTTGCTGTAGTGTGACAGTCATGGCTCCCCTTTTCCTGGTGCTCAATAATCCCTTTATATTTGAAGACATAATTCTTTTTTTTAAGTCAAAGAGGGTTTTCCACATGGTTAATTTTGTTAACATTTTTCCCACTTATTTTGTATTCCCCTTCTGCAGTTCTTATTGTCTTATATTGGATTACTTTGATCAATCTCCCATTTTACTTGTCTTTTCCTCATCAGAGCTCACTTGATTTGTTTTCCATGAATTTTAGGAGAAACTTGAATTTCCAGCCAAATTCACTGATTTGATTTTATGCACTATCCAAGCTGTTCTTCACGGCTTCTACTACATTTTTAATCTTTCCAATTGTATTCTCATCTGAAAATAGTCTTTCCTGATCTCAGATCATTCCATTTTCCTGTTTACAGCATGTTATTGACTCCCCTAGAGTCTTTGATTCAATTCAGATTTTCTGATTTATCTGAATCAAGTTATTTCAGGAGTTTCCTGAAGTGTCCTATTTATCAGAGGCATTTCTTCATATCCTTTAACTTGATGCCCTTCCTATGAACTTTTCTTGCCATGGATCTAATGATTAGGGTCCCTCCCTATGCTTTGCACCATTGTTTTAATGAAGGTGCAGGCTGTAGCAGGAGACTGTGGTTCAGTATAATTGGGTAAACAGAATTTTATTAGCGAGATAAAGGAATTCTTTTTTTAATTAATGTTATTGGTACATTTTAGGTATACAATATAATGACATTCATCATTGGAAATTTGCACCTTTACATAGTCTCTCTTGGTTCTTATTTTTCCCCATTCCCCTGCCCTCCCTTCAACCCCTCCATCACTTCCTATTTACAAAGACTTTGTTTCCATTCTTTCCTTTTCTCATAGTTTTTCCTTTCCCTTCTTTCCTTTCCCCTACTCCTCCTATTTCCCCTTCCCCTTTGCCCCTTTTCTTCCTATTTCACATTATCTATTATACCTTTTAGTCCTTATTTACACTTTCAGTTTCTCACACTAGGGAAACTATTCAGTATTTACACATGTGTGTCCTATTTATTTCACTTAAGAGTATCACTTCAATGTGCATCCATTTAGCTATAAATGTCTCTAATTTCTCATTTTTTATGGTGGAGTAGTACTCCATTTTATATTTTAAAAACACATTTTCTTTATCCAGTCTTCAGTTGATGGGCAGTTGGGCTGCTTCCAAGCTTTAGCTATTACAAACTGTGCTGCTGTAAACATGGATGCACGTATATCACTGTGGTATGATTCTTTTAATTCTTTGGGGAAGATCCCCAGCAGGGGAATAGCAGGGTCAAATGGGACTTCCAGTCCTATTTCTTTGAGGTATCTCCATACTGATTTCCACAGTGGTTACACCAGTCTATACTCCCACCAGCAGGGAACAGTGTTCCTCTTTCCCCACAGCCCTGCCAGCTTGGCTATTGGTTAATTTCATGATAGCAACCATTCTTTCTGGGGTGAAGTAGAATCTCAGCATTGTTTTCATTTGCATCTCTCAAATGACCAGTGATGTTGAACATTTTTTTCATATGTCTATTTGCTACTTCTATTTCTTTGTCTGAGAAATGTCTGTTCATTTCAGATGTCCATTTTTAGATTGGGTCTTTAAATTTGGGAGGTATGATTTGTTTAAGTTCTTTATAGATTCTATATAGTAGACCTCTGTCTGAGGAACAGCTGGCAAAAATTTTTTCCCATATTGTGGGTTGTCTCTTCACACTGTTGGTGATTTCTCTTGCTGTGCAGAAGCTTTTTAGTAAGAAGAGATCCCACTTGTTGGTTGTTTGTGCTAGTTCAAGGGCAACTGAGGTTTTGTTCATAAAATCTTTTCCTATACCATGTCTTCAAGAATTCTATTTAACCTCTCTTCCAGCCGGTTTAGTGTTTCTGTTTTAATATTCCGACCTTTAATCTATTTCGATTTTAGTTTAGTTCATGGTGAGAGATATAGGTCTAGTTTTAATCTTTGGCAAGTTGAAACCCAATTTTTCCAGCACGATTTATTAAAAGAGGCTATCTTTCCTCCAGTGAGGATGTTTGGCTCCTTTGTTGAAGATGAGGTGACTGAGTGTGTCTGGAGTTGTTTCTGCATCTTCTAATCTATTCCACTGGTCCTCAGTTCTGTTTCTTTGCCAATACCATGCTGTTTTTATCACAGTGGCTTTGTACAGTTTCAAGTTGGGGGTTGTGATACCCCTTGCCATGTCTTTGTTCTTTTCCCCTGCTTGGGAAGTTTTCTGCCACCACTTCTGTGAACAGTTTTTTTATGTCATCTGTACTCTCTCCTCTTTCTTCATTGACTCCAATCAGTCTTATGTTATTCTTCTTTGCATCATCTAGCAGCTGCTGGATTGATTTCTCATAGTCCCTTACTCTTTTAAAGAAATTTTTCTTTTCCTGGTCACTAATTGCAATCCTATCTTCTATATCTGAAATTTTGTCCTCACATTGGCTCATTCTGCTGTGTAAACTTTCAGTGGAATTTTTAATCTTCTGGAAATTTGTTTGCATCTGTTTTATTAATTCCATTTGTTTCCTATGTTGGGATTCCATTGTGTTCCTCAGCTCCTCTATTTTTTTTATCTGTGTGTGCTCTAGATTTATTAATCCTGTCTTGCACTATGGGCACAATCTCTGCTGTTATCTGAGAAATTATTTCTGATTTCATTTTTTTCCAGATCCTCTTTTGTTGCCAGTTCAGTGAGTCCAGGCAGTTGAGTATCAGATTGTTCCATCTTGTTTCCCTTTGGGGTTGCCTTAGGTGATCTCGAAGTCTGGTTTTGAGACTTGTTTATGTGTCTTCTCATTTCAACAGATGCAGCCTGTTGTGCCTTTGGTGAGGCAACTTTTTCCTCACATAATGGTCTTCAATTCTCAGCAAGCCACTGAGCAGCCTTTTCTCTGCTGCTCACCAGTACACTACTTCCTGGTTCAGAGTGGTGACCTTCTGGATCCTTGAGCTGACTTGTTATCTGGGTGGGCTTCTGGCTGGGGCCTGTGCACACTTGGGATGGTATCTAGGTATGCCTCTGGCTAGGGCCCCTATGTACTTGTTGTCTGGGAGGGCCTTTGGCTGGGGGCTGTGCACCCCAGTTCCTGTTATGTGAGCAAGCTTCTGGCTAGGGTCTCATGCACTTACCAATGGTATTGGGACAAACCTCTGTCTGTTGCTTGTGCACCTGTGCAGCTCTTTTCCAGGCAACCCCTTGGCTTGGGCCAGTATGCCCAAGCCTCTGGCATTGGGGCAGGGCCCTGGGTGGGATCTACTTGCAGCAATGCCACTGTAGTCCACACTGCTGCTCCCCCAACTAAGGTGGTCTTGGTGTGCCTTTATTGCAGAGATTTTCTTCACTTTTCCAGTGTGCTTCATCAGTTTTCATCAAGGAGCATCAGAGAGACCCTCTTTCTGTTGTTCACTTCTGCTCTATCTTCTGGAGCTCAGAACAATGTCCTTTATGACCCCTGCAACTCTGTGGTGTGGATCCAGGTAATGGCTTGGCCCAGCCATGGGGGTTGGGGGTGTGCTGCTGGTGCCTGAGCGGCTCACCTCCTTGGCCCGGGGGGCGGGGGTGGGGGGCTCTACTCCTCGGCGCTTGGGGGCAGTGGTGCAGCAGCCAGAGAGGCTCACCTCCTCAGCGCTGTAGGGGCTCTCTAAAGGATTTCTTTGCACCAAATTGCCGAGCTGTGGTCTTCTTTCACTAGCATCTGCTGTGTTTAGAGTCATCATCAGGACATGTGTACTTCTCAGTGGCCACTCCTGCCATGCTGTGTGGGGAACTGGGGGAGGAGCGACAGAAGCCTGTGTCCTTTTTGTGTTGGGGAATGCTCCAACTCTGCTCATGATATGGCTTCTGTCCATAGCAAGTTCCAGCCAGGTATCCCCACATGCTTAGTCCCTTTAGGTCACATCCGCCACTTTCACAGATGTTCAAGGATTTATACATCTTGCCAGTCAGCCCCACAGTGCACTGCTCCCCCTAATCCTTGGCACCTGACTTTTGCAATTTGACCCTTTGACCAATTCTCCAGGCAAATTTTCCCAGCACGTGGACAATTTCTGACCATAAACCTTCCTCTCAGATAGGGCCACTCACAGTGAGAGTTCCTTGTGGATGGCAGGGACCTTGATTTCAGTGTGAACACAGATATTTCCTTATTTTTCCCTTTGGATATTCCTATGTAAGAAGTACAAAATGGATGAGTTCAGAACTCCCAGGAGCAGAAATTTGACTTTTTTAATGACCTTGTCTTGGTCTTCCCAAGCTCAGAGAGTGACCACAGAGAATTGCGGGGTATAATTGTTGCACCCGTATGGGCAGGGACCTGGCCTGTGGGAGGGGTGATATTGGGAACAGAGAGAGAAATCGGGCTCCCTTGTTTTTGTGTTTGGATTAGCCAGAGCATGGCACTGGATATGTCAGTGGACAGAGGTGACTGTCCCTGTTCATGGTGACGTGGCCATGATAGGTCCAGACTCCAGAGGAATCCCAGTCCTGAGCAAGTTCAGCTTCACTGTCAGACAAGAACAGGATGAACAGCTGATTCCTCTTTGGGTTCTTACCTTGGAATTTGTTACTGATGAAAATGATGTTTGGGACATTTCTGTAGGCTGCCTGAGAGACAAGCAAGGAGAAGTCACTCTTTTCCTCAGACCTGGCAGCTCCACAGCACTGATTAGTTTGTAGCTCTCCCCAAACCATCCCTCAGAGCCTTGGCATGTTAATTTTCAAGTTTACGAAGTGGCACTAAAGATAATAATGAATTCCTTCACCCATTACCCTCCTCCTATCTGTTGTAATTCTCCCACTTAGAATGTTTGTTTTTCTCTTCCCTGTGTGTGTGCGTGTGTGTGACAGAGTTGCGCAGGCCAGCCTTCACAGTAAATAACCCACTTGTCTGCTACTTGAAGTCTTGGATTCTCACTCCTAATTATGGTCACTGTAATTTTCCCCTGGCTGGTGATGTGAGGATGTCAGCTAGAGTCTATCAAGTGCTCTGCAACCCGCTAGTCAGCCTCTTAATTTGACCTTTGAAGATTGATTTTGTCAGCTCAGTTTCCTTTTCCCCCATGTCCTATTGTGGGCTTAGACCCTATCTGCTTTTCCTGAGCACATAAGAAAGCAAACTGAGGTGGCCCACTCTGGACAGTGGGTGGGAGTCTGTGGGCCCCAGGGCCTTTCCATAGCCCAGCATAGGAATAAAGCCCCTGGTGCCCTTTGCCAAGGACGATAAGAACAACCAAGCAGGGAGGAGTGCAGAACCCATTTTCCAGAAAGATCCTTTGGTAACTTGAGAACATTTCACCTTCTATTAATGTAACTGGTATTAAAAAATGAGAAAAAGCAAAGAGGAGAAACGGAGTGGAAATCTCTGCCCTCTGAGTTGGCTGACAGGAAGAGGCACTTTAGTTTCTACCTAGAAATTATAGTCAGTAATATGTGCACCACATGGTCTTTTTCTAAGATTCCTTGCCTAAGTTGTTACACTGGCAAGAGTGATGGCATTGACACCATCATCAGGAGAAACCATCACTGTTAATTACATCATCAAAGTGAACAGTTTTAACCCAGAAGCAGTATGGTGAAGAAGGGAAGGTGTAGAGTCATCTTTGCTGGATGCAGCAAATTCTAGTTGACCTGTCTGCTCAGAAGGGCCATCTGAGACTCCTTGGAACTAGGTGGGTAGGGGGGGTGCAGCTGAGGGCATATGGGTTCCTCCTCTCTCCTACTGCAGAAGTTCTAGGGATGGGGTTGTTGTAAAGTTAGGAGCAGCCTGTAAGAAAGGCTTGTGTGTGCTGCAGAAAAGTACTGTGGGTGCTCCATACCGGAGCAGATAGGCTCCAGTGATCTCCTGAGTGCTAGCCTTGCCCCACCTCTTCCCTGTGGATGAATGGGAAACAGTCCCTTAGGAATGGTGTTTTTCACAATACTTTGTATTTCCACAAGCTTTTTACAAGAAGCTGTACAAACTTGTTGCCCCTTTTCACATCCTGTGCGGAGAGGGCCTGAGGAGGTCATGGCAATGATAGAGAAGACCAGCACCTATAAGGAGTTCCTGCAGGGTCAGCGCCCCTGTGTGGGGTTGCAAGCCAGTGCTGGAATGAGCCTCTACTAAATAAGCACTGATGGAGTCCTCAGGCCCATGGGCCACAGTGGGAAGATCGGAGGTTCCTCTTACCCTAGGGCACCCTCAGCCAGCTCATTCAGACTCTCAGGCAGGTGTGATGAGGTTCACTGGGGCTGTGTGAACACTGCACATATGATGTTTATGTAGCACTTTGCATGATGTCTGACTCAGCAAACAATATGTTATGTTTGACTATCAGATGTTAAATTTGTTTCTCTTTTCTCAGTGTTCTCTGGAGTTGGTTGAAGGAAATACCATTAAATTGTTTTGATTTCAGATTCTCCCCTTACAGAACAAGCTGTCACATCCAAGCAAAGCTTTGTAAAGAACAGTACACTGCTGTTTGAGAACATGGACTCTGGTATCTTGTAGGTTTAGATTTACGTTCTATCTCAACCACTTAGGGACCATGTGACCTTGGCCAAATTGTATGGCTTCTCTGTGTGACACTGCTCTTATCTGTAAAACAGGAACCATAATCCTTTTTCATTTAGCACAGAGAGGAGGGAGAAGCCACATTTCTAGCAGGACTTGTAAGGACCTGAATCTAAGTCTGCCCAATAGCTTGGTGACCCTGGGGCCCCTCAGTGCATCCAGTACTGTGCTTCAGGGCGCAGATGCATTCCTGATTCATCGCCCGGGGAGGGGGGGTCTCCTTGGCTCATATTTCATGCAATGAGCAGGTAGAGTCTGGCACTTTTTTTTTTTTTTGCCTCTGGCTGAGATATTGCTTGTGAGATCTTACTGAACCAAGTCTGACATAGCATTAAGTGTAAAAAGGTTCTGGACATGGTGGTATTTGAGAATCTTTTTAAAAATACATAACATTCCAAAGCAATGGCATTGACTTATTGAAATAGAATTTTTTTTACCCGGAAAGTGGTGGGTTATTTATTTTCTCTCCTGTTTTGGGCTAGGTATTGAGCACCTACTGTGTGCTAGATACAGTGTTACATGCTACCTTGTATGCTGTTTAGTCCTGGCCACAATCTCATGACACATACAACACCTGTTTCCCATGCAATGAAGGGAGGCTCATGAGCAGCAGAGAACTTTTTGAGCCTGTGATCCTTCTGTGCCACTATTGCTTCAGGGGATGCTTGGATTGCCATGACTGAAGAACCAATGCAGCTGATCCGTTGCCAAAAAGAATGCATCTGCCTTGTCTTCTGCTCTCCATGCCCAATTTATTCATGTGGACACACTTTGGTCACTGTAGAGAATATTGTTCTGCAGTAGAAACATACCCTCTAATTTCATAAATAAATTGGGTTTTGAAGAATATTTCTTTGCAGAAATCTAGCTCATTTAATGCCTTTAGATAGTGGAAATTGTGGTCATGACTTAGGTTCTTTCCTAAGTTAACAAATGATTGTTTCTTACCACAGAAGTACAGGAATGACCTTTAAAAATGAACACATTCTTTGTTTTTCCTTGATTGCTGACAGCAGCTGCTGTGAGTCCTTAGTAGAAGAATATTTAGTGAGAAAAGCCAGGCTGGTATTGCAGAAGAGGAAAAACATTAGGAAATTGATGAATTATCTTTCTGTTTGTAACTTCAGAAACAGGTTAATTGTTTCAGTGACTGGCTCTGTCTTGATTAGGAGGCATTAATAACAATTAATGATATAGCTTCAAAAAGGTATAGGAAAATTAATAGAATTCTTAGCCAACATAAATTATAGTCATTATCTACTGTATCCAGAACCATCAGGGCTGCCAAGCTAGTTGATTAAAGTACAAGTGAATTTTTTGGTCTGAAATTCTCTAGATAATCAAACAAATCTTTGCTGTATTTCTTCAGTATAAAATTCCCTTTGCTGAGCTAATAATATTGTTTAGTTTAAATTGCCTCAATTCTACAACTTAATTAAAAACCTTTCAAAAGTTAATTTTATTAATATATGCACACTTTATCTACATGTGCAAATATTATTTGATTATGATGAAACTTTTTAATAAAGAAACTGCTAACATATGGGAAAGAACAGTTTAGGTCAAGAAATATGAATTCTAAGATTGATTTTTATCTGGCTTTCATTCTATTCAGCAGTAGAAATAGAATTTTTTCTTTTTTTGGAAGTGCCAGTAATGCAGAGATTGACAGCAGGGACAAAAGTGGCTGTGCCTGTACCTGGGCTGGGCCCAGTCCTCCAGCACCCTCCTTAACCTCACCTTCACAGCACCCATACTACAGACAACAGGACCGGAGCTCTGAGGCAGGCAGGGACTTGTTCACATTCAAACAACTATGTTGAAAACCTGGGGTCTCAACACAGGCAGCTAACTCAGCTTGCAGTCCATCAGCTAGACTGTCGCACAGAGGCTGACTTATCTTATGAATTTAAAATTTATCTCACTGGACCTTATTTCCATTCAGAATTATTTCTGGTATTACTAGAGGACACGCTGGACATAATTATCCTTCCTGATACTGACCTTCAAGAGATGAAGCTGCCTTGAAATTTTATTATGAGTGGGAAACACGTACACTTAGCTTCCTTTGCTTAAACTGCTGTCTGAGTAAAGCAGGCTCTTACTTGTCCTGGTGTCATGCTTGTTGTCACGTTCTGTCACTGGTCATTGAGCCTTAACTGCCCTCCTGCTCTCGAACACATACCTCAGGGTTTATAAACTTTGGTCATTTTGTCCCATCCTTAACCTGCCAGTTGGACCAGGATTGAGCTCCACCCAGTAGGCCTTCTCACCTATCCACTTGTGGTGACTGTTTTGTCTTTCTCGGAAATTCTAGCTTGCTCTTTCTGTTTGGGAGACCCAGCAACCAGAAGGGCATGTCTCATTTGTGTCTTAACCTATAAGTGACATCTCAATAGGGATGTTTGTTTTATGTTTTGCTTATATTGCCGGAGAATTTTTTGGAAGGTAAATGTCAGGATTCTTGGCATTTTTGGACAAACCAGCTGAACTGTTCTTCTAAACTCCTTTGAACAAAATGTATAGTAAAATGTTACCTTCTGTGATGTGTTCTGTGAGGACTGCACAGAATTGGAACAAAAGATCAGTGTGAAAGTTTTGGAGGAGCAGAGATTGAATCTTGTCCATGAAAGATGGTAGAGTTGTAGTGCTCCATGGCTGACAAGGGTATCGAAACAGGAGTGACAGTGTTGAAAACCAGCCAGGCACAGAAGCAGTAGACCCTACAAACAGGCAGTGAAAAGACCCACATGATCAGGAGACAGGAGAGATATTGGGGATAAATAAAAAATGAAGTGGGGATATTTGAGGGGAGACAATGGAATGGAAGAGCTCTGGACAGCTAGATGAATTAGTCCATGTACCCAGAAGGGTATACCCAGATAAAGATCACCTGGTGATCTCAGGGGCGTAGAACAGCACAGTTGCTCCTTTGCTCATGTTACATACTCAGTGCAGATCTTGGCGTAGGGAAGGGTCTGCATACTGGAGGATACTTGGACCAGGTCACACCCATTCTATAATGCAGCTGTCTCTTCAGGAATCTTCTGGATCCCTGCATGGGGCAAGAAGGACTTAACACCCCGAGGGCCCTTGAATGTGTCTACAGGGAAGTAACAGATCCCTTTGGCTCCTATCTCATATACCCAAGTCAGTTACAAGGCCACGCCTGACTCTAGGGGACAGAATAGATGTCCCCTCCCTTGTGCCTGGAAAGGGACGAGAACTTGAAACGTTGATGAACCTTACTAATGACTCCCCACCCAGGCAAAGGGCTTAGACTCAATCAGCAAATAATAGGGCCATTTTCAGGGTCAGGTATGATACTTGTGTCCCAGGAAGATTTGCCGGAGTTCAGTGTTTAACTGGCGACTGCCAAGTTCCTCACCTTGTCCTGTGTATGAGCTTTTATCTACAGTGTTCATGTGTGGACACTTTGGCTTCCTCGGCACAGTCGGGATCGGGGGTAGTTAAGAACACAGAATCTAATCATGAAACCCTGGGTTTCTATCTCAGCTCTGCCATGTAGTAGTTGTGTGATGTTGGGCAGGTAAGCCGCCTCCTAAGCCTCAGTTTCCTTATCCATAGTCTGAACATGTTCTACCTTGGGGTTTTTAATTGTTTACAGAATTCTTCTTTCCCCTCCACCTTTCTTGCCTTTCCTGTTTGCCTCATCGAAGCCTCACTTGCCTCTAGTCTCCCAACCCATTGGCCTTCTCCCAGCATTCTTTCCCTCCTACACACCACGGTGACCATATTTTGATTATTTTCTGTCTTAGTCTCCCCGTATACCAGATAACCAGAGCTCAACCCATCTTCCACTATTTCCTCCTCTGCAGGTCTGAAGTTCCACCACAATCTGGTGTTTCCTAGAGTCCCTGGAGATGTCTGAGTGGCACAGACACCCTTTTATTAGCCCACGTCTCTTTCCCCCTCTTAGGCCCTGGCAGTTTTGCCTTCCCCACCTGCAGCAGTGCAGCTAACTGCTGAGTCACTCATGAAGACAAAGTTTCTATTTGTTACCTTTTACCTAATTGGTGAACAAGTGAATGCAGTCCTGCTAGGAGAGTAGGATCGCCTAGCACAGAACTTCTCAAATTGAATGAGCATTCCATGACAATAGGTGTCTATCACCCACTAGCTTGTCAGCATCTGGATTCTGAGTTAGTAGGTCTAGAATGAGGCCCACGACTCCACCTTCTAACCACTCTCAAGAGGCTTGTGATGCTGGTTCAGACTTTAAAGAGAAAGGAATTGGTGACACATATTGAGACTTCATATGTGCTGAACAGCATGATGTCTTCCGTGTAGCAAGAGCTCTGCCCCCAGAGCATGGCCAAGCACTGCTCACCTAGAGCTGCCTTAGAACACAGGGTCTGAGGTCCGCTCAGCCCCACCAATTTAAAACCCGCCTCTGATCAGGATTCCTAGATGATTCATGTGCACACAAAGATTTGAGAAGCCCTAAGAATATTTGAATGAAAAGGTCTTGGAACATTTGTAAAGTTTGTGTGTGTGTGTGTGTGTGTGTGTGTGTGTGTGTGTGTATTTAGTGCTCAGAAAACTGAAAGCACTGATGTCAAATGAGCTAATTAGTGAGTGGGTTGGAGTTAATCAGAAAAGAGTCTCTGAGGAAAATAAATTTTGTGCTAGGTTTGGAAAAAGAAAAATGTATTCATACATGTGAGATTTGTACTGTCAGCATTAGTGCGAACATGTTGCCTATACTTATATTTTAGAGAACGCTCGTTGTAAAAAGTAACTTCTGCATCTATCTTGCTGAACTATATTTATTTTGTTATTTTATTTATGTATATTTTAGCAAACATTCATACATAATCATATTTTTCTCTGTTTTCTAAATATATATAAAGAAAAGTAAGAAATTGGAGAGTACTTCTGAAAGGCATAGTATTGATTCAGAAATAACTTGAGGGAAATCCTTGTCTTACGGTCAGGACATAGGAAGAAGTGAAGCTCTTTCAGATGCCCTCTGTCTCTCCAAGTGAGCTTTACTGAACTCTGCAGGTCAAGGCATGATCCTGTACTGCATGCCAAGAATGTACCTTGTTTTACTTCTTTCTCCTTTCCATCTTACAGAGCATTTTACACTTATGAGGTGTGATGAAAAACTACAGTGAATGTTAACATTTTTTAAATGTATTATAGTAAAAGCTACATTGCCGGGAATCCCTCTCAAAATACTCCCTTCACTTTGAACACACTGATCTCATAGTCTTGCCACTTTCTGAAGCAATTCTGGAAGTTCTCTTTTGTGGGTCTCTCTAGATGTGCTGTCCCTAGCTGCCTTGATATTGTGAATAGAATCAAAACAGAAGTCACACAGTTCCAGATTCAGTGGATGAGATGGATGAGGACTCACTTAAATGTTTCTATGAGCCTGCTTTTCTGTTGAATGGAACTCAGCAGCAGCATTCACTGCATTTTTTTACACCTTATAATGACACTCATGAAAGAAGACTTCCAGAACTGCTTCAGAAAGTGGTAAGAACAATGGGATAAATGTGCTTGAAGTAAGGGGGAATATTCTGAGGATTGATAACAACTGTGTCTTTTTCTCTAATAAATTTTTTAAAACTTTAAACATTCACTGTGTATTTTGTTCATACCTTGTACATACGAGTTTTTCCAGATATTGGATAGAGATTAAACCACATTTTCAGATAAATAGCTGATATCACCTTACTTATTAGAAGCTTTGGTAGAGGTTTGGTGGAAATGCCTGCTGCTGTAATGATTTGCCTTAATTACTTTTGGATTTCCTATAAATTCTCCATAAATCTGTTATTCCAGCTGCCTCACAAAAAGCTGAATAACCCTGCTGCTTTAAAACTGCATGAAACTGATGGGTGTCTGAAGAGCTGCTAGTGTTTATGTGTTTGAACCGATGGTTTGTACAGTCCAGCCTTGCGAAGTAATCACCAGCCTTCCTCATTTGAAATAGGCTTACATTGGCCAGCTTCTTAATATATTTGAACAATCAAATAAATGAGATTAGGATTTTATTTTTTATCCACCTGCCTTCTGATCTATGGGAACAGATTTCTTATGCTTCTACCAGTAATACTCTCCCCTCTCAATAGACTTGTAGTAATTTATTTGCAAGCACATACCTTGGGAGGAATCTTAGATGTGTTTTTATACATTTAATTTTATCTACACAGTTTCTGTTTCATACACTGTCCCTCTTTCTGTCACCAACCTTAAATTTATTGTTGTTGTTGATTTTAGATCAAAATATAAATGAGATTGTGTTGACATTTTACCAAAAAAAAAAAATCTTGCTTCATAGCAAATTGAGTAGAGATCCAGTTGGTTTAAATAGATAACCTTGGGTCATTTCAGAAATGTCTTGTTCTAGCAGAGTACACTGTTCTCACGCTGTGGGACTGACTTTATTCATTTAAAGGAAGCCAGGCCAGACAGGAAAAGAAATATTTTCTTCTCTTAAGATATCTTGATTCGTTTGTACCTCTGTTCTGACACCCAAGGGTAATTCTGATATAGCAACTTCTAACAAAAAGAAAAGAGATGGAAAACAGAAGAGGACATTCCTTTGCAGTTACGACTTCTCATTCTTCACTCCAAAGCATCCCTGCACCCTGGCTCATGCTGTGGGCTTGTTTGCTGTGCTCCTCATCAAGGTCAACAACCTACCTAATTCCCAGAGACAGATGAGCGCATGTACACAGGAGTGGGAGAGAAAAAACAGGCGGGGGTCGGAGTGCACCAGACCGCTGCTTCTGTCTCACCTGTGTGCTCAGATTGGGTAGATTGGGTGTGGCCCTGCTGTGCAGCCACAGGTGCTGAGCCTGAGTCTCTTCTCGGGATCAGGACCTCTGTTCAGGATGATAAATACTGAAAGAGGCTGACCCCACAGCGTGTCTAGTGCCTTGGGTGCAGTTGATTCCACCATGTTGTAGAGGACACAGGCTGGCCAGGCCCACCTAAAGGTGAAAGAGGACAGAATCCCTGCTCCATCCTCCAGAGAGAAACCTGAATCGCGATGTCAGATAATGGAATTCCCTTCCATTGCTGGAGCCATTTGGAATGGACACAGTGGAGGGACTTAATTGACTCTCAAGTTGTTCACTGTTTGTTTTGGAACAATTAGTACTCATGTGGGTTAGGATAGAAATCCTGCAAAATTTTTTAACTTGGAGTTCCCCCCTCCTCAAAGATGGAAAAATAAGAAAATGATCATCTGAAAACAGAGCAGAGGAAATGTTCCCCAGTATATTTGTATGAACATTTATATTTAAGGTGGAAATACATAAGAAAAAAAGGTGCTGTGTGACTGATAAAATATTTCTTCGGTTCTGGTATTATTACCACCTTTCAGTGTTTCAGTTTTATGAATCACTAAATATGTAAATGAGAGGTTTTATTTGATTGTGGATTTCTAATTTGTGAAGCCCTAGTTTTACTAAAGATATATATTTAAAAAAAAAGGAGATATCTTTGACCCATAGGGTACCGCTTGTGGTTAAGAACCCAAACTCCAAGAAACCACATCCCCAAATCTTGACTATGTGTATTCTTCGCATGGCTGGGGGAAAGTATGAAATATAAAGCTTTGTATTTTATTTTGTTCTCATCCTGCAAAATCTTCAAAAAGCAGCAGCCCTGGGAATGATCACAAGCAGCATAGCTTCCAGACCAGGTTTCTTTATAACTAGACTATGAATTTACTTCAGCTTCGATTGCTATAATTTCTGGTCTGTGAGCTGATCAGTAGGTTGTAGCAAGGGAAAATAACTTCAATTTAGTCTGGTTTTCTAAAGACCTGTCTTGTATTTTAAGGAGGGGGCATAATAGCAGTGTTCAAGATATTCTCTAAACAGGCTGTGACCCCTTTCCTCTTATTTATCTCCCTTTTTCTTGTTCTCTCATATGCTCAAAACATTTAAGATAATATTCTGTTTTCTCCAGGGATTCGGGATTGAATTCCTTTGTTCTTTATCTATTAAAGATACTTTTCTAGTTACAGGTATTATTTGTGAATCACATGCTATGTAAAGAACATCTGACTTTCAATAGGATTTGAGCCTAGCAAATAGTCCTACCATATCCAAAAGCGGGGCTGTGCTCCTGTCCTGCATGGACATGCAAAATCTTTGACTTGAGGACGTCTTAGGAGCAATTGTTGATCTCTGTTCGGAAAATGTGAAGGTGAATTTATTCAATTTCACAAGTATTTGTTAGGTACCTACTGTTTGCCAGGTGCTCTGAAGCATACAGTGGTTCCCAAGGATCATGTGCCTTCAAGAACTTTGCAGGGAATGGGGAAGGTGTACGCACGAACAGATGTGCTTGGCCTAAAGAGAAGGGTACATGTCCTACCTCCCCAAGAAACAATATGCAACCCAGAGAAGATGTGAGCACAGTCCTTTATTTAGAGGAGATCCCAGGAAGGAAAGGAAGGGAAAGATGTCAACCTGTGTGCCTCATTGAGCCTGTCACAGAGGTAGGTTCCCAGAGTTCTTCTGCAGACCCAGGAAGAGAGGCTTCGCCCAAGGACTTCATCTGCAACAGACACATGCTGAGCACCTACTGCATGTTGGGCACATGCAGGCCTAGGACTGTGGGCAGACAAAACAAGCACAGTGATGAGTCCCACAGGCCCAGTGCACCAGAAGCAAAGGGAGGAAGAGGCAGGGTCAGCAGAGGAGAGATCCCAGGCCTGGGCAGCTTGTATCCTCACTGCTCTTTTTAAACATTGGGTTTAAGATGGCGTTCTTATAGTCACCATAAAAAAATCCAAAATTGGTTTTGATCCCTCTGTTCCAGGTTATGAAATACAGTGGTGTTTGTCTTATAGAACCAACAATACTTGCCATTTCCTCTAAATGTCTTTCTTTTCAACTTTGTAAAAAACTTTTTGTGATGGAGCCCCTGCAGCTGGGGTAGAAAAGGACCAGAACATCACAGGCCTCTGCCAGCATGGCCTGCAGTTCCCCATTGTCCTTGCTAATGACCTCAGATGGGTATCGGCTCCATGCCCAGATATGCACACTTGGCCAAAGTATCCAAGGGCATTTCTTAATGAAGTTAAAAGTGACCTGTTATTGTGCCTACTTAGATGTCCCTCAGAAAACCAAGCTAACCCCATGAAAAGTACCCCTCTGTGTGCCCAACAGCCATGATCCCAGTCCTCTGGGATGTGAGTCTTCTACTATTCAACAGTAGATTATGCATTTACATGTGTACATAAAAAACAGGTACTCAGCTGTTGTCTCTTGAATCAGATATTTGGATCACTCTAGTGTCCAGTCATGCAGTTCCTAAATCCACAATCCTATTTCATGGTTTATCAATTTGTACTTATCCCAAAATAAATAAATAAGCCAACAGTAGAGTTGCCTTTTATCACCTTCATTTTTCTCTGCCCAGTAAAAAGTGAATGAAAATACATTCTTTGTTACATTCCATTCATTTCCAAATGTACAAGTTTTCAAATATGTTATAAATGAGAAGAAAAGAAACTGCTGGCTTATTTGTCAACCTGCCATGTGATTTTATTTATTGTCTCTTGTCAGTTGAAAAGTCCAGAAGTGTATTGAAATAAAAATGGAAGTGCATGCAAAGATAAAATGGCAAATGGAATATACTGCTGTACTTTCTCTCATTTTTCTTGCCCTCCTACTGTCGGACTGTAAACAAGAAGAATCAAGCCAGCCAATGCCCTTGGCTCTAGACACAGCTAGAGCTTTAGGAGTTGAGTTTGTCCCCAAGGCCACTTCCCCAACTTGGCATGCCTCATTGTGCTATCATAAGGCCTTCGAGATTTGTAATTGGGTTCTAGCTGATGAACTGTAAAGGAAGCAGTTTTTAAGAGTAGAAAAATTTCCTTAGACACCTCCCCACACAGCATAATATTGACCTAGAAATTTACAAGCTGGCTTCCCCTGTCCAGGACCTTGCTGGGTGGACATTATAAAGTGAATCTGGGGACAGCAACAGGTGAAAAGATTTTTCTGTTTGCCAGACATGATCTTTCCTATCAGGAGAAAAACCTTGCTGTTGATTTCAGTTTTTACAATAAAGTGCATCTCCAAGTTACTAGAGTTCTGCCTCTAGAAATTCATGTCCTGGAGTACTGGGGATAACCTGGGCCTGTCTGCTGCCTGCACAGCCTTCACTGTTGCACTTTTTTGGGGGGGCGGGGGGTACTGGGGATCGAACTCGGGTCCTTGAGCTTGCACAGCAAGCGGCAAAACCACTGAGCTAAATCCCCAGCCCACTGTTGCACATTTTTAAAAAACAATTTCCATGGATTCTTGGGGAGAGATACATGTGCCTATGTGGATGTGTATCTAAGTCTCTTAAAAAATATGAACGCTGGGGACTTCCAGGTTACAGTAGGAGCTATTAAGACAGGTTCCTTTTGGTGGCTAGAAAGTACATACCTGTTGTTTTGAGGTGCTTTTGTAGGCAAGAAAGCACTTAATCCTGAGGTCAGGTGATTTAATAATTCAGGGAGAAATGGCAGACTCCAAGTGGTTTCAAAGGCCACCGATACACAGAAAGTCCACGTGATTTTCTTCAAGCCTAGCTGCTTGGAGCTCTTTTCAGCCATCCCCAACAAAGCACCTATATGTCACCCTATGCAGGGGAAGGTCAAGCACTGGAAAAGACTGACTTGTTATTGCCCTTTACATTGTCATAAGTAGGTTGAGAGCTGCCTAAGATCAAGCCAGCCTGTTTGCAGATACTGAGTGTCTTAGTTACTTTTCTTTTTGCTAAGACAAAATACCCAACAGCCAGAGTTAAAGGTGGAAAGGTTTATTTCAGCTCACAGTTTATAGAGGTTTCAGTTTGTGGTTGGCTACTCCAAGGCAGAGTAGCATGGCAGAGTGGCAATTGCAGAGGAGAAATAGTTTATGGCAAAGTAGGGCAGGTAGAAGGCAGCAGAGAAGCAAGCACAAGCAGCAAGTGATGGCAGCAGCCCTCTTTCTAGCCCCTATATCTTATATAGGCTTCCTGCCCTTAGAGCAGGTAGCATTCACAGCAAGGTAGAGGACCCTTAATCCTAGCACTGCACCATTAATCCCAGCATCACATTCTTAACCTACATGACACACCATAGATTCAGCCACCTCCAAAAAGCCCCACCTATGACCACATGAGACTTTGGGGTGACATCTAGCTGTGAGCCATAACACTGAACCACAGAACCCAACAAAACAGCAGCTCCAGGTCTGTGATGCTCTCAGTGTGTTATGGTCTATGGCAAAGACCTTCTGGGTGAAGGTCAGGATTCTTATTTATGTATAGCTCTGCTTTCCTTAGCATTTGTCCTACAAGGCAAACTCAGAGATTTGTCCTCAAAATGGAGCAGGAGTAGCCTTTATTTTATATATCAGAATTCCTGTCCATCTTGGGGGGATGTGATACCCTGTTTCCTGAGCTTCATAACAGCTTTCCCTTCTTCCTGCACAGTTTCTAGCCATCCATTCTTAATGCACTTGGGAAATCAGGGCTCCCTGGGATCCATCCAGATCCATCTACAGCCAGTCTCTAGTGTTCCTTCACTGTTCTCCTAGATAGTAGCCACACTATCCTCTGGCTTCAGTCACCACCCACATGCTGGTGACCAGCCAGTGTTCCTGAACCCCAGTACCCTATAGGTTAGGTACTTCCTGTGAAGCCCAGGCAGCTACTCCAGAAACACTGGCCTTTGCCTGCACCATGATATGCTGTCATCACCACCTATCCTGGTTTTTAATTTTCTTCTTGGTGTATTTCAGCCATTGGCCCGGTCATTCAAGCCAGAGGCCAGGAGGGAGGTTGGCTGCCTTGCACTCCTCCATTGCCTCCCCTTCCTCTCCCCTCACTACCTCTACCACCCATCCCCTCCTTTTCTCCATTCTCCCTGCAACTCCCTTGACTCTCAGGCATTGACATCTCATCCCTACCCTGTGCCAGGCTTTGTCTCTAGCCTCACTTACAGTTTGAGCCCCACACTACAGATAGTGCGCATGCCTGATGATCACTTTTCTCCAGAAGGCTTGCACATCCTTCCCTTCCTTGCTGGCTAAAGTCCAAGCTCCTTGCCTTGGCCTTGCCTCCCTCCACAGTGGCCATCCAGATCCATCAAGAACTGCTCCCAGTTTCGCATGTTCCTAGATGAGCTGAACTGGTTCCCTCCTTTCTGTTCTGAGAAGGGGTCTTGTCCCCTAAATTGCCCAGGCTGGCCTTGGACTCATCATCTCCTACCCCTCAGCCTCAAGAGTAGCTGGGATTACAGGCATGCACCACTATGCCTTATGCCATTCTCTTCTTTTGTCCCTAAAATGCCTTTCCTTCCTTGTCTTTCTAACATGTGCCTGTCCACTTTTCTGATCAAGTCTTTCTAATTGCCTCAGAAGAAGATGTCAGCACCACATCCTGATCCTGTCCCTTCTCTGTGCCTCCAATACCCACAACATACTCTGCCCGCTGTGCAAGCAGGCCTGCCTTTCTCTACTAAGCCCAGATGTCTTTGATAACACAGACTTCATCAAACTGAGCTTTGCAGCCCCAGAAACAAGAGGCTGTTGGCTTTGTCCTCACATCCTGTAATGCTAATAATCTGGTAGTAATGACCAACCATGTAATATTTGGACAAGACCGAATTCTTTATTCAGCATGCACTTTTAGAAGGGGTACTGTAGTCTCAGCACTCTGCTAAATACAAAATTGAGTACCGTATATGTTGCCCCATCTTCCAGAAAATAGGTCTACCCAACAAGTAATGATGCTGCAGTGTGATGGGCAACGGGAAGGAGCCACATGCCGGAGCACTGGCAGACACTGGTCCTTTCTTCTTTCCACATGGCCCATTGTCTAAATTTTAAGGTACATTTGTAATTGCTCTGTCTCTGATCTGGTCAACACAATCAATGACTGCTGTTGGACATTGAAAAGGATTTAAAATAAGCCAAAGAACTTAAAAATTCCAGGTGTTTTCCTTCTGGGTTTGTTTTCAGTGTTGTTTTCTCTTTGGTTTCTAGAGATGTTAGACCAGTTACTCTTGGAACAGGGAGATCTTGAGGTTTCAAATGGTCCTGTAGACTCCCTGTGTTAGCTTCGCCATGGGATACTGTTTTGCAGCTAACTTCACAGTGATTGAGACATGAAGGGGTAAAATCTGGAGGTTCCTTTTGGTGGTCATTGAACCACAATTTTCCTTGTTTTAAAGCCAGCTCTTACCAAGCACATCCACTTACAGATAAGAACAGCGGACAGTCTGCTCACTTTATGTGTTTACTTGAAGGATACCATCCAAGACAAAGGCGACTCAGCATCTTTTGGTAGAGGGCAACGCTTGACCTCATTGTCACCACTCTGGCACAGGAAAGACTTGGCTTTGCAAGGTGACAGCCCACAGCCCCCCAGGAGCTGGCTGCCTGCCCAGGCCTCCTGGAGCATTAGCCAGGGGCACTCTGCCCTGCTTCAGGACCCTCTGTGAATGGATTTAATAGAGAAACTGAAATAGAGGATTTTCCCTTCAGATATTCTGGGAAACCCAACTTCTTTCAAGCATAAACTTTCTCAGAAGAGGTTGCATTTTTTAATGAGAGGTTGAGTTCATTGTAACATGAGTCTCCAAGAAATAGTCTGAGCTCAGAGCCCCCAGGCTTGCGCCTTCCCTGGAGAAAGGGCAGCCACAGAACCATGAACACCTTCAGACCATCATGCAGAGGACCTGACTGGCAGGATGGGCAAAACCTGGGCACCGGGCAGGGAGCAGGGACTTTGCCCCCCACTTCACAATAATGTCAATAGCCACCAGGTTAATGCAGCACAAATTAGCAAGCATTCCCTAGAAACACAGACAGACATACACACCATGTCCTCGCTCTCAGAGGCCTTGCCATACAAAGGAGGCCCACAGGAGTGCGGCAGCTTGCCCCCCGTCAGAAGCCACCGAGGTCCACTGGATTTCAAACTCATCTTCTTCATGTCTGTGCCTCCCACTGTGAGATGACAAGAACTGCATCTGAATCCTTGAGGGAAGGGAGCAGAGCATGGCGTGAGAAAAGCCAAAGATTGAGGTAGGTGTGGGGTCCCCTTCCAGATCCTGTCCACACCAGTATCACCTCGCCACGTGTCCGGGCTGGCAAGATTGGGAAGAAGGGGCTGGCAGCCGAAGCTAAGCATGTGCACAGGTCTGCACTGCCTTCCCTCAGCCCAGGCTGGCTGTCACAGAGAAGTTCAAGTGAGTTAACCGGAGCTTGGGAAGATGCGTGCAGGGATTTATGGGAACGAGAGTGGGCCACAGGCGGCATGAGATGAGCTGCAGGTTGGAGGGGTGGATGACCAAGGCAGGTTACATACCTGGCTTCATGCCTGCAGCGCAGACTTGATTCCACCAAGGTGAGTGCAGAGCTCAGTCGAGAAAGGGTCAGGAAGAGGCGTCCACACTGAGTGCAGCACTGGGGAAGGCTGGGTGTGAAGGGAGAGGGAGGTTGGGATATAAAGGTGGAAAAAGACTGTGGCATACCCCTCCCCCTTCCAGCTCGCAGGGGCTCGGGGCACCATGTGGACCCCAACGGAGCATGGTATGTGAGGCAGCTAGACCTGCCTCCATTCGGTGTGCCAAGGAGGGCCCTTTCAAGACTGTCCAGGTTGGAACCCCATGCAACCCCAGGACGTGGCAGCTTCCATAGAGGTGGCATGGACGGATGAGAGAGGGCACACGGAGGACAGAGAGGTGCCAGGGGGTAAGATGTCCAAATCGCAACCCCAGTTTACCCTCCCCTTCTTCTTTCCCCTCCCACGGTCCTTCCATCTCAGAAATGCACTTCGGCTTTTGGTTCCAGTCCCTCAGTTGTCCCTGTGGTTAGTCCATCAGCAAATGCTGGGACTGTGTTTGAAAATGTCTAAAATCTAGACGTCTCACCGCCCCACCTGCCTGTCCCTGTGTCTTGCACAGGCTCTGGCATTAGCCTCCCTGGTTCTTCCTTGATCCCAGTTAATTCCCCACAGTCTCCAGAGTTCAGCTCTTCTAAAGCAAGCTTATATCCCACCATTCCTCTGCCTCACCCCTCCTAGTGGCCTCCTTCCTCACACAGAATAAAGCTCGCTGTTCTCAGCATGGCCTACAGGTGCTACCTGAGCCGTCCCCCTGCTGTCCAGCTCCCTGTCCCAGACTTGCTGGCCACCACTGCAACACACTGAGCACTGCCCTGCATCCAGGTCTTCTGCTTGCTCATCCTTCTGCCTGGAATGCTCTGCACCCAGAGAGCTACCTGGTTGGTTGTTTTTCTCATTTCCTCAAGGTCTTGGTCCCTACTCACCACTCCTGTGCTCCTAACTGGAGCCCCAGGACTTGCCATTCGCATGTGCTCACTTTCCCACCTCCAGTGCTGTACCTAACATCAGGGAAATGTAGTGTCTCCCCATTTATCCCACTTCATCCACAGTAATTCCACAGCTTAGCAGGTCAGGTTACCTTGCAACTTTTTTTTTTTTTAAAAGACTTGACATTTAAATGTCCCTTTTAATTCATGCAATCTAGATGGCTTCACCTTACTGAGCTTCAGGATGCAGGGATTGAGGCAAGGGAAGCTGACTGGGATTAGGGCCCACTTCCCTCCAATGAGATCTTTATTCTAATAGCTACAAAGAGGCTTCACCTCCAGTGTTTTCCTGAAAACTATCTGAAACTGCACAGTTCACCCACTGCTAACTTCTGCAGATCCCCTCTTTCTATTCAGCATCTTCACCTCCAGCCACCTTGACCAACCTGGGAAAGGTTTGGTTGAGAAAACTACTATAAAGCCTCAATTAAAGAAATGCTTGGGGAAAAGAGTGTTCTAGTTAATTTCATGTTTGGTTAACTGAGCACCACCAGAGTCTGAATTAGGAGGAGACAGCATTATACAAAAGAAAAATTGTGGATAAATATTTCTTGACTTAAAGTCTTCTTTTTCAGTTGGAAGCCATGTGATATTGAGCCTCAATTTTCTCATCTGTAAAGGGGGATAATGGCTATCTTACTGGGTTGTTGCTAAATGAGACAGCATTTGTAAATCAGCAAAATATTCAGTGGCTCTGTGGCATCTCAGTAGAACAGGTTTCCCTTGTTTTCATTCTTCTGAAAAATACTTCTTCATACATTGGGATATGGTGTTTTAAAAATGTGTATTAATGTAGAATGTTGGAGGAAGGTTGGTGATATTAGTGGGATGTGGCTCGTTATTGTATAATATTTATGACAAATATTCACAAATCAGTCGTTGGGTATTTATTTATTTATTTATTGAGTGTTGTATCTTAGACACTGTGAGGAAAGCAGAAAAAGAGAAGATTGTTTTATTCTTTTTTAAATGCCTGGATATTCTTCTTTGCCTCTTTTAAAAATTGAATGTGGGGAGGAAATGTGGTAGGAAATTCAGCATGGCCAGTTAAAAGTGGAAAAAAAGCACATGAGGATAAAATAAAATTTTTAAAACCCTAACTAAAAGCAGTAAAGAAGTGAAAGTGAAGTCCACAGTGACCCTAAAAAAGGAATAATGACTATCACCAAGTGAGGGGTAAAATATCTGGGAAGCAGATCTCAGAGGGAGGAGCCCTGACCTTCAGGGAAGAAGGCCTCTGTGTGGAGGCAGCAGGAGCAGACTTGGTCCTAGAGGAGTTCGTTACAATGCAGAAGCAGAAGTGGCAAATTGGCTGATAGATTGTAAATGGAGCAGTCTGTTTCCTGTTCCTACCACCACAGGTGAAATATTCAGGTGGAATAACTAGACAGGTAGACAGACAAGTAAGGATTCTTCTCTACTGAGAAGGAATGACCCCAGAGAAAAGACCTCTGCACTCTGATATTCAGAATCTCTTTATATAATAATGAATTTTCACCTGATTGAAGTTGTCAGTTGACAAGCCAGATGTTCACATCTAAAAGGTCACTTAAGGATCATTCTAAGAGAGCTTCTATTATGAAACATAAAATTTGGAAATGTATTGCATGCATAGAACAAGAACAGGATGCTGTGAAACATGAACAATCAGACAAGGAAATCAATCTTGACCGTTACAGTATTATTGCTGAAATGAAAATTCAAAAAAACTGTTGGAAGATAAAGTTGAGGAAATCTATTCCAAATTAGAGAGAAAAGAAAAATATTAAAGAAAGATTAGAAACACATTGAATCAATCCGGAGGCCTAAATCCAACTAATGTGAGCCCTAGAAAGAAAAAAACAGGAAAAATTACAAAGGAACTAATACAAAAAGATGTTCATCTCCAATTTACCAAGTACCTGCAATAGTATATGAAAAATTATATAAAGATAATTCCAAACATGTGGAGAATATCCCAAAAGTTGGAAGAGAGAAATAACAACAAAAAGATGACCTATAAATAATCAGAATGGAACCTCTATCAGACTTCTCTTTTTTTTGGTACCAGGGATCGAACTCGGATCCTTCCGCTTGTGAGGCAGGTGGCGGAAACACTGAGCTAAATCCCTGGCCCACTATCAGACTTCTCTATATATTGGACACTAGAAAACAGTGCAGTTGGGGCTGGGGATTTAGCTCAGTGGTTCTGCCGCCTGCCTCACAAGCACAAGGTCCCGAATTCGATCTCCGGTACCCAAAAGAAAAAGAAAACAGTGGACCAATGTCTTCTTAAGTCTAAAGCAAAATGATTTTTCTCCTTGGAGTTTTCTGCTCAGGAAAATGATCACATGTGGAAATAGAATAATATTACTTCCAGTCATTCAAGAACTTCGAAAAATCATCTTTTCCATGTGCACTTTTCTTAGGAAGCCACCTGAGGATGCTCCAGAAAAAATGAGGACAAAAGCCAAGGCAGGTATGAGGTGCAGGAAATTAGATGTCACCCAGAAATTCAGTGAGGGGCTATCTCAGGATGACAGGGCCACACTGACAGGACCAGTGGGTCTGTGTTTAAAGACTGCCTCACAGGCAATGAAGAGAACAGTGCAAAAGGAAGAAGTGCACCAGCTTCCCCTGCTCTCGGGCCAAAGGCATCTCCTTCTCAATTTAACCTTTGAGCATTTAATTCTATATATCTATTGCTATTTCCTGACTTCCCAGTTTCAGACACTATCCCATGACTTTCTGGTAGAATGGATGAGATTTCAGCTCACACCACTCTACACATCCTCTCAACATAACTGTACTTTTAGTTTGTGTACTTTTTTTTTACCTTTAACTATACAGAAAGAGAACTACAAAGAGCAAGAAAGATATTTTAAAGTTACAAAGGTAACATGTATCATATATATATATGTGTGTGTGTGCACAGGTACACACATACCCTTTATTATTTCCTGGTTAAAAGAAAGCTCCTCTTTTTTCCCATGGTATAGTGAGAAGCGACCTTCCCCTTCAATTTTCCTCTGCTCTTCCATGTTGTTCTTTCTGTCCTTTGTAATTTTATTTTTATGTCATCAAGGTTAATAACATTTGTGTTCTGTTTCATAGCCATCCTTTTGACTATTGATTGTTATAGAATAATCACTTAAATTGAAATAAATATATGATAGGCCCGGGGATTTAGCTCAATGGTTCTGCCTCCTGCCTCGCAAGCACAAGGTCCCAAGTTCAATCCCTGGTACCAAAAAAAAATATATATATATACATACATATATATATATGATATTTAAATTATTTTTCTATATAAATATTACCCACTCCACAGCAAGGTAGTATTCAAAAAAGATTGTGTTTCTTATACAGATTTCTTGTATTCTTAGAATTTTTAATTGCCTTCCTTTATAAAAGGTTTGTACTTAATACTTTACAGATATATACTTATGTTACAGTATACATATTACACACACATATAAAACCTTCCAAAGATACATAAATAACAGAAGAACTAAAAATACTGTTTGAGAGGAGGTGTGAAATAGTGTGAGCTCCAAGCTCATCCATTACAGCAGAAAGTGAATAATGCCTAAAATTAATTATTCAAAAAAAGCAGTAGATATATAAAATTAAAACATAGGGTTAAACTAAAATAATGCATTAAAAGATTTTAAAAAGGTTGCCTTTGGCAGAGTGAGGGGATTGTTTCATTTTAAGTCTACACTGTTCTTTTTCATACAGGTGCACACATGAATCTGACTGAAATTTTAAAGCAACCTTTTCAAAGAAGAACGTATATCAGAATTGGGTAACATATTAAGTGCCACCCTTGCTTTGGGAATGCCTGGAGTCCAGACACTTGTGCAAAGTTTTAGGTAACTGAAACACATGGAGTTTGCTTCCATCTTGCTGTGGTGGCTCCCACTGGTCAGATTCACCTCACGGGAAACCCTTTGTGTATATGGTGGCCTCCCTTTGTAGGCACTACTGCATTTACTTCACCATCTGCTTCTCTGACCAGCATCCTGTATGGTTTCTGTGTCATTAGAATTCCAAAGTTGGAGTTAAGAGGGCTGGGTTAGGGAACAGACCGCATCTACTTACCCTGCATCAAGCGAGTCCCTCAACTTGCACTGTGCTTGTCGGATCTTTGTGTGCTTAAAGTGTAATATAAATGAACCCAATCTAAGGATTTCTTCACCTCTCTGTGGGTGTAGCTGAAGCCTGCATGGAATGGCTCCTCCACCCTACATGTCCAGAGGTGCTGTGAGCAATTGCTCTGTGCAGCCTGGGCAACAGAGGACAAGGACCTGGGATCTCCTCCCCAGGTGGCCATGTGTGCCGAGCTTGCGCTTCCTCTCTGCCTCGTGGCTGAGCAGTGATTAATGCCAAGTGAGCACCTTGCTCAGTGACCTTTCAGTTTTCACTGCTGCTCTCCTTCACTTCTCATAACCATGTGCAAATATTAGCTCCCCAGGTCATTTCTCCTCTTGAGCGACTTTCACAGGTGATAAGCTGGTTGTTTCTCAGACTGGCCTTCAGTGCACGCCTGCCCTGATGTGTCTGGCTCTTGCCTCCGCTCAGGAATCGGACATGCAACCAACAGTCCTGGAAGTTTATGAGTGCCCCAGGGAACCCTGGAGGCCCAGGGCTGGGGCATCTCTAGCACTGCAGGGAACCCAGGGTCTGTGAAATTTGGCCTCCTATGATGTGATCATTGTGCACATTTAGGAAGTTAATTTGCTGACTGCCTGCACCAAACTCCCCGTCCGTTTTAACTTCACGTGTACCTTTAATACACAAATCACTGCCTGCTCAGTCAGTGGATGCCAGACACAGAGCTGTGGCAATGCCTGCTGGTTCGAGGCCATCCTCCCACCCTTCAGTCCCTCTCCATGGTTGTGAGTCCCCCACCACCCAGCAGGCCAAACCTTCCCTTGGCCAGAGTTCTCCTTAACTGTTGGTGCAGTGACAGGCTCTTCCAAATGAAGTGCTAGTGAAGGCATTTTGCATTTGCTGTTGTTTAAATTTGTTTTTATTTCCAGTCTCTCACATCTCCACTCTTACTGAAATCCCTGTTCTATGTTGTTCAGTCTTCATTTTCCCTAAATAAAGAGTAGTAAAGTATGCTGTGGGTTGTTTAATTTTGATGCTAAATGTGTCTTAGAGGAAAGTGGCAAAAATGCATCCTATTTTTTTTTTCTCCCTTGTCACCAAAAGTATGAGCTAAATTATTTATGGTTTGATACTCACAAAACAGAGATGGATTCAGGATATTTACTTTGCAGAAAGAAAAAGGAATTGGAACTGCAGTAAAAGAACTTTATACTTTGTTAAAGAAATGTGTGTGCTCCAGGGAGTCACACTGCAGCTGCTTTTATTGTCCTCTGTGCCTAGTTGAGTGTCTGACATGTGACGTATTTGTGCAGTTGGTTGAATTTGAAAATAGTGGGTATACTAGGAAACTTAATAAGCAGGTCTTAAATCAATGGAAAAAAAAATAAAGGCAGCAAGCATTTTGAAAAATGCTAAGTAGGTGAAAGTCTCTTAGCCACAGGATGCACAGGGCAGTAGGAGGATGCCTTCAGGTACCTTGCATTCTAATCCCTGGCTGGGATTCCGGCAGAAGAGATGGGCTGTGTGTGAACCCGGGTGCCAAAGGTCTGACAGGCCTGACTTCTCAGAGGGAGTTCTAGCAGGTCAGGAGATTCTGGGTTTCCTGTCAACACAACTTGACAAGATCCTACATCTGTCATATTGCCATCATCTGATCTTCCATTCTGAGGAGAGTTCCATGGATTTCTTTTCTCTTTTCTCAGCCACAGGAGATACTGGCACACCTGAAGCCATGGCTCCCATCATTGTGGTTACCCCAGGCAATAGGAGCGTGGTAGCTGGGTCCAGTGAGACCACCTTGGAGTGCATAGCCAGTGCCAGGTACAGTCATGCTGTAGATGTGGCCACATCAGTTGAACACCCCTCATCTGAAAACCTGAAACTTGAAATGCTCCAAAGTCTGAACCTTTAAAGAATTAACATGGTGTCACACAGGAAAAATTGTACCCCTAACCTCATGTGATGGGTCACAGTGAAAACACAGGTGCACTAAAAATATTGCACAGAAACCCCTTCAGGCTGTGTATATAAAATGTAGATGAACCTTAAATGAATTTCATCTTTAGATATTTGTCCCATTCCCAAGATATCTTATTATATATAGGTGCAAATATTCCAAAACAAAATAATACAAAATACAAAATACTTGTGGTCCCTAGCATTTTGGCTAAGGGCTGCTGAACCTGTACTAATAAATACTCGCTTGGAGGAGCCCACAGCAGGAGGAGTAGCACATGAGCTCTTCTCTTCCAGCAGCAGCAGCTTACTTGTTTTCCTATGCACCATGTTGCACCACTCCCAAGCTTCCTCCTTCATTGGGTGATGCCTTTCACTTTAGCTGTAGGTGATGGTGAAGGGTCTGATCTGTGGTGCTAGCTGGGAAGGAGAAAGGAGCAAGGCTCTTGGTAGCAAAGGAAAAGGGTCAATCCTTCTCCCACTCTGTAGTCCTAAGTATCTCTCCTTGCTTCTGGTCACTCCAGAATGGAGTTCAAATGGTCACACCTCCCACGTAGCTGTAGTGTCCCCTCGTAGTATTTGTTTTAAACATTCTTTTCATGAGCAAATGGAATCAGTAGCACTTATGGTCCATTGCTGCTGCAATTAGCTATCCTTGCTCAATAGCCCTTGAGCAGAATATGTTGGTGATACTTACCGCGAGAGAGTAGAGCTATATCTGGATTGATTTTTAAGTGTCCGTTGTTCAACCCACCATGGTTCCTGCTAGAATTAGCTTTATCAAGCTCGTGCTGAATGCCTGAAATTATTATTATTGCCATCTACATGATTCACAATCATTGTCACCAATGCCGTTGCTCTTGCAGGCCTGTGGAAGAGCTGAGTGTGCACTGGAAGAGAAATGGTGTGAGACTGACCAGCGGGCTCCACAGCTTCGGGAGACGCCTCACCATCTCCAACCCAACCTCTGCAGACACAGGGCTGTACGTCTGTGAGGCGACACTTCAGGGGAGTGCTTTTGAGCCAGCCCGGGCCAAGGCCTTCCTTTCCATTATAGGTAAATACTCAAACAAGAAAAAGACACTGTCAGCATCCTCAGATAGCATCCCAACCCCAACACTTTTGGGCCACAAAACAGCAGTCCTGTATCTCACCACTTTACGGTTAAAATTATCTTCCTATTCTTTTTCTTTCCAAGAATGTGAATTCATTAAATCCAAAGGGAGGATGTTCCTAGTATTTCTATGAAAAGTTCTTCTGAACATGTCTGATCCTGAAGCTTGGGAAGGAGGCAAAGTTCATCATGGAAATTGCCTGCCTAGTCAGCCCTTTCTGCCACTGGCTTCTCCCTGACCCTTTCTGGCTGTTGCAATCTGTGTTCAGAAGTTGTTTTATTATTGTTATTTATTTTTGACCCAGAAGAAAGCTAAAATTACTGGATGTTACTTTTGGTTAAATTGAAAAGTGAGAAAAGAACTGCATCTTAAAAATGGGCCAAGTATTCACCCAGAAACAGGAACAGGAGATAAGATTGAGCACATGTGAGTTGCCCAGTTCTGAATGCTGGAAAATAACAGTGATCAGGAAGCATGCTTTGTCCAGTGGCTGAGGAAATCTTAAATTTTTTATCAGATTTTCAAAGGATTACGTTAAATTGGGAGTCAAGTGCCTTCTTTTTTTCTCATTCCTGCAGTTCCAGTCATAATCATGCGTTTATTCCTAAGTGGCTGTGATTAGAGTCCTAATGACCCATCCTCCTCCGTGCTGGCCACTGCTGATCACAAACTGCCTCATAAGTTCACTCCAGGAAAGAGAATTCCTGCTGCATCTCCCTTCCCGAAGGAAAGGGAATTGAGAATAGGAAAGATCCAATAGGAAGAAATCCTTCAGAGAGTAATAGCTCTTCCAATAATACATTTTGCAGTTTGCCACTCTGCAAAATAAGAAAAAGTAAAAACTTGTACTTTCCTATGAAATTACCAAGAGCATCAAGGGGTTCTCCATAAAAGCCAGTTGCCTTAAGCATTCTAACATTCCCCTGGATCTTAGGAAGTGGCTTTGTGTCCCCAGTGTGACTATGCTAATGACAGTGTCACACAAGCCTATCAGTCCCTCTAAAAGATAGGTAAGAATGGAGAAAATGGTTGGGAAACAGCATGGGGTCAGAATCACTGCTGGTTCCACAAGTGGGGCCCAAACTGCTCCTGTCACCCCCTCCTCCCTTCTTGCTGCTCTTTGGCTGTGGATGTAAATACCACATCCCATTCTTTCCAGAGACTTTTCATCAAGGTTAATGTACAGCTATATGAACACACCACATTATAGATTGAACCAAAATTAAAATTTGTGATGTGTAAATCTCTAGTAGAGAGGATTATATTGTCTTAAAATATTTTAAGGTAATTTAAACAAGAGAGGAACTTTATCTCCCTATAAACTAGAGTATTTGTTTCCATCAGAATTCCTTTCTCAAGTATTTAAATCTGTCGTACGAACCTTGTTCTTGCATTTGTATCAGAATTACAAAGCAGATTGTTTCTGTGTTCTGCAGTTTTCATCTCTGTGTTCTGACTTGTAAAGGCGCACAAACACACTTCAGTTCTTATGATGTTGATTTAAGTCCCCTTTTATTCATAAGAATCGGCCTCAACAGGTAAAATGTTGTGGTCGGATCACACTGGAAAAGCCCTGAAGAGAGTGTCTCTGTCAATTCAGGGGATTTGAGTGAGATTATCACCCTGTGCCCAGACTCCACAGAAGGATCCTCTGGAAACAGGGCCAATCTCACAAGGCTGTCACTGGTGGAACTGGGAAAAGAGCTATGGATATGAACATGCAGATGAAAGAAAACAAAAACAAATTGGCTCCCAATCACTTTTATTTCACACTGATGAGACAAGACAGACTGGCAACAGCTGTTTATTCTACCTGTCACCTTGCCTACAACATTGCTCAATTCCTGCGATTTGAACAGTAGCCCCAAGCTATGATCCAGGAAGTGTGGTGCCCACTCCCCAGGGTCAGTGGCTGCAGGGCCTGGGGTCTCTGTCCCCACCGCCTCACTGCCCTCAGCTGTGTATTATGTAGCTCTCTCACAGACCTCCCCCTGACCAACTCCTCTGCCCTCTCAATGTGACACACTCACTGCTGTGTTTCCTGGATGCAACAAGTCAGTGGCACAACATGTCCCCTGCCCTCCCTGCTTCACAGCACAACTTCTCCCTGTGTCCTCTACCTCCTTCCTGGCGGTGTCCTCCAGCCCCTGGAACCAACTTTGGCTACCATGGCAGACAGGAAGTGCAGAGAATCCACATCCCAGGAGCAGCCCTTGGCCAGTGTCTGGTGGGAACTGGCAAACACACACCCAAGCTCCCTGCTCCCTGAGTGGGGATGTGTTTGGGGTGTGTTCTGCACTGGTTCCTGAGTTACCCTGAGGGATACTGTACCAGTCACCCACAGTGGAGCTGCTGGGTAAGAGGCTTTTTGAAGTGACCTCCCTGCCTTGAGATGCTCCAACGACTCTCCCTCTGCCATGCTGCTGGCATCCACCCCTGCCAGGACCTCCTCTGGGGGGCCAGCCAGAGACAAATCGTGCACATGGCAATGCACATGGCAGTGCACGTGGCACTGCCCTGCTGCCCTTGATCACCTCAGCTGTTGAGGAGGAGCAGATATTTGCCCCTCAAGACCCTCTCAGATGTCACCTCTGCTGATACTCTCTTTTGTGCACTATAGCATTTGGAACATGCCGGAGGGGTGCATGGCATAAGATATAATGGTGTAGATTTTGGCATCAACTTCTGACTTCACCAATAACTGACCTGAACAAATGTTTTTGCTGTTGGCCTCAGTTTCCACATCCCTAACCTGGTGATGAAGTAGATAAGGCCATCAGCTTGCATGGTGAAGGTTTAGTGGCTCACTGTTGCCACAGAAGCATAAGATGGTGGCTCCATTTGCTGTTGGCCTAACTCTGTTACAACATGTCACATGCACTAGTTAGTTACCTTCTTCAGTTTACATACACTTCTCACACTTCCTATCTCTGAAGTCAGGGTGTGCCTCACTCACATGGAAGCCTTGTTTCTTTCTGGGGATAAATGAACCAATGATTCCTCCAACTAGCTGCAGCCTCCTAGATTCAGGAGCACAGCATGTACACCTTCCTCCCGAGACCAGCAGACACCACATCTGCTCATCACACCAAAGTAGTGCCCTTCACCCCCTGTCTTCACCCCATGAGTGTGCATTCCCTGGCACACTAGCTCTTTCACCCCCACCCAAAAACCCAAGAGGGTGACAGCAAATGACACAAAGAGCTATCTCTATGTCTCACATCTGTTCTGATCTTTATACAGAAATCATTCAGCAATTTAAATTTAGAAATTTAAATCCCTTAACTATTATTAAATGAACAGACTGTTGGTAGTATGTCTCAGTTGATACCAGTATCACAGTAGCAAAGTTATTCTGGAACTTTACTCTGAGATCTTCTGGTGATGAAACTCTTAAATGTTCATATTCCTATATAAATTTCTTCCCATTTGCCTGCCTACTTCCATCTTCGAATCTCTCTGCCCTCCTTTGGCCTCCCCAGATGGGAAAGTTTCCACTTCTCAAGGGCTCATGAGAGTAGACCAGGCCCACCAAGCTGGTCTAAGACACTCTCCCAGTTGATCATTTTACGTTGGTAATCTTACTTCTATCTACAGAGTTCCTCTTCCCACTTATGTGGGAAGCGGACACCACAGTGGACAGAGTCACCCGACTGTAGAGAGTGATGGTGGCCGAGGACATGCCACAGGACCTCTGCTCGCTGGAGGGAGGGAAAGGCAGAACAAGGAGTGTCTTTGGATCTTACAGTGATCCTTGCTGAGGACAAGCCCTGAAACTCAGAAGCTACAACCTAGCACTGAGGACCAGAAAGCATGATGAATCTTTGGTCTCCAGTGAGGCTGCCTCCTCTGTGCTGGAACCCACACTCTCCCCTGGCATTGTGGAGAGTGGGGGACTTGATAGAGGCCCATGGGCTTGGGCTTCCTGCAGGTCATCCCTACTCTAGTTCTGAGATTATGGGGCTAGCCGTTCGTGCCCCTCCCCGAGGACAGCTGGCCCATGCTGGCTTTGTCTCAACTCTGATTTAACACAGGACATGAGAACCTTCACCTGATACCTTCATGTTGTTTCAGAAGAGATGAAAGTGTCCCTTTTAATCCCATTTTATTGACTGTAGTTGTGACCAATTTTTAAAAGTCCAGTATAGGTCTGTGTTGGCAGCACACAGCCCTCAAAAGAGGGCTGGCGATTCTCTAAAACACAGCTCACCCTCTTGCCCTCTGAAGATTAAGTGGTTGAAAAGATCTGTGCTCAAGATGACTCATCCACAGTGAACCTTTCCCACAGTTCAGCTCACAGTCCTCCTGGCCAATGAGCCTGGTATTTACCCTACTTTTCCTCCTAACAGACCTTGTAAACTGTAGCTAGGGATGTAGAGAACTTCCAGAGCACCCAGGCAAGCCATGAGATTGGGTTGTATGGTGTATGGTGGGGAAAAGACTGTGACGAGAAGATGCCTCAGGGCCTGAAGGACCAGTGGCAGCTCCATGCCCACTTGCTGGCTGGGCCACCTGGCAGGAACAGGTGAGAGTGTCTATGCTGAACTGAGGTGCTCTACCCTGTGAGGCCTGCAGGTGAGCTGTGCAAGGACCTGGCAGGCTGCACTTCCCAACCAGGTGCTCCAGAGTGTGGATGGGGAGCTCCTGCCTGGGAGGGCCTGGTGCGCCATGTCCACATGGGGATTGGCTGGGGTGGGGTGACAGTGATCAGAGAAGAGTGTCCTTGGCCAGGCCTGGAAGTTCCTAATGCACATCCCAGTCCCAAAGTCGCTAAGTAAACTTGCCTCTGACCCCAGCTGAATTATTTGGGGAAGCTGGGGCATAATCACTCCCTGGGGTAAGGTGCTACAGTACTAGGGTACTACAGGTGGCCACGTATACGTGCAGATTATGTTATCAAGTATAACTCACTTGTGATGAAATCTCAAAGGAATTATGCTGATTGAAAAAAGCCTCTTCCAAAGGTGGCACGGTATACTGTTACTGGGTGGGCTGGGCAATCAAAGATATTCCAGGTTCTTCTTGCCTCGAACAAACAATTGGATGAGATAAGCCAAAACTGTTGCCAAAAGTTTATTTGAAAAATGATGGTTAAAGGGGTATGGGAAGAACTTCCTCTGCAGAGCAAACTTGGGCAGAACAAGAGAAAAAGAAGATAAAATCAAAGATAAAAGTACACACTGTGTCTGGGAAACACAGCAGGGCTATCTTGAAAAGGCAGGAGAGCGGGCTCCCCCTGGTATCTCATATCTGTTACACCTTCCACAGCTTGTGGGAGACTGCAAGAAGTTCCACATATGAGGTCTTGAGAATTATTTGGTGCTCTCCTAGGATCTTGTAATTGTCAGGTCCCACTCATTTCCCCAACCAGCTTTGCCACGACCTGTCTCCTATATCAGTGTTACCATTTCTATAACATTCTCCAAATGACAGACTTGTAGAGAGCAGGCCAGTAGTTGCCAGGGACTAGGAATGGAGTTTGGGGTGGGCAACATCCTTGTGATAATGGCCCATTCTGCATCTTGACATGGTGTAAACTCACAAACCTACATATGCCATAACAACACATAGCACTGAAAATGCATACACACACGAACACACACGCACACGCACACAGAAGCAAAACTGAGGAGATCTGGTTAAAGTGGGTTGACTACACCCAATCCATGTCACTATCCAGATATTGTGGTGTGGTTTTGAAAGGTGTTACCATGGGGGAAGGAAGGAAAGCATACTTGGATCTTCTCTATTATTTCTTCAACTACATGGCACTCTGCAATCCCCCCCAAAATAAAATATTTGACTAAGGAAACAAAAACTATAATTAATCATAAGCAAATGTTGATATTTAACTTAAGTTTTACCCCTTTCCCCTTACAGCCCTTTAACCAGATCATGATAGTTGATATTGACTGTAGCATCTACTGATGAATATGGTGCATGACCTGCACACAAGGCCCTGACAAGATGCAGTCACTGCATAGTTAGGATATAAATAATCCTGCCATCATTACTATTGATTAAGGAGACATGACCCAGTAGGAATATTTGTGTGTGTAGGGGCCAGCTTGGAAAAGGGGCACACAACATCTAAGCAGAGGATTCTGCTTCCATCTATTGAATTTGCAGTCATATCCACAGCCAGAGTGGGTAATTCAGGCAGATTGTTTCTGCTCGAGTTGTCCGGGTAATTGCAGAATTGATACCTAACTTTGCATTCAGAAACCTTCAGCCTTTCTCCTTAATCATTTCTTTGAAATGTTACATTTTCATTTCTGTTTCCTGCTCTGGGCTCCACCCTGTTTTAATGATACAGTTAATACAGGAGGCATCCCAACCTATATTATCCACATTCAACACAATTACAATGAGAATAAGCCAGTCTGGAAGACAGTCCCCAGAAATTAATTATCACACAGAAAGTGAATATAGGGGCCTTTTGTTATTGTGATAATGAAATCACTACCACCTTAATACTCTTGAACTCAGCCATGCCTCTGTTGAATTTCTGCTGAATAAACTGAGAAAAATATTGCAATTTACTCTCTAAGGAAATTCATTGTTTAATACAAAGACTGTGTTTTGTTGCACAGGCTAGTGGAGAGTCTAGAGATACATGAGTACTGAAAGTTTCCTTTGCTCTTGAAGATGAATGAGAGCCTTCCTCCTTTTCTTTTTTCTCTTTGCTATTATTCTGCATTCCATTGAAGTATTAAATCTATATTTTGGAGAAGAACTGCTAAAATTTTTAAAATATGTCAATAGGCTGCACTCCTCCCAGATACAGGCTTAGTGCATTGCTGTGGCACTTCATTTGACATGCTCCGTGAGTTGCTGTTGAGTTTAGATACTGAACAAACTAGACTATGAAATACTGTGCTGTAAATACAAACCTTTATGAGCCTCTTGGGATGGTCCTTCTACAATGTGAATTAAGATATTCCATGATTCAAGCCCATAAACGGAGAAGTAGCCATCACCCTGATTAATAATTTGCTTCCTGAAACCTTAGACTATAAATTGCCTTTTGCCACTGGTGGCTGAATTCTAGTTGGAGTGTGAGATAGTCACTAATGATGAAGTTTTTAGAAATAGTTTTTAAAAGGAGTTCAAACGATGTTGGGCTATTGTGGTCTTTGACACATCATTTTTTTTTACTTAGGGGCTATTGTTTGCTTGTTTATTTCTTGTTTAAAGAGCCACCGTATTTTACTGCTGAGCCCGAGAGTCGGATTTTAGTTGAAGTGGAAGAGACAGTGGACATCGCATGTCGAGCCATGGGTGAGTGTGGGCAGTGGCTGGACAGGAGCCTGGTGTGGAGGAAAGACCATGACAGTGTCATCCTTCCAGGGAGGCAGTGAGTGCACAGGTTGGGAGCCAACTATGGGTTGTGGAAGAACCTAGTACCAGGCCATGACCTTGGGGAAGCCCTAGACCCGGGAGAGCTCTTCCTTCCTTCCCTGTAACGCTAGGTACTGAGATTTACCTTCTCCCCACTTCCTCCAACCAAACAGAGGGGACACAGCACGGCCTGGGCCTCACCTCCAGGTGCTCAGGTTCCAAGGGTGTGACCTCTGGACTTATCCCCACAGAACACTCATCCTTGTGGTGGGCACTCAAGGCCAGAAAACATAGGAGATTGTTCTACACTTTGAAAAATAAGACATTTTCCTATTTTTCTGCCTTATCGGCTTTGTGCTGACTTAACTTGGTTCTTCAGGTAGTTCCCTCTTCCTCCCCTTCCTTAGCTGCTAGCTCCCTGCCCAGGTCAGGCAGTGCAGAGCATCCCATAATTCCTCAGGGAGATGAGCTCCTCAAGTTAAGTACATTGACAAAACCTGTGTTTGGATTCTGGCACCTGCTGAGAAGTGAAAGGGTCTTTCCCTGAATTGTAGACCTGGCATCTAAAGCGTGTTTTCTCTGCCCTCATGGGCTGGAGGGTAAAGGTTCTACCTATTGCGTAACCCTTTGAAACAGTTCCCTAAGGAAGACACCATCTCATTGCACACGTGGGAAACTCAAGCCACAGACAGCAAGGGTAAGCAGTGTGCTCAGAGCCATGAAGATAGAAGGAGATAGTGCTTGTAAAATCATCACCCAGTGCCTGGCACATAGGAGTGGCTCATTAAATGCTGGGGTCACACAGTCATGGAGACAGGATCCAAACCCCAATTTGTCAGCTCCTCCAGGGACCTGAGGCCTGGGGCTCAGAGCAGACACTGTGCTTGGTGGGCACAACCACATGCATGTTGTTCTTCACCTCTGAAAGTGAGTGCTGCCTCGAGCTGAGCAGTGTCAGTGGCAGAAGCACCTGCAGTTTGTGCAGCACTGCTCCTGCCTGAAGGACCTGTTTCCTTCGTCACTCTGGCCCCCGCTCCAGTCACCTCTTGATGGCCACCTTCTACAAGTCTGCTGTGTTCCTGTTCTTCTCCATTCTGGCTCCACTGACACAGTTGCAGGGGAGGGGAAGGAAAAGGCAGGACAAGAGTATTCTGAATTCCAAGTAGACATACTTTCCTCGCTGTGGTTGCCTTGTTCTTTCTTGTATAAACACCAGTTTCTTAAGGACAGCTCTGTGAATGTGAAGCTATAAAATATTTAGAGTGCTTATATTTCAAAAATGAGTGTATACACTACTGGGGAGATACTATTTCTCTTTATGGCATTAAATTGCCCCCAAGTAAAAATACTCCTAGTTCCCCATGTACTAACAATTATTTTTCAATAAATGACAATCTTAAACTCTCCCTTTGACAAGAGAAAGCTCTTTTTTGCATGATTTCTACAGGGCAAACTGTTCATTAAGCATAGACCTATAAATATATATCAAGCAGGTATTTCAACATTGCTTTGCCATCATATAATTTACTGCTTTCTGTTAATTTTGACAGTGAAACTCTAACAGCATGTGAAGTGGGGATTCTTTATGAAACCTACAACATGTAATTGCCATTATGAGATTTTACATGAATTGGTTATACTTTTACCTTGAAATGGATTTTTTAAAATTTCCTGATATAATGAAAGGTGACAGGAAACATAATTAAGCCAAAGAACAGAATCTGAGAACACATTATCTTGAAATATCCATGATATTAACTTTATTTATTAAAGTGGACATATTGCCCCTGCCTATATACCCTCTTAAATCAAGGGATTTGGCTCTGCTTGCCACTGAATCATTGCTTTTTATTGCAATCTAATTAATATTTAGAGAAACTGAGGAACAGAACCATCTGAGATCTAGAACTATGTCTAAGTATTTCCTCGCTTCCCCATGCCTGCTGTATTTCTGGAGTGCATTTTCTTGTGTGGGTTGCTCTAGCTCTGTGGGAGCCTTTCTACCCTACCTGGTTTACTCTTTGGTAGGAATGTCCTCCTGGACTCGAGGAATGGTCAGGGAGAAGTTCTAGGGAAGAAGCCTTCCTCATTGCTGTTGCCCAGCCATGTGGAGAAGTCACCAGGAGAAGAACTTAGTGTCTCCAGCCCAGGGCTGCCCCATACAACATGGCAGCATTCACTCATCAACGCCTGGGTTGTATGTATTCACCTCAGGTGTGTAGAGGACAAGCCACAGAGATCCTCACTCTCTTAGACTGAGGACAGTCTCTTTTATTTACAACCTAGGTTCTGTCCTTTGTGAACTTTCCCTGCTTCCACTGTCTACCCTTCCCAGCCCCACCTTGCCCTCCTTCAAGGTTGGCTGAGGATTGACTCAAGGCTCCATTTCTGTCTGTGATACCACTGCAGAGAAGAAGGGACAAGCAGGAGTAGTGCTCTGTGCTGAGCCTTTCTGGCCCTCTCATCCTCCTAATCTAACCCTTAACCATGTTCCTGGATCACTAGGCTCTTGGAATGTCAGAACAGAGCCATGCTGCAGTCCCTCCTTGCCATCTGCCTATCTCATGTTGATCCTATGGACCTACATCCAGAATATGACACCTCTCCTATATCTACTCTTTAACCTGACACATTTCACATGCTTGTCACTCAACCTGATGACATACTGTCCCGTTCTTTATGCTTCCATTCCAATGAGCAATGTCAGCCCCTTGGACAGAGGGTGTATTAGTCACTTTTTATTGCTGGGACAAAATATCTGAGATCTGGAGCTTAAAAGAAGAGAGGTTTATTTGGCTCATGTGTTCAGAGGATTCAGTCCACAGTCAACTGGCTCCAAGCCAGAAGTAGCATGGTAGAAGGATATGGCAGGGGAAAGCTGCTCAACTCGTGGCAGAAAGAAAGGAAAAAATCAGAGAAAAATACATACCCTCCAAAGGTGCTTATGTACCTTCCCTAACTGGGCCCTAGCTCCTAACAGCAAACTTAGTCGTGAACTCACCAATGGATTAATCCCCTGATGATTATAGCACCCCCATGGTCCAGTCATCTTCCGAACACATGAGGGGATATTTTCATCTAAACCATAGCAGACAGTGTTTAAGAGATGGTTCCCACTTTGATTATGGTTGATTGTATCAATGAGTTCTGTCCACTGGACACTCATTGTGTGCCAGGCAAAAACTTTATATATAAATGCATCTCATCTTCAAGCCTTTGAAGTCACAGTGATCATTTCCTTCCCTGTATATGAGGGAGCAGAGACAAAAACAGGTGAAGTACTGTGCCCAAGAGGGTGCACTCAAAGAAGGGCAGACCTAGGCAGTGACCTTTGTCCTGCCATGGCCCTATAGGAGTGGAGTCATGGCCTTCATCTCCATCCCAGTCTTGAGGCCAATCACAGTTGAGTGTCTTCCCAAACAAGAGCATAAACGTGCATTTGTTCGGGCCAGAGCCTAGAAGGATCTGCAGCTTGGGCATCCAGAGATAGCACCCACACTCTTCTTTATTTTCTGCCCTCTTCTCTCCTTTCTCTTCTCTTTCTCTTCTCTGTGCCCTCTCTTTCTCCCTCTTTCTCAGGGTCTTCACACTGAGCTCCATCCCCAGCTGCTTTCTCACTTTGAGACAGGGTCTCGCCAAGTTGCCCAGGCTAGGCTGAAATTTATATCCTGCCTCAGTCTCCCAGGCTCCTGGGATTACAGGCGTACATCACCATGCCCAGCCCACTCTTCTTAATGCCTCTCAGTGTCAGTCTCTTCACATAGGAGGAGAAGAATAACCCCTTGTAGGTAAATGAAAGGGCAAATAGATGACAAAATGCCTATGAAATGCCCGTTGCCATTTTAGCCAGTTTTGCCTCAGCCCTCATATTAGGCACTTTGGGAATTTAATTCTTTTAAATGCCCCTTTACTTCCACTCCTACCCAGGGGTCCCTCTCCCCACCCTCCAGTGGTACAAGGATGCTGTCTCCATCAACAAGCTCCAGAACCCTCGGTACCAAGTGCTGCCCAGTGGGGGCCTGCGCATCCAGAAGCTGCTTCCAGAGGACTCTGGAATCTTCCAGTGCTTTGCCACTAATGAAGGAGGGGAGGTCCAGACCCATACCTACCTGGACGTAACCAGTGAGTACCACCCATCAGCAAAGCCAGACAACCCAGACAGGCCTTCCTGGCCAGACCTTCCCACATCATGCCTTCTGTGCTACAGAACAGTAGCATCCCTAGTCCCTGACATGAGTAGACAGGGCAGTGTGGCCAGAGGTGACCCGCTGGGGAGGGCCACCCTACAGGCCCACCTCAGTCCACTTTGGGCCCCTAGGAAACCCTGCCAAAGCCCACAAGCATCAAGGACATGCTGGTCCCTCCCAGTGCCCAGATTCCCCCTTCTGTGATTCCCCACCTTCCAGCACTTGTGCCTTCCTCTTTCTGAAAGGGAGTGGAAAATAGTCCCCAATTTTTCTGGACAGAGTCAGAAAGACAGCAGAGTGAACAGCTCACTCCTAATCTTTTCCTTTTGATTTTTTCCCCGTTTTTTATATCCATTCTGTATTTTAGTTTTATTGAACAATTATAGTTCTTTTGTGAGTTTCTTTTATTATCCCATTAACAGAAATACCTTGGCACTCTATCTTTGAAAAATAAAATAAAAGTAAAGGTTTTCACTGTATCTGTGGGTTTTCTTTTTAATCTCCCACGGTCGTAATATTATTCTTCTAAGATGAAGTAGAATTTAGTGATTATGGAATTATACCTTTCATGTTTTCCCTTTTGGAAGCAAAGTGCTGATATTCTTGGGTGTGAGAGCCATTGAGAAGGCAAATCGATAGCAGTGTGTGTGGCCAGTGGCTCTTACTAGCCAGGGCATGTGAGTGACTGAGAGAGCTTCTAAAGATCCACACATCTCTTATGGAAACCCAAGGTCACTTTTCTGACCTTTGCCCAGGGATCAAATTTCTCCTCTCATTGAACCATAGAAAACTAATATTGCTTCAGGTAGTAGAAATAATACTGGATGCTTAAGCAGAAACTGAGTTTTGGTCAACTAGAATGATTCAAAGCCTGCTGGGCAACTGGTCAGGATGTTCAGAGGCAGGTTTGGCCAGGTGTTTTTTCATAGAGGGTTTGATGTTAAATACTTAAACTTTGAGGTGCAAGGTCTCTCACAGGATTCAGCTTCACTATGGTAGTGTGGACGCTGCCATAGACAGTGCAGGGGCAAATGGGAGCAGCTGTGTTCCAATAAAACTTCTTGCAGGGAAACAGGGAAGGGCCTAAATTTGGCCCACAGGTAATAGTTTGCAAACCCCATTTAGTGAGAGGGCTTGGAGCTGGAGGATGAGGTGGCTTCAGGTGCTCCTCTAATTTCTCTCAGTCTCAGTTTCCTCACCTGTTCACCTGAAACCAACCTCCCCTTGTTTACAGGGTTCTGAGTATCAGATTAGAAATTTAAAGGCAAGTGTCCTTTAACTGGTCATCATGATGATGACGCTTCATTATCTGGTTTCTAAGCATAGTGGGGATTTTTGCATAGGGAATTTCTTTCCCCAAATTAAACTATCTTTCATGAAAGGAAAATGTGAAAAAAAAATACTGAATCTTTCATGCAACCAGCAGTTACTGAGCATCTGGTTAGGCTTTGGGGTACAGTCATGAGGACCACCTGTGCTCCAGGACAGGTGACTGGGGAAGGAGAAAGACAGAAAGGAGAGGAGAGCCTGGCCCGAGGTGGGTGCTGTGAGGATGACAGGTGAGTCACCAAGTGATAGGCAGGAGGATCTCCAGGTGACATTGAGATGAGACCCTAAGTAAGCAGGAGCCACCCTGGAGATCTTGGAGACATGCATGTCTCAAAGCAATTGGGGACTGCAGGAACCCTGGAAGAAACAAGCCAACCCTCACCTGTGAGCCTTTACCTGTGCCCAGGTGAGGGGTGGCGGGTGGCAGGAGCGGAGCAGGAAACAGGTAGAGGATAGACAGGGCTGGAGGGCTGGGGATAACCAGAGGCGCTGCTCTCTGTGCAGGTGAAGTCCCTGGGGCGTTCATAGGGACTGGTTCTTGCAGGCCAGTAGGTCTGTGAGGCAGAAGCAGAGGCACCAAGACCAGCAAGGAGCCCCTGTGTCATCCAGGCGAGACTCAAGGTGTACACCTGCGGTGGGGAGAAAGGCTTCGGAGTGGACTGGTAGTAGGGGCCCCAGGACCATCTGTGGCTGCCAAGAACCCCATTAGGAGGAGAAAGTGGTGGCTGCTACACCCTGGTCTCTTGGGTCCTGCCCACTTCTCCTCAAGGACCATCATACATGATTTGAGCGCAGGGATCCTCTGCTACTCTGGGTTACCAGCACGGTTGTTGCCAGAGGACAGTCAGGCATACCCTCACCCAAACCAGCCTGCCCACATCTGTCCCTGAGCCAGGGCTGGTGGCCCTTGCAGGCCCATAAGTGGGAGACAATCATGGGGAGTGGACTCTTACTGCAGTCCTTGCAACTCAGTTATTTCATCTTCCAGAACAGATCCTAGGAAGCATGAATATGTCAACTTGTGGTGGATATTTTATATTCAAAAAATAGCTTTTGCTTTTAGTTAGAGAACAGAGGCAGTTCATTTGGTTTCTCTGAAGAAATGCCTCTCCTCTTGTTAGCATTCACTGAAACTGTTCTTCCTGGGCCCTGCACTTGGCAGCTGTGAGCCCCATTTCTCTTCAGGTTGTAAGCAAAGATAGGTAATTCCTGGGAGATGAATAACAGGGAGGTTATAGTTACTCCTGAAAGGTTTTCCTTTTTACCTCTCTTATCTGTGCAGTTGGTTCTGCGAAGTCAGTCTGGGACTCTCCAGCAGGCTGTCTCTTGGGTCCTACCCACTTAAAGGACGATGCACTGAGCACTCACTACCTAATTCCTCTCCGCAGATGTTGCCCCAATGTTTACCTGGCGTCCAGTTGACACTACAGTGACTGATGGGATGACAGCTATCCTGCGGTGTGAGGTGTCTGGGGCTCCCAAGCCCGCCATCACATGGAAGAGAGGCAGGTGGCTTCCACTTTCCAAACCTGAACGACCCATCTAGAAAACAGCGTGTCAGGCCACTGTTGTATTCAGTTCTTTCACACTCATTCATCCAGTCATCCATTCAGTAAAGATTAAATAACCATTAACCATTCACTGAATGCCCCTGCCAGGTACCAGGGCATAAGGACAAAGAGGACAGACAAGACCCTAGCCTTCTAGAAGAGGAAGCAGACTGTAAAAGATAATAAGAATTGTGCAAATGTCACTTTCCTTTACCTAAGTCCTTATAAAGTGCCCTCAGCCCCCTGTGGAACCTTAAAATATTAAGTATTGGATTGCAACTAAATTAGGAAGCATGTCTTTTTTCTCTCTCTTCTCTGTTAGCATTGCATCATTTCACACCCTCCTCATTTCAACCTGGCAGACTTAGTTTCACCTGTGTTTCCAGCCCCTGTGAAGAGTAGTGTTACAGCATAGGCTGGCTTTTGGTCCCCATAGCCCCTTGTACAAGTCAGGTACATGGGCAGAGCCCATCTGGAGCAGGGCTGTGCTAAATTGTGTTAATTCATGTAGCTTGAGCAATCAGGCTTGGAAAGTTGATCTAAGGGAAACTTCAGAAGTCACATCCAGTCCACACTGCCAGAAAGCTGCATGGTGGCTTTTCTACCTCAGGGTATAGTTCTGCTATTGTCAGATCTAGCTGGGAAAGACCTGCTGCTTTTTTGTGTGTGTATGGCTTTTATAGGGGCGGTGGAGGGGGCTGTTTTTGGTACTAGGGATTGGACCTGGGGCCTTCATGCTGTCATTCCAGTCTTTTTTCATTTTTATTTTGAGACAAACTCACTAACTTGCCCAGGCTGGGCTTGAGTTTAAGATCCCCCTGCCTCAGGCCCCCAGAGTACTGGATTAGAGCCTGCACCACTACACCCTGTTTGCTTCTTTTATTTTACATGTTTCCTTTCCTCTTTCTTGATCTATAATATCACAGCTTTACATAGAAAAATTTCAAATGCATATAAATACACAGAAAGATAAAATCCAGTCACCAAAGATAATGATCCTACACACAGATCATGTTTGCTTAACCAAGACTCTCAATATTGGACAATTAAGATGTTCTTGGTTCTCATTATTTTAAGAAATGCTAAGAAAAGTACTTTGGTGGTTTTTGTACATAAAATTCTCACTCTACTCAAATTATTTCCTTCAGTTATGTTCTTGGTTGTTACCCTAACCATTTCTTCCTTTTCTTTCAAGGGTTATGACTCTAACATTCCTGTTTTCTCTACTGGCCTTCAGGAAACCACATTTTAGCCAGTGGCTCTGTCCGGATTCCTAGGTTCATGCTGTTAGAATCCGGGGGTCTGCAGATAACCCCTGTGTCCATCCAAGATGCCGGCAACTACACCTGCTACGCAGCCAACACAGAGGGGTCCCTGAACGCGTCTGCGGCGCTCACTGTGTGGAGTAAGCACCACAGTCCTGCATGCCTCCTGTTCACCATGTGCTGGTGTCGTGCTGCCTATGCCTTGGGGACGGCAATATGCCCTTGACTTTCTCACTTAATCAAAAGAGAATGATTATTTTTCCAACTCATTTACAGAAATCTGTTGAGTAATTAATTTTTTAGTTTGTAAAAGGATGACTAGAAGATATATTCAAAGATTTAATGGAAATGTTTCAGGAGAGATAAAAGACTTTTTAGAAGTCAATGGAAATATCATATCCAACCAGCTCAATAATAAAACTGATGTATTGATCAACTTTATAAGGAAACTGAACCAAAAATTAAAATCCTAAAGGAAGCACATTTTTTCTATATTATGATCACATAGACCTCTGGGTTAGTTGACAATGAATGTTTCTTATATATTAAGAGCAAACTGGAAGAAAATCTTTATTGTTTCTCTAGGTATTCTCACTCTTATTTTATCCATGATACTAATTTCTGAAATGCAGAATAAGTTGTTTTCATAGGGATCGGAGTACCAAATACCACCCTCCCTTCTGTTAGCTTCAGGTGCCAAAGCACTTTTTCCTCTATTCTTCATCCAAACCTGTATTACTAAAAACTCATTTTTCAAAAAACCAACAGACAGTATTCACTAACAGATTTTCATAAGGCTATCTAATGAGGAGGGAAAGTTTTAACTCACTTGAGTGAATAATATGTTGAAATGTCACCCTAAAGAAAAATCATTGTGCTTCATTTCATATTTGTTTAGCATTTTTTATCATATAGTTGGTGTCCACTTTGATAAATGACCCTTTTCTAACCTATTAGGTGTTATAAAAACATCAAGAGCCTAAAATAAATGAATCCAAATTTCCACAATATTGGCAGGTACTAAAAAAGAGATTTTGTTCCATTTGGCAGTTGGATTCAACTAATTCTTATTCATCATGCATCCCTAAAAATTGACCATGCATTTAAAAGCTTGTGAAAAAGTGAGTTCTGAATCTCTATAGATCACTCACCAAAAACCTTTGTAGCTCTGCTAAGATTCAAAATCATAATCATACTAGAATGATTAGTATAACACTTAGGTGGCTTACAGATCATTTTCAACCTGTATTACCTGTTAGCTAGTACAACTTGTAGTGACAGTAGCATATCCTTTCATAGACAAGAAAAACAAGGCTCAGAAACATTTTTCTTGATGCACTGGTAGCACATAGTCGCATTGGGCCTTGAACCTAGCCTATGACTCCCCAGTTCTGGGCTCTGTGTGTGGCACCAGGCCACCCCCACCTCTTACAAAGTGGGGGGGCACGACTTGCACAGGCCATCTACAGGGAGGCTGGTGTTTTTAGCAGCTGTGGAGCTCGGGGCCCTGCCCCTCATGAGCTCTGTAGTACTGGGAAAGTCTCAGTGTTCCTGAGCATCTGTTTTCATTCCTGAAGACTGAGAGTGATAATATTACACCCTTCAGCAGATTGCTGTGGGGATTAAATTAGCATAAACGAAAGCACTGAATGAAGTCAGAATGCTGTGAGAATATTAGAAATTGCTAGAACAGTGATTATCTTGCTGAGGAATCTGGATTTTAACTGGATCTTCTGCTCATGATCTTCCACTCTCACTTTCTTCTGTAGGAAAGGAGGGTCTTGATGACTGGGGGGCTGGGGGGGACTAACTTTGCTGCGAGCAGAAAAGCTGAACATTTCTGAGCACTTCCATCCACACTCATTTTGCCAAGATGAGAGAAAACTTGGAGATTTTGATGTCAGATGACCAGTTTAACATCCCCCTGAGGGCAAAGCTCTCAAACTCGTGTCATCTGAGCTATGACTTGTATTGTTTCAGATCGAACCTCAATCGTTCACCCCCCTGAGGACCGTGTGGTGATTAAGGGGACCACGGCTGCCCTGCGCTGCGGAGCCACTCATGACCCCCGGATTTCTCTCCGGTCAGCTCAGTCAGTTATGATACTTTGGGCCTTATTAATAGTCTGTGAGTTTGTGAAGTGAGTAGAGATGAGAAGGAAGAATTTGGAAACTTTGATTTCCGTGGCAGATCCCTGATTACGGTATCTTACAGTCATGGGCTCCATCATTAATCACACGAATCCCATTTTCCACTCCAACCTTATGTATTATTTACCGTGAGCTATGTTCAATTTCATAATTTCAGTACAGCTTTTCATGATTTTTCTGCCAAGGTTAATACACTATCTGTAAAACATACTTGTCAGGGACTGATACCTAATGAGAGAAAAATCCAGAGGGATGGAATAGGATTTCAGCAGTGTTTACACAGGGCTCTACAGAACTCATGAGGGTTTTTTTTCTACTCCAAGGATATTTCTTTTATGAAATGGGAGCAAGAAGGCAGCCACAGTTACCCAAGGCACCAAGGGGAAAATACATATGAAGAGGGGAAGTGGGTCACCTGAAGATTCCCTAAAGCAATTCTGATACCCTGTCTTGTTTGAATTTAGTCCAGAGGGTCCTAATCGAAATCATGACACTCCAGGGAGTATGTGGTTACAGGCAGATGACCCACAGCCATGAGCTCTGCCCCAAAGGGCAGCATTTGCAAAACAGTTTTTAATTGTCAGAGTCAGTTTAAGAATAAAAGAAGAAAGAGATCCTGCCATCATAGTATTGTTACCCTGGCCTCTGTGCCAAAGACATGCCCTTCATCAAAGGGATAGAATAGAGATGTCTTGCTGCATCTGGGACATTTCTGCTTTGAGCAGAGGGGATTATTGTTCATGCATGCATTAGTTACTGGGTTCAGAGACTAAGCCAACTGCTCACGGGTGTTTGGCAAATCATGAATTTCTATATCACCACCTGGCTCTCCGAAGGTCCCCAGAGCACCAAACAAGTTTGGTTTCATTATAAAAATGCTGAATGCAAAACTAAATGAACAAATAGAAGCTAGCAAGTTAAAGATTACCTAGCAAGCCCTTGGAGCTTGACTTGGAGATGATTATCATGCCTACAAAAGAATCCATTCATTCTGAATGATTTGGATTGCGACTTCAAAGAAGGAAGAACAAGCAGGTCTGATTTTCTGCTGCCCTGAGAGCTCAAGAAGAGTCCCTTTGGATCGGTGTGGGTTTTTTGTAGCATTTTATGTGAGATTAAATGGGAAGCCCCTTCCTGAGAGGGGACTGAATTGTTCCCCTTATCTCAGGTTTCACTGCCCCAGGAGCCCTGGGCTGTAAGTGTTAATTTATCCATTCCCTTCTTGTGAAATCTGTCTTATTCTATATCTGGGTCATTTCAGATGAGTAGTTTGTAAATGTCTGTGTTCTGTGAATATGAAGGCTTTACTGAACTGAGTATATTTGAAAATCTGATCAAATTGCTCTGGAAAAGAAAAACAGCAGTTTTCATCTCATCTAGCAGTGAGTAGTGGCCCTGCTCAGGAACGTCTAAAGATTGGGCAGGCTCTTAGTTGATTCTGCATTTGAAAAGAAAAATGGGCTAAAATGGCCAGAGATAAAAATTAAATAAGGGAGAAATGCAATTTTAAGGACCATCTGCCAGAACAGTAGGATTTTAAGAAAGTATGTGTATGATTTTGATCTGTTTTTTTCAGGAGTTGGGTAATTCCACCCGGGGGGGGGGGGGGGGGTCTTTAAGTACCATTGCCCCCCTCCAGGTGGCACTCTTGCCTTGCAGGCTTATTCCTGGGGCAGGCATGTCAGATACCATTTAGTAGGTGACAGGCATGCAGGTGGCCCAGTCCCTAACTCCCAGATGCAGATAAAGCCTTCCACTCATAACTGTGGGCCTGTTTTAACTTCAGCATCCACTTTTGTATATTGACCAAGATATTTGCTAACTTTTCTTTTTCTTTTTCTTTTTCCTACTAAGTATAATTCACATACAATAAAATTTCCCTTTTTCAGGGGCACAATTCAGTGATTTTTAGTATGTTTTCAAGGTCATAAGTTGCTTGCCTTTTAACAAATGGGAAAGCCCATGACCCTGTTCCCGAGATTCTGTAACTGAAGACTCTGTGCTTGCCCCACAGCTACATGTGGAGGAAGGACAACACTGTCATCACTCCATCTAGCAGCTCTAGAATTGTGGCGGAGAAGGACGGGTCCCTCCTCATCAGCCAGACGTGGTCAGGTGACATCGGAGACTACACCTGTGAAATCACATCTGAGGGAGGGAACGATTCCAGGACAGCCCGGCTAGAAGTGATGTGAGTACTGGGTGTTGGTGTTCACCACCCTCAGGTCTGCACTGCCGCCTGCAGCCTTGTCCTTCCAATGCCAGCCACTGCACAGGCACAGGCATGAAGCCCACACAGTGTCCCAAGCAGCAGTCAAGGCCAGCGTCTCATGCTACTCAGCCATGCACCCTGACAAGTTGTTAGGGTTTTGTCTCTTAACACTCAGACGTTTCATTCTTAGTGCATCTAGTTTTATTAGAAGTTACCATCCCCATCGATCTCTGTCATATTTCCTATGCAGATGCTGTATCATGATAGGCTGTTTACCTTGCTGTAGAAATAGTGAAGCTGGGTGTGGTCACAAACCTGTAATCCTGGCTCTCTGGGAGGCTGAGGCAGGAGGACTGCAAGTCTGAGTCCAGCCTGGGCAACTTGACAACTTAGTGAGACCCCAAAATGAAGACCTGTAAGAAGGACTCGGGGATGTCACTCGATGAAAAGGCTTTGGGTTCAGTCCTCAGCACAAAAAGAAAAAGAAAGAAAAGAGAAGAAGAGAGAAAAGTATTTTTCCACCTGATTGCCCATCAGAGCTTTTGATGAGCGAAAAGTGTCAGGGTCAGCCCACAAGGCAGGATCATTGCCGTGACAGCCTTCTAGGCTTTGAGCTTAAGTCAGTCCCAGCTGCCTCTCTGTGGGTAAATAGATACTTTCCATTAAGTCTTTTGAAATCCTGAAAATAGCAAGCAGCTTCCCACTACGTCCAATCTAGGCCTTCCTGGGGGTCCAGAGGCGCAGGTGGGAACCATCCATCTCCTCTGTACTTGCTCCTTCCACACTCCCTTTTCATGCACAGAGCTGCTGACAAATTTCACTTTTCCAACATATATTTATTTGCTTTTTAAAAACCATGCCCTCCTAGATTTTTCCAGAGCACGTGAGTGCAAAAATAAACCCTGAAATAAGGAATCAAAGCAGTGCAGTTGCCAGGGCAGCAGCCAGGCTGGTGACACATCCCTGCCCCACATCCCTGCTAACACTGGACATGCTGGGTCATCAGGAAAAAGCAGTCATGGGAACTTTTCTTACAGACTCTGCCCATATTTATCTGGAAAGGACTCTGTATATGAAAACTCTTCCCTAAAAACAGCACTGGAGTATAGGAGTCTTGTTTGTCTTTGAATCTCTCACTGCCAGCCAAGGGAATGAGTGAAAACAATATTCACTAAGTGCTTTGTGGCCTTCCATATCTGCTGCATGCATGAATGAGTGACCCAGTGCATGCTTCCCTAGTCTTGTCCATATTTGTAGAATTTCAAGCTTAGTGATGTGTAGCAGCCAGTCCAAAAAGCCCTGCGGTACCATCAGTACCTAGAAAAATTCCATTGCACCTTCCATTCTGGCTCTCTCCAGATGACTCCTTGTTTTCTTCTAGCTAGGGTCTTCCCTACCCTCTGCCACCAGCATTGGACCGCCTTTCTGCCCATCTTGCGCCCCCAACCCCATCCAGCATGCTGCAGCCACCTGTGGTCTCCATGGCGTGGCTGTATCTTCTGCCAGGACTACCTGAAAGGGTCCTGTTCAGGTATCCTCTCACATTCCACTGCAGGGCACCTTTTCCTGCTGTTTGGACATGGGATGCCTGCTGCAGTCCTCCCATCCTCCCTGAAGCATGGACTCAGACTACATTGTGGGGCTCTACCTCCTTGGTTCCTTCTCCTCAAGCACCTTAAGGCACAGCTTTACGTTCTGAGTGCCTGATAGAGTGTCCTATATGCCAGCTGAATGAATGAATGATATGCATAGATCTATGGCCAGACTCCTTACTCCCTTCTTACCTTTGGTGCTCATAGCCCTTGGTTCCTCGTAAATAAACACACGAGCTCCTGTCTCTGCAGCAAAGCCCTTGTACATCTCTGCCATTTCTTCCTCCTTCCTTCTGGGTCTCAGGTCAGAGATTTCTTCTTCATTTTGTTGATATTGGAGTACATCACCAGTGAATTCATATAATCTTCCAAGCTATTCACATCTTTAAACTACCTTTGAGAACTCTTAGATCATCCATTGTTGGTATCAAATAATAAATGTTAGCAGTTCATAAAGACTCTGTCAGCAGAAGCCAAATTGCATACTTTCAATATAGCACATTCTTTTTATTCTGCACAATTTTTATGTTCTACTGATTTACATATCTTCCGTACTATGTGCTTATTTGATTTCCTCTAAGTAAAATACATTTTTCAGCAAATGTTGCTGTATGTGTAAAATAATAGGCTTTCTGCAGTGGTAAAATACCTCATCTCTAAATATAGAAATATTTGCAGATTTGTGATTTAAACTAGTTTAGGTGCCACTGGTTGCACAGCTGATTAGAAGACTGTTGGTCTTCTGAGTTGCTAGTGTCATAAACACCACACTTTCCCATGTCAGAACAAATCAGGGCAGTTGTTCATCTCTGGATCCAAGCAGGTCTGAAACTCTAGAACATTAGTGATGACAATAACAATGATAATAATAACACAATTGTAGGGCATTTGGTGCTTCTCGTAGACTTCCACATCGAGCTCTGTAACATCTTCATGATTTACTCATGGCAAAAAAATAAAGCAAGGAAAAAAAACTCTCATACAGCAGAAGGGTCTGAGAGGTACTTACAGCTAAGCAGTGTCCTTCAGAGGCCTAAAAGCTTGTTTCCCCCTTTCCTCTCCACTTCAACTAAAAGCTACTTTGTTAAATATAGAAATTAGGAGCATTAGAAGTGAGATTCTCAAAAGCAGACAGTGCACTGGCATGTTGTCATGCTTGTTTGTCCCTCACTCGGCACTTGAGTACCAGGCCTTAGCTCTGACTCAGCCAATTATAGGAGTGATGCCTCATACCCGTGACAGTGAGGGATATGGCAGGTGATCTCTCCTCCCTGCCTCAGTTTGCTCAGCTTGCAGACAGGGTGTTGCATCGCTGACCTCAAAGCATGCTGTGAGAGTCAGATGAACTGCATGGGCCTGCTGGAGCCCAGCTGAAGAGGCACCCTGGAGAAATCCTGCTCTTATTCCTTCCTCTCCATCTTAGGAAAAGGGGCTCCTCCCCCTTGCATCAGGGCACTGTGACCTCTGGCAGGGATTTTTCTTTCATTTCGCTCATGTTAGTTTCCATCACATCCTAGTGGCCTCAGATTCACTAGAGGTGTCTGCTGCTGCTGAGCCTCCTGTGCCTGGGATGATGTCAGTCACATAGGATGTGTCCAGTACAAGTCTGAGTAGGTATCAGTCCACTCACTAAAGTAAGACAGTGTGCTGTGCACACTGAGGGTGAGTGGTTGCCGTGGGCTCTGCCTTAATCCCCTCCCTAAGAAACAGCCTTCTCAATTCCAGATGGTCCCCTGTGTGTCCTGCACATTAACAGCACAGGTCACTGTTAAATGCTGTCACCCCTTGTTTCAGCTGTCTTTCCTCCTGCTTTGCTGGTGCTGTAAGGGCAGGAGCTGGTTCCTAGGGTGACTCTGTATCCCCCAAAGCACTGTGCCCTGTTGGGCACACCAGAGGGACCAGGCTCCTAGGGCTTTATGTGTTGATTAATTGTTCAATCATTTAAAGACCCAATTAGCATTGCCTCTCTCCTCCTGCATTCAGAGCCGAATGCTTATGAGCCCAGAGCAGGAGAAAACCTGATTTACAGAGCCGACTTGAAGACTTGGACCTGGAGGCAGTGGGAGAGGTTTCTTTCAATAAAACTACTTCTGACAAAGCACTAATAAGGAGCGAATGATTTAATACTGAGCTCCGGAGTTATCAGGCCCCATCATCTTCCTCCTCACAGCAAAGTCGAGAAGATGGCTTTGACCAAGGCGTCATTCCGGCATCCGCCCGCAGTGTTTCTGATATGGAAAATGCTGCCCGACCCTCCTTTGCCTGAGCAATTTCCCCACAGTTGCAATTTCACCAATTGCTCACTCTCTCTCTCCCTCTCTCTCTCTCTCTCTCTTTCTCTCTTCTAAGCCATTTTCCTCACAAACACCTTGCCCGATCTCCTTCCCATGCAGTCTAGGTTTTTGTTACTGTTGTTGTTAATCTCTGATAGTATCTAGTATCGTGGTATAATTTGCCTGATGGTGATTCCTCATTCCCTTTACACTGCACAATGACTCAGCACTGGGCTTCATTTCCATTGTTCAAGATCTCTTCCATTTGTCACCCGTCTGGCTGTCACTATCTGTGAGTCATGGCAGACTATTTATCTCCTTTCAAAATTGGCAGAGAACTGCTTGGATGTAATCCACTCCTATTAGATAAGATTTTCTGAAATGAGTTCAGAATATATTACAACCTCATTTATCTATTATTGACAGGTTAGTCAAGGGTCTCACAAACCCTAATTTCCAAGGTAAGCAGGATTTATTTAAAAGATTTTAAGGTTTATGTTTTCAGTATCTATTAAAAGGTTCCTTGCAGCAATCATGGTGATACATACCTGTAATCCCAGCCTGCTGGGAGGCTGAGGCAGGAGGATCTCAAATTCAAGCTGAGTCAAGGCAACCCTGTCTCAAAATAAATAATTAAGGGGGGGGGGGCTGGAGATATAGCTCAGTATGAAGGCCCTGGATTCAATTCCCAGTGCCATTATCAGAAAAAACAAAAGAAGATATTTTATATAGCTAACCAGGTAATGTTGGGCACAAGAAATATGTTGGGAGATGTTCACATAGGACAGAGGCTGGAACTAGGAAAGACAATTCTCATTCCAGCTCTGAACCCCATGAAGTGTGTAAAACTCACAGCTGACATGGGTATCACACTGGGTGTGGCTCAGAGCCATGGGCAGCAGTGGAAGCTCTGTGGCCTTCTTAGTGATCACTTCTGCTCTGTGGGAAGTAGAGGTCAGGACCCTCCCTGACCACAAGAATCATGTCCTGAGGGAGAGTGACACACGTGGCCACAGTCCAGGGACTTGTACACTGGCACCATGCGACAGAATTGCTCTGTTAGTGGCCTCCAGATGAGAGAGTGCACCTGAACACTGTTCACCAAGCTGTCCGGCCTCAAGAGAAGAAAGGCGATCACTGTAAGACTGGTTGTTGCTCTATGCACTTTTGACTAGAAAGGATGGACAATAAAAGCACTTGTTTTGGTGGGAAAATGATTCATGCCTTACTGTCAGCCCTCAGTCATCCCCCTGACATGTGTAATTAGAATTGTTTCCTGTCCTGTCCTAAAAGGCCACTTGTGAGCTCCCTTTGAACATCTGTCTTTTTGGGGGTGAAGGATGAGGGCCATGTGTGCCCCTGAGGCCTGGGGCTGCAGGCATGGCAGACAGGGAACCTCTTCAATCACTGGCACGGTCCACACAAAGAATGACCAGAACATCCGCTAGCCAACTCCAGCAGCCTCACAGAGTTCACACTCCCTGGGTAAGAAAACCTTCCCGTTTCAGGGCCAGTCCCCACGGAGGCATCCCGACGCTCATTACCGAGACACCACGGGTCTCACATGTCAGCACACAGTCCTCAACAAGATGTCTGCCCTTCAGAGGCCAGGCGCCAGCTCCAGGCTGCCAGACTGAAACGTGGGCTTCACCCTGTACCCTGCAGTTCTAGTTTACCACCCAGGCCTCAGGAAGGTTCTATAAGTAGGCAGTCATTTTCTTATAAAGGAGAAAAGTCAGGACCAGGCGAAGGAAGAGATGAGTGAGACAGGGCCTGGGAAGGCCCACGTCCTCATCTGGCCTCTACGTATTCCCAGCCAGGGAGCCTCACTTAGCCGCAGGGCCCAGGGCTTTGCGTGGGCTTTCCCCGTAGACTGAAACCCTGGCGAACGACTGAACTCAGTCTCTAGCCTCCAGAAGCCTGAAGCTGGGGCAAATACCCCTGGCAGAAACTTCTGCCATCTAATCACATGGCTCTTTCCAGCCCGAAACCCTCATCAGCACACATCCAGGTGTGGCCAGGAGCCCCACCACAAATAAAAAAGACAGTGCCATTCCTCAGAATATTTCAAGGCTTAGAATTCCATCCTGGACCAGATAAATTCTTTGTTATTCAGCAGTCTTACTTGGATATACCAGGTAAGATTTTTTTTAAAGTACAGTGAATGCTTAGGTTTTTTTTAACTTATGAATCCCCTCAAAATACATCTTCTTGCTTTGAACACACTAATTGCATCATTCTTACTACTTTCTGAAGCAGTTCTGGAAGTCCTCGTTCATAAGTGTCTTTAGTTGCACTTTAGTTTTGCAGTTTAAATATCCTGTATTGATTCAAAATGTTTTCCTTTCATTCTCATTTTGACCTTGAGAAAGAGCCAGAAGTCACACAGTGCAGACTCAGGGAATAAAGTGGTTGAGGACTCACTGTAAAGTTTTTAGGGGCCTACCTTACCATTGGATGTTATTTGACAACAGAAGCAGCATTCACCATATTTCTTATCATACTTCATTAAAACAGTCATGATCTCTCACCATGCACTAAACTAAAATCAAAATGGATTAAAGATCTAAATATTAAAATAGAAACTCTGAACCAGTTGGAACAGAGGCTAGGAAGAACTCTTGAAGATGTTGGTGTAGGAAAAGATTTTATGAACAAAACCTCGGTTGCCTGTGAACTAGCACAAACAATCAACAAGTGGGATCTCTTCTTACTAAAAAGCTTCTGCACAGCAGGAGAAACCAACCACAGTGTGAAGAGACAACCCACAATCTGGGAAAAAATCTTCATCTGCTGTTCCTCAGACAAAGGTCTGCTATCTCGAATCTATAAAGAACTTTAAAAAATCAAACCTCCCAAAATTAAAGACCCAATCCAAAAACGGGCATCTGAAATGATCAGACATTTCTCAGACAAAGAAGTAGAAATAGCAAATAAGCATATGAAAAAATGTTCAACATCACTGGTCATTCAAGGGATGCAAATGAAAACAAAGCTGAGATTCCTCCACACCCAGAAAGAATGGCTGCTATCATGAAATCAACCAATAACAAATGCTGGCTGGGCTGTGGGGAAAGAGGAACCCTGCTCCACTGCTGGTGGGAGTGTAGACTGGTGCAAGCACTGTGGAAATCAGTGTGGGGATACCTCAAAGAACTAGGACTGGAAGTCCCATTTAACCCAGCTATTCCCCTGCTAGGTATCTTCCCCAAAGAATCAAAAGAATCATACCACAGTGCTATATGTGCACTCATGTTCATAGCAACATAATTTGTAATAGTTAAAACTTGGAAGCAGCCCAAATGCCCATCAACTGGAGACTGGATAAAGAAAATGTGTTTTAAAAAAAAATAAAATGGAGTACTACTCAGCCATAAAAAATGAGAAGTTAGAGACATTTATAGCTAAATGGATGCACATTGAGGCAATACTCTTAAGTGAAATAAATAGGACACACATGCATAAATACCGAATAGTTTCTCTAGTGTGAGAAACTGAAAGTATAAATAAGGACTAAAATAGATAATGTGAAATAGGAAGAAAAGGGGCAAAGGAGAAAGGGAAGTGGGAGGGGTAGGGGAAAGGAAAGAAGGAATTGGAATATGAGAAAATGAAAAAATGGAAACAAAGTCTTTGTAAATAGGGAGGGGTGGAGGAGTTGAAGGGAGGGCAGGGGAATGGGGAAAAAATAAGAACCAAGAGAGATTATGTAAAGGTGCAAATTTCCAATCATGAATGTCATTACATTGTATAGCTAAAATGTACCAATAAAATTAATTTTTTAAAAAGTCATGAGAAAGGACTTCCAGAACTGCTTTAGAAAATGGCAAAATGATGGGAGAAGTGTGTTAGAAGCAAAGGGGAGCATCTTTAGGGGGTTTAATGGCAGTGTGTCTTTTACTGTAATACATATTTAAACATTCACTATGTATTTATTCAAGTTTATCCTTGGTTTGTTTTCAGGTGTAGCTATTTCATCCCTGGTTTGGCTTCAGATAAAACCAGTTCAGACTGGCAGAAAAAATAGGAAATGGGGCTTGGGAGAGTTAGGATAGATATTTTTATTCAGGTGTTTCCTTATTGGTCTTCATTGGAAATCTCATGGTGGTTTAATTACTGGAAAACTCGAATAGAAATAATAACCCCTTTTTGATTTAAAACTGAATTCATAGTTAAGGGGAAAACAAGTAACATACCAAGCTCAGGTTTATGCTTTGCTGTGCTAATGTACAATGGAGATGCTGTGTACATGGGAAATATTGGTTATTTTATGAGTGGTGTGCATAGGGTAGAGAGAGCTGTGTTTCTTACGTTCCACAGAACAGCTTAATAAATTTTAAAGTATAATGAGAAAATGTTTAAATTACAAACATCAAGTTTAATGATGGCTTTTTTTCTGACCTGTGTGGCTCAGCAGTAACGGGTGCCTGAGAAAGACCCAAACTAGTTAGTGGATAAACCAGCCACCCCTACCCCAGCACTGCCTGAGAACATTTACGGACGGGGAAGCTGTCTAGAATGTACCACAGGCCCAGTGCTACTCTGAGACCTGTGAGATGTGCAGTTAAAGGCTGGACTTGGACACTCGTGACCTCAAGGCTGCAGGACCGTGGCTGGGATACACTACACTGTAGGGTCTGCAGCTGTCACCAGCAAATCCCAGTAACAACTTTTTTATTAGTAATTTCTCTTTAGAATTTATATGCTTTCATTGCATTTCTATTTTATATCCCTGCTGATGTGTTATTTACCATTTCCATGGGATTTTCTTTAGTGTTTTCACCACATTTCCTTTTAAGTGCTTCCCCCAAACCCCCATTATCCAGCAGAAGACAGAATGACAATATAACCTTATGCTGTCAATAAATGAGGCGACGTTTGTCTAGGAATACATATGGGTATTTTTTGCTAGTAACTCCAAATGGCTATTGGGAAAACTTTCACACTGAATCATATTTGCCAGGGCTTTTCCTGTTTATATGCTTTGCTGCATTTCCATTACCAGCTTCTGGTTGTTAAAAAATTGTTGACCAGATTTTCTCTATTAAATAATACACTGTCTAAAAATGTGCACACATGCTGCCCCATTTAAGAGGCAATGCCATTAGTTGTTTTGGTACCACAGGGACTCAATCGAATTATGTTTAGAAAACACAGTGGCACCGAGAGTGATGGAGTTGGGCTTTGTTTCTTTTTTTTTTTTTTTTTTGGTACCGGGGATTGAATTCGGGTCCTTGCGCTTGCACAGCAGGTGGTGAAACCACTGAGCTAAATCCCCCGCCCTGGGCTTTGTTCCTTTTTAGGAAGAGGGGGCTTGAGCCGTGTTTGGGTTTGGGTGTATTTCAAGCCTGCCATTCCCAGGCCTCACACCAGGACTCCTGGCATGAGTGCCCAGCCAAGCGTCAACTGATGTGCATTTTCCTCTCTTCCCTTCTCCTGCCTTAATTCCAGTGAACTGCCCCACCCACCCCAGAACCTCCTGGCCGGCCTGAGCCCCTCACACAGCCACGCCGTGGTGCTCTCCTGGGTCCGGCCCTTCGATGGGAACAGCCCTGTTCTTCACTACATTGTGGAGCTGTCTGAAAACAGTGAGTAGCAGAACAGAACTGTTGCTTCCAACAGTTGTGAGATTTTCTCATGAGCTTGTGATGTCCTAAGCTTTACTACTGGTCCAGACCTACAACCACCAGAGAAATGTCATGGTGTTTTATGGGCTGCTCACACTTTAGGAAAGGGGAAGGCGGCGTGTGCTGGGAGGAGAACAAGAAGCATTGTTAGAGGGCTCCTGTGGAGGCCTGGGAGTGAGAATGACAGTGTGGTCCTCCCCAGAGTGCACTTGGAAAGGGCTGAGGGTGCCTCTCCCCAGGGCTACCTTGAGAGTTTGCAGCAACAACAGTGCACATCTTTGGGATTTTTCTCTGGTGTGGGCATGGTGCCAAATACTGTTCAGACCTCCCTGCCTCAACCTCCAGTCAGCCCCCTTTTTTAGAAAGCTCCCTTCCTGGGTTACCCAGCAGTTTGGCTTTTCTCTTGCCTGCCTCTGGCCCTCTGCCTGCCCATGGCATGGTCCATGAGTTCGCCTGCTGGCTCCTCCTGCTCTCCCAGCTTGTCCTCCTGAGGAAATCCCCACCCCCGTGTTCTGTGATGTGAAGGCCACCTTCCCCTTGGTGATCCATGTGCTTCTCTTTGACTCAGACCTCCAGGTATGGAGTCCTGTGATAGGACATTCTTTCCCACTGGTCACAGACTCATTACAAACTTATGGCTTCAAATTGCATCACGTGGCTTTTAACCCTGACTTGGTCCTCCTCACTCCACCATGGCCATTCTATCCTATTACCAGCATCCTTCATTTCCGTATTACTCAAGTTGGAGCCTGGAGCTCTTTCCCCTCTGCCCACCCAGCACCTGGCTGTGGTGATAGTCCTGCCCTTTGTGTTCTAGATCAGCTGAAATCTGCTCCCTTTGCTCTCCAGACCATTATCTCGTACCAGAGGGGAGGAGGTGGCATTATTTATTAAAATAAGGTGAAGTTTTAGGGAGAATGTCATGGCTGTGTGGCTTGTGAATGTGGCAGGTGCAGAGCCATTGTTGTCAGAATTCTAACAGATATCCACTGGGAAGACAGCCCCACTGAGCATCTGTTTCCCTGAGATCGAGAACTGTGTTCTATTCACCTTTGGGTCCCTGGTTCCTACCACTTAGTAGGTACTCAACAAATGAACTAACAATAATCTCTCTGATACAGCCCTAGACCATCTTTCAAGAGGGAATATTCTACCTCCCCCAGTTTATATCAAATAAGATATTACTTCAAAATGCCATCCCACCCATTTTTTCAACTGATTGCATGACTCATTCTTCTAAGAAGTCAGACATTTTTGCATAAGTGAGAGAAAGATTTATGTGTGATCGTTCACCCACCCACCCATTCATCTGTCCACACACCCATTTATTCACCTACTCACCCACCTACACACTCATACAGCCACCCACCCATTCATCCATTCACCGTCTATCCATCAGTAAGTGTTGGTCACTTGATCTATGCTGGCATAATGCTGGCATTCTGTTGGGTGCTGTTCTGCAGAGATTAAATGATCAGCCTCAACTGTGAAAGGCAAGGAGATAGATCCATCAGGGTCTGTGTCACTATTTCTTTGTGTTTGTGCTACTGGAGATGGACCTCAGGCAAATGCTACAGAAGTGCTCCACCACTGAGCTGCATCCCCAGCCCAGGTGTCACTGCTCTTTGACTGGTGCTTGCTACATGCTGGATAACCCTGTAGGTGTTCAGTTTGCTTCATTTCATTGAGAAAGGAACAGTGACATCACTGGCCCTCAGTAGCCTCTGACTCTCCTGTTTTGCCTTCAGAGCCTCTAATGCAGGCATCATTATCCAAAGAGCTGAGTGTGGAAGAGGTGGTTGGCTCTTGGCTGTCCCTGACATCAATAGTGTAAGTCTGTACATGGTTCTACCAATTGGTGCACTGTGTGCCTTCCTGCCATGGAAAATAGAAGGCCTGATCCATCATCTGAGCCAATGATCAGGTTTTTTATTTTTATTAGGAACGAGTGCCCTTAAGAAAGCAGCTGAACATGCTGTTTAATTATAGCCAGCAAGAACAGCTTAGCAGCAAGTACACCAAAATGGAAATTGCATTTGGCCTACACTCAGCTCTGTGCAAGTGGACAGTGCTAAATAACCTCATCCAGCAGTCTGTCCACCCAGCTACTTAAGGAGCCTCTGTGGCCAGCTCCTTCTGCAGGCAGAAGGGGATGCTGTCCTCCTGGAAACTATTGGTACTGCAGGAACCAAAAGGTCACAGTTTAGTGGCTGAGCCAGGTGCTCCTAACACCTGTTGTCATAGCATTCCTATCACCACAGAAGAAGGGGCCTCTTGGGCTGGGGATTTAGCTCAGTGGTTCTGCCACCTGCTGCACAAGCACAAGGACCCAAGTTCAATCCCCGGTACCAAAAAAAAAAAAAGAAAAGAAAAAAGGGCCTCTTTGGACCTTTACAGAGCAGAATTGTGGAGCTTCATTTGAGCATTTGTCCATGCTCTTGACTAGAGTAGAAACCCTGCATGCAGGTATTTGACTCTCTCTCTCTGTAGATGTCCTGTGGTTTGCTCTCTGAAGTTTGATAGTTATCTTGTCCCAGGTGCCTCTTAGTGAACTGAAGGCACAGAGAGGGACTACAGTAACCTGGGACCCCATTCAAGGTACCTGCTGGGTGGGCTGAGAAGCACAGAGGGAGGGGGCAGGTAGCAGGTAAGGGGGTTCTGGGGGATTCACTGAGATAATCAGGGACTCTTCATGGCTTGATAGCAAGGACCCTAGAAAGAGTATGAAAATTCTGTTGAATTATGACAGCATTTGTCCCACTCTCTAAAATGTTTGTTGGTTATGGTCAAGAATGATCTTTCTTTGTAATTATGATAGTCACAAAGAGGGGAACTGTCAGGAAAAAATTGTGAAAGACTTTGAAGTAAACCTGTTATGGCTTGTATCTAAATGTCCCCCCAAAGCTTCATGTACTCGTAGATGGACAGTTTCAAAAGTGGCTGGATTAGTATGTGATATGGGGTTAAGGTTGTGATGCTAGGGTTAAGGGGGTGGATAGAGAAGCCCTATCCTGGGTGTGGTTGGCACCACCCAAAAGGCTGATAGCCTGGATGGGATAAAAGGGAGAGGCAGGCTCGCTGGTGCTGCTTCTGCTTGCTGCTTGCTGTGGCTTGCTGCCTCCTGCCTGCCTTGCCATGAACTCTTTCTCCTCTGCAATGCCTCTCTACCATGGCCACCCGGTCTTGGAGCCAGCCAACTGTGCACTAAAATCTCTACAAGCTGTGAGCTAAATAAACCTTTCCTCCTTTAACTTGTGGGTATCAGGTATTTGTCTCCACAATGAAAAAAATAACTAGGGCAGAACCCTAAACAGAGTATTGGGTATCTTATCTAGTATCCATCAGATTATCTGATTTCTTAGGCCCTGCACTTTTCATTGTCTATGGACCATCTTAGAACTCTGCAAAGTGAAAAAAACTTAACAGTAACACAAGTGATTCTTGTCCAAGAAATGGAAATAGATGCAAATGAATTTTACCCTGTAGAATATAAAAATGTAATTGGTTGCTGCTCCATAGATGTTGACCAGTGTGCATCTGTTTGTGAATTCTTTTAGCATCATCAACATATATACATTTTTTATTTCGCCTTTGATACAGTTGTGACATCTTATTGGTTTCCTCATAAATTACTGAGCTAATTGAAATTGTTGATACACATTCACTTTGTATTTGTATAAGAGCAATGATTTTTCTTTTAATAAATGTATCCTTAAGCATGAATCCACTGGCCTCTCACATTGTTAGAAATGCAAATACTGATATACAAATACTCATCCAATGCAACAGTTGCCACTGGTTTCCATGGTAACCCTGATATTTGGGAGAGGTGTCTTAGTTCTTAAACTGAGCCTCTGCCAGTTTTCCATGGGCTGGACTAAGGCATCTTACTACTGTACTGGAATAGGATAATGGTGGTTTTTTTACCAGTTGGTAAGAAAAATTAAATCATTTTTTAGACCTCAGTGCCAGCTGACACATGTCTCTTGGTCAGTACTTGTAGGTAACAAGCTTTGTTATATTAAAAATTCAAAGTACCTCATTCTCTTATTAGTTTTTTAGTAGATGAGTATTCATAGTGTGATTTTATATTAATACAAAATAAGTTTGGCCTTATTAAAGTTATATATGTTCATTAACAAATATTTATAAGTGGCTCAAAGCATAAGGAATAAAGATCATCCCAGGCTGGGGATTTAGCTCAGTGGCACTGCACCTGCTTCGAAAGTGCAATGTCCTGAGTTCAATCCCCGGTACCACAAAAAAAAAAATCATCCCTACAATCCTTCATAACCCTTTTGGACCATAATCCTTCCAATCCTTTTGGACCTCTGCCCTTAGCCTTTCTCCACCTTCCTCCTGTCCTTGGCTCATCACCTAGCCCCTCTTTGCCCTCTGCCTTCAAGTTCTCCCTATCCTAACTACTTCTCCTTCAAAACAGTGGGCTCTGTGAATCATCTCAGCCTCCAAGCCTCTCACTGCAAAATGGTTCCTCTTTGAAATTAGAGATGGAAATTCACCCTTGTTTCCTTTGCTGTTCTCTTTCCTCACAAATATATTAATGAGTTCTGTTGGTTTTACTTGAAAATTTTTATCTAGCCCATTGTCCTTCTTGGATCATCCCAATCCATTGCATTTCCCTGTAGATGTGTGCTCCACAAGGACTCCTTCACTATGCTTTCAGGGGTAATAACACAAAGTACATACCTGGCACAGTAACTCCCTGCCTGAACTCTTCAGAGCTCTGCAGAGACAGCCCCAGGGGCACCTGGCAGTAAGGCTGGTGTTCCCCCATCATCGCTCCTGGTTCCCCCCAAAGGGTGCCTTGCATCCATCACAACCAGAAGCTAGTCACTGACCCATCTACCTACCAGATTGGTAGCTTAATTCCATCCTGTATAGAACTCCTCATTGCTTGAAGAGTGGAGTCCAGGCTTGTTAGCATAGTAGAGAGCACCATCCCTCATCTGACTGCTGCCTGCCTCTAAGGTTTATTGCAGTCACTCATCACTTTGCTTGTTGTGTCCCAGCAGTGAGGCATTGTCCATAGTTCCCCACTCACAGCAGGTATTTAGTACTCAAAGTGTCTGCAAATTCTGTCCTCCTTCCTGCCCTCTGCCTTTGCCTGCTTGACTCCCACTTAGCATCTGCCCTTAGGTATTGCCCTGGTCTTGGGCACTGTCCTGTTTTATCTCCAAGGTAGTCAATCCTATCTCACCCAAAAGTGCAGGAGACAAGCCCCATCTCTTTGGGGCACTGTGCCTAGCTCCACCTCGAGGAGGCACAAAACCCATCCACTCCTCTAGGAGATGCTGTCCTGTGTCCTCCGAGAGGCACTGAGCTTGGTGCTGGAGTGATGGTGAACCTTTTAGAGCTTTCAATGATACAAAGTCCTCTGTGGCCTGCGTCCCATAGGTTCAACACCACTGCATGGAGTCTGGACAATCTAAGCCCTTGGGGCACCGCCAAAGGCAGGACAGAAACCCTAATGAGATTATATAGAAGGAAATTATTTTAATACTTTCCCTACCTTAAATTTGCAAAGATAGGGCCAGGGATTTAGATCAGTGGTTCTGCTGCCTGTCTCGAAAGTGCAAGGTCCTGAGTTCTATCCCCGGTACAAAAAAAAAAAAAAAAAAAAAAATTTGCAAAGATAATCTTCCATTGAGAAAGCTTTTGGTTCTAAGATTCCAATATTCTAATAGTTGTTTAAGTTTGTATTTCTGTGATTATGAGCACTGTTGCACACATTCTCCCAAGTTGCTTGGCTATTTGCACTTTCTCTGCTGTGATCTATCAATTTCCTTTCCCTTATTTTTCTATCCAGGCCTTAGGGTTTTTCCTGTCCATTTGTGACAAGTATTTTTTCAATTTGCTTTTTTACCCTTAATTTTTGTACATTACTTTTTTGATGTAGAGAAGTGTTTGATTCTTGTGTCATTAAATCTAATGATATTTCCCTTTACAGTTTCTTTTGTGTTTGGATATTGTAACCCTATCAAACATAAAATAAATAGCATAAATTTTCACCTTTTAAAAAAGTTTAATTTTTAGTATATTTAAATTTAATTCATCAGATCTTAGATGTTATATGTATTATAACATACGATTATTTTCTTCTATATGATCCATTTTCCCAGCATGATAAACCAAACAATCCATTTATTTATGATGTTTCCTTTTTTATATATCAAGGGAACCTGTTGATTAAAAAGTGGGGTTTATTTATTTCCACTGAGTCATCATCTGATTTTCTACTACTAGTTTTACAGAATTTTAATTGTCTTAGTTCCGAAATATGTTTTAATAATAGATAAAGCAAGTTCCATCATCTTTTCAGAATTTATTATTTCTTGACACTGTTCATTTTTTCAGGAAAAAAATTGGAAGCATTTTGTGAAGTTTCAGAAATAGTCCCACTGAGAGCTGGGTGTAGTGGCACCTACTTGTAACCCTAGCAGTCACACTCAGGAGGCTGTGGCAGGAGGAATGGCATGAGTTTGAGGCCAGCCTGGGCTACATAGTGAGTTCAAGGCCAGCCTGAACTACATGGTGAGACTCTGCCTCAAAAAAAGTCCCACTGAGTTTTTAATTAAAGTAAACCTGTGATAAGTTTTAACAGAACTAACTTCCTAGTAATTCTGTCTTTCCATCCAGAAGAAAATATGTGTCTCCATTTATATTCAACTCTCTTTGTATTGTTTTGTGAAGTTTGGAAGTTCATACCTAGAGGCTGCATACATTTTTGTTAAAATTGTCCTAAGATTTTGTCTCATTCTATTCTATAAACAGAATTTTACCCGTGTCATCTTCTAACTACTTATTGTTGGGACACAGGAAAACTACTAATGTTTAAGTATTTGTTTTTTACTTAACCACTTTCCATATTCTAATGACTTTTCTGTTGATCCTCTTGGTTTTCGAGGTAGATGATCGTGTCTTCTCTAAATAATGAAAGTTTATTTTTTCTTTTTCTGTTTTTCATATCTTACTGGGTTGTCAGAATAATTTTAAATAATAATTAGTATGCTAGTCTCTCTTGTTGCTTTTCCCCTGATCTCAGTAGAATGCCTGCCAGGATTACATTGTCTTGTACAATATTGATTTTTTTGTTACTTATTGAGGTATAATTTGCATAGAACAAACTACAGCTATCTTAAGTGAGCTTTGGTAAATACATATAGCCATGTCGTCCACACTTCAAACAAGATGCAATTCTTTTTCAACCTTCTAAAACATTCCCCGTGTCCCTACCTAGTCATCCTTCCTACTTCAGAGGCAAGTGCTCCTCTGATTTCTATTACCAAAGGTTGGTTTTACCTGTTTTTCAGATAAGTGAATAAAATATTGATTTGATGATCCTTTTTTTTTTGGTACCAGGGATCGAACTTGGATCCTTGCACTTGCGAGGCAGGCAGCAAAACCACTGAGCTAAATCCCCAGCCCTAAAATGTTGATTTGAAAGCAATTTTTCAGTACAGAATACATTCCTCCTATGCCAAACTCTTAGGAGCTTAAAAATCATGTAGAGAAATTTGTTATTTCTAAGGAAATTATTTTTAAAGTAACTACATATTGCATTTGGAAGTACCTATAATTTACACAGCAGAATTCAATATGCAAATGTTCTTCAGGTCCCCGGCTCAAACGTGAACTTCCTGGGCTTCCCCTCCAGATGAGTGTCAGGAGAAACTGATGCTCTGAGGTACCCCGTCTCCATCCATGGCTCCAGGCTCCCAAGACTCCAACCTGAAATCAGCATGCTTTCTTTAATTCAGATAGAAACACTTCTTCTATCTTCTATCTTCTTCTATCTTCTAGAAATTTGGAATTAATAGATCTTAATGTTTTTTTGTACTGGGGATCAAACTCGGATCCTTGCGCTTGCGAGGCAGGCGGCGGAACCACTGAGCTAAATCCCCGGCCCTATATCTTCACCTTTTTAAAAAATGTGCCAGAAGGAGCATCCAGTATGAAGGCTGTTTCTGCATCTTTTGCATCAATTACTGTCACCTATCTTCCGCTCCACACAGCAGATGTCTCTGCTGGAGAAAGTAGGAACTTCTTGAACTCTGCCCTACAACATGTTTCTTTTTACCTTGGTTTCCAGGAAGCCCAAAGCTTATCTGAGCACCTAACAGAAGTATCTAAGACATCTCAGTTTTTAGAACATGATTTTGGATTTATTTTTATTTATATTATCCAATTTTATATATGTTTTCACTTTAGAAAATCTAAGTCTTTAAAAGTAGGAGATTGCAGCTGGGTATAGTGGCACATCCCTGTAATCCCAGCATTCTGGGAAGCTGAGGCAGGAGGATTTCAAGTTTGAGCCCAGCTTTTTCAACTTAGCAATTTAGCAAGATCCTGTCTTAAAATAACAAATAAATGAATAAAAATTAGGAGATCTGTCTCCCACTCATCTCTTCACCTTTATTTCCTTTCCACCCATTGTCTCCTGGCACGTAACCCAGTGACTTGAGGCAAATTTGCTAATCATGTAGTCACTCCCACAGTATTACTCACAGGAAGCTTCCCAGATACAGTGTATGGCCTATTTGAGAGACAAAGAAGAACACTTCCAAAAGTGAACAACAAATCCAAGAATACAAGAGATGGCCTAAAAAGTTAGTATACAAAGTTTTCAAGGAAGTGGTCCTGAGAACTAGGACCCTAGGAGGGATCAGGAAGGTCATCCTTGAGCTGAATGTAGGAGAGGCAGGACGTGGATGGGTGCCATCTCCACGGGAGACCCAGGCTAGGGAGGCCTGGCCGCAGGACATGTCCAGTGTTCTGGCTTGTATCTAGATGTCCTTCCAAACCTCCATGTGCTCATAGGTAGGGCTTGTAGGATGTGTCTAAATCTAGGGTATATGGATGTGGATGGATTAAGGGTTTATGAATATGGAGTAAAGGTGTGGTAATTGGATTCATCCGCTGATTAGGTTAGCATTGTTGTGGGTGTGGGTGATACCAGTAAATAGGCTTACAGACTGGATGCAATATAAGTAGAAAAAAAGGAAGGCAGGCTTGCTACCTTCCTGCCTGCCCTGCCATGGACTGTTTCTCCTCTGGCACTGTGCCTTGGAGCCAACTGACTATGGACTGAAACCTCTTCAAACTGTGAGTTAAAATAAACTTTTCCTCCTTTAACTCTGGGTGTCAGATATTTTGTCCCAGCAATGAGAAAAAGTGACTAAGACACCCTGGCACATGGGTTTGCAGGAGCAGAAGATTCTTTGGGGCAGGAGAAGCTGGAGGCAAGGCTGAAATGGATTACTTTACCAAAAATAAAATTCTGTGTAATAATGCATTTTAAAGTACAGAGCAATCCATGCTGATTGCAGGTAGAAAAATGTTAGCAGACTTATAAAGGAAAAATTTCTTATCTGCCTCCACCATGAAGATGTGTTGCTGGCATCTGGGCATGCATCCTTTACCTGAAAGGGAAGCCTGAGAGGAATGCTGAGGGACTAGAGGATGCCGAGCCAGAGTCCTATACAGCAGAGAGCCTCCCAGGGCTACCAAGTAAGGGAATGCACATGGAAACAAGTTTTTAGCAAGATTAACCTGGCAGTGGTGTACAGAACAATGTAAGGCTCAAGGTTTGGGTGGAGGGTGGTAAAGGCCCTGCAAGACCTTCTTGAGTTGTTCTTGAGTTGTTGATTGGCTTTTCCCTGGAAAGGACCAAAGAGAGCTGGGAACTGCAGGCCCTAGTTCTGGGAAGCAGGAGGCTCTCTGAGGAGCACTGTTCTGGTTGGAACACTGAATGGCCTGCCTGAAGCCTGTGCACCTGAGTCGACATCATGGGGTTCCAGGAGCAATATCCCAGGGAAGTTTGTCTGCCCTCAAGTGTGGAGCGTTCTAGTGCCCATAGTGGTCTGCTCTGTCCTGTGCCCAGCCATCCCTGCTGTCTGAAGCCTGACTCAGTTATATCAGCTGCCAAGACCAGCTTTGGGAGAACATCCTCCCAACCCCCCTGCCTGGCATCTTTAGTGGGCAAGAATTTTCCTGCACAAAGAGAATTTCTAAGCTTGTGGCTCAGTTTTGTCTTCTGATGCCACAGGTGTCTTTCATGTGTAGTGCCGCCTCTGTCTTGTACAGCACACTCCATGATCTCATTTGCTCTGGGATGGAAGCCGCTCCCAACTCTCACCACACAATATGTTAAACATCTTCATCCACGTCTGCTATTATGCACTTAAAAGCTGATGGGCTTTGTGCTGTTTTGCTTGCCAAAACGGCAGGCTTTCTTCTATGTGCTTCAGATCCCTTCAATGCTGTCTTTGAAACGTATCTCACAGGTATTTTCTAATAGCCTCGGAGTTGTTAGGGAGTACTTTATGTTTTAGCTCATTTTCCTTTGGGCTTTTGCATATTGAGTTTCACATTAATAACATGTGCTCCCATTTTAAAATGCATCTAGGGAGACAGTGCCTGTCACAGGCATTTATAAAGGGAAGGCTGTCACCATACTGTGAGCCCGGGGAGGGCCGGCTGAGTTCTCCAGGTCTCGCTCCCAGTTCGGTCTCTGCTCTAAGGCAAGACGAGGAGGGGACAGGGAGCCCAGCATGGACCCCACATCCTCTGTTGTCCTCACCTCCTGGAAGACTGCCCAAGCCTGCCCTGCCAACTGACACAGTCTCCCACATAGGTGTGTGGTGACCACTCAGTGCAGAATCCAGAGTGGTTCCACAGATTCTGGTCCCTAGGGCTGGGCCAACTTCCATCCAAGGACAGCCATCCATGCCAACAGCCTGCCAACCAAGCTTTGACCCGTCTCCAGCCTGCGGGAAGGGATACACTGCCACCATCATGGTAGGTCTCCCCACCAAGCCTGCCTTTCCCTGACCTTCTCGTGTGCCCAGTTCCCTTTGCTCTTTGTGGCCCCCACAGGTCCAGGCCCTTTGCCTACAGTTTTGGAGGCCACAGTCCTTCACATGCAGATGGCTTGTTCCTGGCTTCATTTTGACCATGTCCATTGGTGGTGGCTTTGGTGCATTTCATTAATACCTCAGTTCTCTGCTTCTTAACTTTTAAGGCAGAAACTTGGTACATTTTTAGCTCTAACCGTGTAGACTTTTGTTGTTTCTCTGAAGACATTTACAACAGAAAAGGCCTTTCCAAAGTGAAGGACATCTGATTGTATTTTGACTACCCTTGCTGGCTGCTTTATTTGCGGTGGGAAATATCCATCGGCTTCCTACTCCCACCCCCTGCCCACAGAGTCTCTTTATTTCCTAAACCTCCTTTTCCTCGGGCATTCTTCGACACATGTGACCTGTGCCTCCTGTTCTCTCAGTCTCATCTCCTGGGGTTGCCACGAGCAGGTGTGTCACACGACAGTTTTTCATAGTTGGCCTTGCACATTTCAAATATGCCTGGTACCCTGATCGAGCCACTCCATCTAGGGCTCTCACTGTCCCCTTGTAAGGCATGGTCCACTTTGCAAATGCTGTAATTCCATAGGCCCCTAAAAATCATGTTCCTTCCATTCTTTTAACAGTTTAGAAGCCAGAATTGTGTAGAAAATCTCATTTAATCTTTGTGGCAATAGTATTGTGCCT
>NW_004624740.1:28992774-29029729 GCF_000247695.1 Heterocephalus glaber | reverse complement strand
AAACTCTTCAGTATAGCAACTTTACCCTTCGGGATGGGGAGTTAGAAGGAGTTGGGGAGGGAGGGATAGATAGGTAGAAGGATAGGGGAAGGTTAGCAGTGAGGCCAGAGGACACAGGCAAGAGAAGGAAAAAGAGAATAAAAGGAAGATAAAGAAGAAATCTGAATGAGGACCAGAATAGGAACAAAAAGGGAGATGAAGAACAATGTGGGACAGCAAGAGAGTGAGTGTGAGAGAGAGAAAGAGAGAGAAAGGAAAGAGAAAAGGAAGGAAAAAAAGAGAAAAATAAAAATTTGAAAAGATAGGAAAAAATTAAAAATAAGAGCAAAAAACCCCAAATAAAAATAAGTTTGGAAATAAAAAATAAAAATGAAAATGAAGGGCCTCCTTCAGGGTGTGTCTCTGCTGTCACAATAGACAACGTGGGCAGCAGTGTGCAGTTATAAGTCAGTGAGTCTCAGCAAGCCAGTCGCAGATCTGTGAGATTCAGGCAGATTTCTGGCTGCAAGTCCCAAGTTGAGCTCCCTGTCCTCCTGTACGGTTGAACTCTGCAAGGTTGTACTGCAGGTTCCAGCTGCCCTTCCCCTGAAGACAGTCCAGGTTCCAATGGGAGGTGATGATCCCTCCAACTTACCCAGTATGATGGTCTGGTATGCCCTGTGTCTTTGTAATGTGGATCCAGGTAGTGGTACAGCCAAAAGGCTAGAGGTGTGGAGGGGTCCTGCAGGCACCTGCGCAGCTAAGTGGATCACCACCGTGGGCGTGGCCAGTGACAAGGGGTCCTCACCTTCTGGCTGGTCCCTGCCAGTGTGTTTGGCGCGGGCTGGATTCTCTCTGGTTTTTTAAGACAGGGTCTTGCTTTGTAATGCAGGCTGGCCTTAAACTTACTATGATCCCAGGCTGGCCTCAGATATGCAGAGATCCTCCTGCCTCGGCCCCCCAAGTGCTGGGATTACAGGTGTGTGCCATCCCCCCAAGCTGTGCTTCTCTCTCAGTGCCAAGGCAAGTTTTCACTGGGCTAAGTGCAGAGTTCCGAGCCAGGTGGTCTGTGTGCAAGGCCCAACCCCTCCCTGGACAGGCCAGCTTGCAGCTGCCCTGCTCACTGAGCTATGCAGAGGCTGGGGCTGTGTTTCTCTGTTCATGTAATGATGGTAATTTTAGGGCCTTTAATGTAGTGGAGCAACTGTTGTTCATCCACCAGGCTAATTTCAACAGCTGATCCAGCAGAGCACTAACCATGGGTTGGAGTCTCCTCAGAACTTAAAGCTGATTACACAAAGCACTGAATAACCATGGGAATGCTTTCTAAAATCACCTACACTACAAGCCTGTGCTTGTTTCATTTCATTTTTTTCTCATAATTTTCCAAATTTTTGCTAATCAGCTTACATTACTTTTTGTGGTGTGTAGTATGTATACATACAAATATACCTATATACAGATTGCATAAATACAAAATATCATAAAATTTATCATTAGTGCTACTTTTATAATGGAAAAAAGCATGGTCTGAAAAGGCAGTAGACAGTACTCTGTGGAGTAGATCCAGGTTTTCCATGGCTTATGTAATTTTGGAGCTCTTATTAAGAAAGACAATACAAAATTGGAAGGGCCCCTGCTGGAACCTCAGCAAGGGCTGGAGCACTTAAGGGGCCAGAAGTTCAAGGTCCTAGGCTTGTACTTCATTGAGGCTCATGAGAGCTATGCAGTGACTGCTGTTGCTGCTGTGGAGGTCTCTCTCCTTGCTGCTGCTCCTTCCTCAGAGGCGGGAGGTCCCCAACCTCTCCAGAGAGCCAGCATCCAAAATAAGCACAGAACTTAACTCTGGCTCTCAAATGGTTCTCAGCCTCCAGCTAGCATGGGCCTGGCACACATATGATGACTAAAATGCCCATGTATGTACACGAACACATGCCCCCATGTGCACGTGTGTACACACACACACACACACACACACGCTTGCCAGTCTCTTGCAAAGTTCATAGAACTTTCTAGTGCTGTTTCTACTCAGAACCTCATAACTTTCCCCTCTCCTGCTAAGAACAACCATTTCACTCACAGACCTTCCCTTTTCTTATCAAGGTTTTAAATTTTAGAACAGCTTTAGGCTTACAGAATTATTGTGAAGGTAAAGTCCCCACGTAGCCCACAGCATTTCCTGTTACTAGCCTCTGTCAGTAGTGTGACACATTTGTCACCCTAACAAAACCACAGTAGCACATTATCAGCTGAAGCCTGTGCTCTCTCCAGATGTCCTTTGTTTCTCCTATCTTCTATCCTAGGATCCTTTCCAGGACCCACATGACATTTGGTCATCGCATCTCCTCAGTCTTCTCCCTGCAGGACAGTTTCTCAGTCTCCTCCTTTGGGATGACCTTGATGGTTTTGAGGACAGGTCAAGTACTTTATAGCATGGTTGGGATGAGTCTGGGGGTTCTCTCCGGAGTGGATGGATTTGGAGGGAGACCAGGAGATAGAGCACCATCCTCACCCCTCCCACCAGGGGCACACACTGTTCATGTGACTCACCATTGATGCTTTCAGACACAGAATTGTTCAGCTTAATCAGTGCCTGGGGCTAGCTCTCACTGTCTGGAATGTGCAGCGCCATCCCAACCCTGACGAAGGCAGTGTCCCATCTGGTGTGGTGGTGCACCCACCCCTGTAATCCCAGCACTCCAGGAGGCTAAGGCAGGAGAATCAAAACTTCAAACCCAGCCTTGGCAACATAGTGACTTGGTGAGAATCTACCTCAAAATAACAAAAGAACTGAAGATGTAGCTGAGTGTGAAGGCCCTGGGTTCAGTCCCTATCTTCAGTGCCTTGAAAGGCAGGCTGGTTGGTGGAAGGGAGCCTCTGATTAGCATCAGACCTCCTCTCTCCATGACACTGAAAATGTCTTTCTCAGCACTGGCCCGGGAGAATAGCGCAGCTTCTCAGCCATCTCTGTTACCAAGCCCTGAATTTCCTAGCTTTTAATCCTCAGCAACAGAGAGACACATAACACACATGGTTGGGTTTATCTGGAAGTTTCTATCAACTGCATTAAAAGTGGAAGGAGAGACCGTGAACTTAGAATCAGTCATTTCTCCTGTGCAAGTAAGGACAGTCTCGTCCACCCAGAGTCACTGCAAAGGCCGGATATACACACACAGAGCCCTCAGCAGGACCTAGAATACGGCAGGTGCTTTTGCTGAACAGATGAGTGTCAAATTCCTGTTCTCTGTCAGGCACTGTTCCAACTGCTGAGGCTCAAATAGTGAACGAAGTAGATCCTACTGAGGGCTATCTGGTGAATAGTTAGGATCATTATCATCCAATATTTACATTTTGAGAGATACGATATGAAGATAGTTGTAGCAAAACTGCAGTAGAATTAGAATTAGAAAAATAATAAATTTTATCCATTTAAATTCTACTTAACTCTGTAGCCTGTGGGAAGTAGCCTTGTTTTAATGAAGTAATATTCATATTCTTTCATATAAAATACAAGGTGTAGCATGAATGAAGTTGTTTTTTATCAACAAAATGGACAATCAAGACCATTATAAATTATCGCTGCTGGCAATGTTGTGACAAAATAGTCACTATCTAAGAACCTTTTATTATAAAAAGTACTAAATAGACACAGAAATGTCTTCAACAGCCATTAGCATTTTTTACCACTTGTTTCATCTATCTTTCCCTTTTTTTGCTAGTGTTTTAAAAGAAATCCTACATCTTATGTCATTTCATTCCTAAGTGATTCAGTAAGCAACTAAAAAGAAATCACATCCAACAAAATCAGTGGTAATCCTTAATATCATCTAGTACTCTCAGTTTGATTTCCCTAATTATCTGAAAAAAAATTTTTACACTTGATTTGCTACCATTTAGATCCAAAGATGATCCATTCATTGTATTGTTGTCTCATCTCTGGTGTCTTTTAATCAGCAAAACCCCCACCGACCTGCCCTTCCTCACCTGGACAGAGGCCATGACATTTCTCTTGAGAGGGTCCCTCACCCTGGATTGGGATCATAGTGTCACTGAATATGTCCGGCATATTTATTGCCTGGAGACCAGATTTTATTCACATTCCGTCCCAGATTTGTTTGTTTCCTTATAGAGTACATGTATGTATATGCATGTGTGTGCGTATGTGTGCACATGTGTGTGTAATGTGTGTATGTGGGGGGAGCACATCCCCAAGCATCGTGTGAGGCCTCACATTCTACTTTTGGTTGATGTTAAGGTTGATCCATAAGCCTATGAACTCATAACCTGTAAAATTTGGGAGAAGTTATTTACACCTCCATGAGCCTTGGTTTTCCCAGCTGTATGGAGGAAAGTGCTTCCAGATTTTCACCAGATATCAGGTTTTAATAATGACAATCCTTTTATCCATTAGGAGAAATTTTCCTTCAAAATCATTCTCCCTCAAAATCATTTTCCTTTCTTGGGTATCATTAATTGAGAAAATGCTAATGTTCCTTTTATCAGACTAAGCTTCTGGTACATTTCTGAAGATTGGAAACCACCAGCATTATAGCCAGCAGAAAGTAAGGAGTGATTAAGTCCTCTGAGGTACTGAGCCATGTGCTGAGGGCAAGATGAGCAGTGCCCCTCTCTGTGACAGGGTTTGTTTAGCAGCCTGGCTGGGGAAGTCTAAAAGTCCTCATCTCCTAGATCAGAGGCACAAGAGGAGCTCTGAAGGGGAGGAAAGAGATATTGAAACTTTTATGGGATGGTTGCCTTCATCAAAAGAGTCCCCTATGTCCCAGCCCCTCAGACAAGCATTGTGTCACATTCTTTTGTGAGAACTGGCTGAAAGAAGAATCTTTTAAAAGGCTTCTACTTATTGATTTTCAGGAACAGATTTCTATTTAAATTTTAACAGTTCTCAGCAAGCTTGCAATTCTGAAGCTTGTGAACAGGCAAGTCCCTCCCAAAGCACTTTTTTTCTTTGGTACAAATCAGAGTGCCCATGAGATGGATCGGGTTCATTTGTATTAGTTTTCAGTTTAATCTCTCTTCCTGCCAGATCTTTTATCTTCTAGTAGGTAAGAAAAAGAATAAATAAAGAATTCTATAGATGCAACCAGAGGACTGAGCAGAGCCTGAAACACAGAGATTAATAGGCCCCGTTGTCAAATCAAACTGGGCAACAGACCTGCAGCTTGGGTTATGGGCTTTCAAGAGCTCTTTCCACTCTGAATGAACAAATGGCTGAGGGTCACAAAGGGCAGAGGCTGGTAGGGTGGCACTAAGGACAGGAAAAGCAGTGTCTTAATGTGACTTTGTGTTGCTATAGCAAAGTGTCTGTGGCTAGATAATCTATACAGAGGTTTGCTTGGCTCCTGTTTCTATTGGTTGGAAAAATTCAAGTAGCTTGATGTGGCATCTGACGTCACAACATGGCAGGGAAGGAGGAGGGTACAGGTAGCAAGACCAAGGGGAGGTGCCAGTTCCCTTTGTAGTCACCTACTCTTGAGGTAACCAATCCAGTCCTGCAAGGGTAGAACTCTCCGGCATGGAAAGCGGTGATCTCTCTTAAAAGCCCCCAGTCCTCTCAAAGACACCGTCTCCCGATACCGCCTGCCAGCCTCCACGTGGGAGCTGGTGGGGACACCAGAGCAGGCAGTCTCTTGAGGCTCTCCCCGCCCCCACTCATGGCCTGGTAAATCCTTAGTCAGCTGATCATGACGACTGTCCTTTTGACTTTGTCCCTTCCTGCACCGACTGTCGCTCACTGACCAGGTGACTCTTTCCTTCCAGATCCTGAAAGAAGAGGGGTGAAAGATAAGTTTTATTGAGTACTGCATTGTTCCAGGCTTCTGCAGAAGACAGACAGCACTCTTGAAAGAGAATGATAAAGGGGGGGGGGGTTGGAGAGCATTTACAAAGCTATGGGTGGGGGAACCACAGTGACCTGGGGCTGAGGACCTCAGAGCTGGCTTGACCCTTGGGACATAGAGACCAGGGGAATCGCAGCACTCCAAGAGATTGTGTAGAGCTGCCACCTTGAGAAGCACAGGACACATGGTTGGAAGACATGGCAAGTCCAAGGCACCCTCTCAGGGGTCAGGGCAGAGCCCTGTGCCTACCCTCCTCTTGGTCTTCCGGGGGAGGCCAACACATAAATCTCCACCCTACCAGGCCATTTGCCTGCAGGCAAGGGCTCTCAGTATTGATGCAGGGCATTGTGGGAGTTCTGTGGCATTCTCTCCATTTTTCTCAGCTATTTTAGGTTTTAATTCATGGTAAAATACACACAACAAAATTTACCACTTCAGCCATTTCTAAGAGTCAAGGAGAGTCATGTTATTATGTCATCATTACCAATGTCCATCTTCAGTACTCTTTTTGTGTAGTAAAAGTTAAATTCCACACCCATTTCATAGCATTTTTCCGTCACTGGAACACAGTACTTGATACAACTTAAAAGAGAAGTTTAGTGTAGCTCACAGTTTCAGCCCGTGATTGGCTGGCTGACTCCAGTGCAGAAACAGGATGGCAGAGGGGCACAGTGGACAAAAGCTACTCACCTCATGGCAGCCAGAGAAGGAAAGTGCTGGGGAAGAAACTATGCCCTTCTGGGTCACACTTGCCTCTCCAGGCCCCTCCTCCCTTCAGGGTACTCATGACAGATTCATCAGTGGATTCATTAGTAGTGCCTCATGATCCAGTTGCCTTCCAAAAGCCCCACTTGTGAGCATTGAGCCTTTTGAGGACATTTTAGATCTAAGCCATGATAACCCATGAACCAGTAACTCCCTATTTCTCCCTTCCCTCAACCCCTTCTGCTATCTATGAATTGGAGCGGTCACATAGTGCTTCTGCTTTTGTGACTACTTATCTCACTTAGCATATGTCCATAAGGTTCATTTGTGCTGTAGCATGTGTCAGAATTCCCTTCTTTTTTAAAGCTGAAGAATACTCCCCTCCATGGATGTACACATTTCATTTATCCATTCATCCATCAGCAAAAGACACTGAGTGGCTTCTTCCTTTTGGCTGGTGTGGATAATGCTGCTGTGAATCTGGATGTGCAAATGTCTCTTTAAAACCCTGCTTTTAGTTCTTTGGGGCATATATTCAGAAGTAGAATGGCTAAATGATGTGGTAATTCTATTTCTAACTTTTTGAAGAACCACCATACCATTTTCTTTTTTTCCCTACTAAATAATTCTCTTTATTTACAGATTAAATGTAGGAAACATAGTATCCGATATGAATATGTATTTTATCACCATACCATCTTCCATAATGGCTGCACCATTTTACATTCCCGTCAATGGTGTACAAATCCTCATCAGCACCTGTTATTTTCTAGTTTTTTTGATAATAACCATACTAATGAGTTGATACAGTATGTCATTGTGGTTCTGACTTGTCCCCAATTTTTACAGAAGTTCAAACAAAATCAAACTCTAAGTGGAAAAGCTTATAGCTAATTGCATCATTACCAACATGAAGTCTGTGTTTTTCTTGCCATCCACCAGTTGTCTTTGGAATGACTGTTTCCATAGAAAAGCACCTTGGCAAGGGAGGCCCTGCTCCGTCAGCCATATGGTGTTAGGGAAGGCTCTATTGCCCTCTGTGGTGACAAGTAGCCCTCACCTGTAAGGGAGCCCGCATGGAAAACCAGGTTGCTATGAGCTGCTCAATGTGGAGAGAAAGCTGTCAGACTCCAGCCTGAAGAGAAGTGGGTGGGTCTTTCAATAACTAACTGGAGGTGCACACAGTGTGTTTTTAAAAGAAGCATAAAGAAAGGGGATCCTCATCAACTGTGAATACCCATGTCCCTGGAAAGCCAGAGCCAAGAACACAGAATTGCCCAGCTGGTGGTGAAGACTGCATTCCCAGAAAGCCAATTTTGGAAGCAGCTTTATTTGAAATAATTAAAAAGATTCAGTCTTTGTAGTCCAACTGGCATCATACTTCAGCACAGTTTAACTTGTGTTAAAGAATCATTCAAGTTAACAAATTCTGGATTAATGATAGACATCTCTGTGTGAGAGTCAACAGAAGTTGCCTTTGGGGGTCTTGTTTTCATTTTGGAGCAACTTGTGGCACTTTCTGGTGACTATGGGGAGCCAAGTGCTGGGTATGTTTTAATGGGCTCCAGGCACACACTGCCACACCATAGGCCACCCCACCAGGTGAGTCCCACAGACAGGTCTTCGGGAGCTGTACATGGCTGTGAGTCCATGTGTGGTGGTGACATGCCACTGGCATTGTCTGCAGTTTGAGCAGAGGCCAGGACCCCAGCAGGAAGTCGTGCGCTAGCTCTCTTGGACCATCTCCAACCTGGGTGAAAGGAATCAGCACCACTTGAGAGAAGTGAGCAAGATAGGTGGATTTCCAGCCAAGTCTCTCACCCTGCATCTCACTTTACTCTGCCCTTGGAAATGTAGTCCAGCATCACTGCACACAGAGTGGGAGCCAACAGCGGGTGCTCAAAGTCATGCCAGATTGCGTGGGATCCAGGGCATTGCTCTGAAAAACGTCTGGGCCAAGAAGCCTGTTTAAACTCTGCAAAGGCGTCAGGTCCCACAGAATCTCCAGAAGCCCGCCTTGAAGCAACAGCCCATTTGGCTGACAGAGTCGCTCCTCCACACCTGTCAGAAAGTGGGAGAAAGATATTCCAGACTCGCTGTAAATCCCATCCTGCCTCTCCAGCCAGAGCCACTCAGGGTCGTGGTGGTAACAGGCTGCCACACTGCAGATGGGCCACAAAACGCACAGCCCATCTGTCTTTATCATGCTCATTTCCTTTTTTATTAAAATGTTAATGAATATAGTTTTTATTTATCATTCAGTGACATGTGCAGCATCCTTTTCTGGGAGACAAATCTGCAATCTGCCTAACCATGTGAGCCAACAGAACTTTTTCCCCGTTACATACTACACCCGGGATTTAGGAATTTTTGGAATTTTTAAATACCATATGCAGGTTGAACCCAAAATCCCTTTAGGGATATCTCCATAGGGATAATAGAGGTGTGCTAGATTTGAGGTGAGAAATCAGAGTTCACCGGCTACTGGGCACATGACTTCAGCCTCAGTCTTCACATCTGTCAAATGGGGATAGCCATTCTCTCTCCTAGCACTATCTTGGAAAGCAGAGGAGATAGTCTACGGGAAGGGATTTATATTCATTTATCATTGAGATGCATGGTTATGTGGTTTTGAACCTGATTTGCTTATTCCTTTAGACTCTCCCTGGAAGGTGCACCTGTCAGATGTTGGCCCCGAAATGACAGACATCACTGTGAGCGGCCTGACTCCAGCCCGCACCTATCAGTTTCGGGTGTGTGCGGTGAACCAAGTGGGAAAGGGCCAGTACAGTGCAGAGACAAGCAGGTGAGTGGAGCCCAGACCTCTGAGTCAAACATATGTGCTACATTGGACAGAGGCAGTTCATTGATAATTCCTTAGGGTCACTGGCAAAAACGCCAGCAGAAAAGAGTGTCCCAGAGAGGGCAAACAGCCCTTAGTGCAGGTGAGGAAAACAAACTGGGTTTCCCTTACCGGCCTAGAGGCGAGTATCAGGTTTCTCCTGTGGTGCTCTGGCTGTGCCTGTACAGACTGCTCCAGGTGCCACAGCCTTCTGTATTCAGGCAAGTAGGAGCTTACACAGACCCCAGGAGCTGCTCTGGCGGGGAGCATCTAGTTTTAGGGAGCTGTCTCCAGTAGTCTGAGCTCTGGATGGCCTGATTGGTACAGTAGTTGAGATTTAAATAACTTTTCAAAATGTGGGAATTTAAGATGAAAAATAATGAAAAAGCCAAAGAAGGAGCCTCAACTCCTGGACAAAAGCAGCTCACTCAACTGGTCATCTTTCCTGGTTCTGGGAACCCAGGGTTCTTCAGACAGACAGGCACCTCTGGCGTCATCCCCAGCCCCACCTTTCTGGTTTGCTCCTCTGGGCAAGTGTAATTGCTGTCACATCCCTTGGTGAGTTCAGCCACGCATTCTTGGCCCCTATTTTTGCTAGTAGTGAGGATCTGGGTGCAGTGTGGTGGAAAATGCTGTCGTAGTCCTTGGTGTCTAGTGCTTATCTCTTTCTCTCTTCCTCTTCCCTCATTTGTAGGTTGATGTTACCCGAAGAACCACCCAGTGCTCCCCCGAAAAACATCGTGGCCAGTGGGCGCACCAACCAGTCCATCATGGTACAGTGGCAGCCTCCCCCAGAAACAGAGCACAACGGGGTGCTGCGTGGGTACATCCTCAGGCAAGTAGCCTGTGCTGGCATTCTAGACGGTCATTAGGAAGAGTTGGTTATCCAACTCATTCAGTGTCTGTCTGAGCCAGTCGGTAACGTGAGGACACAGGTCAGGCGCCAGACTTTGCAGGGTGGAGGAACTGTGGCAAACTGGAGAGCACGAGTGAATGTGACACTTCACGTGTCCACCCATGAAGTCCTTACACGGGCCCAGTGGTTGTGTTTTGGAAGGAACATTATGGGCGAGGAAGCAAGGCATGCTATTCAGTGTAAACCCTTTCATTCCTTGTTTACCAGATGCATGCATTTAATCATTTATAATACTACTTTTGAGCCAGTTGTTACCATGCTAGCATGCTGCTCACTTTTGTCAGATCTAGCATTTCAAGGAAATCAAAACATCTAGCCTTTTTCTTATAGTCTCACTACATTTAGGTCTTGGAAATGAAACTGATGTATTTTGAGATATAGCACAGGCCAGATGCTCATCTGGCTGAAGGGTGGTCAGTTTGCTGTCTCTGCCTCAGAAGGGATGGGTAGGCTTCTAAAAATATTGAGAGAACCGTGTGAGAACTTGGCCATGTTCAGCAGAAGAAATCTCCTTTGCCAAAACTCCTGCTAATATAAAAATCGCAGGAATGTGGTAATTGCAGTGGTTTGTTAATACAGTAAAAAGAAAAAACTAACGTAGTATTAAAGAATAATTATTAAATCTCCTCTGATTATGACACCGCTGTGGATGTATTTGTTAATTTTATCAGCCTTATTAGGGCAAGAACTATTGGTCTCTACTATTCCTTTCCTCCAAATGCATACCCTGGCCTCACGCTGAGCTTGAGATCAGTAAATACTGTACTTAGTTAACAAAGGTCTTAAGTAGGCACATTTGGTTTCTTTGGTAAAGGTAAGAAATCATGAAAGTGCTGTTCTTTAACTCCATTATCTTTTATTTGAAGGACCCCCAGTTCCCAATATGCATGTATACAATCACCCATACCTCAGTGAATGGTGTTCATCTCTGTGTGTGTAGTATTTTGTGTCACCATCGATTTGCTGCTACTTTCATGTGCACCTCAGGTCTGTGAAAACACTCCAGACCGCTGTCTGCTGAGGTGACAGAAGTGGCCCATCCTGAGGATGCAGGAAAGGCTTGTGTTGCCTTACATGGCCCCTGTTGTCTGTGCCCCCGGCTGTCCTTTTGCATGTAAAGAAGGTCAGAGAAGTTGAGGGTCTTTCCTGCGGGCAGGGCCATGGGCTCTGCTCCTGCTGATGCTTCTGGATAGACCTTTGTCTCCTGACCACCCTTCACTGCCTTTCTACTGCTTTGTGGCTGAGGCTCCTGTCCTTTCCTGCCTCGTGCCCCCGCTCTAGCCGTCACCCCTCATTCATGCCCATCCACTAATGAGACTAATTGGCTGGCCCTCCCTGGCAGCCTCTCCCTCGCAGGGCCTCTTACAGCCCCTGGGTCTCCCAGCTTGTGGAGGGAAAGTTTGCTCAGGCTGCAGCTGTCAAGAAAGGGCTTTAAAAGTCATTCCACAGAACCAGGCCCGGGGCGCAGAGTTAATAATAACATCTCTCTGATGCTATGCGGTCACTTCAGGGACTGCCCATTTCTCTATTTTGTGGGATTACTACTGTTAAAAGGATTTTCTGTGGTGGTGTCAGTAGAGTCGAGTGCCAGAGAAGAGGACATCTGTATTTCTTGGGGCTTAAATCAAGAAAGCCCTAAAATGGGGCTACAGTACCCAAGGCCTGTGAATATCAAAGTTTTCAGAAATTAAAGACCTATGCCAAAATGAATTCGCTTGGAAACATCTCCAAATAATCCTCTGGTCTGCAAATCAGCACTCCATTTACAAGCATGCACCCTGGAGGGCACAGTCTCTCTGTCAGAACCTAGGCCCAGTACACAAAGAACAAATGGAAATAAATCACCTCCATGGCTGTGGCCATAAGAATTGTTAGGCTGTGTGAGCAATAATAAAATATTTATAATAATGGACAGGGTGTTTCTCTGAGAGGAGCAGAGGGTTATGTCCTTTAAAAACATTCTCCTGTTTATTTCTGTATAAAAAATCGTCTTGTTCTGGCTGAGCCCGTCTCCTGAGCAACATAGCTTACCAGTGAGAGGAGGATGCCCTCACTACCCTTATTAACTGTGACCTTCTTAGACATCATGTGACAGTGGCATCCTGAGCCACTGGTTAGAGTGGGCCAACCTGCCTGTCCTGGCGGGGAGCATAGATGACTTTGAAGAATTAAGTTCTGCAATTCATTTTCACTGTCTTAGAGTGGCACAGGAAAATGTAGTTGGCTTATGCAGGCCTCCTCCTCCTCCTCAAGTCTATCTTCCTTCCTTCCTTCCTTCCTTCCTTCCTTCTTCTTCCTTTGCAGACAGGACCCAGGGCCTTTGCACTGAGCTACATCCCTAGACTTTTATTTTTTATTTTGAGACAGGATATTGACAAGTTAAGTTGCCTAGGCTGGGCTCAAATTTGTGATCCTCCTGCCTCAGCCTACCAGAGTGGTGGGATTACAGGTGTGCACCACAGGTTTCCTGTCTTATAACTCATCTCTCCCATGCTTTAGTAGAAGAGCCATATTTAAAACAAAATGAGGGGTGCGCTACACTTCCACACCTCTTTCACATCCATTGTTTCATTCATTCTTGCAACAGCTGGGCAAAATGCTATTACTCTAATTCCCATTTTAGAGCAGTGGAAACAAACCTTAGAGAAGTTTGGAATTTGCCTGAGGTCACCCAGCTCATAGTGGTTAAACCCGGGCTCAACCTCAATCTTAACCTTTCCATGCTAATTCCCCTTTTTCCTGGAAGGCAAATTGTCTAGAGATGGGTCTGCAGGAGTAAGCCCTTCCTATGGGGTCTTGCTCACTGTATCACATTGGCTGTAGGTCAGTGATGGCGAACCTTTTCAAGCTTTCAGTGATACAAACAGCACGCTTTGGCATGTGTGCCATAGGTTCACCACCACTGCTATCAGTGGTTCTTGGTATCGTCTACGTGCCTGGGCTACTCTGTTGTGGATGGAGAGCCAACTTTTTACTTTTTCCTAAATGGGTAATTGCCTTCAGTGCCATTTACATTTAAAGTTAATCTTTTGTAGGGGATTCAAATGGAAGTACCCATCATATGGGTTAATCCATGCCAGGCCCGAGTGGCAGCCACTTCCTCCTTTCAGGCAAGAGGCAGAGGGAAGCCTTGGACCTGCTTGCATTCAAGTGCTTTCTGCTCTTGATCATCTGTATTGCCCCCCAAACCAGCCTCACCAAGTACAAAGCATCCGTAGCAAGAGGGGATGAAAGAACGCTGCCAGAAAATCCTGATTTTCTTGCAGAAACTTTTATTGCCCTCTCTCTGCATCCTTATTACATGTTCAGCTGTCATTCTCTTTAGAAAATTGTTTTACATAGGAGGGACTGAACGTCTGAGTTCTCTGATTTTTTTTTCCAATAGTGGTGGCCTTACAGACACACCTGCCCACACTCACCTTTCTCAGGTGTGTTCCTTCATGCAGAATGCCCTGCCCTGGGGGACAGGCACCACCATGGAGGAAGCTGGGAATTCCAGCAGGCCATGACAAGAGAATGGATTTATTGCTGCTACTCTGGTTTTGGATCGCTCATCAATCATTTCCCCTTTCCATTTATCAAACAAAGCCACATTCTTTGAGCAGTTTATGAACCACTTTTGGGATAAAAATTAGATGTTTTTGAAAGCTGCAGGATGACTAGAAAATCACCCCTATTGCGCATATCTTTCATCTTACCCTGGGGACTGATCCAGAAAAGCTCAGCAAATTAACTGAGTCAGTTCAGTACATTAACTTCTATAAACTGAACCACAGAAGAATATTTGCTAATCAAAATAATGTTCTCAAAGGCCTTTCATAGTACAAAAAACAATTTTCTAATTTATATATTTTCTGAGTGTGGAGTTGCATAAGTCACCTTTCTAATAAACATAACTTTAAATTTCTGACTTTGGTAAACTAAAGATTATAGTACCCAGGCACTCACAAAAGCCCCTAAAAAGCAATGTGTCATATTAATAAGGGATTTGCATAAAAGAATGTTAACACCTTCTCAAAGCCACTTCTTTTAGTTGTGGGATACACTTGGAGGGACCAGAACTCCTAAATGGAAACCGAACCACAGTGCAGCCCACAAAGGACAAGAAGCCACATGCATTCTGCTTCTTGATTCTTCCCCACATTGCAGTCACAAGACGATAGTGTATCTCAAGCCCTGATGGAAATCATGTTTAGAATTTGGGGTAGTCAGTCACTGTACACTCCAAGCAAGTTACCTTTAAAAAGCTATCATTTTTTCATAACCATAATATGTTGAAATAGCTGCTGCATTATGCCTAGAGCTTATAATCGCTTTGAGAGAAGAGTGTACCTTTTAAAATAGTTAAATTAATGAGTGGTGTTGTCTGACCTCTCAGCTCTGCGTGTGTCTGTTTACTTCCATTTTCCTCTAACTGTGTGGAATGGCCACCATGAACTTGAGGTGTTTCTTTGCTGTCATGGGCTTCTTTCTGGTGCAGGTACCGCCTAGCGGGCCTGCCCAGCGAGCATCAGCAGAGGAACATCACCAGCCCAGAAGTGAACTACTGCCTGGTGACAGACCTGATCATCTGGACACAGTACGAAATCCAGGTGGCTGCATACAATGGGGCTGGCCTGGGTGTCTTCAGCAGGGCTGTGGCCGAGTACACCTTACAAGGAGGTAAGCTCACTTTCCAGAACCACCAGGCTCCGGAGTCTGGATCAGAGAGCGGGATTTGTGAAGTCTGACTGAAGTATGTTGCAATAGAATTAGAGGATCCAGTCTCCTGGGAAGTGTTTAGAAGAATACTATATCTTCACTTACTACTAAACAAGCAGTGTGGTAGGGAGGAAGCAAATAATGTCCCAGATGCATTTTTCTAGGTGCTAAAAACAGGAAGTATCTACATACGCTTTACTAGCACACCTATTCTTGAAAGAGCTGTGAAAGTGAACTTTTCGAAGTGGAAATAAGTGTTTTGCGATAAAGCTGGCTGTGGAATTCTGTGTGATTCTGTGAATGTCTTTCAAAGAGAATGATTATGGTTTTGTTTTTAGTGATGGAATATGAATATTGGTAATGGAATTTGCAACTCTGTGGCTTTTTTATTTTTTGTTTTTTGGTGTCTTTTTCTTTTTCAGTCACACAAGCAGCAATTTACTAGATCAATGCAAAGCTTCCCTACCCCCTGAAAAAAAACGACCAGACAGAATGTCATAAAGCCACTGGGTCTTAAATATATGTGCTAAGACTCAGCCATGTTGTTTTAGGCCTTTCTACAGCACCTAAACTCCCCTTCCCCCACTTTGTGGAGGATTTGGGTCTCGGCCCTGGCAAGAGTTGGTTGGCTGGGACCCTTTCTCTACACCGGCGTTTCATCATTATAGTTTTGAGCAGTAGTAAACAGACCCTCTCTTGACATACTGCATTTGTCCTACAGCAGTCTACATCCTTTCCCAGGAAAGTAATGTATCCACAAAATCTAAAATCCTTTCTCCATTCAGCGATTTACACTTTCTCCTATTCACAGGTGTGATTTTATTTGCTTAGGCATTCTTATGGCTGCTAGGCCTTGACCTTCTTCAAATGATAAGGTTTCTAACTGCCCACTTCCCTCCCCAAATCATGCCTGAGACCTAATGTTCCTTGATATTACATGCTGTTATTATCATCCCTTATTGATTGGCTGTCTGTTGTCATTCCCAAGTCCATAAATCCTCCTTTATAAATTAAGTGCAGTCAATTCCACCGGCACAGTGCCTAGCAGAAATATTAAAATGCAGGGCAGCTAGGAAGGACCTGTCCATCTGCAGATAATTCTGGATTACTTGTTTGAAGAGGAAAATAACTGAAAACCTGGACAATGAATGTTTGCTTTAATTAGTCTGTTTAATAAAATAACAATAAACTTGGAAACCATTAAGATGACTAATGCTGCTATTAATAATCTACTATTACTATTAACTGTGACTGCCTTGTTTTATTACTGGTGCATTTGAGTTCTGCATAAAGCACAAGAAAGAAAGCAGATCTCAGCCTGATTGAGAGGGGCTTTAGGCTTCAGACTTTGGCTTTTATGCAGCTGGCATTGGGGAGCCGTTAAGGGCTTAAGAGCTATGAGTGATATGATCAGAATGCTGTATCTGAAGATGGCCCTGTCCCTGGAGTGAGGTGAGATGGAAGCAGAATGGAGGCAGCAACTCCAGAGACGTCGGAGGAGTAACCTGACCACACAGTGGTCGGAGCCACCACCCCACCCTGCCCTGACCGCTGCCCCTGAAGATAGGTCAGGATGTCCTGGGGTGGTATGTTGTCCTTTCAAAACAGTTCCCATGGATCACCTCAGCTGTGGCCTTTGCAGTTCTCTGAAGGAATGCTGCTGAACTTCACAGCCTTATCCGGTGCTTCCTGCACAGGAGGGCTGGCTGTAAAAAGAGGTTGGCTGCCCAGACCCTTCCTCCAGTTGTCTGCAGTTTATAGGACAGGACAGGGCATGTTGTATCTCCAGTCTTTAGTGCATAAACAACTTTGTTGGTTAACTTCAACTTGGTGTGAATCACATGGGCCAACACATAGCAGAACCAGCTCTAACATCCAGTCCTTGGGGTGAAAACACTGTCCTCTGAGTGACAGCAGCTCCAACATCAGCAGGACTCTCTTATGGCATGATTGGGAATGGTCTGCAGGGCCAGGGCAAGGGTCCTCAGAGTGGTGAAGTCATGAGTATCTTTGGCTCTCTGAAAGACTTTCCTCATGGGTGAAGACAAAATTTCTGTTCCATTTTTGTCCAACTCCAGTTCTTCCTCTGCTTTTTGCTAACTACTCAGAGCTAATGTTGGTGGCCCAGGCCACACATGCAGTTTCCCATCTACATCCCTTCTGGAGTCTGGAAGTCTTTCCTTCACCTTGGTTTTTGATTCCAAATGTTGGCACATGATGCCCAGAGTCCTACAGGTTTCAAGGACACCCCAGTGGGCCTGGCTTATTTTGTGCCTTCACTCACCATGGAGCATTTCTATTCTGAATCTCTCTCAGACTTCTCCATGTGTACACAGCTTCCCTGTACACATAGTGATATTCTTTGTCCCTCCCCCAACCCTCTGTGAAGACTTCTTTGGGTGGGTTCAAGGAACACAGCTGAGCCTGTCTTTTTTCCAGAAACTCTGCCTTTTCCTCTGCATCTTTCTGATTTCATTGTGCTCTGCAGGATTGTAAATGCCCCCAAAATGTCTCTTGAGTTTGCTGAGGTTCAGTCAGTCATTTCATACTCTTCCTGAGCCACAGAAGAGAATTTCTTAGGCTGTGACAGCTTCTGAGATGTCTGCAGAAAGTACCTGTCCACCCGGACCAGCTGGTTCAAGGGAAGGACTGAGCCCCAGGACAAATCAGGGGTGATCAAAATTTACTCATCATAGCCTGGGGACATAATGTTTTGGATTTGGCTGTGACACTGACCCCAAAGGGTCTTCACTGGCTCCAGGAGGGGCCCGTGGCTAGGGGAGCTATATTAGTTAGTTTCTCTATCACTGGGACACATATCCAATACCAACAATTTAAAGGAAGAGAGTTTTATTTGGCTTACAGTTTCAGTGGGTTTGGTCCATGGTTTTCTGGTTCCAGAGCAAAAACAGCATGGTGGAGGACAGCTGTTCATAACACTGCCAAAGAGCAGAGAGAGAGAGGGGAGGAGACACCCTCCAATCCATGACTAGAGTGATATTTTTCTTCTAGCCAGGCCCCCACCTCTGAATGTGAGACTTTTGGGGGCCATTTTAAATCTAAACTATAATAGGAGCCCAGCTAGACCCATCCCTAGAGGCTTCAGGCTGCAGCCATACTGTGCCGTTCCTCCTGCTTTCCATGGTCCCCCAGTTGCCATACCACAGCGAAACAAAATTAAGCATCCTGTGAATCCTGTCCTTGATCCCACATTCCCATCCAAGACAGGATGGAAACAGGAGGATGTGAGATCACTGGAGGGAAGAGTGGAGAGAGACCAGGAGAACTGGCCAATGCCAGAGATGACTTAGTGACCAGGACAGGAAGTGTTAGGACTATGTGAGACATCAGGACAAGTGCCAGCAGAAAGGAGCACAAATGCCTGAGGGAGGCATGGTACAGACTGGGGTGCATGAGATAAGAGCACACCTGAGTCCACCACATCTCTCTACAGGCCTGACTCCTGAATGCCACCACCATGTACCTTCCGGGTGCACATTTCACTTCCTAGGCCTCCACATTCCCGTCTGTGAAATTGTGTATATCCCTGCCCTGCTATAAGGGTGACTATGAAAAGGAAAGGAAGAGGAACACGCTTTGAAAACTTGAGACATACAAAGACACCAGTGGTAATGCTGCTATCCTCTATTTTTCTACTATGCTAACAACTGGCATCTTTTGTTGTGTTTGAAAGCTTCTACATTAGTGGTCTTACAGACAGATTGGGGTCATTCCCTCTGCTAATATTAAAATCAGACACAAATATTCAAGAGCTGTCGTAGCACCTACTGTGTGCTGAGAGCTGTGGGCCAGGCCTTGTCATGGATGTAGAGGAGACACCCAGCCTCCTGTCAGCTTTGGGCATCCAGGGCAGCCCTGCAGGTGACACAGAGCACTGGACACTGAGACCAGGTGAGAACTAGCAAAGAAATCAGCCTTACTTGTGTGGTTGCTCCTTGTTCACCCACAGGCAAGTGGCACCAAACCTGCTCAGAAGGTCCCCTGTCAGGACACTCAGAATAGCTGTAGACATGAAAGCTACCACTAAAGAGGGGCTTATTGGGGTCACAGGGGTGGGGCCACGGAAAGGAGTAAATTTACAGCTGTCCACGTTAGTGAGAGAGGGCATCCGGCTGCTAGAAACAGACTCCACATGATGCTAGCTTCAAACAAAGACAGGTTTTTATTTTTCTCACGTCATAAGAGCAGGTAGTGGGGGGTGAGTGGAGGGTTGTAAAAGCAGCTCCTGGGTCATCAGAGAATCTCCTGTCTTCCCGCCTTGCCATCTTTAGCATTTGCCTCATGGTCACAGGGTGACTATCGCAGCTCTCACATACACGTTCTAGAAGCCAAGATGGAGCGGGGAACAGGGGTGTACCTCGTGGCCTTTAAAGATCTTTCCTAGAAGCTCTGTGACTTCTGTTTATAATCCACAGAAGTATTTGTGCAGGATAAGCTGGAAATGTGGTCTTTCCACTAAGTGTGTTTCTGTCTGTTGCCCAGGGAGGAGAATGGAGGTGCAGCTAGCAGTTCCTGCCTCACTTTCTAGGATGGCCTGCTGCACATTTAAGTCAGGAGTCTCGTACACAGTTTCTAGGTATGAAACCGTACCACCTCTGGCTCTCAGCTTCCTAGGAGGAAGCAAGTGCCTGAGGGCACCTCCCGATCCTCTGTGTAGGAATTAGCAGGGTTCAGACTTACAGCCCCTCCAGGCCATGATCCATCCACTTCTCCAGAGGGCCCTCAGGCTTGGCCCCAAGCCCAGTGTGCTGTTTGGCAGCAGCTGAGCAGCATTTCCCTGCTGCTGGGAACCAGCTTTGTGTCCTTGGAGTATCCCATGTCTGTGACCACTGAAAGTGGGGACAGCCCGGAGGCTAGCACGTCCTTCAGGCTGAAGGAATAATTGGAATGCCTGCATATAGGGAGAAAAGAATAATTCTTAAAATTAACTACTTGTCAGTTTAATTCAGAAAATTATTGGAATGCACCAAAACATAACCTGATGGTCCAGCAGAAGATCCTGAGAAAGGCAAAATGTGTTCAGGCTGGATGGGGAAGGAGGACCCTTTTTTTCCAGCCAGCCTGATTATCCTCTCCCAGCCAAGTGGCAGATTTGGTCTGTCAGGGGAAGGAGCTGTAATTCATCTTGACTCCCATAAAGCTCTTGGACAGAGACCCCTGGAGAAGGCATGGGACCACAGGGAGGCCATGCGTTTGCACTGTCAATGGCGGACATGGAGCTTGTTAGACAGCCGCTCTCAGAGAGAGCTGATAAATGATGCAGCACTGACCTGGGGTGAGGAGAGCACAGGGCACAATAGCTACACGGTTGGCACCAGCAGTGAGATGCAGCAACAGGACATGCATTTGCAACAGAACATGCATTTGCACCAGCTCCATTTCTAGTGCACATACGCTTGGTCTCAGATGTGTCTCCTTCCAGGAAGCTCCGTAAGGAAAATGAGCAAGTTATTTCTACCCTAAGCTCATCACGGTGTGATATTGTGCCTTAAAGTCATTGAACTCACTGCTCACCTGCCCTGAGCCCCAGGTTTTTCTCAACCCCAAATTGTATTGAGATGTATTAAAAATGAATAGCTTCTCCACTGGCTCTCTACAAGCTCTGGGCAAGGCCCGGAACCTAGCATGCAGGAATTGCACCCTTTCCTAACTTCCTCAACTGTTCATATCCACCTCCATCCACTACCCCCATTATCTTGTCTGCCGGGGGCATTTAATAGATTTTATTAGTAGTGCCTCCCTGAGCTTTTCTGCTCAAGGCATTTTAAACGGGACATAGTAACTTACAAGTCAAGCAGCACAGCCCTGATATGCCTTCCGCCCAGGGAACTTTTGGAAGGGTGACAGGAAAGGTCGGCTCCTCCACAGGAGCTGTGGCCTCAGATTCCAACCTGCTCGGAGCCTGCCTGACAGATTTCCATCATGATGATCCAGAAGGAGACAGGAAATAGCTTCCATTTACTTGAGAATTTCACTACACTCCCAGAAATCAATGTGCTTCTGGTTTCAAGTGGGAAAAAAACCCCATAGTGCGTAGGTTCCGCAAACGAAACGCCTCATGTAATTAGGAGCATTTATCTTCCTGCCAGTGTCTACTTCCGCAACTTTCTAATCATGCAGGGTGGGAAGGAGAGGATGGAGTCATTGGATGCCACCAGTGCTTCACATTCAGTGCTGATTCAGTCTTTGGTTCACATGCTCAGTTTTGTTCAAAACTGTTTGAATAACCATGAAAGGCACCTGGAGAAATAATGTGGCCACAACTGTCCTCCGGTGAGCCTGAGTGTGGACTACTCTGTGTTAGCATATAAACTGTAACAGATTATGGTTACATTCTGAAAGGAACCCATGCAGATTAGCAAACTCCTTCTATCCATTTTTAAAATGCGTCTATTAAGATGCAGATGTAGATTTTTATGTAAAGGGTCCAAAGACAAATTACACTATAAATCATCATTTTGAGCACACCAAAGTTTTACATTTTCTTCTTTGGTGTTGTTTCTTTTATCATTTTTCTTCTTGTAACAGGTATGTTTGTGCTATAATGATGTATTCTGGTTTCAGAACATTACCTTATAATGAAAGAGAAATATTTCATATTTTAAAAGAAATGGAAAAACACATTTGGTTATCCACATTTCTAAAACATTAGTAAAAACTCCTAAGTGCTCACTTGGGCTTTAAAAGGTTTCCTAAAGTAAGGATTATAAATGAACACTGTTTGCATGCTCTGTTCTTATCTCCTCTTGGGAAATTCTCAATGTGGCATCAAATGACACTGCACAAAAGATTTGTTTCTCAATCCCTAAAACTTTCTAGACCTCAGGCTTTTCATACAGAATAGGATAATGTTCCAGATTCTCCCAGCATTACCTAAAACACTAAGTAAAAGCTGAACCAAATAGATATGGGATGTTCCATTAGGTATGGGCTTAATTTGGCCTTTCAGAGTTTACAGGAAAGGAAAGGGAGCAAAGCAGCGTTTTAGGGGAAGCCACTCTAAACGGGTTTTCATTTTGCTGTGCTCTGCACTTACACTCATTATCTTGCTTCATTTATCCCCAGTAGTCGTATGGGACAGACACACTGTTCCTGTAACATACCAACAAATGGAAACTCAGAGAGGTAACTCACTCTGGGGAGGTCATGTGGCTAGGAAATGCTGGAAAAGGCTGCAGTGTAAACCCTGGGCATCTACCCTCCAAGCCCATGCCCTTACTTCAGTGATCTATCATTGTTAGAATTTGATTTCTTTTTTCATTCTGTATATATCAAGATTTTCACCGCAGCTTGTATATGAAATTTAAAAAATAAGATCTCATCTCACCTGTGCTCACATGACAGGTGGATGTGCAGTGGCCATTTTTACTCCAATGCACAATAAAACAAATGTATTTTACATTGAAATCCAGTGTACACACACACACACTCTGAAACAAAGGGTTTATAAAAAGATAGTCACCCTAACAGTATATGATGTTCTTTGATGTTTTTATCCTGTTGCATTGTTTTATTCTTTAAAAAATGCTGGTGTGGGCTGGGGATTTAGCTCAGTGGTGCCACCATCTGCCTCGCAAGCACAAGGTCCCAAGTTCGATCCCTGGTACCCCCCCGCCCCTAAAAAAAAATGCTGATGTGACCACTGCATTGATTTCTTGGTCTGCTAATCATTTGTGACCTAAGGTTTAAAGAATGCTGGATCAAACGTCTAAGGTATTTAGCTCCCACTGGACTTTGGATCCAGGGTCTGGGCTGTGAGGCCTGTCTTGTGTGTCAGATATGAGAAAAACAGGAGTCTGGGTGGGGGTGTGAGCAGGAGCCATGAGGCCAGCACAGAGCTCAATTCCCAGGGTGGAAGGGGTGGCTTGCTTCCAGAATCTGTGTCCTGCAGGGGACCTTGTGGAAGAGAATGGTTCTGGGACTTGCCCCTCGGCTGCCATTAGAAGACTTGTGAGAAAATAAAAACCATCTTAAATTATGGTAGCTGACACATTAGATTGTGGTTTACAGAACTATGTTTCCTACTACCCTGGCAACTCTTTGAGGGCAGGGGCTGTGTATGATTTCCCTTTTTACATCTGTGTCCCCAAATCCAAGCACTATTTCTGACACGTAAAACATGAACAGGTATCTGATTGAGATCAGAGTACATACCCTAGTTTCGGTCTGTCTCCCTGTCGGATGCTCTGCCAATGCAGTCCCCACATTTAGCCCCATACCTGCCTTTCTTCCTGGATCTTCTCTCACTCTTGAAAGGTCCAGTATAAGCAGCTCTGAGCACTGCCACAAGTAGACTGGGCCCTTGATGTCTTTTCTGCATCCTGCTATTCAGAAGCAAACCCGCCCCAGGGCTTCCAGGGAGGAACCTGGACTGCACAGGAGTTTAACCTCACAGTGTTCCTCCCCTGCTCTTCTGGGAAGGCTGCTGCAGGGCTGCAGCCCTGAAGGCTCACCATATGCACGAGCCTGACACCCAGTGTGACCAGGACGTATACTGCAGAAGACTCAAGGCCATGACACTGGTCCTAAAACCATCCACAAGCAGCTGTGTGTGGAAATGCAGCTTAGCCCAAGGCTGTGTGAAGCACTGGTCAGGATTAGAACAGAAAGGAAGCATTTAGAAAGCATGAAGATCAGGTGCATGAAGATGGGGTGCATCTTGGCATCTTCAGGCTGGGTTTACATCAGTCTGACAGGGTAGACAATAACTCCGGACAGGACACAGCAGTCAGCCATTCTTACTACTGGAAGAGGATTTGGATGAGGAAAAGAAGACACCAACTCAACAAATCAAAAGCTGCACAAGCAAAATCAAACCAGAAGCCCCCACAGACACATATACTCAGAGCCAGTGGCCAACCAGGGCCCTTGACTGGGAAGCTCAGTGTTTGGCACACATGAAAATATTTTTCGGGACTAAAACTGATTTCATTCAGGAATAGAAACATTCCTCTTCTGGCTTCTTGTCTCTGTCCTGCTACAGACTCAGGGGCACAGGCCGACCCAGCAAGGTCTGCAAACAGCCTACTCAGGCTGCCTGCCTTGCCCCCACACCATGTTTACCCCCAGCCTGAACACTCGTCCCAGTCTTCTGAATGCTTGGTAAATAAAGAATCAGAAATTCGGAAACGGATCCACAGAACTTTTTCAGTGTTAAACTATTTTTTTAGAAAGGCCATAAAAATGATACTCATGATTGTTGGTCAAAAATTTGTTATCCTAATAACACATTAGAAATGTTTGATGCATTGAGACCATTCACGTGTATCATAACTGCAAGAACTATGACAACACAAGAGCTCAGCCTTAGCCAATAATGATCTGACATTAATGAGAACAGCCAGCACACAATTGTAACACATACATCCACCGGCGATGTATAGTAATCCTTCCACATAATGAGCTCACTTCTCCCATTTGAAAGGCATATACATTTAATTCTGCTGGATTACCTGGAGAGAGACACGGATGCCCATGAATTCCCATTTAGTTCTGGATAGGCACTTCAGCCCCTCATGTTATAAATTGTACACTTTCAGGGCAATGAAAACAGGGTGTGCAGTTGTGGCAGTGTCACAAAGGCTATGCCTTTTTCCCCGTGACATGACATTGCCAGCCAGCAACCGTGTGTGCAGCTGCATTGCACCGTGTGCAGCTGTGGCAAGGTCACACCCTGGAGTGTGAGCAAATGCAGTGTGACTCCCAGGCTACTGGATCCTGAACCACAGAGACAACTGCGCCCTGCCCCAAAGAAGCCTACCCACGTGAGTGCCTCACACACAGAACCGGAACAGTCTGTACAGAAGCCTGAACTCCTGAACTCGGCACCTTTAAAACACTGACTGGGGCTGCTGCCCTCTGGAGAGGTCATATGCAGGCCCTGCCCACCCTCCAGGAAAACTGACATTGCTCTGAGTGGAAGGAAAAAATTTGTGTTTAGACCCTGAGATTTCATGCTTTACCTAAAACAGATAAAGCAGTGTTGTTATACAATGGGAATGGAATATAAATACCATAGGCTATATTTATATAAATATATAAACTAATCTATAATTAAAATATAAATTGAAATTTTATGCAATATTTTATATAAACTACATTTATATAAATATGCACACCCTCAGCAACCCACCTCCTGTGACCAGGCTTCACCTATCAACAACATACTTAGCTATGCATTCATCACCAGACTAATCCACTGATAGAATGATTAGTCCATTGATGACTGTCACACCCCCATGATCCAATCATCTCCCAAAAACCCCACCTTTGAGTGTATGAGGCTTTGAGGGCACATCTAAATAAAAACTATAACACAGCAAGCAGTCAAAATCATGGGCTCTGCCAGCTCTGACAGAGGATTTGTGCCCCTGGAGCACCTAAAGCACATGAGCCACTGTCTGTGACATGGGAGCTCACCAGTGTCCAGCCACATCCAGGAGTCAGAATGCTACCCTGGAGAAGCCTCCACTGCTTCCAGAAACCCCAGTGGTCAGGCAGAAGGCCAGCATCTGCCTTAGATACAGGTTATGAGTTGGAAAGAATGGAAGCCATGGGTAGTGATCCGTTGGAAATGTGAGAGGGCCAAGCTTTTCAGACCAATGAAAATACACATATGTTTGGAGGAGACTGGGATTTTGGAACAATTTCTGCCCAACATTTATGACTGGAAGAAAGCTGGGATGGCCACACTTATTTCAAGTCAGGCAGCAGACTGTGCTTCTGTAATCTTTTCCTTCTGGTTTTGATCTGGCTCCCTGTAGAGATAATTAGAACAATCAGTTTCTGAGAAGGGTGGAGTTTGTCTCAGAAAGAATAGGAAGAGTATAACCAGCAAAAACCCTGTTGAAAATTGAGGGATAGGGCTGGGGATTTAGCTCAGTGCTTCTGGCGCCTGCCTTGCAAGCGCAAGGTCCAGAGTTCGATCCCCAGTACCAAAAAAAACAAAAAAAGAAAAAGAAAATTGAGGGATAGAGAAGACTTGGGGTAAGCTGTAGTACTTTTTTTTTTGAAACAGTGTCTCACTGTACAGTTCAGGCTGGCCTTGAACCCTCTATGTAGCCTAAACTGGCCTCAAACACAGGGCGATCCTCCTGCTTCACCCTCCCCAGTGGTGGGATTACAGGCATGCGCTACCACACCCAGCTAAACAGTAGTACACTTAAAGGGCAAGACTAGATTTCACCTGAACAAGAGGCCAAGAATACAGCCCTGTGGCTCTTAGGAAGCAGTCCTTGGGAGTCACCTCCTACCAATCTCATCTCCTTTTTAGACAAGATTATTGAGTTGATAAATTCAAATACCTAATTCATTCTTTAGCTTTATCATTCATTCATCCACTCACTCAGTAAATACCCTATACTAGTCAGTGCTTACTAGAGTCAGATGTAGAAGAGTACAAGAGATCTGTCTGTGTGCTAGAGATCTAAAGAATTCAGCCTAGGGCTTGGATCCCATGGCAATGTCCCACGTGAGTCCAGCTGAAGGCCTAGAGCCCATGGCAATGTCTCATGCAAGTCCACATCAGGAGGCTGAGGAATCCAAGATGGAAGACCAAGGGGTCCAGGCTAGAGAGTCTAAAGGTCAGTACCAGAGACTAGAGAGTGCACTGGCAGGGTAAAAGGCCGATGCTGGAAACCTAAGAATCCATGCCAAGAACAAGGAGACAGCGCCCAAGGCAAAGATGAAGACCAGAGCTCCCAGCTGAAGTGTCTGAGCCACGGGCTGGAAGACAGTGCTCAAGGACAAGGCAAAGGGGAGGACCAGAGCTCCTCCCAGAAGAACATCAGCCATCCTAGGCGAAGGTGGAGTTCAGCCAGAGAGAACAGCAGCAGCACAAAATCCTCCTCTCCTGTTTTCCCTTTATACAGTTCCCCAGAACCATGTCATCTCATTTCAGCTGAGTGTTCCCACTCACATTGACCATGACTTAACCACACACCTGATACATAAGATGGAGAAATATATGAGGTGTGATTGAAAATTATGGTGAATATTTAAATTTTTAAAAATTTATTACAGTAAAAGACACATTGCCATTAATCCCCTTCAGAATCTTCCCCTTTATTTCAAAAACACTTATCCCATCATTCTTGCCACTTTCTGAAGCAGTTCTGGGAGGCTTCTTTTGTGAGTGTCTTTAGTTGTGTCTTTAGTTTGGTGTCCTGAATCAACTCAAAACATTTCCCTTTCATGGTCATTTTGACTCTAAAGAAGAGCCAGAAGTTGCATGGTGCCAGACCTGGTGAAGAAGGTGGATGAGGACGCATTGTAATGTTTTTATGAGCTGCCTTTCTGCTGGATGGCACTCAGCAGCAGCATTCACTGCATTTTTTATCACACCTCCTAAAGACATTCAGAAAAGAAGACTTCCAGGAACAATTCAGAAAGTGGCAAGAAGGATGGAATAAATATATTTGAAGGAAGGAGGAGTATGGGGGGGGGTTAATGGCAGTGTGTCTTTTTACTGTAATTAAGTTTTAAATTTAAAACATTCACTGTATATTTTTTAAGTTTATTGGTACATTTTAGGTATACAGTATGATGACATTCATCATTGGGATCTTGTACCTTTACATGATGTATCTTGGTTCTTTTTTTTTCCCCATTCCCCTGCTCTCCCTTCAACCCCTCCACCCCTCTCTATTTACAAAGACTTTGTTTGTTTTTCCCTTTTCTCATATTTATTCCTTTAATTCACTGTATATTTTGATTGGCCCTTATAGAATGGGTGATAAAATAATTAGAAAATTTCCCAAGGTTGAACAATATCCAAAGAGTGTTACTTACTTGATCAGTCAGCACTCGGAGGGTGGCGCTAGATGCAAAATGCAGCCTTCGGGGCTTTTCTTGGTCAGTGACTTGGGGGAGGTAGAGATGGGCTGAATGTCATGTGTGAGGTGTCACACCCGAGCTGGTAAGACTTCCACCCCAGAACCAGAAACCAAAAGTGGCCTTGTTAGATTGATGGTTGAAATGAACAAATCACAGTGTCCAGGAGATAACCCAAAATAGCACGTTTAGATACCAGTAACACTGTGACACAGCATGGGGAGGCCTGAGTTGCCCTTAGTCGCCATGAAAAGATCAGGGGTTTTAGATCCAAACAGAGCACTGACCCTGAATTTAACCTGGATCAAAAGATGGCACAGCAGATCATAAGCCATGCAACCCTGTGCTTCTGAGATGCTGTTTGTGTAAAGGCCACCACCTGGCCACACGGGGCCAAGAGAAAGCCCAAGCTGCATAGCAAAGGAGAAGCAGAGTGGGCAATGCAGTCATCCCGCACTGGGGAAACCAGAAGAGAGCAGGGTGCTGACCGGACCTGTGGTAGTAAAGCCTGGCTGGATAGTTTTGTGATTTCTGGACAGTCTAGCAGCTGTGAGTGTGGGAAGAATGGTTCACCCAGGCACTGTGGAGATCAAAGGGCAAAAGCTGCAGAAGGAAAGGTTTTAGTTCAGCAAGTTGACAACAAGCTGACTTGAGGAGCAGGAAAACTGTGTCTACGAAACAGTGTGGGTGGCAGCTGCTGTGGCAGGATGCCCACCGGAGTTCCTCCCTCCCCCGGGAACTCAGCAGGCTGCACAAGTCCTCCTTCACCTTCTGCAGAGCTCTATTCGGACATCATCTGTATGGCTGTTTCTGCATCTTTAGGCTGTGTGAAGCTTCACAGAAGAAGCATTCTATACTGAAATTCTGGTTATTATTTCATGGAAAAAAGCCAAAATGTTGGGTTGTATATATGTTTGAGTCTGCATCTAGGCATTGGTACATATGCAGGTTACAATACCCGGCCTACTGCATTTTTACCTTGCAATTTCTACTTGCAGATTTGGCTCAGGAACTATCTCTTCTGTAGGATCCTCTTTAAGGAAACCTGTGCTGATGTTCATTGTAGCGTACATTATAAAATCATAAAAGTCTGCTTCCCTCAGGCCAGGGATTTAGCCCAGTGGTTCCGCCACTTGCCTTGCAAGTGCAAGGTCCCGACTTTGATCCCTGGTACTAAAAAAAAAAAAAGTCTGCTTCCCTCACTAGACTCTGAACTCTATGAAAGCAAGAACTTTGAACCCAAATTAATTACATAAGCACAAAGAAAGGACCTGGCTAGATAGCAGTAGGCCCCCGTATGTTTGTACAGAAGCACACGTGTGCACACACACCAATGTACTGTACATATGTATATGCACATACACACAGGGTCTTTGTACTCAGCTGCATTCCCCAGCCCTCTTTTTATTTTTTGTTTCAAGGCAGTGGTCTCACTAAGTTGCCTATGCTGGACTAAATTAGTGACCCTCCTGGCTCAGCCTTCCAGAGTGCTAGAATTCCAGGTGTGAGCTACCACACTCAGCCTCTTCCTTTCTTTACTGCTGAAATGTAAATGTTAAGAGTGGTAGAGAGGAGAAAGCAGTTAGAGGCATGAGCCCCGCAAAGGAAGTGATCAAATTACATTTGCAGATAATAAGACTTGATGTCTGAAATACCATAATACTACACTATGAACAATAAAGAATTTTTCAAACAAGCAAGTTACAACAGCACCATATAAAAAAAAAACTGACTTCATATGTGCAAACAGCACAGCTAGAAGTTATCCTACCACTGTAATAGAGTGAGAAGAAAAGAGATCGCAGCTAAACATAACTAGAACTGGACAGCTACAAACATAGAAGGCCATAGAAGTAGAAGTGCACAGGTGGGTAGACATACCACATCCTTGAACAGGAAGCTCAACGCCACAGTGATGTCAGTGCCCCTTAGTTGACTTAGAATTGTCATATGGTCCCAATAAAAATACTATCTGATTTTTTTTCTGGAGCTAGAATTTAAAGTTCATTCATCAAAATAAATGAGTAAGAATAGACAGGAGAACCCTGAGAGAGAAAGGTATTAAGGATGGACTAATGGTTCAGGTATTAAAACACTTCAAAAGCTCTGTAAGTAAAGCAGTGTCATATTGGTGCATGGAGAGAAAAATCAGGAACCAGAACAGGAAACTCAGAAGTGAAACTCATTACATGCCAAAATTTAACATATAATGAAGGTGGCATCTTGAATTACTAAATTTAGACTCTTGGATTAGGATTCTTGAAATAAAGGGACACTTGTATGGAAAGATGTAAAATTGAATCCATATACAAGGATGCATTCAAAAGTAGATCAGAGGCCGGGGATTAAGCTCAATGGTGCCGCCACCTGCCTCACAAGTGCAAGGTCCTGAGTTCAATCGCCGGTACCAAAAATAAAAGTAGATCAGAGATGTCAGTATTAAAAATATAAACACACATAAGTACTAGAAGAAAACTTTAGCAAATGCCTCTATAACCTGGAAATGGGGAAAATGTTTCTATGATGCAAAATTCAGAAGTGATAAATGAAAAGATTGATAAATTTGACTATATTTATATTTGACTATATTTATATAGTTATATATTGACTTACTTATATAGTTATATAGTTTTAAAAAGCAAAATTATTCTGAGTAGACAAAGTACAATAAACAAAGGGAAAACATACATGGCAAGTATCTGCAGCTTGTATTGCCCCCTGCCCCATGATAAATAGCTCTATAGTAAGAGTTTCTAAAATAGAGAAGAAAAAGATCAACAACTGGAAGGAAACTGCCAGCTCAGGATAGCGTGTTACCCTGAAGCCGTGAATGGGCAACACTAGACAAGCCACTGGAAACGACATGGCCCAAGCCACATAGTTGCTTTAGAATAAATAAGAGAGAAAAAAATGTGTACGTTTTGGATACCAACACTAACATAAAGCTTTGCATAAAGACTTTATAGCAAGATTCAATCTGAAAAGGCAGAAAATCAAGAAATCCATTGTCTTCGCAGAGAGGGTCTCCCATGTAGAAGGGGTCTACTGATCCAAGTTCCTTGTTAAATCAATGATGTGAAGAGAATGGCGAGTCTAGTAAAATCCAAGGCACCAGAGTCCCACCTGCTTTTGCTTTTATGAAAGATCTGTACTCAGAGTACCAGTTTTGACAGAACCATTTCTTTCAAGAGATTCCCACCCATGCTGTTCCAAGTATCGTTACTGATGTCAGTGTCCATCAACCTGCAACACAAACTTGTTTTATTTAATAGTCTTCTCAAACAGTCTTTTCTCTGGGTCATGCAGCATGTCACTTACGCATCTTCAAACAGCACAGTTCCAAAGCAGCATCTTGTTTCCTGCACTTCACTGGACCCACACGGGTGCTGACAGTTTTCACGCATCTTGGTCAAATGAGTGATTCTTCAAATGCAGGAAAAATAGCAGCATTAGCTACTAAACGGAGGGCATTGTAATTAGCTTCTTGCACTCGATTGGATACAGTTATAAACATGTCCTACCTGCAGACAATTTTACTGGGCCTCATGTTTTTCTGTGTAAGGTCCATGCTTTGAGGAAAGGTGCTGGTGCAGTTTGCCTGGCATCCTTGCTTCATCTGCTTTCTTTCTATTAAATACAATGTTGAGGCTGTGGAAGAGGGGGCTATTGGAAGATCCAAATCTGAAAGGGAGAGCATCTTCTTTATGTTCTCCAAGTAGAAAGAGTTTTACTGCTATGACTCTGTGTGCCGATGCTTCCCATCAGTAACATGTTGTTCACCATCTGGGAGGCTGAAGCAGGAGAATCACAAGTTGAAACCCAGCCTGAGCAAATCAACAATTTAGGGAGACCCTGCCTCAAAATGAAAAGAGCTGGGGATGTAATCAAGGATGCAAAGGTCCTGGGTTCAATCCTCAGTACCACCAAAAAAATTGTCCATTGTAGTGAGAAAATGTCTCTGTAAATATACAATAGTGTTAATGACATTTACATAAATAACATGAAATACTGCTATATTTAAACATAAAGTACACAAAGTGGACTGTGGTGCTTCATGTCTTCAGAAGTTAATTTTTCAAAAGTTTCGGGCTAGGGATTTAGCTCAGTGGCACCTCGCCTGCCTGGCAAGCACAAGGTCCTGAGTTCAATCCCCAGTACCAAAAAAAGAAAAAAAGTTTTGCTTGCACACATTCTTAAGATTGTTTCAAAAATAAATCACATTGAAAAACTTAAAAACTGAAGCATGAAGTGAACAAAATAGGCAATATCGACCTATTTCTTTTTATTTGATTAGAGAATTACAATTCTAGAAAATTCATAAATAAAAAATTGTGTCATCTCCAATCTAAAATGCTTTGAAAAGTCAATTCAAAGCTATAAATCCATTTTACTCTTTATTGCAGTGATTTAATTAAGGAGATTATTATTTTAAAACTTATTTTAAAATTTTTAAAGGCAGATAGATTCATTTTGAAATTTCTTCAAACACACTGTGTTGGTGAATTCACATCATCACTAGCCAGGAAGAAAAGAAGGAAAGGAAGGAAAAGAAAAATTTTAAAAATCATTCATAGTTTATTGGGGTTCATCCAGTACTGACTAATAGTCGTAGATGAATTATCCATGCCTTCTGTATATTCCAAGGTAGTTGGAAAAAATACCCCACACATTGAAAAAGCACACATGCATGCACACGCACACACACACACACACACACACACACACGACAGCAAGTTGCAAGGGAAACACCTCAGCTCAATCAGGTGGGGCCAGGGTCTTAGGGACAGTACGGTGTGTGAATTCTCCTTGTTCCTGGAGCAGATATTACAGTTACTGGTTTTATAAAGCTTATAGAGTGAGTCACATATAGAGTTAAGTTGTTTACTAAACTTTTTTTTTTAGAACAGTAATATTGAGTATGACTTCAGACTTCACATGCATGGGGTGCCTCCCCACTGTCGGTGCCGTGCAGGAGAGGAACCTTGGTTACAGTCCGAGAGCACACTCTGACACCTGTTTACCACCTGAGTCCATTGTGCACTGTGGCGTTCAGCCTGGGTGCTTTGCATTCGGTGGGTGTGGACAAATGTATAATAACACGTGTTCACCATTACAGCACTGCATGAAACAGTATCCCTGCCCCGAAAATTCCCACGCTCAACCCTGATGCTCCTATCCCCTGACAACCACTGATCTGATTACTGTCTCCACAGTTTGGCCTTCTCCAAAATACTTTCTAGTTAGAATCACATGATATGCACCCTTTGCAGATTGGCTTCCGTAACTTAATAATATGCAATGCCTAAGTATAGCTTGCAAACATAATTTCTACCCTCATAAGGTTTTGAATGGCCCTAAACAGTGGTTTTCTGCTATGCAAACTGACAGACACCAGTGTTCCCATGGCCCACATGACCCATGGAAGCACAGTGATAAGGACACGCTGTATCGCCATGCCTCATATTTGTGCACATCCTCAGGTGGGAGAAGAAGCTACTGTTTCACCTGGGCCCTAGAAGTTTCCATCACCAATCAAATGTCATTGTCTAAAGTTGCTCTTCCACTTGCATTTCCCATGTTGTCAACGTCAGGTCCCCAGAGCCCTGGGTGCTCCCCAGCAGAGCTCCTTGTACTTGGCTGTGCAAATGGAGCCAGTGTCAAATGTGTTTGGGCGATGGTAAATTTAAGATCCAAGCCTGTGCAGTGCAGTTATATAGTGAAAATAGATTTTTGTGAACATTGAAACCAGAAAAGAACATAATACCTGTCACTTTACCAGGCTGCTTCAAGGTCTCCCTTTAGGGGCAAGGCAAGAGTCAATTTTAAATGGTAATTACCTAGGGATAAAATGTCCCTGAAGATCTTATTCTGAGCAGCAGGAGGCCACAGCTTCCCTTCCAGCAGGGAGAAGGCTGTGCGGAAAGAGGCTCTTGTAGGAGGGTGGGCAGCCCTCCTCCTCCTGCTACCCTGGCTGGGGTTGAGCCCTGCCTTCCCTTCAGAGGGCCAGGGTGACATAACCTCTGTAATTAAGACCTTCCCTGCCATCGCCACTCTTTTATTTGAAACCCGAGTCAGGCAGGATTTACTGGCTGTAGCTCTTCTTTTCTCGCTTGAGGGAATTTTAAATTCCATTGTCCACAAATTCTAAGACACTTCTGATGACAATAATTAGGACAAAGAGAAGCCCAGGATCTGGCAATCCAAGAGGGCTGAGAAGAATGGGAGACATTTTGAATAAAGCCCAGGGTGGTGATAGAAAAGAACTGAGGCTTCGGAAACTGTATCCATCTGTGACTTGGGGATGGAGAGCACGTGCCAGAGCATCACAGGCTGTGGCACCGGCCTGAGGCTGCTCAGTTGGGCTGGTGATTTTGGTAATGAGGGAGGCAAAGTGCCATCTGCACAGAGTGGGGGGCACTGTCTCCCTGAGAACTTGGAGTCCCAGAGAGGCCCTGCCTCCAGGAGGCAGAAAGCCCAGCGCCAGGAAGAACACTCTGAACTGACCCCATGGTACCCTGCAGCCAGCAAAGCAAACATACACCTGTCCTCTCCACACTGTAGGCAAGTATTTCCTAATTAAATTATGCTATGTATCTTCTTCTTTTCTAGCATATGATCCATGTTTTATTTCAGAGAACATGTAATGGAAAACTATTATGGAATTATTCCACAACCAGTAATTGGGGCTGATGAAATTCTAGAGCGAAGTCACAAAGCACAGAACAAATTTTTCAATCTCAGAGAATATGGGGCCTAAGAATAAAAGCAAAACAATTTTAGTCTTTCCACAGTAGCTCCTGATGCTTTTCTCTTCCCTTCCCTTTTCTCCTTTCCCTCCTTCCTCCTCGCTTCGTGTCATTTCTTTCACTGGAGCATGTCCTGGTGCTCTATCACTGCTAACAAACTATCCAGAAACTTAGAGGCTTTCATGCAGCAACCATGTTATTGTGTCCCATGCTTGGCAGCTTAGGAGGTTGTTCAGGTCTCAGGTAGGTGGCTCTTTTCCCCAGCTAGAGCACTGAGTTGGGGAGGGAGGTGGAAGGCTCCCATGTTGTTGGCACAGAGGCTCCCTGGAGACTGTCCTTTGCAGCACTGTGGATTCAGCATCCTTGCACTTCCTACATGGCCGTTCAGGCTTCCAGAAAGGATGTCCAGTTTCTCCAGCACCACTTGTTGCAAAGATTCTCTTCTTTGTGCTTCTATTAAAAACCATTTGATGTGTGTAAGAGTGATTTCTGGACTCTTTTCTATGTCATTGATCACTATGTCCATCTCCTCTCCAGTGACATCACTTGCTTCTGCTCCCTGAAAGGGAAAAGTGCTACTTTATTAGGGCCTTGGTTATATTCCCTTGGTCAGAGGAGTCACAGAGCCCACATTGAAGAGGCTTAAACATATACATCACCTTTCAATGGAAAAGTATCATGAAATTTGTACCCTGTTTAAAAGTGAGATTTGTGGTGGTGGTAGTACCTTAGAAACAAAGGAGCTGAGTGAGTCACTCTCTTCCCTCCATCTATCCTTAAACAGCACCCAGCAGTCTTTCCTGGTTCCGTTATCCCAAGAGAGTACAAAATAAAATAACAGAAGCCTAGGAGATCACCATGTCCACCAAGGGAGAACCTGTACAACTGTAACATGGCCCAACTGTAACAGTATGATTTGCCTGCAATAAAATTCACCCTGTATAGTGTACAGTTCTGTAAATTTGACAGACATCTTCAGTCCACAATCACTGCATTGTTGAGTCACAGAATACTTCTGCCACTCAGATCCCTCATCCTTCCCCTTTGTGCTCACACTTCCAGCCCTGCCCAAGACCTCAGCGAACCCTGACCCTTTTCCTTCTTCTGATTTTGCCTTTGACAAACTATAAAATGCATGGAATAACCCAATGTAATTATTTTGAATCAGCTCCTTACCACAGCATAGTGCATTTGAGAGTCACCTGGGTCATCATGTGGGTTAGGAATTTGTTCCCTTTTGTTGCTGAGTGGTATTCCACTCCAGGGATGTAGCACACTCTGTTTCTCCATCCACCAGTTGACAAGCACTTGGGATGTTAGCAATGTGGGAGGATTGTTAAAGTAGCCATAAATATTGTGTATAGATTTTTGTGTGAACTTAAAATGTCACTTCTTTTGGCCAAATGTCTAGCAGGAGGATTACTGGGCCATGTGGCTAGTACATGTAAGCTTTGTAAGAAACTACCAACCTGTTCTACCAGTGGCTGTACCACTTTGTGTTCCCACCTGCAAGCGTGAGTGCCATTTGCTCTCATCTTCACCAGCACATGGTTGTTATTGGACTTTGCTTGTTTCAGTTTAGCCCTTCTAATGGGCATATCAGCGATGTCATATCCTGATTTTACTTTCCTCGGTGACCAGCAATCCTGAGGATCTTTCACGTGAGAATCTTTCATATTTCCTGCCATTATATTTCCTTTGATAGAATAATTATTTGATCCTTTATTCCATATTTTGACTTTTTTATTTTCATATTATTGAATTTTGAAAGTTCCTTATATATTTTGAATTAAAGTCCCTTACTGGATACAGGGCATCTTTTGCAGATACTGCCTCCCCATCTGTGACCAGATTTTCATTTTCTTAGCAGTTCATATCATAGAGAAGAATTCTTATTTTGATAGAGTTGGATTTATCAATCTTTTTTCTATTATGCATTGTGCCCTTGGTGTTGTATCAGAGAAATTTTGGCCTAATCCAATGTCACAACTATTTTTTCCCAGAGATTATATAATTATAGTTTTATGTTTAAGCCTACAGTCCATTTTAAGCTAGATTTCATATGTGGTATGAGGTATAGATTCAGATCTCTCCCCTACTTTTTCTTTCTTTTTTATTTTTGCATATAGATATCCAGTTTTTCATTTGTTGAAAAGACTACTTTTATGCTTTTACTTATAACTAGTTCGTATATATTGGAGAAAATTCAGGCTTCTATTCTGCATCATTGATCCACATATCCATATGTTTTTCGGTAACACCCTGTTTTGTTTTGTTTTTTATTAAATTCTTTTATTGGTACATTGTAGGTATACAACACAATTACATTTCTCATTGGGAATTGTACCTTTACATA
>NW_004624740.1:28951054-28985497 GCF_000247695.1 Heterocephalus glaber | reverse complement strand
TAGATGAAACTGGGCCTTGATCTCCACTAGTGGGCAATTGAAAAAGGAATCCGTGAAAGCTTTTACTTCCTCTTTGTCCTGCATCCGTGGGAAAGACTCATCTGTGGAATAAGATGGTATAGTCCAGTTTTCTCCCTGTGCCTTAAGGAATTCTTCAACAGAAAACAAGAAAGAGCCCGATTCTCTTTCTTCGTAATGCCACTATTAGCTTCCAAAAACATTCATCACACTCCACTGTTCTCGGTGCCGTAATTGCCTGTGGATCCTGAATGACAGCTGTGGCTCTCTCTTGCATCTCTCCTCCCCATGGTGCCTCCTGCCATTGGTTTTGCTGTCTTCTGCGACCCCTTGGGACAGTACCCACTGCGCCCCCGCAGAACGTGCAGGCAGAAGCCGTGAACTCCACCACTGTCCAGTTCCTGTGGAACCCACCGCCACAGCAGTTCGTCAATGGGATCAACCAGGGATACAAGGTAACTACCAGCCTGGCGTGGAGCCTCAGGCCGGCTGTCCTGCTCTGTGACCATCCAGTGGTCATGCAGGGAGGCCATCCTTCCCATCCCATTGGGAACTCCAGGCATCCAATGCAGAGTGGTACGGCCTTGGTAGGGTCACCATTTATCTAAGGTCTTACCCTCAGCTCTCCTGGTTCAGAAACTCAAACAATGAGTTATCAAGACAATGGATCATGCACATAGGAGAGAGCAGTTTCTTATGAGAAAGGCCATTCATTCTCAGTGGCCAGTGGGAGAACTGTCGGGAGTCAGCGTGTGTCCAAGCCACTTCTGCTGGAGGGGGCCTCCCTGGGCACAGTGCAGGCAGGCTCCAAGCAGAGGGTACAGGCTTGTAGCCAAGGAGGTTCACTCCTCCCCCTCCCTGTTTTAGGGGGGAATTCTGTTTAAAGAAGAGACCAGTTGGTTCAGGATTCCTCTCAAAACCAAATTAGAAACACATATTCCCACCATCCACCTTAACCACAACCTGTTTCATAGATGGGATCAGGTGCAACTTGAAAAGTGCAACTTATCTTTCCCTTCAATCCCCTCAGTGTGGGTGCCGCAAACTCACTAATCTTCCCACAGGGCCAGGGCACTCGGGGAGACCTTTGTGCGAAGGGATTCCATCCCCTGTGCTTGAATCTGGTGATTTCAGCTTCAGAGGGGATCATTTCCCAGATACACGGTTCATTTTTTTTTTTCTCATTTGTGTTCAACTTACTAAAACACTTATTTAATGTCTCCTAGAAAGGCACACATAGCTGGAAATCATCCCTGCCTTTCCTTTTCCCTCAGAAGTATTCAAAGTCAGAAGCTTTTGTGAAAGCAAATCATACTGATCAGCCCAGGTGCTTGGGCCCTCTTGAATCTGCTGCCAGGTCTGACTGGCGAGACAGCAGCGCTCACTTGAGTGTGGGAGGGCTGGGTAGTCAGCATGATCTGTGGACACCAGGTGGGTCCTGCAGTGGGCAGCTTTCAGAGCTAATTGGCCTGAGAGATGTTTGGTGTCAAAGGAATGAAAGCTCACACAGGCTCCTAATGTTCCCAAAGCATGAAGCAGCTTTCCTTGGAATATTCTTGTGTACTCTTTCTTTAAAATCATAACTGGTGTCCTAAATTCCTTTTCAGGAAACTAATCTAATATAAATTATATATATATTGTTTTTTGGGGTTATTTTTTGGTATCAGGGATCGAACTCAGGTCCTTGTGCTTGCACAGCAGGTGGCGAAACCACTGAGCTAAATCCCTGGCCCTCTAATATAAATTATAAGTGATTGATTCTACTGAATTAACAAACGGTGTAATCTCTGTCCCTTGTGGTTAAGAAACAGAAGTTCTATAGCAAGCTGGCATGAAGGAGGGTGAAGGTTTGCAGGGGAGTCCATTGCTCCAAAGAGCAGTTAATATTATTATTTTATTTATTTATATGTATGTGTTTAAAATATATATGCATGTGTATATACACGTGCATTTGTATATAATCATCTGTGAGATCTCTTTTCAAATGGACTTTTTTGAAGTACATGGTATAGGGTTTATAGGTTTCATTATGACTGTGCTTTCTTTAAAGACTTACTACAAAATAAAAATCTGATAGAGATTGGAGTGAGCAAGTGGACTTTAAAAGGATCTCTCTTCACCTGCCCCTCTCAGCTTCTAGCATGGCCATCCGATGTTCCCGAGGCAGTCACTGTGGCCACCATCGCCCCAGACTTCCACGGAATCCACCACGGATACATCACGAACCTGAAGAAGTTCACCGCTTACTTCACGTCCGTCCTATGCTTCACCACACCAGGGGACGGGCCCCCGAGCACACCGCAGCTTGTGTGGACCCACGAGGACAGTGAGTACTGCTCTCTCTGGCCTCCTGCGAGCCCATTCGCCCTCAGTCAGGTGTCAGAGTGGCCCTGCCGTGTCCAGAACTGGGCCAGGGCAGAGACAGCATGAGGAAGCCAGTGTCCCAGGGTGCTTGCCATCTGCTCACTGCCCCCAGAGTCAGTCACTGAGGCCCTAACCACACCTGAGGGACAGGGGCCATGAGCAATAGCAGGAGCCAGGCCAGAGGAGATAGCTCTGGGAACAGAGATGGAGGGACTTGTCCTGCCTTGGGGCTACTCCTGTGGTCTTGCCAAGCCCAGATGTCAACTTCCAGTCCTCGGCCCTCCTTCCTTGCGCACCATTACGGCCTCCCTGCCCCTCCTTCTGACCCTACTGGGGGACCTCTCTGCCTGGCACCCCTGAGCCCCTTGCCTTCAACTTTGCACTGTCTCCCTCTGGTCTGTTCGAAACTGCTGCTTCTTCGAGACAGCAGCTAGTGATGCCTTCCTGAGAAAATAATCGCAGCTACACACAGAGATTATACACAGAAAGGGTAGTTACAGTTGTAATTTTTCCAAAAACTGAAAACCATTCAAATGTCCCAAATGGGAAAGACTGGAAAAATGAGAGTGGACAATATAATTAATATTTCATAGCCATTTAAAAAGTAAAACTTTGAAGATCAAAAATTTGGGAGGATTAATGATCAAAATATATAGTTAAGTAAAAAGTCTACAAAACTATATGAGATCTAAATTTTATCAAAATACATTTGTATATAATGTTGAGAGTTATTGTCTCTGTGATATGCTTACAGAATTGTTTTTTACATTTTCTTTGTGTTTTTCAGTATTTTCTCATGTCTACCACCAGTATGTACTTCCCTTTATATGGAGAAATAAGCCAGTGCTGTATGTTGTTAAGTTCCACAAGGCTGCTCTCATCTCTCCCCAGCTCCCTCTAGCTCTGGGTCTGGCTCTGGGTCTGGCTCAGCCTCCCATTCCCCTCTCCACTGGCTGCCTGGCCCTAGGATCCCAGAACATGGCACAGAAGAGATCAAAGTCCCCCAGACCAAGCTCCCTGGCTCCCTTCCATCCCACCCTGTGTTCTTGTCCTAGTCCTCTCTGGCTATGGGCATCTTCTCTTTGACCTTCAGATTCCTTCACGTCTGCCTCACCCAGAGTGGGCAGCTCTGACTTAGCTGCCACATAGAGTTGCCCAGAGCTCCATATTTCCTTTCCACATAAACTATTGTCTTGACCCTCCTGCCCTCCCACACCTTAGCGGCCTGGCTTTCACACTGCCACCCAGGAAAAACAGAACAGTTTTTGATCCCTTAAGATCACTGACCCCACCCTCAAGATTTAAAAAAACAGCCCTGCTGCTGCTATTAATTGATCCTGGAAGTTCTTCTCATACTCTAACTTTGATATGTCTTCTGCTTTATGTTGAACTCAAGTTTTTATTGAGAGAGATATAGATTCCCATGCAGCTGTAAGAATTAGCATTGAGATGGCCGTATATATTTGCCTGGTTCTTTTCAGTGCTCACATTCGTAAAACTATTGTCTAGCATCACAAACAGGATTCTGACATTGACACCATTCAGTGACCAGCTTTACCTATCCTCCTCCACATGCACATGCGCAGTTAGTTCTGTACAGTGTGTAGCATGTGAAGGTTTATGTCCCCACCACCAAATCCAGGGCTAAGGGGTCCCCAACCACCAAGCTCCTTGGGGTTCCTCTTCTGTAACCACACCTGCCTTCTGCCCTCTCTTCCTCTCTAATCTGTACACCTTGTATCTCTCTCCTTGCCTTGTTTGCACTGGCTAGAATTCCTTATCCTATGCTGAGAGTAGGCATTCTTTCCTGCTCTCCGTCTTGGAGGTAAGACCTTTAGCCTTTCACCACTAAGTAGGATATTTTTGCAGATGTTCTTTATCAAGCCAAAGTCGATCCCCACTATTCCATCCTCAGTTTGTTGAGAGTTTTTGTCATGAATACACATTGGATTTCTTCACCTCCTTTTACCATATCAGTCGATGTGATCGTGTGGTTTTTCATCTTACCTTGTTGATATATTGGATTACATTGATTGATTTTGAAATGTTGTGCACTTGGAATAAATCCCACTTGGTCACAGTGTGTAATTCTTTTTATATGCTGTTGGATTCACTTGGTGGGTATTTTATGGAGGATTTGGCATCTAAGTTCATGAGAGATACTGGTCTGTGGTTTCCTTTTTTTTCCCCCTGTGCTGTATCTGCTTTAGCATCAAGGCAACACTGGCCTCATAAAATATTTGGAAATGTTGCCTCTTTTTTTATTTTCTGGAAGGAATTATGTCAAACTAGTATCAATTTCTCTTTAAATGTTGGGTATGATTTTCTAATGAAACCCTCTGGGTTTGGAGATTTCTTTCTTAGGAGATTTTGAATTATGAATTCAATTTGTTCAGTGGTTATAAAATTATTCAAGTTGTCCATTTCATGGTAGTTGAGGTTTTTGTTTTTGTTTTCAGACAGGGTCTTGCTATGAGGCTCAGTCTGTCCTTTGAACTCACCGTGTAGCTCAAGCTTGCCTTGGTCTCATAGCAACTCTCCTGCCTCAGCCGCCCAGCTTCTGGGATTACAGGCCTGTGCCACCATGCCCAGCTTGGTTGCGTTTTAGTAGTTTATTGTTCTTTAGGAATTGTTCCTCTAAGAGTTTGGATTTATGATCATAAAATTCTTTGTCAAGCTTCCTTATCTTTTTAATGGCTGTAGGCACTGTGAAGATATTCTCCTTTTCCTTCCTGACACTGGTGGCCTGTGTCTTCTGCCTTTTTAACTTTGTCATTCTTTCCAGAGGTTCATCAGTCATATTGATTTTTTGAACCAGCTTCTTGATTCATTGATTTACTCTATTATTTTCTATTTCAATATCATTTGTTTCTGCTCCTTATTATTTCCTTCCCTCTCTTGCTTTGGATTTATTTTTCTCTCCTTTTTCTAATTTCTTGAGAGAAACACTTACATTATTGATTTGAGTCTTTTTTTTGTTTCCAAAATAACCAATTAGTGCTATAAATTTCACTCTCAATGCTGCTTTAGTTGCATCACTCATATTTTATGCGCCATAGTTTTACTTCCATTTGGCTGTATGTATTCTTATTTCCTTTGAGACTTCTTCTTTGACCTATGGGTTGTTTAGAAGAGTAATAACTAATTGCCGTGTGTTTGGAGATTTTCCTAGTATCTTTCCACTATTGATTTCCAATCTGAGTCCATTATTGGAGAACATACTTTCTCTGGTTTCACTTGTATTAAATTTGAGGGTTTGGTCCCAGGATGTGGTCTGACTTGGTGAATGTTCAATGAGTGCTTAAAATATGTGCATTTTACTATGGCACCTGCTTTTCAGCAAACAAAACTAAAAGCAATGTCACCCTTTTAGAATTTTCTAACCAAACTACCATATTGTTACAGGCAGGGAGCCTGTTTATCCTACTTGGAGAGACAGAGGAAGCTGTAAATGTAAAATTGAACGCAAGGTTCAGGTTGGGCCAGGAAAGAGAAGACTGGGCTAGGGCTCTGGGGAGACGTCTCCTGGGTGTCACCAAGGTCATGCCATGGACTCCTGCACCAGGCCTGCTCTTCAATGCTCCAGTGGGATACAAAGATGTTGGGGAGGGAAAGAAAAGAGAAACAGAATATTAATTTGCCAGCTAGTTCCAGCAGAGCTGGAGGACAGCATATTTGGGCAGGAATCCAGGAAGCAGAAAGACTGAAAATATAAAAGGAGTAAAAAGCTTTCTTTGCTACTCCATCGATTGAAAAAGAACACATCAGTTCAGAAATCCGTCAGAATGTCTTTCTGCGTGCTCAGGCTAGGGGAGGATGACATGGTCTTGACAGCCGTCCTATTTTCTTGTCTGCCATTCGAGGAAAGTGGCATTTGTCAGTGTTTGAGCTCTTCCTCACATCTTGCGGGGTTTCACCCAGGTGAGTGTGGTTCAGAAGACTTACCATCTTTTAAAAAATCACAACTTGTTAGAAAGCTTTACCGCAGTACCACTTGGGAACTACGTATTGAATTCACCTAAAAATCTGCCTCCTGTGCAGACAAGACCAGCAGGATCCAGGGCAGGGCCTGCGGGACAGCGAGGCTTCTCTGCAGGAATGTGCAGACCCCCTCTCCTGCAGGATAGGCAGCTCCTCTGACTTCATGCTCTCCCATGACTTTAAGGTTTTTTTAAATGCATTTTTATGAGTAAAAAGATCTCAGTGTGCCTCACCCGGCAGGTTTGTTAGGGAGCTAGGTGTTCCCTGCCTGGCTAGGGCAGGTCCCCCGCCAAGATGTGCACACACCAACCTTGTTCTTGTCTCTTTCCTAGGCATCTTATTTCCCTCCTCTGTTGCCTTTGAATCACCCTTTCTTCAGTCCTCTGTTTAGGACTCGGTCCCTTACATTTCTCCCAGATTGGGTATGGAGAGCGGTAGGCATGGGGAGCATTGTCTGAGAGGCAATAGGCTCTGAAGTAGAGCAGATGAGCAAACCAGCAGCTTTGGTTGGGAAACCCCAGACCAGGGGGTGTCTGTGAGATCCACATACACCAGGCATGGCTCACAGCGGGGACCAGCCCTCCAGCCCCCAACCATCTCTCAAACATGACCTTTTCTGCTTCTCCCCCAGACCCCACATAGCTGTTGCTGCTGAGAGACCCCTTGCTCAGAGCACCCATATATCCACCCACCTCTACTCCCCCTCACCACCATCAGGCAGGGTGGCCCAACCCCACTGGGATGGGGCAGGAACCCGAAAGGGCTCTAAGCTGAGGAGTACTGTGGTGTGAGGTGCTGTCCAGCCTGCAGATGCCTCACTCCCAGTCCTGCTGTGCTAGATCCTTCCATCTATCCGTCTGCTTCGCAGCCACATGTCCTTAAGCCTGAATCACTAACTCCTACTTTGGCCTCTCAGATCTTCTCTTTGGTGGTGATAATTTCATCTTAGAAATGACTGTATCCTCTGACCATAGGATGCTACTGAAGGTTCATTCAGTGTTTTCATAGTGCCAGGCCTATGCTAGCACCCTCATGTTTTATTATATTTTATCCTCTCAGTCACCTTGCAGAGCCATTTTTATTCTCCCATTTCACAAATGGGTAGATGAAGGTTTGGGGCCCTTAACTGCTGAGCTAGTGCACGGTGCAGCAAGGTCTGTAACCCAACTCTACCTCCAGTGTTAACCCTGCCTCTGCTGCTCTACCCACCCTGCTAGGCTCGGGTCTGCAGGGCAGGGAAGCTCTTGGGGGAAGAACTGTTGTTGCTAATGCCCTCTCCATCCCCAGCCTGCCCCTCTGGGGCCCCTGTGGAGAGGAGTAGGGAGTTGGAGTCTGGATCAGCTGGGCCAGGTGTTGCCTGTGGGTCAGATTTGGGCTGGCGCTGCCCCTAGGCCGAGGCTCCCTATTCCAGCTGCTGCAGGGCCCCTTACCAAGCCAGGCCCAGGGCTGCAAATGCCTGCTAAGGGGCACTCTATGTAAGCTTTTGCTTTTCGAGGTCTAGCTGGTCTGATGGTTCTACTTACAGAGAGTGAGGTGTGCATAAACCCCTGCCTCCTGTTACTACCTCCTGTCATATCCCAGTGTAACTGGGATGGAGCGGGGCAAAATATCTCATGCAGTGACAGCTAGGACACCTTAGTACCAGTTCCACTGTCCCACTTGCATTTTTCCTGTTGTTTTCTGCAGGTTTCTGCTGGCCCTAGTTCACCACTTCCTTTCTGCAGTTAGAACCTACCACTTAAATCTGATGAAAAGAGAACCGGGCTGTGGTGCTAACAGATGCCTCTATTTTTAATTGGCAGAACCAGGAGCTGTGGGCCACCTGAGCTTCACAGAGATTCTGGACACATCTCTCAAAGTCAGCTGGCAGGAGCCCCTGGAGAAGAATGGCGTCATTACGGGTGAGTGTCCTGTCTCCTGTCATCACAGGTGAGCATCCTGTCTTCCAGAAAGAAAGCTCTAAGTTTGCCATACCAGAAAGAGGCAGCTGTAGTGTCCAGCAAAACTGCAGAGGGTGGGCCCATGCCTGAGACCTCCTGGGATCACAGAAATGTCTGCCTGGCCCTGTGGCAGTCCTGGGGACACTCAGAGATGGGGCCATTTTGCTGTGTGGGCAGCAGCCTCAGAGTTTAGGGAAAACTGAGGCTTGAAGAGGCTGTGTGACCTTCCTTTATTCTGCAAACATGCATTGAAAGGGTACAGTTTTTCAGATGCAGCCAACAGGGCAGCAGCTACTGTGCTGCCATGCCAGCCTCTTGGTCCTCTGTACACTGCACTTGTGGCAAGGCCAGGATGATGTTCAGGCCTCAAGAATCCAAATCTCATATTCTACCCCTCCCCACTGTGCCACTGGTGAAAGTCTCAAGGGAAAGGAGGGTAAGCAGAGAGGAGAGTCCAACCCAGAAGGTCCTGAGCTGAGCTTGGTAGGTGGGCTGCATGTAGTCCCTTTCCGTCTCAACTCCCGCACTGCAGTGAGGTGCTTGGTGGAAACACCTCACTGTTTGCAGGCCTTTAATGGTTTATTTTACAGAAGAGGTTGCTGAAAAAATGCAGCTTAAAGCTTAATTTAAATCCTAGTTTGCTGGTGGTGGTGGAGGCTTCCGGTTTGGTAAAACCAGCATAGCTTTGACGTGGATGAAGTTGGAGGGGCTCCTCTTCCACCAGGAAGCTTAACCCCAGATCCTCAGCCCCTGATGTGAGCACTGTAACCTGCCCCACAGGCTCAGCGCACCTCCCCCTAGACCCTCAGTTCTAGCTGTGGGTATTCTGTGGAGGCGTAATTGAGGTACACTGTAGTGAGGGGCTGGCCTACTGCCTGGCCTAGAGCCTTTTACACACCATTTCTTGCAGTTTCACATAAGCTTTGTCACATTCCTGCTGTCTGGCCATGCAGGATGCCAGATACACAGATGCCCGCACTCAGCAAGGACTTCCCCAGTGGTGTGGGGCTCATCTCCTCAGGCGCTCGTCCCTGGAGATTTCACAGCCAGGCCCACAGTTTCAGATGGCCCTTGTTTGAATGAGACATTTGTCATCCAGGAGTGAGTCCATCTACAGCTGGAGCGGTCTGGTCACACAGCAGTCACACTCTCAGACTCCAGGAGCCTGTACAGTTCCTTGAATGCCTCATGGTTCCTGACATAAACTCCTGCTCTCCAGGTGGCCAGAACCTGGGCAGGAAATGTGTTGCATGGAGACAAGAATGGTGGCCTATCTCTGCTACCCAGCTGCCATGCTGCAGGGCCCCTTCCTCCTCCTACAAAGGTGCTGGAGAGCAGAGCAGTGACTATCCCTGAGCCTCCCCTGCAGTGGGTACCCAGCACTGCAGGTTGATGCTTCCCCACATCCACACTCAACTTGTCCTGACTGCACGTGGGCCAGTTGGTATTGGGACCCGGTGTCTGTGTTCTGTCCTCCTCTACATGGCCATGTGCTGGAGCAGAGTATGAGGTGTGCTCCCGTCCTACCCAGAAGATCCCTGTCTTCCCCTATCAGCACCTCTCAATGGGTGTCGCAAAGCTCCAGGGCAAAGACATAGCTGACAGTACTGCTTATCGCAGTATCCAGCAACTTCCGTTTTATGTGCTATCCACCAAGTAGCCATTTAAAAGCCAGTGCCCAGCAGGTGAAAGGAAAGGCTGTGTGCCCTGGCTGCCCAGCTGCTCAAATCAAGCAGTCACATTGGACTGCCGCCTCTGTCCCTTCCATGGTGGCTTTTCTGTGGCATTTGTCTCCTTATCACAGCAACTGCCAGAAACTATGCTCTGCTGTGGCCAGACAGGAAATGCCCAAAAGCAGGCAGCCACCCCCCAAAAAAGGAAGCATGCTGTCATCTAGATACCAAGCTCCCCACGCCAGCAGCTTACATAGGAAGGACTGGTGTGCCGGGCATCCTTGTCTGCCGCTGCAGCAGGGTCACCACTCCGGGAGGCTCCCTTCAGTGTCCCAGGTACCCCAGGCACAGCCTGAGAGCCACATCCCTGCAGGAACTCCTCCATTCTGTCCCATCTAGCAGCACACCTGACACCAGCCTTCTACTCCTGCCTCTGATCGACCAGATTCCCCAGAGCCCTTTTAGAGCCAGGTGCTCAGATCACACTCATGGGGCCTGTGGAGCTGATGTCCCTTAAGCTTTAACTTGAAATAAAGTAAATCCATCCACCCGGGTCTGCCTTCAGGAAGCTCATGGTCTTAAATGCCGGCACCGGACACGCCCTCACTCCAGGACTGGAAAACAGGATATCAAAGCCCCTATCCCATGTGTTGCTGTGCTGAAACCTCTGTACCAGATGGCAAGTCCTGACTATGTAGCATAAGAAGGACCCCCCGTCCTGTCCCCTGGAGGGAGTATATGAAGGGGAGTGGGACCTGGTCTGGCTTAGCACTGCTTTCCACCTCTCAAAGGGCAGAAGAACAGCCTGGTCAGGGTTGGGAGAGGGTGGGAGCAGCTTAACAGGAGGCGTCACAGAGAAAAAGGCTCCAGAGCACACCCTCAAGGACCCTTCCAGGGACAGAATGGGAGCCACCTCAGCCTCTGAGTTCAGAAGGAGGGCTGCCTACAGAGAGGCCAGTGATTCTCATCGGCCTGCTCCCTGTATCCAAGCAGTCTCTGCCATGTTCTAGAAACCCGGCTCAGAGTCCTGCAGGGAGCCTGTACTGCAGGCGCTTCCTTGCCATAAACACACAGGCAAGCATAGCCCCGTACCTTCTGAACACCCTCACCATCGATCCTGTTTTAGAGGTTTAGGGGAAAGCCAGAGGCAGGATCTCAGCTAAGCAGTGTTGCCAGTGCTTCCAATTTATGATCATCTGTTCTCACCAGCTAATGGGGCTTAATGAGCTCAGTTTTGCATTTTATTTAAACAAACACATATAGTTACAAGCGATTGTCTTCTCCTTATTGTGGAACTGGACCTTTGGAACTATGGCTTTTCCCAATTGGATCTTGCCAGCCTGCCCCCAGCTGCAGCCTTTACTGCCGGTGACCATGCTGCCACAGACTCTGCCCTTCCCTGTGCTGTCCCCCCTCACTGTACCTGGCCTGCACTTCTTTCCGCTCTGAGAAGCACGGTAGAAGGCAAGGTCCCACAGAGTGAGATAGGGTGGCTTTGTTACTAGCTGGATGTCACCCATCCCCTCCCTGTGGTGCTGGCCCTCTGGGAACCTCTCTTGCCTCTGGATGGTCTGGCACCCCTAAACGGATACGGACCTCCCGTGAACCATGCTGGAAGCACCGTGGAGCTCTGCTTTATGCCGAAAGTATTTTATTAAATACAGCAAAAGAAAAACTGCCTTTGCAGGCAAACCTAGCTCCCAGAGCTGGTTTTGGGGAGTGCTGGTGGGCACCACCTCCTTCCCAGTGTGTCCTGCCCAGGTGTGGTGGCTGCTGAAGGCAGCAGGGGGACCCCATAGAAGCTGATGGCTTGCCCCTGTACACTTTATGGTTGATCAGCCTGCACCCACAGCAAGCACCCCATCCTAATGTGAGGCCAGAATGAGAGCAAAGAGCTGAGCCGCACACCCACTCACCCACCCGAGTAAGTTTCCCACTGTGCTCCCATTGTAAAGCTCAGTATCTTCCCCTCTCCCTCTGTAAACTCTGATTTATGAGGGCCAGGATGCAGACAGGCAGTCTGTGATTGCATGCACTGCTCTCTTGTAGAGAATTTACTTCAGATAAACAGAAAATTATTTCTGAAGCTCCTCTGGTCGTTAGTCTTAGTTAGGCGGCTATTCAGAGCAGGGAGGACAGGTAGCCAAGCTGGATGTGTGCAGCCCCTGGCTCCAGCTGCCCTCTCCCCTTCCTGTCGAACACCAGAGCCACATGACAGTTGCTGGCCAGAGCTTCTGGAGTTCACCGTGCGGTCCCCAAAACAGTGTGAGAGGAGACAGCATTCTTCCTGCCACATCCCCACCATCTTGTCTGTCTGCACATGGGAGCATCACATGCCATCCTTTATCTAGAGTTTCAGGCCACTGTGTTCTCTCTGCCCGTGTTTTTCTTACACCTTCCTAAGCAGGTACAAGCTTGTTCCCTTGTCCTTTGGGTTTGGGTTTGTGTCCGTAACAATCTAAGCATACCATGTGATCAGTTTTGGTTCTGATAAATCTCAGCAGTGCCACACTTACTGAAGATGGTAGAATCGCTCTGTTTCAGCTTCAGGTTGATATGATAAACACAATTCTGTGTTTAATAAATTTTAATGGAAAACAGCTTTTAAGCAAAATTTCCTGGCAGGAAAGGTGATAACATTCAATATGGCCTCCTCTTCCAGCCATTCAGTGTGGCTCCAGAGTGTAGATTTATCAAGCGTAACTCAAGCTCAGGGGTAGCTTTCAGGTTTAGATAGAACTAAGAAGGTGGCAAACCAGGCTCCTTGGGAGGCAGGATGTGTGGCACCATGGAGCAGGCCTGGAGCATCCAGGGCCCTGTTTCTTCCTTTGCAGAGTAAGGGTGACAGTGTCCTGGTGTCAGAGGTGCTTTGTGCAGATTGCATGAACTAGTGTCCATGAGGTATTCAGGATACTCCTAGGTCCTTGGAAAAACAGACTGGGTGTTTGATGTTGTTAGCTCTCATTGCCCTGAAGGGTTTTGTTCTACCAATTGTGCCATTTCTTTCAAACTCAAATTAGCCAAAAGGAAGAAGCTGGTATCTATGGAGGATGAGCAGGCTAGACGCAGATGAGAAGGACAGTGTCTTAAAACCCAGCACTGAAGCGGAGGAGACAGAGCCAGGCGTGAGCATGGGAGCCAGCCCTTGTCAGTGCCGTGAGGAGCGAAAGGGAACCGGGCCCAGGGAGACAGCTAGGAGCCTGCACAGAGGAACATGGTCTGGTGGCCCCTCAGCCACCTGGCCGGTGTAATCCAGGCTCTGTGCTGCCTGGAGGTCCCATGGGCGGGCAGCCTCTGGGTGCCTTTCACCTTTTGCGGTTCCCAGCTGCTGTACCCCAGCCTGGAGTTCCAGTGTCAGCTCATCAAGATCTCTGCGATGTATGTCGGCTGCGGGCACCATGAGCAGGGAGCCGGTTCTAACATTAATAGTTCTTTCAAAATATTGAAGTCCCAAGATGCTTTCCTTAAATTCGTGTTCACCTGCAAGAGCAACTTTCTAGCTTTATTTATTGCTTTCATCAGAATGGAAGGAAGCTAAGCTGTGCCCAGTGCTTCAGCATCGCCAGGGTATTGACCAAAAGGAAGGGAGAGCACGAGTTTTCAGTGGTTTTCCTTTGCCCCAGGACCTGAGAGCTCTCTCCATCACTGCTTCCCTCTCTAGAAGACACTTTAAGCATTCTCTAACCACATAAACTCCTGCCAAGGGGTCGACTCAGACACTCGTTGAGTATTTTTTCTCCAACTCCCAAATCACGATGGAATCCGAGGTTGAATAAATTGTGATTATGAGGCCCCACCAGACTGAATAGAGTACAGGGGGAGATTAAATTTTGCTAGGAAAACAGGATATTCAAAAAGGGATAGAGACAGAGCTAGAAGCAAAACTCATGCTCACAGGTGCAAAGACACTTTTCTAGGCAAAGCACTTCGCAAACTGCAAGAATCATCTGTCAGTCACTTCATAAAGGAAAAAGTAGCTGTGACCAAGAGCAAGCTGCTGATTTAGGGCACCGTGTGATGAAAATAGCAACTCATAAAAATGGGAATACTGGTGGTGTGCATCCATAACTTCAGGAGTGGAGGCTAATGGAACACAGTGGACTGGCTATTATTCTTTATTCCAGATGCCAGTGCCAAGGTCACCAAATATCACACAGGTCCTGTCGTGGAGAGGCTCCTGTGTCTTACCACAGAGAACAGGCCACCCTGGTAGGAGAAGGGGCCCAGGTGAGCTTTCTGAGGAGAGCAGAGGAAAGAGTCCTGACTCAGAGATCCATTTCAGCAGGCAGTGAGCTCTTCCATGACCTCAGCATACCCTGCTGAGACCAATCCCCACCTTCTCAAATCCGCCACAAGGACCACATGGTGTCCAGCCCTGCCCCTTGTCCCGACTCACTCTTGTGTGTCCTTTCAGGCTACCGGATTTCTTGGGAGGTGTATGGGAAGAATGATTCTCGGCTCACACAGGCCCTCAACAGTACAACCCATGAATACAAAATCCGAGGTTTGTCATCCCTCACCACCTACACCATCGAAGTGACTGCAGTGACGGCCGCGGGCGTGGGCTTGGCCACCTCATCCACCATCTCTTCCGGAGTGCCCCCAGGTCAGTAAAATCCTGGCGTGCTCCTCCTCCTGCTCTTGCCTTTCCAGTAGAGGGCCCTGGCACTTGACGTTGATGGCATTTCCGTGCAGGAGCTACCCACTACCTGGGACAGGGCAGGGTGTTGGCCTGGGGTGTGCCGAGGTAAGTTACACTGACCCACCTTCTCCCTCACATTCCAGCACATCAGGCACACCTTACTTCCTCTCCTGTGAGTGTGGGGCTGTGAGGAAACACGCTGGAGGGAGAGGAGAGACTTGGACTCCACGAGGCCCAGTGTGGTCTGGAGAACTTGAGGCGCCTGACCTCCAATAGCCACCAGCCAGCGACACATGGAAGGGAGAAGCCTGAGAGAAGGACGTAGGAAACACTCAGATTGCAATTGAGAGTAGGAAGCATGGAAATTTATTCACCCAAGAAAATAGTAAGAATTGGGGTTTGCAGTAAGAGTAAGAAGTAAGAGGAGGAGGAGGGGAAAACGGTGGAGGAGAAGGGGAAGGCTCTGCCCCAGGCCCAAGTGACCATACACGAGCCCCCCGCCAAGCTTGCTCCTCCATGCAGCTGTGTCCTACACCTGTCATCAAGTCCTTTTGAAATTCCGACGGTCTCCCTCAATGTCTGCATGCCCGTTTCAGTTTTAGACAATTGCTACCAACTCATTCTTCTCCAGTTTCAAGTTTAAGTTTAAAATCAATATGTATTTCCAGAGAGTTCACACATGTACATGAATGTAAGAAAGTACCATGGGGCAGTCAGTTCATTTATGGCTATGAGTCTTCTGCCATTTAAAAGATGTCAGGTTGCCATATTCAGGTCTTTGGGAAAAGTCAGGCTGCCTCATTCATAAGGGCTGGAACGACCTCTGTAAAGTCAGCATCTGTCCCTGTCCTCCTCACTTCCAGCCAGTCACCCTAACTGCTTATTTTCCTGGGAAGGTGGCATGCATGATCTTAAGAGTGCAAAACCAATAAGATGTGTGCAGTGAGAAGAACCGCACAGGAGCCCACATGTCCCCCGTCCCTTGCCTCTTGGTGTGAGGCCACTCTAAATGTGACCCTCAGCCTTGGGTGATGGGGCTCTGCTGGGCACTGTCTTCTGCGGTGTGTGTGAGAGGAGGCTCCTGAGTCCAGCCACTCTTGGCCAGGAGGGCAAATCTTGACTAAGTCTTTCTGCCTCCCAGTGGACATTGGTCACTGTCATCCCAGAAGCAGTGGCCCTCATGCTGCCTCATACACCAGATTCATGGGTCAGCCATGCCACAGGGACCTGGGCCCACCCCAAGGGTCTGACTCGTGGAGCTGGGTGAGGCTCTGGGACAAGATCTCAGTGATGTTCCTTGCTGCTGGCCAGGCGCTGCAACTGAAGAGCCGTGGGCAAAGGCAATTCAGCACTGTTTTAAGCCTTCAGTTTACAGAGGGATTCTTTTTTTTTCCCCCGTTTATGTTGCACAATAGCTGGTTCCCATACCACCCTCATAAAGTATTTAAAGCTACTTCCCAAAGCACATATTTGAAAAAGCAGTAGTACTTCCGCAACAGTAGTGACACCAATGGCATACTGTTTAATTTGTTAAAAAGGGCTGTGTACACCAACAGTGGGGAAGGTTGGAAGTGCATCTTGTGTGAGTTACCAGGTTTTTGCTAGGACAACTTGGACACTGTCCAGCCCAGGCAGGGAAATGGACTTGCTGGCCTCCAGAAGGCTCTGCATCCAGCATTACTGCAGTCCTCAGAGGGGAGTGGAGTTAGGGGGAAATTGAAGAACCCACTGTATTGTATAAGCCTTTGATAGCCAGATGTCCCATTTATGGGACAGATCGCTGGAGACCTGTCCCGGTAGCTAGAGAGTGGTTTTAGACAGGCCTGAGCATCTGAGTACCTGTGGGAAAAACCTCCTACATTGCCGATTCCTTCTGGGGAACTGTGTTCTGTCAGCTGTGCTTGAGATTTACATCCATTAGTGAGCGAAGAGCCATTTCAAAAGCTCAGAGAGCTGAGGAATACAAAGAAGAGAGTCACTTCTCCTCTGGTTTAAACATTTTCTGCTTCAAATTCATTATATTAGATGTGAAAGGACCCTTCAGATCCTAGCGACTCTGCCTGTGCCAATACCGAACTGATCACCAAAGTGGTTTTATTGTCCCTGGGCAAGACCTGCCTTTAAATCCCCCCAGCAATGCAAGTTAGAAAGTCACTCCTCAGATACACTGCAAGCAAAAAGCAGCTTTTCTTCATTTCATCCCATTATCTCTCTCTTGCGTATTTCTCATGGCACAATAATATAAACTCTCGCATTCAATACCCAGTGTTGCACTTCTGACAGGAATGGCTTTTTGGGGGAGAAGCCCCCCAAAGGACCTCTGCCTGTGAGTAGGTTGAAGCCATAGGAAACTTCAGATGACGGGACCCCCCCTTCTACCTTATCTCGTTGCCAGAGCAACCGATTAGGCAGAGTGGGAAGAGTTCTGCACTGTCACCTGCATTTGGTTGTCTTGGAAACCAGGCCCAAGAATCCTAAGGCACAAGACCTGAACACTTGCCATGTCATGCTGCCTGGAAACATTGCCTTCCCTATCCCAACTTCCAAGGCATCATAGGAACAATGATAGGGAAGAAAATTCCCAACTCTTGGTGTCATTTCAGCCATCTCAAGAATTAACATCAATTCATCCAGCAAGTACCTGTTAATTACCTATTGTGTTCAGAGATAAACAAGGGGCGTGTTTCCTAATGCCACATCTGAGGGCCTGGAGCCTTGGGTGACCTGTTAAAGTAAAAGTCATGCTTGCTGAGGTCCAGGGGAAGCCCTGCTTCTTATTACTTTCATGGGTTTAAAACAAATCCTTTTTGAGGATAGAATGTTGAAACTTTCCTTACTGCCAAGTTTGATACCTGCCACAATTTGTGATAGAATTTAACTCTCTACTTGCATCCTTCATCCTTCTCTAGACCTTCCTGGTGCCCCATCCAACCTGGTCATTTCCAACATCAGCCCTCGCTCTGCCACACTTCAGTTCCGACCAGGATACAATGGGAAGACGTCCATCTCCAGGTGGATTGTGGAGGGCCAGGTATGTGGCTCATAAAACCGGGCACCCAGCTTTCCAAAGAGCGTGTCGAGGACTGTCCTTGAGGGATAAGGGAGTGAAGCTTTGCAGAATGGTTCAGCGGCAGCTGGTGTAGACCTGGGGACATTGGGGAAGGGCTTGTGCTTAGAGGAGAAGTAGATAAGTCAATGAGATGCTGGGGACAAAATGCCCATCAACTGGAGACTGGATAAAGAAAATGTGGTTTTTTTATAAAATGGAGTACTACTCAGCCATAAAAATGAGAAATTAGAGACATTTATAGCTAAGTGGAGGCACATTGAGGCAATACTCTTAAGTGAAATAGATAGGACACACATGTATAAATACCGAATAGTTTCTCTGGTGTGAGAAACTGAAAGTGTAAATAAGGACTAAAATGTATAATAGGTCATGTGAAATAGGAAGAAAAGGGGCAAAGGGGAAGGAAGTGGGAGGGCTAGGGGAAAGGATAGAAGGGAATGGAATTAATATGAGAAAATGAAAAAATAGAAACAAAGTCTTTGTAAATAGGGAGGAATGGAGGGGTTGAAGGGAGGGCTGGGCAAGGGTGAAAAATAAGATCCAAGAGAGACTATGTAAAGGTACAAATTTCCAATGATGAATGTCATTATATTGTATACCTAAAATGTACCAATGATTAGAATGAATAATCGATAATGCAAAATAGGAAGAAAAGGTCCAAAGGGGTAGGGGTAGTGGGAGGGGCAGGGGAAAGGAAAGAAGGGAAAGGAAAAATGCTGAGAAATGGAAAAAATGGAAATAAAGTCTTTGTAAATAGGGAAGGGTGGAGGGGGTGAAGGGAGGGCTAGGAATGGGGAAGAAATAAGAACCAAGATGCATCATGTAAAGGTACAATTCCCAATGAGAAATGTAATTGTGTTGTACACCTAAAATGTACCAATAAAAGAATTAAAAAAAAAAAAGAAAGACAATGGAAAACAAAATGCTAGATCAGGGTCCTATTAGGTGATTGGAAAGTTAAGAATAAGGGTTAAAATTCAAATTGTGTTTAAAAATAGGAACACAGAATTTGAAAGCATTTCTTAAAAATTCTATATCCAGTTAGCTACCAAATATAAGAATGAGAGTAATTGTTACAATTTGTCTTTCATAGAATATGCATTCATTTAGCCACATTTCTAGGCTGTGTTCTGCCTCCAGGCACTATTCTAGGTGTGGAGGGTGTAGCACTAAGCAAAGCCTGCCGAAGTTTCTGTCGTTTCTGTCGTAGAGGGAAATGTTCTCTCTTGGGAGGAAGGAGCTTGTGGGTCGTGTTTGGGGGACAGCAAGGGGCCAGCAAGTCGGCATAGAGAGGGGAAGTGAATAGGGAGCATGGGCTGATCACACAGGATCCCAAAGTGGACCACAGAAAAGACTCCGGCCCCAACACCAAGGGCCGTAGCAAGCATGGGTGGGCTTAGGGATCTGTGAATGAGTAACACACAGTCTGCTGGTTTCATGTTCCTATAAAAGGAGGAGAAAAAGATAAAGAACCAAATAATGAGGAAGAGCAGTAAAGTTTCAAAGTAGCTATTGTCTGAAGTAAAATCCCAGCGACTTCCATGACGATACTTATACTGGATTGTAAGACAATTCACTTCTGGAAAGTGGCCATAAGTTAGAGAACAAATCCTATATGCATCTTCAAAAGCTTCATTAAGCAAGTGTTTCTGGAAATATATGTAGGATCCTCCCAGGGACTGAAACAATTATCTATTTAAGAAAAATAACAGTGTCTCCCCACTTCACATCCAATCTAGAAAACCAACCCCCAGTGAATGAAAACCAAAGTGATAGAAGCAAACTTTGAAACTCTTAGAACAAAATGTAGGAAAATAATTCTAGCATCTTATGAAAACCAATTCTAGCACCTAAAATTCTGTCAGCACGAGGAGCCAGACAAGCACACTAAGGACAGCTGAAGCACATGGTGCGGCTTGGTGGCTAAGGGTGCCAGTGTGGCCAGAATACCATGCATGCCGTCCAGCCAATGCTCTCCACAAGCTCTAGAATTCAGTGCTAAGACAGGCCAGCCTGCATAAACCCAGAAATTATCCCTTCCTGCCTGCCTTCCCTCTTTCCCTCCCTCCCTTCCTTTTCTCCCGTTTTAAATTTTTAAATTCATTTTCAAGTATGTAGCTCACTTACATGATCCCAGAATCAAAACTATTTAGAAAAAAATCAATATTCAGGAGGTTTATGTCATCTTTTCCCCTTTATTCTGATGCCTCTCTCCCCCATGATAACCCATATATATTAGGTTTTCTGGCCTTTTTTTTTTTTTTTTGGTACCAGGGATCGAACTCCGGTCCTTGTGCTTACGCAGCAGGCGGCGAAACTGCTGAGCTAAATGCCCAGCCCCTTCTGCCTCTTTTTTGATGGTATAAGCAAACTTACATGTTCACATTTCCCATTCTTACACAGAACAGTCCCCTCATGTGACAAAGCATCCTTTAGCTCACTGTGCCTCTCTGTGTTCACAGCTTCCTCATTCCTTCCTGGGGTACACAGGTCTCCCCGGGGTGCAGGGTGACAGTCCTCCATGATGGGTAATTGGGGTGGGGATGCATTTACTGTCACTGCCAAATGCTCAGGGAGTCACACAGCACAAACACATCATCTTACAGTTCTGTAGGTCAGAAGCTCAGCAGGAGTTTCATGGGCTAGTCACGCTGTCCTGGAGGCAGTCCCTTCAGGAGGCTATAAGGCTTTAGCTCTTCCCAGCTCATCAGGATGCTAGCAGAGTTCAGTTCCTTGGGTTGTAGGACTGAGATCCTGTTTCCAAGCTGCCTGCCAGCAGGGCTGTTGCAGCTACTAAAGGTCACCACATCTGTGTCCCATGGGCCCTCTTTACCTTCAGAGCCAGCTGCAATGGGCTTCGACTCTCCCTCTTCCCGTCTGTCTGTGTCTCTTCCACTTTTATAACTCTGTGATCGCTTTGAGCAATCTCCATATTTTAAGGCTCTTAATCTTAATTGCGTCTGCAGTCCTTCTTGCTGTGTGAGGTACCGCAGTGCTGCTTCCAGGACTCTGGGGTATGGACATGGTTTGGCAGCCTTACTCTACTGAGGGGTGGTTTTCAGCCTCTTGCGTGATTGTGTTGAGACCCCAGGAGTGCAGTCACTGGATCAGCAGTGACAATACATGTCTACTTTCTGGATTTTGCCAAACCTTCTGCAGGTGGTAACATTTTGTATTCCTGTCAGAAATATGCATATTTTTTGCCATGCAAAAAAAGAATTGAAGTCTAACTTATAAATTTTTTTACATGCTTTCAGATTTTTGAATCATAGATAGGAAGGTTTTTCCCACTTTCATATTATAAAGAAATTCACCCAATTTTCTGCTGCCACTTTTATGATTTCATTTTTGCACACAGAACTCCATCCATTTGGAACTTGTCCTTATATATGGAGTGAGGTATGAATCTTTTTTATCATTTTGCAAATAGCTATGTAATTGTCCCAGTGCCCCTTACTAAAAAGTCCTTTTTCTCTCTCTCTCTTTCTTCCTGATTTATAACATTAAATTCTCATATGCGCTTCAGTCTATTTCTGAACTTTTCATTCTGTTCTATTAGTCTGATTATTCATGCACTAATTCTACACTGTATAATTATAAAACTTTAAAATGTTTTAATATCTAGTAATGTTTCCCTAAGCCCCCTCCACTACATTCACACACACACACACAGAGCTTGACTCTTTCAGGCTTCTCCTGGTTTCTCAGGAAGACGACCCTTTCTATCCAGGAATATGCTATCATTCCATTCCTTCTAATTTACTTTTGTCAACCACTTTCTCCTTGCTTGGTAAAGCGTTGAGGTATCTGTCCCTACTTTCTCCTGGCCCTCAGAAGGGGAAGAAAAGTGAGCAGTGATCAGTGTACCGCCAAAGTGTCATACAGGCACATGGGTCCTCCCTCCTCATCCCCTCTTTCCCAGCTCATATGACTTGACTTCTTGGTGCACCTTGTCCCCATCTGTAAAAAGACTCAGTGGAACTATCTGTAAGGTCATCATGAGGGTTAATTAACACATGCATGTTTGGACTACACTTTCTGCCACTGTTGCTGGCATATGGGAACACAGTTGATTTGTGAATACTTTGCTTGCCTAATAAACTCTTGTATGTTAAGTGATCTCACAAACACTGGCATGTGACCCTCATAGTGCTTGTCTGGCTGCTGTCACTCCCTCTTTTACAGAGGAAACATGAAGGATGGAGTTGCTTGTCCAGGTCGTAGCTAGGCTTTCTGCTGTTCAACCTATGAGGTATGGCTGATGCTGCAGGTAGAAATTTTGGAAATGGTCTTGTTAGTTCTGCCAAAACTTTCTGTCAGCAACTCACAGTCAGGTATAGTGGCACACACCTATAATCCCAGCAATCTGGGAGGCTGAGGCAGGAAAATTACAAATTTGAGCCCAGCCTGGGCAATTTCGTGACTTAATAAGATAAATAAAAATAAAAGAGGGCTGAGGATGTAGCTCAGTGCAGAGGCCCTGGATTCAATTCTAATGCTAAAAACACATACACAAGAACTCATATTATCTGTTTTTTAAAAATTCATTTTATTGGTACACTTTTGATATACATAGTGATCACATTCATCATAGGGAATTGTACCTGTACATAATGTATTTTGATTCTTTCCTTCCCCGTTCCCCTGCCCTCCCTTCAACTCTTTTCCCCTCCTTATTTACAAAAGCTTTGTTTCCATTTTTTTCTTCTGTTCTATTTTTCTTTCCTTTTCTCTTCCTTCCTTCCCCCCTCCACCCACCTTTGTTCCTCTTCCCATTTGAATATTTTCTTCCTATTTTCCAATATCTATCATCTACTTTTGTCCTTGTTTACCCTTCTGGTTTCTCACACAAGAGAAACAGCATGATATTTAAACATGACAGTGACTATTCTGCTTCTTCTTTTGAAATCTTTATATGCATTCTCTCTTTCTCTGTCTCTGTGCCTCTCTATCTCTGTCTGTCTCTGTCTGTCTCTCTCTCTTTCTCTTTGTGTGTGTGTGAGTCTTGGTTATTTTTCCTTGTTGCTGAGACAAAATACCCAACACCTGAAGTTAAAGGAGGAAAGGTTATTTCAGCTCACAGTTTGTAGAGATTTCAGACCATAGTCAGCTGGCTCCAAGGCAGGGAGGCATGGCAGAGGGGCATCACAGAGGAGGAACAGTCCATGGAGGGCAGAAAGCAGGAAAGCAGTGAAGTAGAGAGGAAGCAAGCAGCAAGTGACAGCAGCAGCCCTCTTTTCTGTCCCGTATATTTTACCCAGGCTACCCTCCTTTAGGGCAAGGAGCACTCACACCCAGTGAGGGCCTTCCCGTTATCCACTTTCAAAACCATGCCAAACTGGTCAGTGGACTAATTTAGTCACACAGCCTTGATCCCAGTATCACACGCTCTAGATCCAGCCATCTCTGAAAAGCCCCCTGTGACCACATGAGGCTTTGTGGGGACATCTAGACACAAACCACAACAAGGTGTCTCTCTGAGTTTCCTTTTTACTTATTTATTTAGCAATCTTGCTGAGAGGGATACTACCTCTGTAGCATACTAAATTGGGACAATGATAGAAGACAATCTATTTTATTACAAACTTTAAAAAAATTCTTTTAAAGTTTTGTCATCAAGTATGACATTTATACCATTCATGATAGGTGTCTCACTTATAGCTTGCCTGTATTAAGACATTTCTTTTCTAATCCTGGTTTCCTAGGAGTTTATCTTTTTAGTTTTTCTTTTTCTTTACATCATAAATAGGTTAAATTTGTCTAATTATTTTTTTACCTATTAAGTTGTCCATATGTTTTTTCTACTTTCATCTGTAAGATGATTATGTTGCTTTCCTAATATCTCACTATCCAAGTGCTCCTAAGAGAACCACAGTGTGATCATAATGTTTCTCTTGTTTCATTTTGTTTTAGGTTAAGATGTGTTATCCATGCTCAGAAGTGAACTTGGCTTTTTCTGGCGGTCAGTTTGCTTTGCGTTTTAGGATCAATGGGTTATTTTCACTCCAGTTTTCATAAATGCAGACTTGGATGCACTCACATCGCTCAGCCCTCAGGCAGAGGGAGAGGCAGGCTACGGGTGAACTGTTGCCCTAGGCAGGGCCTCCCGTGTCGGAACAGCTTCTCAGAGATTCTCAGTCCTGGCTGCTCATCCTGAACAACAGATTTAACGGCCCCCTCTCCCCCCACCCCCATAGCAGTTCATCAGAGGCTCTGGGCCAGGTCCCGGGCACTGCTCTATGTGTGTGGCATCCCAGGTCACAGACTGGATTGAAGGTTCTCCCCTCTGCTGTAGGGCCTTGGACACTGTGGCCAAGGTGGGAAAAGCTCTATCAGCTGCCTCTCCCTCCTCCTCCCCAGGGCAGTGAGGGGTTCAGTTCTGTAGGGGAAAGACGTGGGAAGCTCTGTGCCTTCCCACAGGTGGCCTTGCTACTCCTGGCCCGCACCTGCCCTCATGATGGACCCCACCCCGCCATCTGTACACCCAGGGCAGGAGGCACCACGCAGTGCCCGTGAGAGGCCAGATGCCACATGAGTGGTCCCTGGGCTGCTTCTCTCAAGCAAGCCCACAGTCAGCCTATAGCAATTTGTTAGAAAATTTAGCTGTAGTTTTCCATTGCCCTAAAGTTTAACTTTACCTTTCCTCTTGAAAGCATTTTAGAAATTGCAGAAAAGATGCAAGAATCCCGAAAGGCCCTCCCCTAGTGTTGCCAGTTTTTCCAAAATTTCCTCAGTGACGTAAGGATCCAGCCAGGGCCTGTTCTGCACCCAGCTGTCCTGTCCTCCAGTCTCCTCCACTCCCATCCATTCTGTGACCTCTGTAACTTGACAGTTTTGAAGATTACAAGTTCATCATGTCTTAGAATACCCTCACTTTTTACTTATGAGAGGTTTCTTCGTTATCAATCCTAGTTATATAGTTTGGGTCAGAATATCAGGGCTGTGGAGTTGGTTTCTTCCCTCCATATCCTGTTGGGTTTGACATGATGTCAGAATGTCCTGTTGGTAGAATTAATGTCGCTCACGTGATTCAGATGATGGTTGTCAAGTCTCCCTAAAGCTATGTCCCTTGCCTTTTCAGATGACAAGTACTTCAGTACAGAGGCGCACTTCAGGTTTCCGTGAAAGCCTTATTTCCCTTTCCACCTTCGTCTTTTGTCATCCACTGTTTTTCTTTTTCTTTTTTTTTTCTTACCTGAGTTAGCACAGTGATGAGATGGTGTCTTAAGAGCTCTTAGTCTTTTGTGTTCTGGATTTCTACTGTATGTTGGTTATAGAGTTCTTTTTAAGTCCTGTTCAGGATTTGTTCAACACTTTTTTGGGTTGTTTTTGTTTTTGGTTTTTGTTTTTTCTATACTGGGGATCGAACTCAGGACCTTGCACTTGCTAGGCAGGGGCAGCACACAACACTTTGAACCTGAGAATTTGTGTGCTCTGGAAAACTCTTGGACATAGTCTGTTTGGATATGGCTTCTCCCCTCTGTTCTCACCACTGGAACTCTTCCTAGATACAAGAAAGCTCTTCTCCTTCTGTCCTCCACGTCTCTTAGCATCTGTTTAATCTTTTTCATCTAGTTATCTCTGTGCTACTTTCCATGTAACTTCCTTAGATCCAGCTTCTATCAAATCAACTTTCTGTCGGCCTATATTTAATTTGCCTTTTAGTCTTCTCATTGAGTTTTGAATTTCAGTGACTTTTATTTTATACAGATCCATTACTTCATGTCTACCCTTTTTTATATAAATAGTGGTTTAGTCTGTACTCATTTTTTCAAATCAATCTTGTAATGATACTCTAATTACATTTGTGCATTTATTTTTGTGTCTGTCCTCAATTATTTTGTCATATTAATTTCCATAACCTGTCAGATCTTTTATCACAACTTTTATATTTTCTGTCTATAAGTGCCCCGCACCAAGGGAGAAGCCTTGGATTATAAGCTTTTAGAGATAAGTTTTTCTTTTCCTCCCAGGCTCCTCCCCAACCTCAGGGCTCTGATCGACTGTGGGTCTGGCGACTGCTGATTTCCTCGGCCTCGGGCCTCTCTGATCTCAGTTTTGTTTGGAAAATGTACAGGAGCCCAGAACCTCTGCTCACCTCCTCAGACAAAGGCCTGCGGCCCATCCACATCCCACTCCCTGGGTTGCCAAGAGGGGTCCTCCTCTTTCAAGGCGGCTGCAGACCCATGTCCACCTATGTTTGGCCCTGGGTCCTCAGCTTGTTGCTTTGAGTGTGTGACTGCATATAGGAAGATGTTCGCTATACCCTGCCCGCCAGTTTGGCCTTTGGAGTGGGTGGTTTGTTTGGTTATTTAGTCGGCCACATGCCCAGAACTGGAAGTCCCTTACCAGTGTTCTTTCTGAAATACTTTAAATTAACTCTGCACGTCTATAAATTCTGGTAAAGATGGTTGAAACTCCAAAACCGAAAGAGAATTTTTGCCACTAAATCTCATTTCCAGAGCCCTTTCTGTTTTCAGTATTCCTAGCAAGTAAACATTCAACTATAAAAAGAACCTTACTTCCAACCCCCAAAGTGAGGATTGTAGACAAACCTCTGGGCTCCACAGGAAATAGTACTTCGACAGGAAGAAGGGGAGAAGGGGAGCATTTCATCACTCAATGCCTTCAGAGTCTGCCTGAGCATTTGTCACAGAGCAGAGCACACACATAGGGAACAATTCTTCTTTGCTATGTCTTTACGCCAAACAGAGATGGCATTTTCCTTCAAATATCTGGATTGACTCCAATAGACCACCAGTACTAATGAGAATTTAGGGAAGGTTGCAGAATTTCCACAGCAAAGCTTGTGTTTAGATGCACCACCCTAAGCCTCATATGGTCATAGGCGGGCCTTTTTCAGAGGTGGCTGAATCTGGAGTGTGTGATACCATGCTATTGTGCAATTCTAGGCTCAAGGGCACTAGGATTAAAGGTGTGAGTGCTACCCACACTAAATAGTCTGGATAAGATAGAAGGGATAGAAAGATCTGTGATAATCCCTTGCTTGCTTACTTTTCCTGTTCTTCTGCTTTCCATGAACTATTTCTCCTCTGCAATGCCCCTCTGACAAACCACCTTGCCTTGGAGTCAGCCAATTATGGACTGAAACTTCTATAAACTGTGAGCCAAATAAATCTTTTCACCTTTAACTTTGGGTGTCAGGGATTTTGTCTTAGCAATGAGAAGAGTAACTAAGACAAAATTTGGTACCAGAGAAGTGGGGTCATTGCTGTGACTATACTTGACCATGTGGTTCAGGAGCCTTTGGAATTGGCTTGTGAGAAGAGTTCAGAAAGGTTTGGAGATGCCAGCTGAAAAAGTAGAGCTGAAACAGTTAGGCTGTACTTTATGAGAGGTTCTGGTCAGTGCTTAGAAGGCAAGAAGGCTGATAGAAATGCTGCCAGTAAAAACCAGGCTCAGGACATTTCTGCTGGGAAGAAGGACTGCATTGGCTATTGGACTCCAGACAATGTGTTATACATTGGCAGAAAGTTTGTCTGTATTTTGCTTGTGTCCAGAGATTTTGCCTGAGACTGAGATTAAGGGCAGTGGACTAATTAATCTTACAGAAGAAATTTCAAGGCAGTCAAATGTTGAGGCAGTGACATGGCTACTGTTGGGGGCTTTTAGCCAGATTTATGTTGAGAAATCAAGAGCAAAGAGCCCAGCAGAATGATTTAAAACATTTTGAGTTTGGCCCAAAAGGAAGCTCCAGTAAAGTTGTGGACTGCAAGGGTAGAACAGAGGAGATCTTGATTGCTGAGAAGGAACAGAAGAATAGAAAAGATGGCCTGAGGGCATCACATCCACCCTTTGCAGCCTCAAAATTACAAAAGTGGAAGCCTTTGCTTTGAGGAAAGATCCCCAAAACATGATGTTCCAGAATGGTGGTGGCCTAGGGAAGTTGTTCACAGGCACTGGACCCCTATAGCCAAGAGAGTAGGAAGCCTGGCTGCTGCTCCAGCTGATGGCAGACCTTGGCATCATCCACATGATGCTGGTTTTAGGTGCATGCAGAACGCAAGAGATGTGGGGGGTCAGGAAGGCTTCCACCCAGATTTCAGAAGAAGGCCTGGGAGGCCAGACAATGTGCTCCTGAGGGGGCAGTGTGTGAAGCTGTGAGTGTGAAGCCAAGGGTGCAGTGGAGACCCAGAAGCTTGGAGAAACCAGAAACGTGGATCATCTGAGAAAAACTGCAAGGCAGAAGCAGAACCAGCCCCAGAGAAAAGCCTTGGGAGCTACAACCACCAGCATCCCATAGGGGCAGAGCCACCCAAGCCATTTGGAGTTCACAACTTGCCACAGATTGCCTGGGACGCTGGAAGTGGAACTGTGGGATTTAATGTTTGCCCTGCTGGATTTTGGACTTGCTTTGGTTCCATTCCTTTATATCCCCTTGTTGCTAAGTTTTGGAATGGAAATATCTAGCTTGAGCCATTGAATGTTGGAAGTGTTTAACTTTCTTTTCATTTGTTTAGGGGCTTGCATCTAAGAGTTTGGCTTAAATCTCAGAGGAGACTTTGAACTGGACTTTTCAGCAGTGCTGAAACTGTTAGGACTTTGGCAACTCTTGGAGATGGACTAAATGCCTTTTGCATAAAGAGATGTCCTGGAGTCTTTGAGGGGTCAGGTGCAGAATGTTATGATTTGTGTTTAGATGTCCGCCCAAAGCCTCATAGGTGGAGCTTTTTCAGAGGTAGCTGGATCTATAGCGTATGATGCTGGCATTGATTCTTGGTGCAATGCTAGGCTGAAGGGCACTAGGATTACAGATGTGAGTGTTACCTGCCCTAAGTAGTCTGGATAAGATAAAAGGGACAGAAAGATACCATTAAGGTCACTTGTTGCATTTGCTCTCTTGTACACACCATGAACTATTTCTGCTCTCTGATACCTTTGTGGCATGGGTCCCTCTGCCTTGAAGCCAACCAGTTATGGACTGAAACCTCTACAAACTGTAAGCCAAATAAACTTTTCCTCTCTTAACTTGTGGGTGTTGGGTATTTTGTCTCAGCAACAAGGAAAGTAACGAAAACAACTGATTCCAGAAGATGTTCCAAAAGGCTTCATCTACAGTAGTGATGGCCTCAAGGACCCTGCTGTGTGGGCTTTAGGAATGCCAGGCTTTATGTGTACTGCTGGAGGCTGCCCACACCAGCACACTGCGGAGACTCTCCAGAGAAGAGGCAGGGGGCGCAGGGCCCAGCTCCTGAGTGTGTGATGGAGGAGGGCTGGGACAGAGCCTCCACTGCCCTCAGACATTGCAAGGTTTCTCAGAGAAGGTAGCCCAGGAAGGGGCTCAGACTCCATGGAAGGCAGGACCCACACATCTTGAAATGTCATGCCCTGTTTTAATGCTTAGCACTCTGCTAAAGTGTTATTAGTTCTGCCTTATAGCAGAGGAATCTGAGCCGTCCACTCCATTCTCATAGCCAGAGCAGCATTCAGTCTCCTCCAAAGGCTACTCTGAGCCTTTCAGTAATGAAGACACTAATGCTAACACTTTGGTACAGATAAAATAGCTTCCATTCCGAAAATGGAAAACAGAGGAGGGGCAAAACCCCTTAGTGCTTATTTGTGCATAACAGTAGACATTTTCTTAAAAGGAGCTGTTTTAGAGAGTATTATGGGCTAATAAAATAAAGCTCGAGTCTGCTCAGTGCCCATCTCTCAGTAACTAAGGAGCAGTGGGGCTGGAGCGCTGCATGCCCAGGCATCCCCAGGCAGCATACTTACAGATGATAGGGTGGCCTGGCATGTTGGCGGCAATCCCCTGTGGGGTGACGCATTCCTGGGTGAAGTCGGGGCACAGGGTAACTATCTGTCTCCACGCGTGTGCAAGGCCAAGCACCTGATGGATGGAAGTCTGCAGGCGCTGTGCCATTTTGCTGTTTGTTACTGCTCTCACCTGCAAGGATGTCTGGCAGGATGTGTGGGGCTTTCCATTTCCCCAGCATGTCCTTTATCTAAAGCCTCTTGCAATCAGTTTCCACTCGGTGAATCTAGGAAAACGTCATCTCAGCAGATGACAGTGCCTGTGTCTTCTGTGAGAAGCTGATGCCCAGATGACCCAGAGCATCCTGTCTGCCTGTGCTGCCAGGGGCCACAGCCAAATGTGCTTCCCAAGAGCCCCAGGTTGGCACTCAAAGCCTCTGCTCCCTCTAGTTGGACTCGCTTCTATCCCACGCCTGTGTGTAGCCTCCACAGGCTGAGCACTTGCTGGGCTCCAAGCCTCGGCCAGACCGAGGTCCTAGAAACAAGCAAAGAGCCTGCTTTCATGGAAGGGGAAAGAGAGCCACAGAAGAAACCAGAAGCCAAGGCCTCATGGCAGAAGCCCTGCCTCAGAGGGAGCTCATACATGAAGACTTTCCCTCCAAAGGTGCAAAATAGATAAGCTGTCTTAGGATGTTGCTGTAGAGTCTACACCCTGTGAATATAGTCACAAACCCCAGCTTAGGGTCGCTCAACTTCTGATTCTTTGGCTTCATGATGGTGGGAAAGCCATTCTCTTCAGGATACCATATTGCCATTGCTTTTTTGAGATTGTGTCATTGTCTACAAATGCCCATCTGTGTGTGTACATGAGGGTTGGCACCTTATTATAAAGCAGACCTTCTGTTAGATGGCTCTGCCCAGCTGGAGGCTAATGGAAGTGTTCCGAGCATGGTGAAGGCAGACGAGTCTAAGTGTGACGTATGAGAGGTCAAGTGTATTAAATGTGCTTTCCACTCAAGTTATTTTCAACTTAGAATGAGTGTATCAGGACTAACCCCCTAATAAGTCAAGAAGCCAGTAGAAGAGTTAAAAGTAGCAAATCGAGCATTGTCAATGCTCTGAAATGCTCATGGTTCCTTGGATGGGAGGCTTTTCCTTCTGTCCCTCACTGTCTCATCTTATCTGGGCTTGGCTGTTTGTAGGATGGAACTAGCTGGTCCAGCTTGGATCTGCATAGCCACGGACAAGCCCCAGGGTGGGGGGATAGGACAACAACTGTTAAAGCACAGTGGGTACTTTATGAAGGGTGCATTCTTCAGGCAAATGGTTGTTATGTATGGGGTTGGAGTGTCTTCAGAGCTGATTGTCAATGGGGGTGAGTAACAGGGACCAGGGAGTCAGCCATGCTGGGATGAGTAGGGAAACACCAAGCCTCAGTTTCTCCATCACATCATTGGGAGACTAAGGATGCACTTAAAGTAAGAGCCTAGGACTGCCACATGCCCGGCACTTACTAAAGGGAAATTCATAGTAATAAAAATAATAAACCCAAGGCAAATGTTTGGCCTCAGAGGACAGGGTGTGTCTGGAGGAGAGCCTGGGCAGCCAACAGAGGCTGAGCCCTAGAAAGCACCTGGAAGATCAAGCTACCACCAAGGCAGGTTCAGGCTGGTGTCTGGGCCCAAAGCCCATACCAGGTCAGCTCCATACAGGATCTCAGAGGGGAGATGGGAGAGGGGAAACAGGAGGCATGGCCATCACTGTTAGTAGAGAAGCAAGGTGGGCTAGCTTCCCAAGAGTGCAAGATCTGTAGCCCAGGATGAGCCCCCAGGCCTGGGGCAGGAAGCAGCCTGAGCTCAAATACCCAGAGTCGAGATAGTGCCTGTGACGTGCCAAGGAAGCCACGAAATCCTACCACTTGAAATATGTGAAGTCAGCTGTCCTATTTCCTTTTCCTGGTAGAAAATAACTTCAGGAAGGCAAGGAGGCTTGCCTGGGCTCCCAGGCTTCCCCTGGCCCTCACTGAGGGGCATCGCTTCAGAGGGGCTTGCCTGTCCCGCCTCCACCCCACCCCACCCCCACAGCAGAGGTGGCAGTGCAGCCACCCTGGCCTGGCTGTGTGTGAGGAGCTCACCCCAGTGGGGCCGAGGGGCTCTCCCATGGCTCATTTTGTCACAGAAACATCCTGTATTTATTTGCTATGTCATTACTGTTTGTCCTCCCAGGACATCAGCTTGGTGAGAACAGGGCCTACCTGCCCAGGCCTCACCACAGAGAGCGGGGCTTGTGGGCGTAAGGGAAGTACCAGGAAACACCTATGGAACAGGAGAATGGGTCGCTACGTAGACACCACCTGGGGATGGAAACATCCCTGCCTTTCCAAGCACATTCTTTGGTTCCTCAGCTGTCCTCCTGGCTCCCCAGGGCCCTCTAAAGGTAGAAAGTGACTCCGTGAGTCACATCTCCCTTGGGGTTCATAGGCCAAGCGCTTCTGTCTTCTTGCTCCAGGATCTGCAGTTGGGGCTGTCTCCCACCAATCAGATCTCTCTCCTCGCTATGGACGGATGTTAGGGCTGTTAGTGCCCTTTTGATAAGCATCTGTCAGCGTTGCCATTGTAATAAACCTTGACCATAGTTGAATTCCTTTTTCATAACAGGAAGAAAAAGAGTGACATTATTTTTGAGTAGTCTGTCGTGAGTGCATAGGAAAGCTGTCATCGGCTCTAATGGGTCCTTCAATAATAATGCGGTCATCTGGGTAAATTTGCCAAGACAGGCTTCATCTTTTGTTCTGGTATAATGTCTCTGCCTAAGCATTTAGGTACTATTGTGACAGGTGACAATGAAATACATACTCGGATATTTCAAAATGTTTATTGTTTGCTTGATTGTCCATAATAACACCCTTACAATGACTTTTTCTCTCATATTCCTCAACCAGCATAGGAAATATGTACAGGATGAATGATTTAAAGTGGCCTTTCTGTTCATTAGTCTATCAGATCCTTTTAGGTCCTATTAGGGGACTCTTAAAACTATGCAGGAGAGGAAAATACTGCAGCGTAAGTGACAACTCAAGTAGGAACGAGGGAAGCATTACTACAAATGTCATTTCTAAGAAACAGAGGTCAATGCATACATAAATCACAACTGTCAAACCAAATTAAATTTTATGAGAGTAACATTTTCCTGTTCTTTTTTGAGGACTGCTGTGAGCTCTAATCCTTTCATCCTAATTCTTTTGTTAGATTTTTAGATGTGCCTAGATGTTTCATTTTTCTGGTCATTTAGGTTTTATATTTGTTTCATTCATTCATCCATTCATCCAGCAAGTATTTATTAAGCACTGACTGTTTGATAGTCTTTATTGTTTGGGGTGACATGCTATATACTAGAGTATGAGGTAAAAATCCTCTACATAGTTCTTTCCTCTAGGAACGCACAACTTTTGTGAGGTGGGATATGAGAAGGAGGATTGAGGTGGGGTCTAATGATTGTTACCAAGGAGACTCATGAGGAATTGTTGCTGAGAGAGAGGGCAATCAGGGAAGGTGCCACAAAGTTGCTCCCTGAGAATAAATGGCATTTTCACGGGAGGGGACTTTCTAAACAGAGACCAATGGGAGAAAACTGAAGGCCTCTCTTATTTTAAAGTGAGGATTTTATTCTTGTTCTGTCAACAGATCACAAGACACATAGCATTGAAAGGCAGTTTAGGCTCGGCACCAAGGGCCCCACCTTGAGTACCCTGCCAGTTTCCAGAGGAGGGCAGTCCAGGGGTACACGGTGGCATCTGCTGGGAGAAGCTTCCTGCTAGGTTGGGCTCTAGGGAAGCACTGGACACGTGAGGGAGCCACTGTGGGGAAGGGAGGCCATTTCATGGGGGATGCATTTGGAAAATGGTGACTAGATTTCCCAAGGGCAGGTATTATAGACTAAATGTTTGTGTTCCCTAAATTCTGGTGCAGAAGCCAGGCCCATGGGGATGGCATTAGGTGTGGGACCTTGGGAGGTGATACAGTCTCAAAAGTGGAGCCTCACAAATGAGATGAGTATCCTTACAGAAAGGACCCAGGGAGCTCCCACCCTTCCTCCACCATGTGTGGCTAGAAAGAATACAGCCATGTGCACTGCAGAGAGGACTCTCAGCAAAACCTGCCCAGCACGGCATCCCGTCTCGGGCTAGAGCTCCTGCTGTCAGTGGGGTTTCTTATGGCAGCCTGAGCTGATTGAGACACAGCCAGGGTTCAGTGGGGTGGACCTTGGGCAGCCTGGGCCAGGACAGTGCTGCTGGACCGTGGGAGCCGAGAAGCAGACTGTGTTAGAGGAAGAGACTCAGAGATGTCTACACAGACAGGGATCCTTGGCCCATCACACATTCTGGCTGTGAACATAAACCCAGGACATTCTAAGACTCATCTTCGGGACACTAAGCTGTCCTGTGTAGGTGGATGGCAAGGGAGGAGTCCTCCGAGCTGGTAGCTATGAGGGACACCAGAGCCTGTGATGACAGCAGCAGCCAGGGTGGCTCTGACCCTTCAGTTTGTCCTACGGTAGTGAGGACAATCACATTCCCATGTTAAATCACCGAGCTAGCTACACCACCATTTAGTCCACACAAGAGGCCAGGACTCTGATCTGGGGTCTCTTGCTAGAAGGAGCCTTGCAGTTTCCTTTGTGGAGGGACATGCATAGGCACAGGGAAACGGTCATCACGTTGAGAGAAGGAGGCCAAAGACAATGTCATGTGAGGGTGTTGGGGTCAGCAAAGGAGAACCTGAGGGAGCGGAGGAGTCCAAGGGCAGAGATTACAATGGAAAGAACATGGTAGCAAATCGAGGAGCCATTGCACATTTCTGTGTCTAAAGACAGAGAAGTTTTTTTTTGGTCTAGTTGATCTTTTTTTAAAATTTTATTTCATTGGTACGTTTTAGGTGTACAGTACAATGACATTCATCACAGGAAATTTGCACCTTTACATAGTCTCTCTTGGTTCTTATTTTTCCCCCTTCCCCTGCCCTCCTTCAACCCCTCCGT
>NW_004624740.1:28933487-28949125 GCF_000247695.1 Heterocephalus glaber | reverse complement strand
TCCTTTTATTTCTTTCTCTTGTCTAATTGCCATGGCTAATGTTTCCAGAACTATATTGAACAGGAGTGGTGATAGTGGACAACCTTGTCTTGTTCCTGATTTGAGTGTGAAGGATTTCAGTTTTTGACCATTTAGTATGATATTGGCTGTTGGTTTTTTGTAGATGGCTTTTATCAGATTGAGGTAGAGACTGTCTATTCCAATTTTTTGTAGGGTTTTTAACATAAAGGTGTTGGATTTTATCAAATGCTTTTTCTGCATCTGTTGAGATGACCATATGGTTTTTGTCCTTGGCTCTATTGATATATAGTGTATTACACTGATTGATTTGCGTATATTGAACCATCCCTGCATCCCTGAGATGAATCCCAGTTGGTCAGGGTGTATGATCTTCTTCATGATCTTCTGCATTGTATTTGCCAGTATCTTATTAAGGATTTTTGCATCTATGTTCATAAGTGAGATTGGCCTATAATTCTCTTTTTCGATTGGGTCTTTCTCTGCTTTGGGGATCAAGGTGATGCCTGCTTCCAGGAATGAATTTGGGAGTATTGCTTCCCTATTCATTTCATTGAAGAGTTTAAACAGTAATGGTAGTAGTTCCTCTCTAAATGTCTTGTAGAATTCAGCAGTGAAAACATCAGGACCTGGGATTTTCTTAGTTGGTAAGTTTTTAATTATGTTTTCAATTTCATTGAATGATATTGGGTTGTTCAGAATTTTTAAGTCTTTTTCATTCAACTTTGGCAATTCATACATATCTAGGAATCTGTCCATTTCTTCTGTGTTGTCCATCTTATTGGCATATAGGTTCTCATAGTAGGTATTGATGATCCTCTGGATTTCTGCTGGGTCTGTTGTCATTTCACCCTTTTCATTCCTAATCGCATGGATTTGGGGCTTTTCTTTCCTTTTTCTGATCAGGTTGGCTAAGGGTTTGTCAATTTTGTTGATTCTTTCAAAGAACCAGCTCTAGGCTTCATTGATTTTCTGTGTTGTTCTTAGTCTCCATTGCATTGATTTCTGCTCAGATCTTTATAATTTCCTCCCTTGTATGAGCTTTGGGTTGTCCTGGTCTTCTTTTTCTAGAAGCTTGAGGTTCAGTATCAGGTTGTTTAATTGGGCTGGCTCTGTTTTCCTAATGTGAGTATTCACTGCTATGAATTTCCCTCGTAAGACAGCTTTCGTTTTGTCCCGTAGATCCCTGTATGTTGTATTGTCATTGTCATTTAATTGAAGAAACTGTCTGATTTCTTCAAGTAAAAACAACGAAACAACCTGGAAAGATAGCAGGTGGCAGGGAAGAGGAGGAGGAATCCAGTTTGGGCTGCTTCTCAAAGCAGGCAACCTACTCACCGGCTACGACGGGTGGGTCAGGGAGAAGCCCCTGAATTCATTAGCCCTGGAACTGGCCTGCGGGCCTTGGACCCCTTCCTGGCTGCGCTGTGTTCTTGCCAGAAGGGTACAGAACCATCTGTCCCTCTGTCCCACGCTATACACCCTCCCTGCACCCTCCAGCATGGGGAAACTCCAGCTGGCTATGGCACAGGCGGTGCCACTTTGAAGGAGAAGTTCTACCTCTCTGTGGACGTTTCTGCCTGTGCAGGATCCTGCCAGTGGCAGGGTTCTGACTGAGCAGGATACAGTGGTTTTCACGTTTCCATGGACAGTATGCAGGGGTGTCTCTCCTTTCCCTAGAGAGCTGCTTCCTTCCTCCCTCCATCCCTCCTCCTCAGCAGCGGCAGCTGTTTTCTCCCTCCATCTGCAGAGGTACCCTTCCCTGAAGTTAATGATTGTCCTGTATGTAGCCATCAAACTTCTGGCCTCTGGGGTGATGAGCAGCCACAGAGCCTTGTGGTAGGAGCATACAAGATCCTTCCCAGGCCACCAGGTCCCCTGAGACTTCCCAGAGGCAGAGCTGAGCCAAGGTTTCCCAGTGCATGCAAGTCAAGTCTGATAGAAGAGAGATCTGGGACCCTTAGTTATTAAATGAATGCATATGTCTGAAGGGGCCCAGCCAGGTACCAAATATAGGCTAGACCTGGGAGGAAGCAGCAGAGCTATTGGTCCTCCTGTGGGGACACAGTAGGGTGGCAGGTCTCCTGTGGCTTAGTAGAGGGACCACGTGCTCCTTGATGGGGTTGAAGGACTTGCCCCCTGCTGAGTGGCATTTGAAATGTGTGGCATTTCTGCTTTTGTAATAAGTAAAATGCTGTTTGTTAGCTTTAAAAGAAGAAGGCAGGGAGAGCCTTTCAAAATCCCAGCCTCCCCAGGGGAGCTTCAATTTGTTTTATCTTTAAAGAGTTCTGTCTCTCTGTGTCCAGCACATTGTTAGTGAGCAGACAGACATTTACTTCCGGAATACTCCATGATGATGGTCTTGAAGTCTAACCAGTGATGCAGAGGAGACCAGTAAGGATTAGAGAATGTGGCCTCCTTACATAAAGATGTAAATCTTCTATTATAGGAATGTAGGTTTCTTCCCCAGAGGCCTAGAAGCAGTTAATTTTTGGTAATAACTTGGTTGTGGAACTGCATGCCAAGCAACCCATTTTTAATACCGATTTCTGAGTCGCTCACATGTTCTCTTGTGCATTTGTTCATGTGTTAAACAGGGCTGAGCACACTAAGTCTAGGTTGAACCTTGGGGGAGGTCCCAGAGGTACTGTAATAAGTAGGACCTTGCCGCTCCTCCAACTGACGCAGCAGTAAAAGCCTGCAGGGTAGAGAGGGTTGACACAGTAGCTCGCCTTGCGCCCCTAGCAGTCACACTTAGGCAGACTCTGGTGTTTTCTCTAAAGTCCTTTTGGCTTTCCAAGCAGATGGTCTCATTGCAACTATTGCAGCTCAGTGGGCATACCTGTGTTCCAGTAAAACTTTATTAACAACCACAAAGAAAGAAGTTGGATAGATTTGGCCCATGGGCCAGAGTTTGCTGGCTGTTGGAGTCAAACCTTGTTTGAAAAGGTTACTGTGGGGTTTCTACCTTAAAAAATATAGCTGTGGCCAGGCATGGTAGTGCAGACCTCTGATCCCAGCACTCAGGAGGCTGAGGCAGGAAGATTACTAGAGCTGGAAGCCAGCCTGAGTTGCATGGTGAGTTGAAGGCAAGCATGGCCTTCATAGTGAAACACTGTCTCAAAAAAAAAGAAAGAAAGAAATATAACTGTATGTGGCTTACTGTTTGATTAGCCCAGAGTCTGTGATGTTAGAAGCTAGCTTTTGAAAATTGAAAATTGTTAAGCCAGAGGTCACAGTTGTATCACTTTTGTAACCAGTTTTATTTCTAACTTTCCCGTATTTTGGGTGTTCTTTCTTCCACTGATTCTGCATTGACTCATACTGTCCTCCCTCACTGATCACACACATTGTACGGGTATGCATCGCAGTTTAAATGCCTGCTTTGATGGGTATTGTCACCACTGTATGGAAGTGGGTAGAAAATGGCCTGATAACACGGATCAGGGTATCACATCCTGGTAGCTATAGGCAGAGTGAGGGAAAAGGGGCTACTGTTCACAGAGACTTCTCAAAGATGCCTGCTGGTACCTCAAGAAAGGTGGAAGAGGCAAGGGGACAGGTGTTTGTGACCATGTGATGCCTTCAAATGAGGACCTACCAGGATTGCCGAGGAAGCAGCAGGCAGGGCCAGCCAGAGCCAGGTGGACCCACCTGAGCTGCCCAGGAACCTGGCCCCATTCAGACTGATGTCTTACAGAAGGGAGGCCAGCAGGATGGGAAGGACAGGGATGTCTGACCTTGGGCCAAGCTGCTGCCCTTCTCTGTTATCCTAATTGCTTTGGATCTAGGTCTGAATTGTGGAACATACGCAGCAAAATAGAAGGATGCAGGTACTAGACATTCATTCCCCAGTGGCAGGTTAGGGACCCATGATGGGATAGTGACAGTGCGGCCTCAGAAGACTGTCATCCAAAAAGGATGGGGATTCAAGGCCTCATTGCCCCTCAGCCCAGCAGCATAGCAGGCACTTCCCTGGATCTTTGCTGACATCCTGCCAGGCGTTCTTCTCTACTCTCCTGTGTACCCAGAGCCCTAGGGCACCTCCCTTGTTCCCATGGAGGGCATCTCAGTCTTGCCAGTCCCCTTCTGCTCCCCTCGCTCACATAGGAGAAACACCATGAAGCCAGAGCCAGTGCTTTGACCAGCGCTGACCCTGCAGCAGCTCAGGGGGCCAAGAGCACACCCGGTCACATGGTGCCACAATATACACAGGGTCTGGGAAGCCTGACCCCTGTGAGTGTGTCCAGGGCCAGGGAGGCAGACAGACAGACTGAAGTGAACACACCAGGCATAGCAGCCAGGGCAATGGGCCAGGAGCACCCTCCAGAGCCCCGACACCCAGGACCCCAGCCTTCCTCCAGGGGAGAAGTCAGAAAGGTGGGCCAGAGGGTGAGAAGAGGCCAAGAAAAGAAGTTGCTTTGCAGAGGTAAACAAGCATCCACAGTCAGACCTTAGAGGCTTGAGGCATAAATTAAACTTGCCTGGCATCCGCTTCCCCCTTACGCAAGTACAGAGAAGCTAGGAAATAAAAAGCACACTAGTGGGCCCCAGAGACCAGGATGTGAGTGCGGTGCTGAGAACAGGCTGGCAGCAGCACGAGGGTGCTCTCCCCTCTGCCTCCAGCTGCTCAGACTGTGCAGCACCTTCACCCCGAGGTCCAGTTCAGCTGCCTTACTTCTTGAGAATCTGCAGCTGCTTCCTACCTACTCTGACCTCCAGATCTTTCTCTGCTGTTTTTGGCCAGCATCTCACATTTTATTTTAATGGGTATTTTTTAACTGAGGTGAAATTCACATAGTATAAAATCCACCTTTTTTTTTTTTCTTTTTGTACCGGGGATCGAACTTGGGTCCCTGTACTTGCAGGGCAGGCAGTGGAACTGCTGAGCTAGATCCCTGGCCCACAATCCACCATTTTAAAGAGTACAGTTCACAAGTTAGGATATCCACTACCTCTAACCAGTTCTAAAACATTGTTGTCACCCTAAAAGAAGTCCAATACCTGATAGCTGCTCCGCACCCTTCCCTCTCCCCAGCCCCTGGCAGCCATGGCTCTGCATCCTGTCTCTATGGAAGGGACCTTCTGGATATCTCATAAAGGGAATTGTATGGCACACACGTAGACTTCCGGCTCTGGCTTCTTTCACTCAGCAGAATGTTTTGAGGTCCATCCACGTGATGGCCTGTGTCCACGAGCTGTTCTTCTCTGTGGCCCGTTGTGTAGACTATGTGTGTCTGTAACCAGTGGACATTTGACTGCATCCACCTTTTGGCTATGGACCTTGGTGTACAGGAGTTTGCTCATGACCCTGTTTTTAGTTCTGGGTTTGTACTAGATGTGGAAAAGCAAGGTTCTATGGGATTCTAGTTCATTGAGTTATGATCTAGTTCATTGACGAGCCATCAGCTACTTTCCTGGTTTTAGTTTAAAGTATTTAGAGCTTCCCACTTTGCTTTCTTCATTCTTCAGGAAGCAGCCGCCTACTATCCCCTCTCCAGCTCTGCAGTTTGCCAAGGTCCTCCTGATTTCTCAGGCCTCCCACCATGACTTGGCTGCCTGCAGACTGAATGAGCTTGACTCCTGTTCTGTCATTGAAGTCACTTATAAAGGGTCAAATGCAAGAGCCCTGGCTGATCCTAGCTTGACCTCAGTTTGTTTGGCCCCATATACTCTGTCCCCTGGGTCCCCCAGTACCATGCAGCCTCTCTCAGCCTGGAGTGTTCCTGCTGCGGGGATATCATCTGAGTAGAGGAATGCTCAGGGCCTTCTGGCTGGCCTGAGGCCATGGTGTCTCCCTTGTGCTCTCTGGCTGGGACACACCGGGTGGCATCAGCAAAGTGGAACCAGGGGTACGGCCGTATAGGCGTGAGCAGGAGAAGCCATGTCAGGCAGGTCTCAGTAACAGGAAACCACAAGGCAGAGAGAGAGGTGAGGCTGGGGTCAGGGGCCACCGGAAGTGGAAATGTCTTTTGGGCAGGTGGACAGGGCATGGTGGTCACAGAAGGGAATGAAAGGAACAAAACCACCAAAAGACATTTGGCAAGTCCTGAGGTTTGGGAGAGGTAGTTGCTTGGGGTGCACAGAGGCCACCCCAGGGGCCTTCTATGGCAGACGGGGAGAGAACAGATTGCTCTTCTCAGGTCAGCTCTGCAGAAAGCTTTGTCCTTCTCTGTATGAGACCTTCCTTATCCACAGCCAGCAGGGAGTCCTGCAGTTGAACTTGGGGGAGAGTATATGGGGCAGATGTGGGGAGAGAAGAAGCCCCTGTGGTGGAAGCAGATCCCAAGTCAATGTGCCTGTGCCCATGGCTTTGTCACTGTCCCATGTGGGATCCAGCGGAATCTCTCTGTGCCTCTCTAAGTCCTTACCTGTCAAGTGGGAGGAAGGACAAGCCAGTGGTCTGTGAGCCCCAGAGACACTCTCAGGTCCCGCCCTTGTTTGGCCCAGTCTTGACTGAGCTTTGCACTAAACCACGCCCCCCCAGACTGGTGGTGAGAAGACCAAGAGCCTGTATCTCCAAGGCACAGAAGGGTCTGTGCAGGACCCAGCCCACCACCACGCCCCAGAGGGTGCACCGGGGCAGCCTCAGTCCCCGAAGTGTGTCCAGCCAGCCTCAGGCTCCTTCTCCACAGGTTGGTGCCATCGGTGACGAGGAGGAATGGGTCTGCCTCTACGAGGAGGAGGACGAGCCCGATGCCCAGACTCTGGAAATCCCAAACCTCACGCCCTACACCCACTACAGGTGAGAGCATCCTGAGCAGGTGGCTTCTGTTGGCCAGAACAAACCCAGTTGTGCGTGTAAATTAGAAGTTCCCAAGTAGCAATCAAGAGTAAACCAAAACCTTAAGGAGCAGGCAGGACACACAGTTGAGTTTGATCATGTTATTTCCACCAGCACTAGACTGCAGAGTATCCTATAGAAAGGGCTCTCGGTTGTATTCAGAGCCAAGCAGGCTGTGGAGATGTGGCGCTTTTCTTTACTGAGCTGTCCAACGTCTTGGGGCCATTAACATGCTGTGTGCAAACAAGGCAGATGTCCTAGGAATATCCTTCTGCCTCCCTCTGCCTGGACCCAGGCATTGCTAGTTTCACCAATCAAGCACTTAACATGCCATTTAACCTTTTGCTTCTTGATCCTGAAACTTATCCAAGCAGTAAATCCTTGGCCTTAACAAAGGGTAAAGTGATCATGAGCTGTTAGTGATGTTATAACTTCCCGTAAGAACACTGAAAGAGATGAAATTTCCAGTTATCACCAGATGTTGAGTTTGATAATGTCATTGTTCTGCCAGGATGGATACATTTCATGAGATCAGGGAATGAAAGAATAAGAATTACTAATTCAGGGAGTAAAAGGTGAAGCACATTTTCTCAGTACAATATCAAAGCTAGAGTTTAAAAAAAACCAATAAGAGGCACGTTTCAGCATGTATTCATTTTAACATCTTTTCTAAGCTTAAGAGCAGATGAATCAGACATATTACACTCATTTTTAGAGAAAAACACTAGCTTAAAATGAGCTGCTGGGATTCAAGACTTGCCATGTGAAATTATCCAAAAGTAAAAAATTATTCCAAAGATCGGAAACTGTGATTAGAGATCACTGTCCCTATGTTAAATTCCTATAAACTTAAGGAACCTCTGTAATAAGTATGAGTTTCAGCACTTGGGATTTTTATTGTATATAAATTCAATTCAAATAATTATAGATATAAATAGAACAGAGACAAAACAGTAAAAGCATGAATGCACACCTTGAAAAACACCCATCCCCACCTCCCCTTGTAGATATAGAAACAGAGAGATCTGATTTGCTGGAAGTCGGGGGTCCTAGGGAGGATTCTGGCCATTGCTCTGCCTCTGGAACCAACAGAGAGTGGATGTGGGATGCCTTGGGTCACTAAAAGGGCTCTGGATTTTCAAACTGTCCTTTAGTAACAGCATTGTAACACTTAGTTCTGTTGAATAACACTTGAACCTTAATCCCTAAGCCACTTCTTATACTAGGACCAGCCAATAGCAGCCAATGACGTGGGTGTCTGGCCATCTGCCCTATCCAGTTATGGGTCACTTGGGAATTTAATCTTGTTGAGTTGAAAACATTTACCCTGCTTTGAAAGTGGTTCAGAAAAAGGGCTGGCCAAATGATTTGCATTTTAAATGAAACCAGGTAGGAAGAGTGTGTCCTTGATCTATGGCCTTTGTGATATAGGTAAACACCTGCCCAAGCCCTTCTCTGAGAAGTGGTCCTGGGTGAAGTATTGTATGTTATTGCCTTTTGCTTTGGGGTGACTCTTGTCAGTGGCTTCTCCCCTAGATTTCGAATGCGGCAAGTAAACATCGTTGGTTCCAGCCCCTTCAGCCAGTCGTCCCGTGTCATCCAGACCCTGCAGGCCCCACCCGATGTGGCTCCCACCAGCATCACTGTGCGGACAGCCAGTGAGACCAGCCTGCGTCTGCGCTGGGTGGTAAGTTAGGATCTGGAAGAGGGCTGCGGGGCCGTGTCCTGTAGAGGCTATGGCTTGCCAGGAAATTCAGAGCTTAGCTATTCCTTAGTCGTGTCTTTTCTTCATCCAAACACATTGCAATTACACATTGCAATTACACATTGCAATTTTAGTGTAGGATCTAGAGCAGCCCAGGATATCACGTTAATTACCAGCATTCCTCCCTCTCTTCTTGGGGTGGGGGCTGCTCTTCAGAAAGGAACACAGACCTATATGTCTTTAAGCTCTGTCAACACAGAACCAATACTTGATAGTATTTCTAAGAGAGCCAGCCTGGTGTTTAATCAGAGAATTTTCCACAAAATTAAGGCAAAATGTATTAAAAGAAATTATGTCCAGCCCATGACTAACAGGGTTTCATTTAATTAGCAGAAGAAAAATTTGAAAGAAAAATAGAATAAGGGTCTAAGGATATCTTCCAAGAAAATGCTTTTGGTGGAATGGCTCTGTAAGACACACCTGTCCTTTAAGACCTAGAAAGGCGACCGTGTTGAGGTATCAGCTCTTCACAGACTGTCATTCATTGCCAGCCCCTGCCCGATTCCCAGTACAATGGGAACCCAGAGTCCGTGGGTTACCGGGTGAAGTACTGGCGCTTAGACCTCCCATTTGCTGCACTGGCCCAAGTTGTCAACAACCGGCTGGAGAGGGAGCTCACCATCGAGGAGCTGGAAGAGTGGACGGAGTATGAGCTGCAGATGCAAGCCTTCAATGCCATCGGAGCTGGGCCCTGGAGCGAGGTGGTGCGCGGCCGCACACGAGAGTCAGGTGAGAGGAGGCCAGGGCTGGTCCCGAAGACAGCCTGCTTCTCACTGGAGGTGGGGCATGCTAAACCTGAGTCCCCACATTGCAAGCCGGTGACATCGTGTCGGCATGTCCCATTTGTGTCTGTGTGGTGCGCTCCTGCCCACTGGCTAGGCCAGGTGTGCCTACCACATAGCTCTTGCTAGACCAGCCTCAGGAGAAGTTCAGGTGAAACGCCACTGGGGCACAAGCCATTTGTTTGAAGTTGGTGATGAATTCTAACAGGCTGGACTCATTACGACTTTTTAAGTTAGGGATAATTTTGCTATCAGTGATGAAAAGGAGGCACACAGAAAGATCCGATGGGGAATCTTTAACCTGTAATGTGTCCAGGCTCTCCTCTTCAGAAATCAATATGGATAGTATGTTCAGTGATTTGCTGCAGTAACAGATGGATCCCCAAATAGAAGTTGATTTCTCAACCTTCAGTGCAGCCTGAGGTGGGTGTCCTGATGGGTGAGTGGACCTCTTCCAGGAAGTGACTCAATGACCTAGACTTTGCTGTACCATGGGATTAGTCACCATCTGTTCCCAGAGGAAAGAGAAAGAGCAAAGGGGCATATGTCCCTCTGAAAACCTGTAAAGAAATGTCCTGCTCACCCTGCTCTTCTCCTTTAGGCTTGGTCACAGGATACTGCTGATGGCCAGGGAGCAAACAACAAGTATCTTTGGGCAACACCAAGTAGTCTGTGCTGCAGTATGCTGATGACAAGCCTGTTCCCTCATCTTCTAGGGTTTACAGGGGAACTTTAGCCAGTTTCAGCATCTCTGCAACTTTCATTGGTACAAATGCAATTGCAAGGGCGCGGCAACACTCTGCAAAGACTGTAACAGGGATCAGCCTTCTGCCCAGTTCACATTGGCAAGGTGGTCTGACAAGGAAGGGGTCAGATACCCCCTCCCACCCTTGACAGATGTCACAGCATGGACTTGACACATGGAGGAGTTGTTCATTCTAGACTGAGCAAGGCTGTTAGGAAGAGCCCTTAGAACAAACTCCGACGTGAGTCCACACAGGGTGAGGGGAAGGTGTGACTCATATCAGAAGTCCAACGTGAAGATCCAGCCCCCACTGCTTCCCACAGGAAGTCTTCATCCATTTTCCTTATTCTCATCAAACGATTCTCTTTGCTAACTGTGTTAAGCCTCACTCTAGCTCCGTTAAAAACTCAGTGGTATTTCCTGAGCCTCATGTGAGAGTCCTCCCTGGAGGCTCCGAGGGGACACATCAGAGAGTTTGCCCTTCGACCTGAGGAGTGACAGGAGGGCAGCAAGAGGCCGTCTTTACCCAGAGCTCTGGAAAAGCCCAGGCCCACTCCCCACCCAGAACCTCCACATGCCATGACACCACGGGAAGAAGTCCCCTGTTGTGGCGGCAGTGGTTCAAAGTAGCAAAATTAATTAATTAAAAATGTAAGCATTGAAAACTACATTAGGAGATACTTAGAATCCAGTGTGACTTTGACAGGAAATAGTTAGAAGAATGAGTTGGGAAGGCAAAGTGTGTGCCAGTACCTTGAAGAAAAGTCTAGTCAGCCAGGTGGAGGGAGGTAGGGACACAGTGGGCATGTGCCTCCTGGCTTGGCTGGAGGTGGCTTTAGAACAGGCATCCTCGGGTTGAAGGCAGTTGGGAGGGAAAGAGGGACAGATGCCTGCCCCAGTGCTGAAAAAGGACACACAAAATGGGCAGGTGGTGCCATGGTGGCCGTGAGGTCGGTGAGGAGAGCTGCAGTGAGGAGGGGCCAGCCTGACGTGGCACCCTGCTGGCCAGACTGGCCCTCGCTCCCACTGCTTGTTGCCCAATGCCCACTGGGCCCTGTGTGGCTGTACCAGGTCACCCATGTGTCAGAATGCCAACCCCTCACCTCCCGGGGCCAGCTAGCAGGGTGCTGGTGGGTCTCCACACAGCTATGCAGTATAAGGACAGAGACCACTCCCTTGCATCACTGTGTGGGTACAGCCCAGGGAGCACCAGGAAGAGGCTCTTCTCATCCTCTTTACTCCCTCTTGCCAATGACAGACACCAGACAGGTCAGAGATGACCCTGCAACCCTAGGGACACGTTTAGGTTTCTAGAGCACCTTGGCTGCCATCTCCAAGCCAAAGCTCCCATGAGGCTTGTGGCTTTATTTCTTCCTCGTCTTCTCCTAGGAGGTGGTGAAGTAGGTGGAAGAGCTCCTCAACACAGGAGCGAGACACAGAACTACTATATCAGCATAGTGTGAGCCTAGGAACCCACTAACAAGAGCCACTGAAGACTCACTGGCGTGGTGACCAGTAGACCTCTGGGAGGAAAGGTGTTTAGAGAGGGGTTGCTGAAGCAAGGCAGGACTCACTTCCCACTGTAGATTCTATTAGGTCAAAGAGAGAAGGCTGAGCGTGCTGATACATGGCTTGTGACTGTGACCATGTCGGTTTTTAAAAAGCTCTGTTATCTTTAACATCTGAATCTTTGTGACAAAGAAAAGAACTTGAGAAATTTTAAGGGATAAATCCAGTAATAGGCAGACCTATTGAAGTTTTTTTTAATTTTTAAAAAAAATTTTGCTATATCCAACTAGAAAATTGTGGATAAAATATAATTTTTAATTTTACTTTATTGATGTACTTGGAAGGAAAACCGTGAAATCTAATAATGTGAGCTGCGTAAAGGGAACTGAAGGCTGAGAAGCAAGGGCTATTCCGGGCAGGTGGGGCAGCCAGTCCGTCCACATCCTGTAAGGACTTGGGATTTGTTGCCCTTGCAGAGTGGGAGGGTCACCCCCAGTCTGGGGTGTGGGTTGAGGCCCTGAACTCCTTGTGAAGACGAGGTTCTTCCATAGGGAGGCTAAAGGTACCTACCCACAGAGGTTGGCCGGCTGGCTGCCTAGACTGTGCACAGGGAAATTATCTCCAAGTCCTGTGCCTGGCTCAAGTTTGAGTTCTGGGTGTGCGCTCTATGAATGATCCTAGAAACTTCCAGAAGAGAAATAATGAGGAATTTAGTTCCAGAAACAAAAGCACAAGCAATAAATGAAAAAATAGACAAATCGGGGTTCATCAGAATGAAAATTTTGTGCTTCACAGAATACCATACAGAAAATGGAGAAAGAAAATGTTTTCTCATCATGTATCTAACTAGAGGCTTGTATCTAGAATACATAAAGGCTCCTTACTTCACAATGAAAAGACAAATGATTCAATTAAAAATCAGGCAAATGCCTGAATAGACATTTCCTCAGAGGAGACAGACAAATGGCTAATAAACACATGAAAAGATGCTCAGTATTATTAGCCATTACAGAAATGCAAATCAAAACCATAATGAGGTATCACTTCATAACCCTAAGACTGTTAAAGTAGAAAAAAAAAGGACAATAGCAAGTGTTGGTGAGGGCGTGGAGAAATTAGAACTTTACATGCCGCTGACGGGAATGTAACATGGTGCAGCCACTTTGGAAAGTAACTGGTGATTCTCAAAAGATCAAGCATAGAGTTCCCATATCGCACAGCAGATCCACTGCTAGGTACAAGGTATAATCAAAAATTATAGTTAATTTAAATTTTCTTTTTGAATTGATTATAGTAAAAGACATATTGTCATTAATGCCCTTCAAAATCTTCCCTCTCACTTCAAAAGCACTTACCCTATCATTCTTGCCACTTTCTTTTTGTTTGTTTGTTTTTTGAGACAGGGTCTCACTAAGTTGTCCAAGTTGGCTGAAACTAGCAGCAATCCTCCTGCCTCAGCCTCCTGAGTGCTGGGATGACAGATGTGTGCCACCACCACGCCCAGCTCATCACTTTCTGAAGTACTTCTAGAAGTCATCTCTCATAAATGCCTTTAGCTGTGCCGTCATGGCTGACTTGAGGTCCTGAACTGCTTCAGAATATTTACCATTCACAGTCATTCTGATGTTGGAGAAGAGCCAGAAGCTGCACAGTGCCAGATCTGGTGACTGAGGAAGATGAGGGCACATCATGATGCTTTTATTTGACACAAATTGCTGTATATATTTTGAGTTAATTCAGGATATTAAGGCAACCACTCCCAGAAGAGGGTGTGGGGCTTCTCTTGGGGGTGATGCTATGTTCTAAAATTCCTTGTGATAATGACTGCACAGCTCTGTGAATTATGGGCCATAAATAGGTGAATTCTATGATAGATGAATTGATACCACATGAAAGGTATTTTCTAAAGAAAAGCTCAGCCTTCTGTAGATTAACTTTATATAGATTAAGTGTCATTAAAATAAGTGTGCTTCATAGATTGTGCATTTTGCATGTGGGCAAAAGCCTTGATTGTCCTCACTGCCCATACCTTGTCACATCAACCCTTCTGAAATAGCTATGTGTCACACGCCAGTAGAGGACTGTCCTCTCCTCTAACATAGAATAAATAGAAAGGAAATGTAAAGGGAGGAAAGGCAAGGGATGGGAGGGGAGAGAACAGGAAGGGAAGCTAATTTCAGGTCAGACTTTGTGTGCAGCCAACAAAAGCAAATATAACTTCTCTCTGGACAAATATTGTCATAGCCAGGTTGTCATAGGTAAAAATCAAGCCCTTTCGATACTGAATCACAAGTATACATGCATGAGGAAATAGTCTGCCACAAGTAAACATGGACAGTTTTTTAAAAAGAAAAATCAAGGGCTTTGATTGGTCTGAAAGAGAATAAATAGTAAGTATCTTTTAAATTATCATAGTCTTGAATAATTAAAGGAAAGCATTAAAACTTTGAAGATTAAAAATACCATTTTTAAATTAGATTGACATTTGGAAAGAACCAAATAGAACCCAGGCATTGAAAATAAAAATCTATGATTGAAGCAAAAGCAGTTTAGATGCTGCTAAAGAGAGAATTACTAAATGGGAGGCTAGATCTGAGTTGATAACTCAACTACAGCACAAAAACATAAAGATTGAAAATAGAACAGAGATTAAATGACCAAGAATAGAGTGAGAGGATCTAATAGAACTCCAAAATAGAAAGGGGAGAAAATGTGCATAGATCTGCTGAGAAAGTCCAGAGTTGGTGAAAGACATTATCACTCTAAAGAAGCATGAATCCTGATAAATCCGCACCAAAATATATTATAGTACAACTATAAAATACTAAAGTCAAAGAGAAAGCTGTAAAAGCAGTTAGAACAAAAGATAGATAACCCAGAAAGGTAATTGCAACAATTTGACTTATGTAGTTTCTCAAGATATATAAAGCCAGAGGTTGGCTGAGTAACCATCGTGCAGCAGCTGAAAGAAAGGACTATCAATCTCAACTTTTGTACCCAGCTACACTATTTTTCAATGCTATCATCCAGAAAACAACAAAATTACATGGTATATAAAAATGAAGAAAATGTAATAAAAATGAAAACATTGTTTTAGTAATTTGCAAAGAATACTCTTTAAAAGCAGTAAAACAATGCAGAATTGCTGAGTTGGATCTATATGTTTCCTACAAATATTTCTAGCTATTGGAACCTATTTCTACAGTAGTTTTTTATTTTTTCTGGCTTTGTTCTCTCAGATAATCACATATCTCTTTCACAGTAACTCTGAGTTAACTTTCTCAAGCAGTTTTGTTTATTTTTGTAGAATAATGTTGAGGAATAGACTTCACAGCAAGAGGAGCATAGGGTATTTGGCTTTGTCTTAAGTTAACTGCCTCATGTGTATCTGGAAGGAAACTGTAAGAAGCCCATGCAGAATGAACTATTGACTGAAGCGTGGTTGTGTTCATAGTTAATTCATTGAGAAGGTTTCTGAGCAAGAGGAAGAATCATTCTTGCAGCTGAAGTTTTGCTTTATGAGTCATCCTGTCCTTTTTTCTGAAGGTTATAACCTACAGAAAATTCATTTTTAGATTTACATCGAATCTTTTTGTTTAGTTAGAAACTGCAGTGCAACACATTTCTTTGGGAGAAAGGGAAGAGTTTTGGTTCAAGTATTTTCATCACAAATTAAACAACTGTGTTATTGATCCTCAATATATGGAGTATTCAGTTTTCAGACATGTTTAGTGCTTTCATTATGGGCTTCTCGGGACCCCTTTTGAGTTGATCTCTCCTCCTTAGGTGCTGGTTCTCAATGTTAATTTTTTTGCTTTTTTGTTTTTCTAATTCTTTTATTGGTCAATTTTAGGTTTACAACACAATTATATTTCTCATTGGGAACTTGTACCTTTACATAATGCATCTTGGTTCTTATTTTTTCCCCATTACTAGCCCTCCCTTCACCCCCTCTACCCTTCCCTATTTACAGAGACTTTATTTCCATTTTTTCCATTTCTCAGCATTTTTCCTTTCCCTTCTTTCCTTTCCCCT
>NW_004624740.1:28800179-28928590 GCF_000247695.1 Heterocephalus glaber | reverse complement strand
TCCTCTCTAGATTTATTAATCATGTCTTGCACTAGGAGGGTCCAGGTGGTTGAGTATCACAGTGTTCCATCTCATTTCCCTTTGGGGTTGCTGTAGGTGACCTGGAAGTCTGGTTTTGAGACTTATTTACATGTTTTCTCATTTTGACTGGGAGGGGCGGGGGGGTACTGTTGGCATCTGCGTTGCTCACTCCTCTGAGCTGGGAGAGGTGGGACAGGGACCGGGAGTGGCGGTAGGGCTGGTGGCCTGAAAGTCCCTTCCTCTGGGCTGGGAGTGGTGGAACATTTGGTGGCCCAGAAGCCCCTTCCTCTGGACCAGGAGCAGTGGGATGCTGGCTCAGAAGCCCCTACCTCTGGGCTGGGAGCGGCAGGATGAATGGCAGCCCCAAAGCCCTTTCTTCTGGGCTGGGAGCAGCGGGAGGGATAGTTGCCAGGCATCCCCTTCCTCTGGACCAGGAGCAGTGGGACAGCAGCTCAGAAGCCCCTACCTCTGGGCAGGAGTTCTTTAAATGCTGAGGACTTGATTAGCTCCAGCACAGTGGTCTGATGGTCCAGTGTCCCTGTGTCTTTTTAGTCTGGAACCAGGTGGCTGTACAGAGAAGAGGCCAGAGGAGCGGGGTGAGGGTGGTCCAGTGGATTGCTGCCGGGATTCGGTGTTTTCAGTGCGACTGGCGACCTCGGGACCACATCTGCAGACCTATCTGTCTGCAGCGGGCTGATTCGGTGTTTTCAGCACAACTCTGGTTCTCAATGTTGACTCCAGCTGCACATACATGCCAAGGGAGATTCGAGTGCTCCTCCAATGCTGCAGGTCCTATAGGACTTCTGATCCTCCACCTTCTGGATGGAGTTTTGACAACCTCCTACCTGACAGCTCCTCCCTCTGATCCCCATTCCCCACCCAGTGCAGCGATTCTGACTTCTTGCTTCCCTTCCTCCTTGTAGCATCTAGTGCTCTCCATCCCCAGCACAGAAATCTATCTTGCATGGCCCAGCTCAGCATTTTATCTGGGGAAAGGAGAGATGAGCATGACAGTCACAGGGGCTGAACAGTGGAGCCAGTGGGCAGGGGAGGGGTTGGAGAGGGAGCTGAAGGGTAATCAAAGCTCCCAATCACTGTCCACATAAAAATCTCACATCAATGAAAACTGTAGTTCCCTGAAATCCTCGAAAAGATGGCTGGAAACATGGAGAGGACACCTTGAGCCACATTTAAATGATGTTTACAGTTTTGAACTACACTCTAAGGTTCCATGACATCTTATGATATATTATAGAGATAAATGAGGCTTCAAAAATCAAAAGAGGCTACATCTGGAGAAGCAATGAACTACACAGTGAGACTCCTGTAGAGGAGAGAAGAAAGGTGGAGAAGGAGAAAGTAAGCACTTGGAATGAGTTGTTGATGAAAGGGAGTTTCTAAGAAGTCTGAAAACTTAAGATGTTGGAAAAGAAGTTGAATCTTTCTCAAAATAGATGATGGATGAGATTTTTCTTTTTCAAATCTTAAGACAATACCTGGTAACCAAATGGCAGATTTTCTCTGATTAGAATTTGAATTAGCTGAAATTTTAATCCCAAACTCTGCCATTTTCTCTTTCTTCTCTAGCAGGCCACCTCACTCTCCCCGTGTGAGAAATTCAAGCATGTTCAAAGCACAGAGCCTGAGTTGCTAAAGTCACTAGATAGCTCTGGTTCTTTGGGTGCTGGCTGGCTCTCCAGTAGACAGATGTACCTATTACCTACCACATCTTCGAAAATCAGCAATCATTTCTGGATCTGTAGTGAGAATTGAGCACTTACAGCTTCAAAGGCTGACCTGCAGGAAGCAGTTCAAGGTCTGAGAGGTGGACCATTGGGTTGCCATGACAATGGCCTCTTTTTACAGGCACAGACAGGTTTTAGCACACAACACTAAAGTCATGGGCATAGAGTACATCTGGTATTCTCATTTTAATAAAGTCAGATAAATTCTAGCTTTACTTTTCTTTAATGATAGTGACTCCTTTAATTCCAGTTGTTTCCAAGTACTGGCTTATTACTCTTTTCTAATATAATAAACATGTGTGTAAGCCATTTCCTTGCAACAGCTGCAGAGGCATTAAGATGCCCAGGTAGCGCCCTTGTAGGCTGGGGAAGCCTGCGTGAGTCACAGGAGCCATAGCTGAAAGGCATCTGGGATGAACATCCTTCCTCTTCAGAGAAGTGAATACACTGGAAATTATCAATATTCCTTCTGTGTGACATATCTGCTCAAACACATGGATATTCATTTGTTGAGTAACCAACAGAATGAATGATTCTCACCTGACATATTTGGGAAGAAGATTATCTGTTAGGTTGGGCTGACCAGGATTCTTTCCTTCCAGTATATAACCAGGGTTGCTGCAGCTGTCCTAGCAGGTGAGAACAGGTACCTTTTCTCTGTCATGGAAACACTCACTGCCCTACCCCAAAGGTAGTCTGATGCCAATGGGCCAAGGAGAGGGCCCAAGGTGGGTGCCACCATGCTGTGGCTTGCTTGAGATCTTCCTCTTTCCTTACCCCACCCCACAGAAACAACTGGCAGTGGTCAAACTTGCCAAATTTCTAGACTTTTATGCATTCTGTCATAAAAAAGATGTTAGTGTTTTAGCAGAGTACCCCAAAGTGGGTGACTGAAATGATGGAGATGTATTTTCTCACTGTTCCGGAGGCCAGAGTCTGAGGCCCAGGGTCCAAAAGTACCAGGAAGGCTCCACCCCAGCCCCTTTCCAGTCTCTGCTCATCCTTCACCCATGGCAGCAGCTCTCTTATCTTCCCATGAAGTTGTCCCTGTGTTCATCTGTCCCCAAATTACCCCATTCCATAAAGACACTGGTCAGTTAGATTAGAGCTATAGCCTACTCCATGACTGCATCTCAACTGTCATGTTTTCAAGTGTATCACATTTTGAGGTACCTGGGGTTGGAACTCCAACATAGGAATTTAGAGAACCACAAGATTCAGCTTCTGACAAAGGCCAGTGCATTTTGACATAAGCGTGGAGCAATCCCATGGCCAAGAGCGGCATTACACTGCAGACCCACAATCCTGTCCATACCAGGGCTAATGGAGCTGCCCTCAGAGCCTCTGCAAGAAGGGCTAGGTGAGTGAGTGATTGAATGAACAGGTCCGGGGAGAGAGTCAGGAAAACCCCCGGGAGTGGACTCGAGGAGCCCGCTGTCAGGGAGCCCTGTAGGCTGTGCTTTCCACTCCCAACAATACTTTCATCCTCCAGGGCCGGAGCTTACAGTACCATCATTTCTATGTCTTCAGAACTAATGCTGCAGATTGTCTGCTGAGTCAAAGTGTTGGGCACCAGGAAAGGGAGCACTGGGCTATCAAACCCACTGTGAGACACAGTGAACTTCAAGCGTGCCTCCTCCTCGTCGCCCTGGTGTAGTGTGACCATAAGGCCCAGGCTCAGAGGCCCCTTTGCTCATGCCCTGTTATAGTAACTAGTGCATCCTCCGACTTCCTTAAGTACTTCCCCAGGTCCATTTTTTCCTGGCTGAGCTGCCTTTGAAGTGTAAATGGATCTATAAGAAAATTAGCAAAGCAATTGAGATTATCTAGAGTATAAAGTGCTTGTTTCTAAGGCTTCCCTGTCGCCTTTATACACTTTAGATCTGCATCCTGGCATACATCTCAAAACAATTAGTGACAACATAAACAGAGGAGAGATTGTGTAAAAGCTGAAACATGATCTGATGTGCACAAAGGCCAGGAATTGCATGGCTGGCTCTGCAGGCCATCCTGTCTCCCTGTCAGATATTCCTTTAGACAGAAAATGATGAGCCTCCTCCAGCCTCAGGCCTCCCATATGTAGGCAGGGTTAACAACACCTGCCTCACTGGATCACCAGGAGGATTCAATTTGATCAGGACTCTGAGGACCCCCAGTCCAGAGACAGCATATGACAGACCTCCCCTCCTGTTCTCTCTGAGTACATCATAACTTATCCCTCTGTCCAGTCCTCCTGTCCCCATCACTGAGAAGTCAGAGCTGTATCTGTCTGAGAGTGAGGTTTCCTATTTAAGATAAAAAACCTCCAGGGCCATGAGTTATCACAGAAGACAGACTAAGCGTATTTTCGTGCTGGGTGGACTCAGGTGAAATTGAGCTCTAAATACCCAGGATTTTTGGAATTCGTTGCTAATATTAAAGAGATTTACATATCTGTTATATTCCTGCAAGTTGAATCTGATTCCTACAAAATGCTCAGAATATATCACTATTTCAAGGACAACTTGATTATTTGAGTGAAAATTTTATTTATTTACTTATAGAAGCATTTTAGACTTTTGATGGTAATCAGTATAATTCATTCTTTGCAGTTCCTTCAGCTGCCCCTGAAAACGTATCTGCAGAGGCCGTCAGCTCTACCCAGATTTTACTGACATGGGCAGCCGTCCCTGAGCAGGACCAGAATGGGCTCATCCTGGGCTATAAGGTACGTGTTATGCAGCTGCATCTGTCCCTCCCCAGATCTGCAGCGCTGGCCGGGGACCTGATTTTTTACATCTCTTATCTAAGCCCGTTACAGTCTGGGAAGAAGGCATTGGTAGGACTTCTTTTCAGACACCCCCAAATTCTAAGGTGAGCTGGAAGTTGAATGTGGACTCGCACTGCCAAACTCAGGCTCTGGATCTACCCTCACTCGGCCAGATTCTCACTCTGCTCCTCTGTCTCCTCACTTGTAAAATGGAATAACAATAACAGCCACTACCCAGAGTCAGTTTGAAAATCAAGGGGTTATTTATGAAGTGCTCCCTGCTCATGCTAAGTGCTCGTAGCCATTTTTGTGTGTGTATTGTTCACATGTCCTCAACGCCCAGGGTAGTCAAAGGCAATGTTACCGTAAGCTGTCCCAGCTTCTCAGGGTTCCATCTTCCATGCACATCCTGGATGCTTTAAGACCCTGCTGCGTCCTGTGCACCGCTCAGTGGTGATGGGTGCTGTCCCTGTGCTCCACCCCTCTACTCAGCTCCACCAGGCAGCAGAAGGCACACCGTGGATTTGGCCAAGAAGGCCTTACTTCTCTGGTACTCTGCTCCATGATTGTGAGCAGGCCTCCTTTCTGCTTTTCTGCAGTTCAGATATTGATTATTTGATTACCCCAACCTGCTCTTCCTTCTTTCCTGGCAATTCTAATTGCTGCTTCTGGCTCCATGATACATAGCAGGCCGTCCTACATGACAATCCTGTGACAAATGGCAATCCCACAATATGTGGCAGTTCTACAATACGTAACAATGTGATATATGGACGCCCCACATGCGTGATCATGCCGTGGTATGGGGCAATGTCGTGGTCCTTGGCAGTCCTACTGAGCAGGCTCAGGGACAAAAATGCCATGCCACACTGCTGGGTCTTGGTGAAAAGTGCTTGTTGGCTACCTTCACACTCCTCCCTGATAGCCCGGTATCTCCGGCCTTCCAGATCACAGGTCATAGGAAGCAGCTCAGAGAGGGCGGGCTTGGAAGGAGGATGCAGGACCTAAGTGAGAGATGAGGGCCCGAAGGAGAACACCCTGGCTACTGCGCCTGCGGCCCGGAGAGGATGGACCTTGAGGCTCACATGAGAACCGACAGCCTTCCGGGGCAGGAATGAAGTTCCATGGACTGGGACACCAACTGGCTGCTGGCTGCTTTGCGGCAGCAGAATGTGCCTGAGTCCTTGTGTTAGTGGATGTGGTTGGCGCAGCCACATTTGAGTGTTTCAGACCTTGTAAACGGTGACCAGGCAGCCAACTCGCCAAGCTGTGGCTCTGTTAATTCAAGCCGCCCTTCTGGCGTATGGTCGCTTCATCATCATCTTCCTCCCCACACAGCAGCACACGCAAATTAGATTCTCAGGCCTTCGCCAAAGCTGCCCTTGGGAAGGAAAGCCAGGTGGCCACTCCCACAGGGGCCATTTCTAATACTCAGTGGGGCCGTAACCATCTGTGCTCGTGTGTCCATGCTTCAGATCCTGTACCGGGCCAAAGACCTGGATCCTGAGCCCAGAACGCACGTCGTTCGAGGGAACCACACTCAGTCTGTGCTGCTGGCTGGCCTGCGCAAGTTCGTGCTGTATGAGCTCCAGGTGCTGGCGTTCACCCGCATTGGGAATGGGGTCCCCAGCTCACCCCTCATCCTTGAGCGCACCAAAGATGATGGTATGTGTAGCGTCGGTGTCCACACTGGCCTCAACCCCACACACACCGGTTTGCTTTGCCAATCCAAACAATTTGGATTGCGGTCATTTTAAAAGTAATTTTCCAACCACTTCTTTTTTTCAGTTGAAGGAAACAAAACAAAATTGTTTTTCAGTCACTGAGCATTTATATGGCCAATTTCAGCCTGGAGTGGATTTTTACAGCCTGATTATGAAGCTATGCCGAATTTCAATCATAACTCTGCTGTGGGCAGTGCTGGGAAGAGGTGGGCTGGGCTGAGCCGCTCATTTTACGGTGTCTGCTCAAATTTGGCTAAAAGTCCCCTCTGGACAAACCAGCCCCAGTGCTCCTGGGACTTGTGGGTCTCACTGTTTTATCATGGGAGATAATCGCCAGTTCCTGTGTACAGAGCAGTGTGCCTGAGAGCTCCCCAGGTCCCTGGGCCCCTGTGGATTCCAGGCTAAGAGCACGTATGGCAGCTTTGTTTTTATGGAAGTCTAAATCATCAGAAAATATCTTTTTCCACTTTGCAGATGTCAAACCTTTAAAGGTTACCTCTTTTACATTTTCATTATTAAACAGAGTGTAATGAAGATGTCAGGGGAAAAATACTGATCTCCCCCACAACACCTACCTCGGGATCAAAGGCATCTGACAGAAGGGAAATGACTCTAGATTTCCTTAAGCATCTTTCTGAAGTCACCAATGAGTCCAGACACCCTCCACCCGCTGGGCAGGAACTGTTCTCTGTTGGTTCTTGGAAAGTGTGGGAGTTTCCTTCCCCAGCTCAGGGCCGCAGGGAGGGTAGGCACCCAACAGGGGAAAGAGGAAGTGGGCATCAACAGGGTTTTATGGAGAGGGGAAGCAGACATCACTTCATTGCCACCTGCATGACATTCTCATGTGCGGGCCATCTTAGAAACTGGTCCTCCACACTGGCTCCACCATCCTTGCTCTTCCTCAAAGGCACGTTGCTACTTAGTACAGCCATGCCGCCCCTCCCCCTCCCTTCTGTGTCATGCAGATGACCAGCCTCAGCATGGCCCAGATCAGTGCCTCCCATGTGTACCAACCCTGGGCCTCCTTCAGATATTTTTTTTTCCCCAAACGTAGATTTCATGACACACATTCAGTGTCACATTCATGACACTGTTTCAGCATAATACCCAGAGGCAGAATTCAGCCGCCTGAATGGCTGCTCCACGCACCACTGTTTCTGTATCATTGCTCCGTTCCCACTGCCTCTCACCAAGGAACTAGTACACAATTAGAGTCCAAGGTGAGGTCTCACTCTGCCACACACCACCTGGCCTATGCGCTTAAGCAAATATATTTCAGAAGGGCCACGGCTCTATTACTCAGTGGCTGTGCAATACAAGGCTGCTTTGTGAATTATTGGTGTGCCAAACTACCCAAAATAATTATTTTCTGCATTTGTGTGTATCAACTCTTCAGTGTTCAGGACAAGGCAGGAGGGGGGTGACATGCACAAGAGGAAAAGCACTGATGCCAGCATGCTGTTTCATCAGCAGCTGTGACTTCCATTCTGAGTGGAAGGGACTTGAGGCCACCTTGTCGGACACTGCTCTGCAGAGCTCATCCCCAGCAGAGAATCTGAGCTCAGAGTAGTGGGGTCTTTACTTCCAACTTGATGGACGCTCTGTTAGCTTCACAGGGTGCTATCTGTGCTCCCACTGTTCCTAGCATAGTTCATGAGCAATGCTTTCAGGACTTGGAAGATGGGCAGGATCCAAAATGACGTGATTTTCCAAAATTGGTAGGGAGCCACACAGAGCGGATTAGGTTCTAAAAGTCAGTTGTTCATTGGAGACTTGGACACGTTCCACTCTTGAACTGCATCTCACTGTGTTTCGCCACAGCCCCAGGCCCCCCAGTGAGGCTGGTGTTCCCCGAAGTGCGGCTCACCTCGGTGCGGATCGTATGGCAGCCCCCGGAGGAGCCCAATGGAGTGATTCTGGGTAAGGAGCAGAGGGGAGGAAAGGAGAAAATCACACTTGGATGCTTCCTTGTTTTTATTAGGTAGTTATGGGGGTAAAAACAAATCTTTGCACTAGAGTTTTTTGTGGGTGGGATGAAATTTACATTTTATTAACCTAGAATTTCTTCCATTTGTTCATAGTTCATGGCAACGCCCTTTGTAATGGGCCTTTGTCCACCATGTGTAGGAAGGAGCAGGCTATTTTCCCACAGATGATGCAGATCTGGGCCTTGTTCCCAAACTCCTGGGAACAGCCTTCTTCTGCTCTGAGGCTTGTACCTGGTCCTGCAGGGAAGCTGCTGGGGGCAAGTGTAAGCCTCAGAGTCCCAAGACTGTGTTCACATTGAACTTTTCACTCAGAGAAACAACTCTGATAACATTGATGAAAAGCTTTAATTTTTCCCAGCTCCCCAAAAGCAGCACATTATATGTTAAAATATCATCGATTCCTTTATTTATTTACCCTTTCACCAAGACAAATGGAGAACTCTGTGTGATAGACATTGTACGCATATGGGGAAGTGGGAATGGGTAAGACTTTTCCATCCTTGCAATGACCATGGCCCCATCAGGCAATGACACGAGTGACAAGACATTTACTGAATGCCCCACGAGTTGTTCATGGGATGAGGGTCTCAGTGGCAGAGTCTCATGGTGAAGTCAGCTTTTGAGCTGGGTCCTAAGGGGAAGTGGTTTCTGCAGGCCTGGAGGAAAGGAGGGGGCATCTGAACAGTCCCAGGCTGCACTGGGCTGGGCCAGGCCAGGACCTGCAGTGAGGGCCCTGCTGTGCCCTGGAGAGTGCGGCCCAGGCTAAAGTGGACACCTAAGGGTGTAAGAGCACCAGGTACAGAATATTGCTCCAGATCTAGGTCAGCATTCAGCTGTGACATTCACCCCATCCTGACACACAGAAGACCCTCATTCAGTTAACTTGTGTTCTAGATGATTCCTGCTGAAATCATAAATCTGACCTTACAAACAAGTCACCATTTTTACCTGCTTGTGATGTTGGAGTCTAGAATGTAGTTTGAAGAATGTGTTTTATTTTACTTTAAAAAGAAGTTTGAAGCCCTGTGCCGAGCACAGCAGGGAGTCATCTGAGGACTCTGGGCAGGAAAGTGACACAATCAGGTTTGTCTTCTGGGTGACAACTTTGGCAGCCAGGAGAAGGTGGCCTGAAAGGCAGATATTTATGGAGCAGTTGCTTCATTAAGTTGAGTCAGAGCGCTCCTGTGTCTCCCACCCAGGAAGGCTGTGGCCTGTTTTCGCTGTGACCTTCCTCTGTGGGATTCCTGGAGCTGCTAGGTAGAAAAATTTGCTATAAGTATGGGATTTCTGACTCAGAAGACCTTTGGACTCACAGGTGCTTGCTGCCCAAATCACAGTGAGCAGCCATGGGAATCCTTTTAGAGGGAGCATTTCAGGGAGCGTGGCCAGGGCAGGGAGGCCAACCCTCTGCACAGCACCTGGCACAGCCTCTTCCGGAATGAGCAGGGTTGAGTATCTGAGTAGCCAGGAGTCATCCCCAGCACACCATGACAAAACGGCAGACAGTTCCAGAGGTGGAGAATGTGGATTTTTGATCTGTTACAGTACGGGAGTCCCCAGAACTGTTCTCTGAGAAGAAGCAGCCCTCAGGACCTCCCAGCCACTCCTGCCAACACCATGCATGTATCCCAGCCACAGTGCTTGAAAGGTCGATCCTGACTTGTGACAGGCATGCATCCAGCTGTGCTGCCACCCGAGAAACCTGTGTTCTGATCTGTGTTGTGGTCCTCCTCACAAAGATGAGAGGTTCTGGCCTGGACCAGTTCTGGCTACAGAGACCCCTTCTGCAGGACCTCTGCTTCTCCTGTAAGATGTGTGCAGATGTCCTCTTGGCCCATTTTCTGCAGCTGTAATTAAATACCACATACTCAATAATTTATGAAAAATAAAGATTTACGTAGCTCAGGTTCACAGTGCTTCTATAATCAGGAAAACAAATGTTAGAGACATCCCAAAAAGTAAATGACAAGATTTAAAAATGAGCTGAGTCCCATTTAGACAGTGAGACCGGCTGCAAAGAGCTTCTAGCTTCTTCTGGTTCAAGAGAAATTATGGAATATTAAACACAATATTAAAGCTGGATTTATAAGAATTAAGGCTTGCTTGGGCTCCTGGGCTCTGCAAAGTGGAGTGAGGGCCTTATCATGGGCGACTCTGCAGATTTCCAAGGCAGCACAGGGCATCAAATTGTGAGGGGCATGTGTGAGAGAGAGGGCCAAATGGGCCTTGTTTTGTTTCAGACAGGGTCTCACTAAGTCACTGAGTTGCCCAGCCTGGACTTGAACCTGTGGTCCTCTAGCCTCAGCCTCCCGGGGTGCAGGCACCACCACACCCAGCCATACTGGCTTTTCTAACAGGCCCCTCTCCAGATGAACCATTAATCTGTGAATGGATTTCCCATTTACGACAGCAGGGCCCTCATCCTCTGATACAGGCCTCACCTGCTTCCACCTCTTCATACCTCACCAGGCCTGGTGGGGGGACCTTCACCCTGAGCTTTGTGGTGCACCTCCTCTCAACTACAGCTTTACTCACCCCTCCCTTCGTGAGTGTCCCTCTAGCCCCAGAGAGGGCACAGTGGGCGCTCTTCTTAGCACAGCACAACTCTCACTGTCCAGATGGGACTCAGCTCACTTGCAAACCTTATCATTTACTTTTCAGGGTGTCTTTAACATTTGTTTTTCTGATTTTGAAAGCATTCTAAAATTACATTCAGGCAACAATGACATACCAGTCCACATTAATCAGAACGGTCTGATGACATCAAGTAGGCACGAGGGTATGGGGGACTGGGACCCCCAGACACCCTGGCCAGGACTGTGGCCTAGGCAGCCCCTTGAGAGCAGTCTGGCTGTACCAGGGAAGGTAGTCATGGCCACACTCTCTGTCCCCGTCGATGTCCACTCCCAGGCCATATACCCAGGACTCCTCCACACGTACATAGAGCTCTCCACTGCAGGTCTGTTTAAAGGGCAAAGAAGAAAGCAGCCGTCATCCTCTGCAGTTTGTGGGGCACAGATATGGGGCTTCCTGCTGTGTTTCTCCTGGGTTTTATGCACTGTGTTCTGGATAGGCAGGGTGGGAGGGTGGGTGGGGTTTCAGACTGAGCAGCCACACTGGTGTTCAGACCTCAGCCTGCAGTTCACTTACTGAGTAAATTTAGGCAAGTCGCTTGGCATTCCTGTGCCTCAGTTTCCTGATCCCTCAGAGAGAAATAACACCATGCCTCCCTCATCAAATCAGATGGGCTACATATAGTCAGCACGTAGTAAATGTCAGTTCGTCACCTCCGGCCCGAGGCCCTGTGGACCGGGCTGGCTCACAGACCTCTGCACCGCCCCCAGTTCAGCCCAGTTCTGGTATTTTCTCCATGTGCCCCAGTGGTATGTTGTGCTGACTTGTTCTCTGTTGCTCTGGTTACTGAAGCCAGGGCTTCTTGCTGACAAGAGAGGAAATAAAACCTAGAAAGTTAATTTGGGCAATAAAATGATCCTGATGTGTACTGAGAAGCTCAAGTTTTAGTTTGCAGTCCATGGCGGGGAGGGGGGCGGTACTGAAAACCATAAAGTCCCATGTAAGGAGAAGATAATATTTAAATACTTTGAGCATCCCAACTGTGTCAAACAGATGCTTCATCAGATTGCATTGGGTCTACCTGTAAAGCAGAAAGAATCTCATTTAAGCCTGTGTTGTGGTAACGGCATTTAGTTGTAACAGATGTTGTTGGGGTAGCCTGTCACTGATATGTTATTACAGCCAGCACACTCAATTATAGATGCTGTAGGAAAGATGGGAAAACAATTTCTAAAAATTCAAGTTTTTGTCCATCGGGGAGAAAGGAAACCATCTCTTCGCACGACTCACTTTACATCTGGAGACCTTGAATCTATGTTCCCACCCTGACAGTGCGGCCTTCTGAGTGTATAAACACCTCTGCGGCTGGTGCTTTTGTAATCTATATCAAAACATGTTCTTGCATTTCCAAAAGAGATTAACAGCACAAAACACTGGCAGGTGCCTGGAGGGAAAAACACTTGGCTATTTGCGAAAATATTTTACTATAGAGAGCTTTTAGTGTTTAGAGCCTTCCTTAGGGGAATGCATGAAGCCACCTGAGTACGGTCATCCCTCTTCACTTGCCAGATTGCTCCTTGTGCCTGCTCCTCTAAGCACTCTGGATTCTTCCTCTGCCTTCACCTTGTCAGAAGGCCTCCTGCCTTCGCAGGGTCTGACATTTACTGAGGGTATGGGAACTCTACTGAGAATTAGGAGCTGAACTGACTATGACCCATGTCTGCATATTCTCATTTGGATCCACCATTGCATGTGTGTGGTCATATCGAATGTGACTCCGTTTGAGGGCTGCCCAGGGTCGTTTAGCTGCTTATGGGTTCCTTGACCTCTTCCGGGTGGTTGGCAGGGGTGTCACTGTCTACCAGTGGCAGATGAGGGGTCAGGTACACTGTGCTGGGCCAGTGGCATGGTTTGGAGTGCCTGAGGACTGGGGCAACTCTCAGGCTGGTGCTCTTTGTGTGCTGGGCAAGAGCGCTACCCATGCAAGATTTGCAGCCACCTTTAATGTCTGCACAAGATCCCAAAAGGGTGTGCCAGCTCTCTGGCATCAGGCTTCAAGAAAATGAGACCCTACAGCTTGCGGTCTGTGGCTGCATCTTCTTAGTGTCTCTTCTTTGTGTCTCCCACACTGGATGGTGGAAGGTGTCACATGCTGGCAGCACGTACCCCTTCTCTATCTAATTCTGTAGGTGTGTGGTGCTCCTCCATATCCAGGTATACGCAGAAACCCACATCAGCCTGGCACTCGGAATTTTTGGGGTTTTGTTTGTTTGTTTATTTGGTACCAGGAATCAAACTTGGATCCTTGCACTTGCGTGGGAGGCTGCGAAACCACTGAGCTAAGTCCCCAGCCCCTGCACTCGGTGTTGTTAATCTTCACTTTGGATCAATGCTCCCCGTGCTTGGCTTTGTTCCTTTGAATGTCTGTATATCATAATTCACGCATAACTTAAACACAGTGCCTCTCTCAGGACTCGCCGGACTCCTCCTACTGATTCGACTTCCCCATTCTTTCCTAGCACACACGGAAGCCCTCCAACCCTGCCTTGCTTAAACTCAGCGCGCTAATGCTTCTGCTCTGGCTGTGACCGTGATTACATAATCAGCCTTTTGTCCGCAAACGCTCTCATCTCTGAACACTATCTATCATCCTATTCTCTAAAAATGCAAGAACTATTACAGGGGCTGCCTCTTTTACTAAGCATGCACCAAAAAAGTCTTTTCTATTGTCTGTTGAATAAGATTTTAAACGTGTCAAAGTAAGATATAGGTATTATAATCTTTTTTTCAACAGACCACAGTAGAGAGACTAGAAATGATAGTATCTGTATTTAAAGAAAAATAATAAGAAGGTACATGCATAACCCAGCGGCTAAGGAATTTTCTCCCAGTAGCTCAGTGTGGGAACTGGATCAGAGATAGAAAATAATAACCCAGATTTCCTACAATTAGGCACAAATGACATTGCACCTTGCAGTTTACACACACTATGCACTGCAACTTCACCACAGCTGTAGCAGTGCTGGCAGCATTAGGACCACGCAAGGCAGGTCCAGACTGTGCAGTATAGCTGCCCTCGGTGTCCTCAGAGATGTGTGTCAGGACCCCTGCAGATACCAAAATCTGCAGATGCACAAGTCCCTTGAAGTACAATGGTGTCATATTTGGATATAACCTACACATATTCTCCTATGTGCTTTAAATCATCTGTAGAAGACTTGCAGTGTCTTAATACAGTGTAAATGCTATGTAAATAGTTGCGGTGCTGTATTACTTAGGGAATAATGACAAGGGGAAAAGTCTGTACATGTTCAGTGCAGACAGTTCTTTTTTCTGAATGTTTCCAACCCTTGGTTGAGTCCAAGATGCAGAACCCTCAGATACAGAGAGCCAGCTGTACTCAGCAGTCACTAAAAGCCACATTTCTGAAGGGAAAAGACACTTCCAATATATTATACAAAATAGAATACAAAAATCATGTTTGGAATGAAAAGTCTATTTTGTTTAAAATTTATGTGCATAGAAAAATGATTATGAAAGCCTTCTGAGATAGTAGCAGTGATCTGTGAGTGGGAAAGTGACCTTATTGTAGGTTCATGTCCCTCTTCCCTCTGACCTCAGCACTGGCCACCCCCGGCTGGCCGAGGGCCCACTCCCCAGCCTCTGGGCTCTGAACATTGTGCCAGATATTTAGGGAACCCCCTTGCCCTGAGTAGTTCTGAGCCAATGCTGCTTGGAGCCCGTGGGCAAATACTGTGGCTCTCTCCCCAGGATGAGGCCACCATCCCCAGTGGGTGGTGCCCGGCCTCAGGGACCACACGCTGTGTACCTTCCTCCCCATGTGGCTCACTGCCTCTCCCCTCTCTGCAGTCACCTCCCACATAAACCTCCTACTCTTGTCTCAGGGCATGCCTCAGAGGACCCACTAGAGGGTCATAGGTGGTTTATGTTTTATTGTTTTCTGCTTTTTTATATAACTTTTATAATAAGGAAGTAGATAATATATATGATATTTGGGGTATGGGTACTAGAGATTGAACCCAGGGCCTTCAAACTGAGCGGCATCCCCAGTCCTTTTATTTCTTGAAAGAGATTCTCACCAAGATGCTGAATTGCCCAGGCTGGTCTTGAACTTGTCATCCTCCTTGCCTCCGACTCCTACCTTGCCAGGAATGCAGACTCTATATGATCTTAAAAAGACAAGACTCGGGCAAGGGAAGGGGCTAAGGCACGGAGAGCTTTAGAACTGCCTCGGACATCGCTGTGCCGTCCAGCCTGGGCTGCCTCAGAGCGGGTGGAAAGGCTGTGCAGGGTGGAATGGCCCACCTCTCTGAACAGGGAGGTCACACCCTCCTCAAATGCTGCCTCTGGGAACTGGTTCAGTGCCTCATGCCAGGCCCATGCAGGTATAACTTCCAGAGTGTTCCTTGCCCCTGTGTCCCTTCCTCCCTAGGAGGGCCCACTGTACCTACCTTGTGCCTGGCCCACATGGACAGCTGACCCTTGTGAGCCTGTTTCCACCTCCTCTAGACTCAGCCCCTTTGCCTCTGGCCTCTGCCACAAAGTTCTAAGCTTGGGACCTCCTCAGCAGACCCTTTTCCAACACAGGTACTGGAAGGCTCTACAGGCAGCCTGGCTTCTTGGACCACTTTCTGGCCAGTTTGCGTCCCCAGTGAGAACTTGCACAAGCTAGATGTTCTGCTTTCCCGCTGTGCTGGAGTCAAGCCCATTGCCACAGTGGGGTATCACTGTCTCTGCCCTTTCTCCCACTTTCTCATCACCACCTTCAAAATCTCCTGCTGAGTGACTTTCTCCAAATCACCTGAGAGCAGGAAGGAGCTAAGTGTGGCAGCAAGGCATCCTGGCGAGCACAGGCTCTGACCCAGTGTTCATGTGATGCTCAGCCCCGCCTTCCTCACAGACAGGAGGCAGATGCTGTCTTCTACTCGTGGATACCACAGATCTACTCTGCTAGATGGAAAGTGCCAGAACCTAGAGGCCCCTCGTCAGTGGTGGCTGATGTCTCTGCTGTTAATGGCAGGCATGGAGACAGAGATCCTGTGGGGTTGGACTTGCCCAAGGAGAGCACAGACAAGGTCTCTGATCCCCTGTGATACAGCCAGGGGCTTCTAAGAGAGATACAGGGTCATATGCAACACATAACATGTGGCAGTGTGTCACCCAGAGCTGGCAAGAGACGTAGGATTGAGGGAGGGAAGGGGTGGAGCACAGTCACGTGACAGCAGCCAGCCTGGCCTAAGGCCGAGGGTCATCCTGGGGAGGACAGGAGAATGGTGGGGTGTAGAAAAGAGGATCCGGTGCAGCAAAGAAGGGCTAGTTCCCCCTTTGTCCTTAAACTCTCTGGTCCACAGAGATGTGCTGTTGAGTAAAATCTTCAGTTCATCAATAGATTAGTATCTCTAGCAACAGAATAATCTGAGCAGGGGTAAAATAATACAGATTAAAATACATCTGTGATCATATCTAGATCCTAGAAGTAAATAATACCTCAGTAATTCAGACTTTCACGTTGAAAGCCAATTCAGAATGTTATTAAGGAGTCTCAATCCCGTACCGCTCTGCAAAATGTGAAATAGCAAACTAGGAGCTAAGGCAGGCTGGCAGTGCCTATGGGAGGGCATGTTAATGGGCACGGGGTGCCTGGTGCCCTTCAGGATAACTGGCATGGGCAGGTCAAGCGTTGTCGGGTCAGTTCCACTTCCCTGCTGTCTGAGGTAGACATGTGCTTTTTCCAGCAGTGTGATCCTGCCTGGACCTGCAGTGTGCACAGAACAGGGTGCAGACCCCTGCCCCAGGCAGCATCTGTTTTTAATGCACTTAATTTGCACTTCTCTGGGGAGGCCTGTGTGTCCTGGTCCATGGGAATGGTGTTCAAGTGCCTGAATTCACTCACACTGTTTGCCCAGCGTTCTTGATGTGTTTTCAAACACTGTGTTTGATCACAGCCTTCTCAGGCATGTTTATGTATGCCAGTGCAGTCTCTGGGCTTGGTTAGAAAGCGTGATCGGTCTTTGCAAAAAGCCTGTCTTTAGTGTCTTTAGGTTCAAACTATGCATGTGGGAATGGCTGTGGGCCGTGATTGGTTGCTTTTGTGCTGGTTATAGAGTGACTGTGGTTGGGTGGAAGTTGGCCCATACCCAGGCTGGCACCTGCTGCTCTGTGAGGCCGGCTTCTGGCTGTGTGTAGATGTGACGATCCCATGTGGACAGGGTGCCTGTTTCCTCACTCTTGATCTCTTCAGAGAGCCACTTCAACCTCTGTGGAGCAGAGGTCACTCTGTACCTGCAGCCCTGACTGCATGGCACAGTGGGGCCCTCGAGTCATCTCAAAACAGACAGTCAGGTCGCTGGTGAGAGCCAGAGGCAGGCATATTGAGAAGGCTGGGGTGACTGGAGAACCCTGTTTCCTTCTCTCACAGCAGCTGGTGAGTCTTGGAAGACACAGTTCAGAGTGAAAAATAAGACAGTAGAGAGATAAGTGTGTTTAGATATACAAGGGCAAATACTAGGAGAAAAAAGCAGTAATCTATGAACCAAAATTAGGGGACAGAAAAGACAGGAGACAGGGATGGGAAGAAGGAGATGATGCTGATTTCACCGTCATTTACAGCAAGGCACCATGAAATGTTGTCAGAGGGAGTCAAGAGCTAGAAGAACCAAAGACAGGTGATGAACCTTCCAAAAGATCAGAAGGGAAAAGTCATAATCAGGCAAGCACATGGTAAGCAGAGATGCTAGGGAGAAAAGCCACATACAGGACAGGATGCCTGGTCTGCTGCAGAATACACAAAGGAATGAGGGCGTCGCCAGGTACCCTGGGGCACACCTCTGACCCAACACTCAGGAGGCTGAGGCAGGAGGATTGCAAATTTAAGGCTGACCTGAAATACATAGTGAGACCCTGTACCAGAGGGAAAAAAGGAAGAAAGAACGGACAAAATGTCTTCCCAAGCACTCTACTTCTGTGTTCTCAGATTATTCCCAGAAAGATGCCCAGGAAGCCATCAGTAGTGCCTGCCAAGGAGAGGGGCCTTGGGAGGTGTGAGATCAAAGGTGGAGAGGTGCTTTGCACTATTTACTTTGCACTAATTTTGAGCCATAGGAATGTAATATAATTCAAAACTCATAATAAAACGCTTTACTACAACACTTTAATGCCTTTCTTTAAAAGCAGTTTAAGTCTAGAGTTTTCTGAGATTAAATACTAATTCCATGTCCAGAGCTGCTGCTCCAGTTAAAAACGTCGAACTAGAACCAGATAGAATTAGAATTCAGTAGTTCTCCTGGCCCCAAAGAAACAGGAAATTGTTGGAATATATACTTCCTGAGGAATTGCCACTTAAGGCCTTAAGGCATCGTGAGGTGGAGGCTTGCTCCTGTTAGACAGTTGAGTGACAGAAGTTAACCATGTGCCCTGATCCTCAGGGGCCAGGCTAGGAACTTGAGTGTGTCTACCTGTGTCCTGTGCCACCCCTGGCAGGGGCACCCACCTATCCTGAGGCCACCTAAGGCTTTTGCAGAACTGTCACAGCCTCACTCCCTGGGAGGAGGACGAGCCTCAGAATAAAACTCCCTGGAGGCTGCATGAAAAATCACTCAGCGCTTGACAAAGAGGCCACCAGAATACCATGGTAAAGGGGCAGTTGGAAAATGGCACCTGCCAGCTGCAGGACTGTGAGCACTGGTTACTGTTACTATTTTGGAATCACATCAGACCCAAAAATGCTGCAGGCTGAGCCTGTGGCTGCACCAGGTTTTGGATCCCTGTCGGCTCTGTGAGGTGTTTCCTGCTGTCCCCACGCCCACTGAGAATTGGAGAAGGGGCACCATTTGTCCACAGAGTGGGGAATTAGCAAAGCCTGGGTTCCAGCCCAGCTGCTCTCTAGAACTCATGCCCTTCCCTCTAGGAGCACTGTTCCTGTTGGGAAATCTCATCAAGGGGGCTGTGGGACACAAGGGACTGTTCCCTTGCCAAAAGATGGGCACGAGTTGTTCTCTCTAAAGAGAGAGAGGCCTGGGGCTCCCATTGTCACCTCCAGCACTTCCCACTGCGCTGCTGGGGCTGCAGAAGGGACTATGGGGGCCCAGCAGGGTCCTCCCTGTCCCACAGCACACAGGATGCTCAGCTGTGGCACCTGCTGCTGCTGCTGCTGCGAGGTCTTCCTTGTCTTCAGAATGACAGGTGTCCAGGCATCTCTGAAGGCTCAAGCCTGGGTTCCGTGGGGCAGCGAGCTGCAGACTCCCACCCACATCACTGAGCTAACGACAGGAAGAAGGGAGAGCAGCCTGGGAGGAAGGCTGGCCAACCATTCCTAGACTTCTGAGAGAGTGGACAGGGACAAGCTCAGAGCCTGATACCCTTGCCAGAGGACTGAGGCCAGCTGGGCCACCTCCAGGAAGCCCCCGAGACCCTGGGTCCCTGCATATCAGAGGCTGAAGCGTGGCCGAGATGGTAACTTACCTGGGCATACAGATGGCATTGTGATGGGCATGCCATGCCAAAGCCTGTGTGGTGATGAGAGCAGTGCTGACCGTGACCTCTTGCCCAGGGCTATCAGGGCACACTCTGAGTGTGACCTCTGTGTGATTGTCCTGCCAGCCTCCATATGGCAGCTAGGAGAGGCTCTTTATATAGTCGGAGACACAACAGTATGGGAGCTGGAAGGATACCAGGCAGCCTGGTCACCCCAGGCCAGAGGTCAGGTGGGGAGAAGGAACACAGGGGGCAGAGGACCCTCACCCAGAGCAGAGACCCAGGCTGGTGTGTGAGCCAGCCTGTCAGTGTGCCAGGCAGCACTTGGTCCCCACAGGTGGCCCCTGAACAAGGGCTGCCTGCGATGGCATTGCTGGCAAGGCCTGGTCAGCTCTGCTCACTTGACTTCCCCCACTGCATCCCTCTTGTTTAAATTGAACAGTTGGGCTGTCATTAATTTTTCTGATCCCACAGTACCCTGTCCATTCTGGTTTTAATCAGTGTGGAAGCCCAGCAGCAGACCACACACTGTCTGTGAGCCCAGAGAAGGCCTGGCCTGGTGCGAGCATCCCAGGCTGGGTCTGAGAGCTGGCAAGGCCTCTTCAGATGCCCACGGCAGGCCTTGGAGTTCCCCAGTTGGAGGGGTTTGATCATTAATAATGTCTGATCAACTGTGAACCCTTAATAGTCAAGGAACTTTGAGAGACGCACAGAGCAGGCCCAGCCCTCCCTCAGCTGATTAAAAAGCACTGGGGGAGGCTTCTTTAAAGTGGAGCCTTCCTGAACTGGAGGAGCTGCTGGGGGGTGGATCGTGGGCAGTGAGAAAACAGGAAGAAGGAGAGATACGAAAAGGATGCCAGGCCCATGTGGCTGTTCCGCCCAACAGGCTGCACTGAGGTTGGCAAATGTTAAAGGACTTGGTCAGGGCTGGAACTGCCTGCTTCTGCCCAGAGGAAGAGAAGGGCACCATCACCTCATGGGCGGGGACAAGGGAGCAGAACAGCCATAGCCAAGGCCTCCCACAACCCTGCAGCAGGAGCAAGGACAGGGACTCTGGTGGCATCTCCCAGCACCAGGTCCTTGGGAAAGGTGGAACTGTTTCCACATCTTGTTTCTATGAAGAATGAAGAGTGAACCCAGTTTCCGAGGGGATTATGCTTAGGGGCCCCTCCGTTCATCACCTGAGTGTGTACCACCCAGCTGCTATGCTTGGGTTTCTGATCCAGCAGTCGCTGCGGGGCGATAGGCAGGCCTCACCCCAGGACCGCTGAGCAGTCTCCCTGTCTCTCCCATCCGGCCTCACCTACAGGGTACCAGATCGCCTACCGCCTGGCAAGCAGCCGCCCCGACACGTTCACCACTGTGGAGGTCGGTGCCACCGTGCGGCAGTTCACAGCCACCGAGCTGGCCCCAGAGTCTGCGTACGTCTTCAGGCTCTCCGCCAAAACCAGGCAGGGCTGGGGGGAGCCACTGGAGGCCACGGTCATCACCACTGAGAAGAGAGGTAAGCCCTCCATGCCAAACTGAATGTCACAGACAGCAGGCAGGGAGAGGTGGGGTGGACATGGGACGTGCGGCTGCCACTCTGGGCCCTCTGTGTCCACACAGTGGCTGGGAGGCTTGCAACTTCCTTCAGAGACACAGAAGAAACACACCGAACCAGGCACTGAGCTGGCCACATTATCATGTGGTGTCTACATAGCATAGTCTTTAGCCACTTCCTCCTCTCTCAGACAGGTGAGATTACCCAGGCTTAAAGATCAGAAGCATAGCTCAGGGAGGTTGTGTAACTGCCAGCGTTGCGCCGTCATATAAGCTTCCCAGACACATGCACTTGTTCTCTGATGTCCAAAACCATGTGCCCAGGGAGCAGGTGCCCAGGAGATGTCTTCTGTTTAGCTGCCCTCCTATGACTGCCTCAGGGTCCAGGAGCCTGGGGGGTGCTGTGTCTCAGTCCTGCGTCTCAGTCCTCTCTCACTGTAGCCCGTGGGGATACAGGGTGTTCCTGCCAATCTCACAGGAGCAGAAGCCAGACATTTATCAATCTGCCAGTTCCCACAGCTGGGAGGCTGAGGCTCTTCGGACCAGTCCCCCTGACCACAAGGCCAGCTCCACCCTCCAGTGTCTGCCTGCAGTCTCAGGCCTCACTCTAGAGCCTGCCCAGCAGCCCAGACTGTGCATGGTGACAGACCCAGGGCAGAGGAGGCCAGACGTGGATCCCACACGGCTGATGGGAAACAGCACTTGGAGCTGTGTGACCTTGGGCAACTCTCCCTGCTCTGTGCCATGGCTCCAACATGCAATCTTGTGTGCAGCAGTCATCATGGTGCCCAGGATACCTAAGTGACTATCCATGTGGGCATCAGGGCTTCCTGGGAGCAAAGCTGGAATGATGTAAGTGCTCAATAAATGTGAACTGCTGTTACGGCCATGTTTATGACTTAAATGTTTTGTGTGTAGCACTGGGATTGAGCACAACTACGCTGCATCCCCAGCCCTTTTTATTTTCTGAGGTAGGGTCTCACTAAGTTGCCCAGGCTGGGCTTGAACTTGAGATCCTCCTGCCTCAGCCTCCCAGAGTGACTATTTTCATTATGAGATCTAGAATACACCATTTTAGGGAGTGAGGAGTTTACCTCAGAGTGCTTGAAAAACAGCTGTGGCCTTCCATCTAGAAGGGAAAGAGACTGACCCTGGGCCCCACCACATCCTGGTCACCTTGTTGGCCATGGCCACCCCCACATCCTTCTCTGGCTCTCACAGAGGTGCTCTGGGATTTTGCCAGTAGGGAAGCTGGTGTTCTCTAGGCTGAGCCCCACAAAGTCACTGCATGGCCACTGGGATGAAGGTGAGGCTGTGCATCCCCGAGGCCTGCTGGGGCATGAAAGGTTTGATCTAAGTCAGTCCCAAGTAGAAATACTCCCATGAACCCCATTGTGGATGGAGCAACACAGCCACCTGCACCTGCTCGCTCTGACGGCAGAGCCCACAGCCCCCCAGCCTGTACCCCATCCCCTGTGGGCCACTTGCTTCTTCAGGAGTTCGGATGGCCCAGCAGGCCCAGGGACCCTGTCCGTGGCTCAGGCACAGGGAGCTGAGAGGCTGCGGTCAGCAGTGTGTCCAACAGGAGCCCTGGGAGCAGGGGAGAGGCTGCAGGAGAAATCAGGCGGCACGATGCATGCCGGGGAAAGACTACTGATTAGGGCAGATCGAAGTGCTTCTCATAGACCCGTCACTGCAGGACCCACAATCAATTGCCGCTTTATTACACCCCACACATGTTAATCAGAATCAATAACCTTCATGATAAACAATTAAACAATTATTCCTCCCTCTGTGGAGTTGCTCTATTGAAATCAATGGGGTTCAGGAGCACAGTGATAGGCTGGTGATGCCCACTTGAGACCAGGGCCAGGCCTGGGCATTTGTACCCTGTACCCCAGCCTCAGTGCTGCGGACAGGACAGCCCCGCATTCATGACCCCCCTAAGAAGAGCTGTGTTGTAAAGACGTCTCGTGTTGTAAACTCAGACTGGCTGCAAGGAAGGGGGGATTCAGTGTTAATGGTGTGGAGAACCTAGGTCGGCGAGCACAAAGGAGGTGCAGGTGCTGGGAGGAGCCCTGAGCCCTGTGATGCCAGCTGTCGTTCAGAGCCTAGTACATGACAGGGGAGGCAGAGCCTCTGTGGGTATCACATCTGTCCACCTTCTAGCTCTGCTGCAGGAGCCTGCAAGATCCCCAAAAAGGTCTAAGCAGCCCAGCCAAAGTCTGCTGGGAGGCAGCTCCCTACTCTGAACCGAGACCTCACCTTTCAGTGTCTGACCCCCATGCAGCCTGCAGTCACAGGGGCAGCTGGACACATGGAAAGCAGCCTCTCTTACACCCACCCCTCTGTCTGTCCTTTTTGGTTGCAGAGCGGCCGGCCCCTCCCAGAGAGCTCCAGGTGCCCCAGGTGGAAGTGACTGCGCGCACCCTCCAGCTCCAGTGGGTCCCAGGCAGTGACGGAGCTTCCCCAATCCGGTACTTCACCGTGCAGGTCCGAGAGCTGCCTGGGGGCGAGTGGCAGACCTACTCCTCATCCATCAGCCATGAGGCCACAGCCTGCACCGTGGAGAGGTACTAAGGAGCCGGGCTGTGCCACACAGCAGCAGTAGTCAGGCTCAGTGTCCCTCAGAGATACCCACCAAACCACCCCTATCCCTAGCAACACTCTCCATGCCAGGAACCCCAGCCCTCCCCCACTAGCCTTGCAGACATGCACTGCACAGCTGGTTTGCACACACAGGCCCTAGGACTGGCAAGGTGTAGATGAGGGGCCAACCCTGGTCATGTGGGGTCAGGTGTCTCAGTCCCTCCTGACCCAGTGTCAGGGTTAGGGAGAGCAGAGAGGAAGGGGTGGGCATGGGAAAGGCTGGAGAGGAGCCCTTCTTTTTATATTCTCTCCCAAAGCAGTGGGGAGAAGCACATCCTGCCCAAGTACTGTTCATGACTGGTGATGGCTGATGAGGGGCTGGGAGAGGCCAGGCCACAAGGCCAGAATCGTCCCCCTCAACAAACACACGCACACTCCATTCAGTCATGTGTTCACCAGCTTAGCAGGTGCACAGCACTGAGGGGTTCTGCATGCATGGGCTCCTGGCTCCACACACCCTTGTCACAGCCCCTTCACAATGGAGCAAACAGGCTAGGAGAGGAATTCCACGCAGGCTTTTCCAGGCCCAGTGAATGTCTCGGTCTCTGGTCCCACCCAGGAAGCACCCGGGCATTTGGCTTCTTGTATGCCTGTTCTAAACCCCTGTTACCAAGCTGGCCCTGCAGGGGTGGGCAGGGCTCTGCACCTCAGAGGTCTTTCCATTGTGCTCAGGTGGCTTGCAGATGGTTAAAGCTTTCGGTCAGAACTTCATTGCTGTCATTATGATCATCACCATGGTCACTGTCATCACCTTGTCATTATACAAGGTGCCCTCTCCAGGGTGCTGTTCCAGGATGGTCCACCGAAGTCTGAAACCAGATAATACTGAGCCCTCTGCACACTGTGCTCTCCCAGACACACAGACCTGAGAGAAAGTCTGACTTATAAACTAGGCAGCAAAATAGACAGTCATAACAATACAGCATGCCGTGTGTTTAAAACTTACGAATCATTTATTTCTAGAACTTTCACTGAATACTTTCTGACACCAAGCAGAGCAAAACCATGAACAAAGGGCCACTGTAGAAGAACCTTCTGTCACTTACAAAACCATTCCCAGAGGTTGCTCCACAGCATCCGTAATAGCCCGGTGGAAATGTGGCCCAGAATTGTAGCATTGCCATTTTACAGATGAGGAGATCGAGGCAGAGATATCTTACATAACTTACATATGCCATGCGTCAGTTTCTCCAAATGGAAGACATAGTCCCCTAATCTGTGGCTGTGACATTCCTTGAGCCTGTGTTTCTGATGCTTGAAAGATACCAAGCACTTCTGGTAGCTGAGTTACAAGGGGCCACCATGCAGGGAAAAGCTGGGCATTTACAGCTCAGCCATGGGTCTTCCTGAGTAGCCATGAGGCCTCGGAAACACCTGTCACCATTGCCTGCTAAGCCTCAGCTCCTCATTGTGGAAGCTGGGGCTGGGGGAAGGATCTAGGGTACCTTCCAACCCGAGTCCCAGTCTGGCCTTGTCGTGACTCCAGCAAATGGGCAGCAACAGGCAGGACCATCCAGAATGTCAGACTTTTCCCTGGGTTCCTGCAAGCATCCTGCTGACCCTTTGAGGAATACCTGTGGAGCCTAGGCATGGTCCTCAGCCCTGCAGAGAGGAGCATTCTTGGCTGCAGCTGCCACCTACCTAGAGCCCCAGGATTCTCCTGGGTGGGCCCTAGAAGTCCGGTGACTGTGGCCAGGCCCCACCTCCCTTAGTAAACCTGGCTGGACTGCCCTGGGTGCTGATCTGAATTAGCAGTGTGCCCATAGATTAAATGACTTCACTCCTTTTTACCGTCAGAAAGAAAGAGGAGATCCAGCCAATTTTCCTGGAGCCTTCTGAGACTGCAGAAACTAATCGTGCACTTGGGACTCGGAGTTGTAAAGAAGAGGTCCGTGTTTCAGGACAGACAGTTTAATTTGGTGGCAAGGAGGCCATTGTCAATTTCCTAATGGGCCAGAACGAGGACAGATGCCTTCTCTGCCTGTCAATAGGACGTGTCACAGGCAGTCCCAAGGAAGCGGCATTTTGTGCCCTGTAGTGGTATAATCTCTCTTCTGCTTAATAATCCTGGCAGCTGGGCTGGGGATTTAGCTCAGTGGTTCCACCGCCTGCCTCGCAAACACAAGGTCCCGAGTTCAATCCCCGGTACCAAAAAGAAAAAATCCTGGCAGCTGTTTTACCTTTACCACTCAGGTGACATCTGTGAGTGGCCAAAAAGCATGGAGTGTTTAGCTGTCTAGATGTAGGGACTGTGGCTGTGTCTGCTGACAGAGGGCCCAGGCCAGAGGGGGAGCATGGGTTGAGACCTGTTCAGGCTTTGAGGGTATGAGACTGAGAACCTCCCATGGAAGGGCAGCAGGGAAGGGGGGTCACTGTGACTTTGGGGTGCACAGTGACCATGGGGCCCCCAGGATGGCTGTGCATCTGATGGGCCCTGCGCTTCCCCTGATCTCCAGTGAGGACAGGTGCGATGGATGGATCATAGCAGGAAGGCCAGAAGGGAAGCACCGCGTGAAACAGCAGGGGCCTGGCTAAAGCCAGCCTGCCAACCCTCGCTCCATCAGAGTCCATATTTCTTCTTCCCTGGGGTATTTAAAAACACAGACATTTAAAAATCAGGTGAATTTAGCCAAGAATATTACACAGGGGTTTCCACATTCTTTGTTCTTGGTGATGCAAATGATGAACTCTGAATCATTTCAATGCCTTCAAGATAAATGAATAAAAGAGGCAGCAGATAGCTTTTAAAATGTCTTAGGCTCATACATACATTGTCACCAAAATGAATGCATCGTACAGGCACTCTCTTTACTGACAAGGCTCTGTGTGGGGTTCTGAGGAAGAAACACTGCCAGCCAGAGCCCACCACATGCTCATGTGCGTTCCCTACCACACCGAGTGTGAATCCAGGCCAAGGCAGGGGCACACATGCTTCCTCAGTGCACCCAGCTCCTGACTTGGGAGCGCAGAAGCAAGTTTAGATAGTGAGCATCCGCATGATGCAGTCTGCTCGTTTCCTGAGTTTTGGGCGGTTAGAAGTAAGAGTCAGGTAGCAGGTGTCTTCTCAAAACTGTATTAAATCCATCTGGTTTCCGAGTTTGAAGAGCTGGATTTTGGAAGCCAAGGCATGCTCAATGTGCAAAGAGCAATGGTGGAGCAGGAGTGCTGCATCCTCCATCGCGACCTCCCAGGAGGGGCGAGGGTCAAGGAAAGTCTGCAGGAAGACTGGAGAGAAAGATTTAGCGATTGCCTCTACTGTGACAAGACCCCCTAGACTCCACAAGGTTGAGCTGTATAATTTAATTGGCACAACAGCCCTATTAGGTATGAGTGCTGTTATGTCATCTCCATTTTTTTGGATGAATACAATGAGACTGATAGAATGAAATGGGCCAGGCTTGGTGGTACACACCTGCAGTCCCGTATTCTGGGAGGCTGAGGCAAGAGGTTTGCAAGTTTGATTGAGCCCAGCCTGGACAACTTAGTGACTTAAGTGAAGCCTTGTCTCAAAAAAAAAAAAAAATTAAAGTCTAGAAATAGAGCTCAAAGTAAAGGCCCTGAGTTCAATCCCCAGTACTGTACCATAAAAAAAAAAATTGGGGGTGGGGGGGCTGAGGGTTTTAGCTCAGTGGTTCCGCCACCTGCCTCACAAGCGCAAGTTCCCGAGTTCCATCCCCGGTACCAAAAAAATAAAATTTTTTTTAAACCCTTGCCTGGTTAGTAATGACAGAGCCAGAATCTGAATTCTACTTGGCCAGCTCCAAAGCAGAGGCTTGAGCTGCCCAGGATAATGGCATCTGGGGGAATGGGAAGGGTCGAAGGTGAGTGTTTGGGATTGTTTGTTGCTTACCAGGTGTTCACTGAAATCCTGATCTGCCATAGGAGCACATATGCCAGGGATAGTAGGGTGGGCTGGAGGTGCCAGGGCCAGGAAGTCAGACAGTAGTCTGAGGGGGCCTTGCAGAGGATGGAGGTGCATGGGGGAGTGTGTACAGGATGCTACTGAGTTGGCCGAGAGCCAGGGAGGCTGGTGACTAGGACAGGGGCTACTGCCACCATTGTCACATGACTCTTCTGGCCTGTGAGGTGCTGCTCACTTGCATGGCCACGACTCAGAGGCTCACTTGTTTTCAGGGAGCTGCCATGGCTTCTTGCTGAGAGGATCTGCCTCACGCCAGTGGGTGAAGTGACCCGGCAGGACTCAGGTCTCTGCACCCAGCCCCATCTGTCTCAGACCCACGTGACGTGCACTCGCTGTGTACTGCCGTGTGCTCATCGAGCTTTGAACACACGTGGACAGTAGAGAAAGACCATCCTTCGGGAGCGTACAGTTCAGCCCCTGTCCCCAAATCATCCAGCACCACACACTGCTAAATGCACCACAAGTCTTTTCTGGAATATCCACTACGTGACAGGCTCACACGTCCAGGGCTGCGAAGCCCTGGCACCCTCATCCTGTTTATTCCTTCCTTCAACAGGGTGCTCAGCACTGATGGAGAAGATCAGAGTGGCCCGTTAACAAAGGGGAGGGACCAGCTATGATGGGGTGGCTCGGGTGACTTAGAGGCTGGTTGATCATTACCTCGGTTCTTACTCTACAGGGTGACTCCAGAGAAGTCCTCATCACTTGAGGCACAGTCTGGTCCCCAAAAGATGATTGTTCCTGCTTGGTGGGGGGAGGCAGACAAGGCTCTGCTGGAGTCCAAAATGACAGCAGCTTATAAGACAATGACTGGAGACCTTGAGGTGCCCTTTCCAGGGGGCCTGGAAGTCGAATGTCCCTGCAAATCTCTTATCTCGGTATCCTCAGTCTTGAAGGGGGATGAGATAGGCTAGGTACACGTGGGACTAAGACCTTCCTTAGATGATTGACCTGCTTACATGCAGAGCTGAGCAGCGATCTGACTCCCAAGTTTCAAGGTGATAAAAGAGATGCAAAATGAAGGCAGAGATGCAAGGCTTTATCCTGCTTTTTACTCATCGGCCCAAGGAAAGAGTTAACTTTTTTAGCAAAAGCAGCTGTTAAGTTCCCGACAACCTCAGAAGAAAACATAAATCATGCTTTTAATGAGTAACAGGCTAAGGGCCCAAGAGTTTGTCCCTCTCTGGTGACCCCAACAGCTTTATTTTCTCATCTAGTTTATTCCTGGAGAAGCTATGGCGAGCCATCCAGGCCTTAATGATGCATCTGGTTTGTGAGGGCAAAGGCAAAAGCATATGCCATACATTTGATGGGCAACAGGTCCGAGATGAGACCCAGGAATGCGCTGTCACTCTGCGACACTTCACTAGGAACAAGAGAGCAAGGCAGGATGCCAGGTCCCCCGGAGTCACATGTCTTCTTTCCTCTTTAGGCTGAGGCCCTTCACCTCCTACAAGCTGCGCCTGAAAGCCACCAATGACATTGGGGACAGCGACTTCAGTTCAGAGACTGAGGCGGTCACCACTCTGCAGGATGGTGAGCGAGCAGCCCTGAAGCCCAAGACTTGCTCCTGGGAGGGGCCCACTTTCATCCTGAGCCAGGAAGGAAGGGGTTGCCAGAGAGGTGGTGAGCAGCAGAATCTCATTAGTAACAGACAGCTTGGAGTATTCCCACACACCCCTCAATCGTAAATCAAGGCATCAAGGCCTTCCAAATGGAATAGGACTTTCTTTGATTGTCTTCCAAAGCCCCTATGTCCATTAGCATCCCAAAAATTGAATAATTGATAGGGTTGTTAAAAATAAATGTCAGTGGGTAGCTGGGTTTGAGAGGCTTCCCCCATTTTTTCTCATTTAAGAGGTGCTACATTTGAGAACAGCACAGGTAAGTGATGGAAGGCAGAGCCCCTCAAAGCACCAGGTGGATTTTATGTCCCATCCTACCTCAGAGCCGCTGGGCCTGAAGATTCATTGTAATTTCCTGTGACCTGGTGCTACCGGGCCCCAGTGAGCCCAAGGGACAGTTCCATAATATATGTTGGGCTGTGTAGCCCACCCGTGGGATAAAAAAGGATAGATATTTTGCAGCACACAGCTCCAGTGCACAGTCTGAGCACTTAGTTCGCCTAGCAGTGCTTTATAACAATTCCCTAAGCCAGCCCCAAAGCACTGTCTTTTCCATTTCCTGCACCAGTGGAACAATTTTCAAATAGACCAGCTTCCAGCTGGCTCAGCCCCTACCTCACATCTTCAGTTCTGCTCTTTTTAGAACCTGTAAGTGTAGCTGCTGCCACACAGGGCCTCACACAACCTGAGAGCCCAGCCCAGAGGTGGAGGGGGCCGTTCTCAGCGTCTCAGTGGCAGGCAGGGACTGCCGCAGACCCAGTTCTCCCAGTGGGCAGAATCTGCCGGTTTGTGCCCTAAATGAGGGGCCTTCCAGGCTCTTGGAGGCCCCTGGCTGGCCAAGTCCCCCCAGGAGGCCAGACCTGCTTTGACAAATGACTTGGTGGCTCCAGCTTCAAGGAAAGTCCAAAGTATTTCCTGGCCCTATAATCCTAGGAGTTTGTTAGAGCCCAGGGGCAGCCCGAGGGGTGGGAGCAGGGAGGGGCAGGCATGCTGACTGGCTCAGCAGCCCTGCCAAGAGCCCAGTCAAATGCAGAGAGCTCGTGGCAGGCCCAGGCCCGTGGGGAAATCAAAAGGGAGACCAACCGCTTCGTTCGGGGTAAGGCATCCCATAGCCCAAGCTCCTGACCCCTCTGATCAAGCCCCTCAGGGTGGGACTGACTTCTCACGCCCCAACAAAGGCAGGCTGGCACTGCAAGCTTAGTCACAGCCCAAACTTCAAATGCCTTCATTTTAACCCCGCGCTTTATGCAGCTGAGGTAATATTTGCAACTGTGCACTCATTCTTAGAGTAAAGTAGAAAGACACACAACAAGAAGGTTTCATTGTCGTGTTATCTCTGACAAACCCTGTGAGCATGAGATGGAACAGCTTCCCATGATCATGGTCAGGGGCTGGGCCTTTCTGAGAATCTATTCTTCAGACTCCTAAGGCCTGTCTTAATCCTTTGATATCCACATCAGTGCTTTTGATGCACCTATCATCATCTTCCTTTTCAGAGAGGTGCAGTTTCCCCTGGCTGGAGGATTTGCATTGTTTGTGCTCCATTGTCTCTGGCTGTCAGCCAAGAGTGACAGCCTTCGTGACCTGGGCTGGGTGGGGAGGGTCCTTTGAGCCTGCGGAAGGTTTACTGATACACAGTTTCTTATTAGGGTGGTTTTTATTTCCATGCCCTATAACCGATCTAATGTGAGGGACTCTCAGAAGAGCTGGACCCAGGCTCCCCTGAGGACAGACCAGCAGGAAACTCAAAGGAGGAGTGGACTGGGGGGGCGTGATCACAGGTCTAGAGGTGAATCGGAATAGTGACCCAGGCATTGTGGAGGGGCACTCACACGGGAGGCACTCACACGGGAGTGTGGGGCACCTTCAGTCTAACTCAGCTCAGGGAGTATTTATTGGACATAGACTATCAGGCCTTGTCCAGGACCTTACAGCCAGGCAGACAGAAAAATCAATTCAGTGCCCTAGAGAGGACTGCATTGATTTGCAGAGGGACACAGGAAGGATCAAAGAAGGCCTCCTGATGTATGGGATAACACAGATTTTGCTTTGACCACAGGGCAGGGCTCAGCCTTGGGCAGAGGTCAAACCAACCCTGTCCTTCAAGAGGCCAGAGCAGAACTGCCTGGGCTCCCAGACCATGACCCACTGCCCTTTGCCTTGGGCAGCTTCACCAAAATCAGCTTCCTTTTCCGACAGCCACATTAGAATTCAAACCCAGAGTGTTGCTGTCTGGCATGACCATCTTTCCCATGCAGGAGAAACAACTCCAACCTAAGACTTCAAAAAATGATGTATGCCCACCACTCCCCAACGTTCTGGAACTACAGGAAGCTCCCAGGCAACTGTCACTGGAATGAGTGGCCCTTAGAAGGTCTGCCAGGGCAAGGTCAAACTCAATTAAAGTCTTTGTGAAGAGCAAAGGTGGGGAGAGTGCCTGTGCCCATGCTTTTTGGGATGGGGACCCTTCAGGAGCTCTTTAAAAAGCAAGAAGGCTGACCATGGGGAAGAGGGGCAGGACTGGTCACCCCAGGCCATTCTAACTCCACTTCTGGGCTTCAGTTCCAGGAGAGCCTCCAGGGTCTGTCTCTGCTACACCGCACACCACTTCCTCCGTGCTGATCCAGTGGCAGGTAAGAGCTCGAAGCCCTGGTAGTTTATAAGACACACTCTTCATCTCTGGCCCCTTCAGCCAGGTTTGCTGGACATGGATACAAGCCATGCTGACACCAAATGTGTAAGTGGAACAGGGATACAGCCTGATCAGCTGCCAAGCAGAGGGGAAACTGGTGTCAAAGTAATTTCCTAAACACTACAATCATGACCACAGGGCCAGATCAGAATGAACCTGTCCTGGACTCCTCAGGGCAGGCAGGCAGGTTGTCAGGACTGGGTCAGGCCATTGCAGGAATGGATGCCTATAGGCCTGGACAGAATGCTGGAGTCCTCTCTTCCCAACGTCCTTCAGGGCAGCCAGTTCACCTGCAGCTACCTATTTGCCTAGAGAAGTCACTCACAGCTATACAGAATGGCTACAGGGTTGTGCATATTTTTGCAAAGTCAAGATCTTTAATCTCCAGTGAATGTTGAAGCAGACAAGCCATGTTTCCCTGCTACCAGGCCATCCTCAGCAGGTCTGTGGAGCAGAGTGTTCCATCACAGCATGGAAAGGACATGCCACCCTCTCTGTGCCTATTCCCAGTTCTGGGTCATATTTACTAACTGTAGGGTGCATGGAGGATACAGATAACAGAGGCAGAGGCCCTGGAAAGCCCGGCTGGGGAACCAGGGCCAGAATCTGCAGACAAAGGCTGGGCCCAGGATCTGGGACAGAGGTGCAGGAGGCTGGTTTAGCTCCCCAGGGTCAGGGCTTTCCCAGGCAGGTACAGCAGACCACTGGGCCGCCCCTAACACCAGAATGGGGGCTATCATGCTGAGGAATGGGGGGCCCCAGAGGCAGCAGATGCAGGATAGGGCCATGCAGGGTAGTGGGTTCTGTTGGGCCCTGGGCAAAGCTTGGCTGGTCTAGGTGTGGCCACAGTGAGCTAGGGCCCATGGGGGTAGTGTGTGGGCATGAGTGTGACTCTTTCTGAGATTGTCAGCACCATGGAGGATGGCAGCCAGCTTGACTCCAGAGTGGGCAGGAAAGAGGACAGTGCCATGGAGTTCAGGAGACAAAGCTGACCTCAGTGACGCTGAAAGCCATGCCAGACTATGGTCTGGATTCCACTTTGGACAGCTGAGAGGGCTGTGTTGTGACCATATGGCTCAGCAGGGGCTAGAGGGGGTCATAAAAGGGACAGTGCCACAAGGCCATCAAGGACTCATCCAAGGGAGTGTTTCCCAGGCCCCGAAGAGGGGCAGCTCAGTGGACTTCCTGGGCAGCTCAGGGCCAGGACTGGAGCTGAGGGGAGGGGACCGAGTCAGGAGACCTAGGTGGGCTGGAGGAACCTTGTGACAGAAGTGTCCAAATTGTCGTACTTGTGACTGTCGACTCCTAACCTGCTTCCCTGGCAAGGCTGTCATTTGGTGGTGTCAGTACTAGACTGAATCCTAATAAATGACTCCACAGTCGAGGGACAGAGGTGGCCATTTCGTAGGGTTCAACTCAATGACTCTTGTTACTGCCACTTGTTTGACTTCAGTGAGCCAAGTTTCTGCCAAGAGCATGTCATCTCCTCTCAATATCCGTGGAATCATGTGGCCCCTTCTTTGCCTCCTTTCTGTGGCCTAGTGGCTTCTCTGCAGAGGACAGAAACCTTCCAAAGTGACAAAAAGACATTTCCAAAGGTCTCCTGGTGAACCTGAAAATTCACTGCCATTCAGCCTCTTCTAGGTTTACTAAAGGGTAGGGAATTGGGTGGGAACAAGAAGGCACAGGCTAGGCTCCCACCCTCTCCCAGCTGCCTGGAAGCCCCTGCCAAAATGACAAAGGACCTGGCCTCCATCTCTCCAGGGCCACTGGGGAGGCCAGTGAGAGGCCTCTCTGGCTCTAGATCCTACTCTGGAAACAGAAGTCTCAGAAGCCAAGGAAGGTCTTTGGTATTCCAGCTCCATTGCACCTGCAGTGCCCACTCCGCCCCAGTTCCTTGAGGGGTGGTGTCAAGAAACATCCAAAATGGAAATGCAAGTTCCCAAGCACTTGTGTCTCCCATGCTCCACAAATGTAATCAGCTGAAAGAAGATTGGGCTTTTGTACCGTGTTAAATTCCACTCAAAAATCAGCATTTTCTTTGTAGGTGTGGCTGTTGGTCTGCCAATCACGAGATAAGCTCCTTTCTCTAAAGGCAGCCAACACTCAGGCCGCAGTAGGTCGATCCCTGCAGATCAGTGACCAGGAATGCAGAGCCTACCCCAGTAAGCACTAGTGTCCTGCCCGCGACAGCGCGCATCCAGCCTCTCCGCTGCTGCTGCTGGACAGCTCTGAGGTGCGGCACAGAGCTTCTCCAGAGGAGCTTGGCATGTGTGTCCATCAGCCATCCCCTTCAAAGCGATGGAACAAACTAATTGCAAGAAGGCCTGAGCAGGAGGTGGTCAATACACTTCATTGTAGGAACGAACGCCTGTCAACTGCCAGGCAATTGAGGTACAATTGAAATTATGAGTAATTTGCTAAATCAGAGCCAACAGAACAAAGGAAATGAAACTAGGTTTAAATATAGATTTGCATTCCCAATGAAATGTCTCACCTGTAAACCTTTGTTTTTTCAGTAATTTGCTGAAAAATGCAAGCGCCAGCTGTAATTTCAAGGCAGCAGACCCATTTAACTGCCCCCTCCGCCACACCCTGTCGGTCTGATTCTTCTTGGTGCGATAATCAATCTATGCCTCCTTGGGGTCCTGTTCTGTTTGAAATCCTGGGCTCTGAACATGCAACCCAGATGGGAGGGGTGCTGTGTTCATGCTGAGCGTCCTCGGAACAGGCAAGGAGGTCTCAGAGTCCATCCCAACATTGACACTGACTCTTCTAAACTTCCCCGGGGGCCATGCTGCCTGCCACTCAAAAGCAGTCCCCTCAGGCAGCTCGGAGTCCTCCAGGTGGATCTGGGCACTGTTTTCTAGCAAAGAAAAAACCCCAAGCCATAGATCACCTCATGCTTGGAGCTGCTGGAGGAAGATGGACTCACTGTTGTCACAGGCACCTCCCCAGGGAGTGTGACAGCTGCCGGGCAGGGAGCAGGGCCTCAGGGCTTCTTCAGAACAGATCCTGGAATTCTTTCTTTTCACCACTTGCACCGCAGTGTGCAGAAGGCCGGCTCCCGGGCGGAGATCTGGACTCCTGAGGTAGAAGAGACAGACAAAGAACTGGAAGAGCTCAGTTGGAAGGCAGCAGGGAGCTGATAACTGTGGCCAGAGGGACACCTAGGTGTAGTTCAAGGGACAGATGGCCTCCTCAGGAACAAGGCAAGAAGGCACAGCCTGGGCGAAGGCAGGAAGTTGCCAGCAGTTTGATGCTGTTTCAGAGGAAGGCACCTTGGACCTCCTGTGTTCCTCTAACCACTGGGCTTAACTCCAGAGGGAATCCCTGTCCCCTCTCCGGGAAGTGGAAGTCGTGGCCAGGGACTGTGGCAATTCAATTCAATTTGGACTTGGTCCCAGCTCCAACTCCTGCTCTCCCTCAGCCCAGGTCCTCACCTGTGGAACTGTCCTAGCCAGGGTCTGCCTCAGCTTCTTCCCACCTGAGCTGTATGGCCCAGCCCGTCCCTGTCAGGCAAGAGGGAGCTCGGGGTGGGAATCCTGCTCCCTTCCAGCCCAAGCCCTTCCCTCCTGGGCTCTCCAGTGCACCACTGTCTCCCTGCTGTGCTGTGTGATAACACCCTGACACACTCCTGCAAGGTCACCTCTATTTTCACAGGGGGCTTTTAGAAGGAGAAAACCCACTCAGGACTCTCACAGCCTGATAGGGTTAGCAGAAGACATTAGGAGAGTTCCTGGTCCCTCCAAGCATCTGCCCGCACACATGGCCAGTCAGGCTGAACACAGCACAGACACAGTTGTCTTAGTCTCCAGAGAGCAGACTGAGTACCTGCTTCGTCCAAGCCCATCCATCCCCTCTGCTGAGAGAAACACACACAGGAGGCAGACAGAGCCTTGACCCTGGGCACTTGGCAGTTCAGAAATGTCAACTGAGGGCTGGGAGAACTGGTCTGGGTGCAAAGGGACTTCTGTTTAGACTCATAACACTTGGAGACCATCAGTTCAACTCCCACCTCTTATGGGCGAAGAATGAGCCTGGGGATTCAAGTGATCACAGTGGTCAGAGAGCAGATCCAGAGACCACCCCACCCAGCCCTTCCTGGGCCCATGTATCCCAGGGAGCTGCCCTCCCATGACCTCTGAGGGCCTCCAGGGCCTTAGAGGACACCCACCATACAGGATGACCTGAACTCCACAGATAGAAAGCTAGGTTACGCACAATCCAGAATCCCATGCTTGCGGTCTCACTGTCTCCGAGGTCACAGTCCTTGGTAAGTGAAGCTCGGCTAGGAAGATGGACCCTGGGCCAGCTGTGGCCTCTATGAAGCCATCCTTGGGACTCAGTCAGCCAGCTTTATGCCACTGTAACAAGACACACAAGGTAATCAACTTACAAGAAAAAAGGTTCGCTCAGCTCCCAGTTCTAGAACATATGGTCCGTGATCAGGCAGTCTAGCTGCTTTGGGCATGTAATGAGGGTCCCAGATGGCAATGTTGGGGAACACAGGGAGGAGCACACTGCTCATCTGGTGGCCAGGAAGAAAAAGAAATATGGAGCAGCTGGGATCCCACAGTCCCCTTCAAAGATTTACCCCCACAGCAACCTGGAGCCTCCTGTGTCCCAAAGGTCCCAGCACCTCCTGGTAGCACCACCCTGAGGACAGTCCTCTAGCACACAGGCCTCTGGGGACAGTCATCCGAGCCACAGCAGGGCTGTGCCTCCTCCCTGGAAGACTCCTACTGGCAGGGGAGATGCATTTTGACCCTTGAGATGCTCAGGGACTTCCGGTGCAGGCGCTATCTGTCAGCCCATTGGCAAATGTGACCTCAGCCTGGTGGTCTTTGTGCCTGTGAGTGGGGAGACTGGCCTCTTTTACCAATGCCTCAGAGTATCCCGTCCACCTTGGCTAGATATACTCCTGAGTTCAAGGTCAGGGGCCCTAAGTCACAGGATATGCATCTCAGGGCTTGGAAATGGTGTCTCTGCTGCCAGCTGCAGAACCACACTTAGTCCCCAGGCAGAGCATTTTTGATTTCTAAGCCTCCCCACTTCCTGCTTATTTGATATTTTTGGTGAATCACATCCCAACCTAGGCCTCCTCCTGCCCCATGGCAAATTGCCCTGGCTGGGACTGCCTCTCCAACTCTGAGTGCTGCAGGGCCAGCAGCAGAGCCTTGGCCATCCTCCTGCTGGGGCGAGTGCCTGAACTGCTGCAGGAATAATCTGGGACTGTGAGGGAGGCTTTGAAGGTGACCCTTGAGATTGCCAGGCTGGCACTTAGAGACCCAGCTGCAAGCATTTGATCTGCCCACTCGCATCTCCCTTCTTGCTGATTCCAGTCAGCGCAGATCCCAGAAGCATAAGCATGAGCCTTCTCAGCATCCCTGCCAGAGCCCTGTCATCCCCACCTTCTCCTAGTGTGAGTGAGGACAATGCCAAGGCAGGCTGCAAGATCAGGCTCCCGGCACCTGTCCATGCGGTTCAGGGCAGTAGAGCAGGGTGTGTCTCCCTCTCTGGTCAAGGTCAAAGTCCTGGCACTCTTGGGAGGAAGGCTCTGCTGTCATTTGGCAGAGGGCTCCTCACCCATGCATTTCCACAAGACGGGGTAGCAGTGGCCCAGGGTAACAGCTGGGCCCTGAGTGGCTGTTTAATGACTGGGGGAAGCTCCGTTCTGGCCAGTGTCCTGAGTTGAGCTTCAGATCATCCTGGGAGTCCACCATGGGGCACAACACAGGCCAGGGGGCTGCACCCTTAGCCTGGCTCTTCTGCCCAAACCTGCCTCAGCCATGGGAGGCTTCCCCTCCCCTTGCATCCCCTAAAGGATCCATACCAAGTGCTGTGACCATCTCCTCCTCCAAGGGCCACTCAGAGTCATTGGTCTGTAATTTAGTCCCAGATCTTCCTTGGCAGTAAGCACTGCTCAAGAAAGCTCCACAGTCTTTGCTTACTCCCTGCCATGGCACTCAGGGCATCATGGCACAGGAGATTGCATAGACCTAAGGAGGTGGCCAGGTGACAGCTGATTCCCCCAAATGCAGACCCCAGTGGTTTCATGTATTTTCTGCACCCATGCTACAGCTGTGTGGAAGCCTTCCCTTCCTCCTGCCCTCATCCCTGCTGTGTTTTACCACAGGCCCATGGACAACATCTGTGCAGTGACCTGCAGTCACAGGGACAGACATGCTAGGGTCTCTGATCCACTGTTGGCAAAATAGCTAAGGCCAGCATTTCCCTGAGGACTCTACTGGGGTAGAGGTAAAATTGAGACAGCATAGGAAATGCCTGTGATTCTTACACATCCGCTTTCCAATTTTGTAAAAAACAACAGTGAGCAATTCTGAGATAAGAGAGGGATTTATTCTGAGCCAACACGAAAGACGGTGCCCAGAACAAACCTCAAGTTAACCACAGGACCTGCACTAAGACATGGTCCCTGCTGTAAAGAGACTCCGGAAGCCTTTTACAGTCCCAGAAGAAAGCCAGAGAGTCCTCAGAGCCAGAGGACAAAAACATGGATGGATAGAGAATCATCCACAAGACTCGGTGCTGTTTTCAGTGAGGAAGGGGAAATTGTCCACAGGATTCAGGTGCTGTCTCCTTCCGGGCCTTAAGAGTGATAGAGTCCAGAGGTCAGAGGAGCTGGCATGCTTTTTAAGATTTCATCCAGTAGTCACATGGAATTGCCTTGCAGTCAGATGTGGCCTCTCATATAATAACTCCCTCTGCCCTGGACCCACGCTTGGCTCTACCACCCAGCCCAGAGGGCAGAGCTGTATCCAGGCCGAAACCTCCACTGACGGAGCTCTTCCAGCTCCTCTGCTATGGGCCAGCAAGGCCTGGCAAGTCCACCCAGGTGTCCACTCACACTTTTCTGCCTCTTCCCAGGTGTTCAGTGCTGCAGCGCTATTCCTGGGTTGGAGGGATACGGAGAATGACAGGGAGCTGCTAGCCTTCCTGTGTGGCAGGCTGGGGCCTGCATACTCAGTGTGTTAGCAGCTATCATTTGGAAAGACATCCTGGGTGTGACAGGTGCACTCTGTGATCCTCTGGTCAAGTGTGATTATTGTTGCTAACAGTGTTAATTCATGTCACCCTCGGAGGCTGAGGCAGGAAGGTCACAGCCTAGCTACTAAGTCGCTACTAGCTACTAGGTCCCAGCCTAGGGTACTAAGCAAATTAGTGTCTCAAATTTTTAAAATAAATAAAAGGGCCTGGGAATATAACTCAGTATGAAGGCCCTGGGTTTAATCCCTACTATAGCAAAAACAAAACAAAACAACAAAGAGAAACATGTATTCCTGAGTTTCTGAACTATTCACTTGGAGGGTTTGGAGAGCAAAGTATGCTGAGTGCTCCAACTCTGAGTTTTAGATCATGAGTAGCAGGAGTTCAGAGGAAGGGGCTTATCTGAAAACCCAGATCCTTCTGGTCCCTGGGTTGGACAGATTAGAGAGTAGGGATTAGAGTGAACATTCTCACAGCAAGGGAGGATCGGTTTCCTGGGGCTGCTGTCAAAAGGACCACAGGCTGGAGGGCTTAAAACATTGGAATTTTATTCTCTCATATTTCTGGAGACCAGAAGTCCAAAATCAAAGTGTTGGCAGGTCCACACCCTCTCGGAGAAAGGCCCTTTCCCGGCCTTTCACAGGGCCCCAGCTCCTGTGATTGACAGCAACCCTGGGATCCCTTGGCTTTCTGATCTCTTTCAGTCTCTGCATGACGTTCTCCTGTATGTCACCAGTCTAGATTTCCCTCCTCTTGTCAGGACACTAGTCAGTGGAGTAGGATGACCTCATCTCAACTATAATTCCGTCCACAGAAGACCCAGTCTCCTAATGAGGGCCCTTCACAGCCGCTAGCAGTTAGACTTGAACACCATGCAGCCACAGCAATGGGAGTCTCGGATAGGAAAGCTGTGGACTTGGCTCAGGCCACGGGACAATGTCCTTGAGTACTCAGCCACTCTGTAGGAGACGGGGAACTCAGGATTCCTCCTGTCCTTGGTAAGGTTTCATGACCTTGCCTCATCCATTTCCTGGCCTCAGCTTAGGTTGTCACCCTTCATTCTTCACCTGAGCCTCCCAGGAGGAGAAACCAGACTGGTGGAGCCCCAGTACCCAGCCTATCTGTGGCCAGTGGGGCTTCATCAGAAGCCTGCATGGAAGGAGGCCTTCCTTCGACTGACAGATCTGTCAGATACACTAAATATCCTCCTCTAAATTGCTAACTGACACCGACGGGGGAGAGGAAGACAGCCCTAGCTGGGTCGTGAATGGTGAGCAGCCACTTGCTCCCATGGACTGGGAGAGGTCTTTGATCCCATACACTTGTCTCAGCAGGATCTGAGCCTGTGTTCTCTGCCTGCCCTGTGTGCCCTATGGGAATGTGCCCTGCCCTGTCTGCCCTCCTTGTTCTAACAGATGTGGGGGCCATGAGGAATCCAGCCTTGGTCTGGCATGTGGAGGGGTCAGTGAGTTGCCCAGTGCAGCTGCCACAGCATGGGTGACAAGGATGAGCAGCCAGGGCAGGGCTGGTCAGGGGGCCTGGGCCACATCCCAGGAGTCCTTGTGATCTGGGGTTACTCCACCTTGGCAGTCTCCTTGCCTTGGGGCTGCCCCTCAGCCTTGGGGCTCCAGCTAGATATGAAGGAAGATGCCTGTGTCCACACACATACCAAGGAAACCCAAGTCTGAGCAGGAGCTCCTCACGAGTCTCACACCTTGCCTTCTTTGCTTTAACAATCAGGAATTGAAGACTTGACCTGGCTACTCCACTGCACAGTTGGCAAGTTAAACTGAGGCAGAGGCTACCAAGCTCCTGACATGACCCTTGGCATGGCTAAGCATGTGATATCTTTGCAGCCTCCGAGGGACGAGAGCCTGAATGGGCTTCTGCAGGGATACCGGATCTACTACCGAGAGCTGGAGTCTGAAGCAGGTGCCAGCCCTGAGGCCAAGACACTCAAAAGCCCTTCTGCACTGCGAGCTGAGCTCACGGGTGAGCCCTTCGCCCCCGCCTGAGACCACCCCACACTGGGTGGGAGGTTCCCAGTGACTTTGCACCATGGGAGCTGGGAGGGGGCAGGGACCCATGCTGGGGACTGGGAGCACATGGTTTGCACTGGTAGCAAGTAGAGTACAGGTTTGAGGCTGGTGGGTCACATCTGGGGGCCAGTGGGGCCTTAAGTGCCACAGACAAAGGGAGGACAAGCATCAGGCCCTGTGGAAGCACTGCTGTGGCATATAGGCATAGCATAAGCCTGCGTCTGAGGCTGGGCCAGCCCCATCATGGCTCTGCTGCTGTCACATGTGTCCTCAGCCTGCAACCTGGCATATCCCAGCCCTGGCCTGCCCTGGGCTGTGTACCACAGAAGCCCCAGCCCACCATGGGGCTGAGCGCATGCACTAGGTCACATACAGGTGCCTATTTGGGGTGACCTCAGGGCAGGGCTCCACGGGTGAGCATCAGCAAGCTGACAGCCCTACTTGCCAGCAAGGCCCAGGAGAAATCGTGTCCAAGTCTTTCCCGGTGTAGCCAGTCAGCATGGCAGGCCCGTTACTGTGCATGTGTTCTGTTCCATCAGAGGGTGGCCCGCATCCTCCTGTCTCGGACTGGTGTCTTGCTATTGTAGGAAGCGCTGTAGCCCCAGAGCCATTGGGAAGGGTGTGGGCAGCGTTGCAGTCACCTCCCCCTCATCTCTGCTGCACTAACTGCTTCCCTTTGTGCTAACTGCCTTTCTGCTTTGCTTCCCCTGATAGCCCAAAGCAACTTCAAGACCGTGAACAGCAGCTCCACGTTAACAATGTATGAATTAACACGTAAGTGTGCAGGCCTCCCACTGGAGGCCACGGTGACCAGGCCTTGCCAATTAGGTTCTCAGTGGACCAAGGGAAACCAGATTGGATTAATGGTGCTAATTTCTGGAGCCCCTCCTTCCCCGAATGATGCTTCTCAACATGCCAGAATCATCAGGGGGCCAGAAAGGAAACTTCTGGAAGTGGAAGCTGGAGGATTTGCAATACTGGCATCTGGTCTCCTGGGCTGGATTGGGCAGGATCGCCTCTCTGATTCCCTTGGGGCTTTCTTTTTTATTCTTCATTTAAGTGGTGAGCATAAAATTTATTGTCTTAACTATTTTTAGTGGGCAACAGTGATCCACTTACCACCATCCGCCTCCAGAGCTTTTCCACCTTCCCACACTGAAAGCCTGTCCTCATTCCACACTAACTCTCCATTCCCAGCTCCCAGCACACTGCCTATCTGAGTCCAGCAACTCTAGGGACCTCCTATGGGCAGAACTTTCTTCCGTCCCCTCGGGCCTGGCTTATTTCCCTGAGAATCGTGTCCTCATGGTTCATCACCTGTTGATAGCAAGGGTCAGAATGTCCTTCCTCTTTAAGGCTGAATAATAGGCCATTGACTATTTGATTCGTTTGGTTTGTCTGGCCATCCTTCCTCTGACCTTAATAAACTGTGCAGCTTTCCCTTGGGTTCTGGCTGAGGATGGGTTTCAAGATTCAAATGTTAGGGCTGGGAATGTGACTCAGTAGTAGAGCATTTGCTTAGCATTCATGAGGCTCTGGATTTGATCCCCAGCACCTTGAAAAAAATCCAGTATGGTCCTGATGGTGATCCCCTAATGTGATTTTCTTTGATGCAGAGAACATGGCTGGGTCCGAGTAGATGGGGGCTAGGGGAGTGGAGCCAAGCCTTTCAGAGCCCCTCTGACATTTCTTCAAGGGCTTCATCCACACCATGCCACTCCACCCACCCACTGTGGGCAGCAGACCCAGCCCCGGATCCAGGACAGGATCCATCCCAAGATGTGTCTTCTCCCTGTGCCACACTCCTTCCCAGAGCACCACCTGGCCAGCAGGTCCTTTGCTCACCCCCATCACTCTTTCCCCGTGTTCACTGCCCCCAGGCACATGTTTGTGAAGTATCTGCCCAGGCCACGCACCTCCCACACACCCCTTGGCAGAGGAGCAAGTTAGAGCTGGGGACCTACCCAGTTCAGGCTAGGAAGACCCCAAGCCAGAGGTCGTGCTAGGCTTTCAGCCTCCTCCTCCCAGGACTCTGTAGCCCTGTGAGTCCCTGGGTTGAGACCCACTAGCCAGGCTAGAGGGGTGCAGCAGCACTTCCTGTGGGCTGGTCTCTGCTCCTGCCAGGCTGAGAATCAGAGCGCGGGATCTCAACTCAGCACGTGGGCAGAACCAGAACCAGGCTTGCTCTCTTAACCCAGGGTGGGAGGACCTCAGCAGCAGCCTCGCTGAGGGAGGCACGATGTAAGGCCTGGTGGGAGTCCCGTGCTCACCCCAGAGGTGGCAAAGCCACACTAACCCCACGGCGGTATCCCGGTGGGAGAGTTCTAGGACACTGTGGCTTCCAGGTCAGCTCCTCTCTCCCTGTCACTTAGTGTGGGGCCAGCACTCAGCCACCTACCTGTGTCACTCTACAAACATGGCTTCCCACACACATGCGTTTCTTCCCTGCACATGGTCATGAAAAACTCGAGGGCCTCTGGTCTACTTATGTCTTTGTAATTTTTTTTAAATGCCAATATCTCCCTGCACCTGTTGGTAGTTCTCTGGAGAGCTCCAGGCCAGAGCTGGCTTCAGTGGAGCTCTGCTCTGGGAAGCCCTTCATGGTGTGCAGGGTGGGCGGATCCTCCTGTTCTGCAGGTGCTTGATTGACAGGCAGAAGGAGGAGGAGGGATGTGACCTGTAATAGGGCTGCAGACAGGTCACAGACCACTGTGGGAAGCAATTTAACTGTTCTTGCCTACCCCCAGGGTGCTGATTCCTCCAGTGAGGGCCATGGAGGGAGCTTTCTAAGGAGGTCGCACTGCAGGCTGATCAATCTCTTTTGCCCTCATAGATCTGAAGAAGTACAGGCGCTATGAAGTGATCATGACCGCCTACAACATCATTGGCGAGAGCCCTGCTAGTGCACCCGTGGAAGTCTTTGTCGGCGAGGCTGGTAAGTTCTGCACATCCCCGACCCCCACAGTACAGGGAGTGGAACTCAATGGCTTGGATTTGAATCTCTGTGGTCCCTCCCTGAACATGTCATGGGTGGGGTAAAAGTTTGCGTGTCTGGCTTAGCAGGGTTCCAGGCTACCCTAACAGCTCGAGTGAACAGCCGTGTCTCGCCTTTGTGACCTAAAGGGTCTGTTGGGGATCCAGAGCTACTTATTGTATTGTGATGACTTTGTTCCGCAGGAGAGAAGTGATTTACTCGGTGAGGGTCCCAGGGTATGAGAAGTGGGAACCTTGGGGTCTGGAAGCATGGGTGTTTGTACTTAATCACCCACCTATCCAGTATTCTGTGGGCTTCCTCTGTGGCCCTGTGACAATGTCACATTCTCTAGGTGTACAGAAACTATGTGGCTCTGTGTCTCTACCCTGCTAAGATGAGACTCTTAGGTTTGACTCAAGGATATTCCTCTGGGGAAACTAACTTGCAGTGAAACATAGTACTGCGACTTCAGACATACTTGCTTCTCCATCTGCCTCCTGGCCTCACTCACGAGACCACACTGTCCCCAGGGACTTGGGGATTCCTGCACTCAGGAGCTCAGCATTTAGCTGATGGCTTTAGAATTTCTGTGGTGGAAGCCTGGGATTGCCGCCTGGGATTGCCGCCTGGGATTGCCGCTCAGGCCAGCTGAGCAGACTGAAAGGTGACACTTCAGGCCCAGGACAATGAGAATGTCCTTGAGGACAGAGTCTCGGCCTTGGCGAAGATGCTGAGCAGCCTCAGGGGAGGTGGGCTTCGGGCCAGAGGATAGAACTGCATCTGGTGACCTTTGGCGATTTAGAGGTCATTGTTAGAAAACAGTCAATGACCCAGAGGGCCCAGGCTTTTTCTGGAAGGATCAGGCAATGTTTGCATACATGTGAGGATGCAGAAATGGAGCATATGAGATTCCTGCCTGTCCTTCCTCAGAAGTCTGTCCTGGGATCACTCAGAGCTGTCACCGTGAGGGCTGAAGGCCCAGTGGAAGGGACTTAACCAACAGAAGAGTCCTGTGGTGGAAGAGGGATGTCACCAGGGCCTCCGTAAAGGGTGACCATGCAGACTGCGCCCCTCCAGAGCCTCTGGGCAGCTGGGCCCCATTGGCCACCGGGACAGGGATGGGAGATTGTACACAACCAGCCATTAGGGGTGCATAGTACCTAATGCCTACCACCAGTCTGCACCCCAGGGATGGCAGTGGGATCCAGGGCTCAGGACTCAAGGGACCAAGGCAGAGCCCAGAGAAAAGTGATACAGCAGGGAAGAAGGAGACCAGGCAGAAGCCCAGCAGTGCCCTGTGGTGACATGGTGCCAGCTCCCAGCTCTGGTTCAGGTACTGTGGTAATGATATAGGAGGAATAGATGTAACTCCCAAACCTACGAGGTATTCAAAATGCAAGTTCATGTTCTCTAAAATCGAAGAATGAATTCTAGGAACAACGGAGGCTAAAAATAGGAAAAATTTATTGCGAAAAAGAAGCCTTTTGTCTAAGAGAGAAAGAAGGGAAATCAGAAAGTGACCGTATTTCCCAGGGGGGGTTAATGGAGCAAAGCCACAGGAGAGGCGGGTTCAAGGTGGGGCAAAACTATAATATCCGATGGAAATTACAAGATAGGCATGAGGTGGGGCAAAACCATGACCAACCTGTAAGATGACAAGCACAGTCACCCAGGTAATGGGATCCAATGGGAAGACAAGCCACATGTAAGGAATTTCCCATTTAGGATATCAATCACTGCTATCTATCTCTAGGGGAAGTAGTACCTCTTCTTTTATAATGCCAACCAGGGAAAGTGCCTTATTGTTCTCCACTGGCTCCTCTCTGTGTTGGCTCCTTGAGAGCTGGCACCTCAAGGGCAGCCCTATCTAACTGCCTACAAGATAATCTAATTAACTTACCTATGTACAATAGGAAGATGAACTTAACATAAAGCTTGTCATCTTAACCTTTGTTAAGTGCACAGTTCAGGACATTGAGCATGTGGACAGTGTTTCTGCAGCCATCATCACCATCTACCTCCAGAACACCCTTGGCTTCCCAGTCAGGGATTTCAGACCTATTGAGCATTCCCTTCCCTTCCTCTCTTCTTCCCAGCACCTGGCAACCTCTAACTTACTTTCTGTCTTTCCGTTTACCTATTCTAGATGTTTCATGGAACCATGCAGTGTTTGTCCTTTTGTACCTGGCTCCTGGTATTTAGCATAACATTTCTGAGGCATGTATCAGAACTTCATTCCTTTTTCTGCCTGAATAATATTCCATTTGATGGGTAGACTACATTTGTTGACCCATCCTTGCATGCGAGGATGCTTGAGTTGTTTCTGCCTTTGAGTCTGTGAGGAGAGCTGTCAGGAATATTGGAGTCCAGGGTGTTTCTAGTAGTGCTGAAGTGGGCTGGAGTCCAAGTAGCGGGAGGCTGCTACGTGAGCTGGTCCCTGCTGTTGGCATCGCACCCAGTTCTGGCCTCTCCTCTCTCTGCTGCCCAGGTCTCTTATCTTTTTTTTTTTTATTGGTCCATTTATCACTGGGTGCTTGTACCTGTACATGATGTATCTTGGTTCACCCTTCACCCCTCCACCCTTCCCTATGTACACAGACTTTGATTCCATTTTTTTTTCTTTCTCATAATTTTTCCTTTCCCTTCTTTCCTTTCCCCTTCCCCTCCCCCCACCCCCAAACCCTTGGACCTTTTCCTCTTTCAAATTATCAATTATTCATTTTAATCATTTTAGTCCTTATTGACACTTTCAGTTTCTCACACTAGAGAAACTATTTGGTATTTACACATGTGTGTCCTATTTATTTTACTTAAGAGGATGGCCTCAATATGCATCCACTTAGCTATAAATGTCTCTAGTTTCTCATTCTTTATGGTGGAGTAGTACTCCATGTTATAAAAAAACCCACACCTTCATCCAGTCTCCAGTTGATGGGCATTTGGGCTGTTTCCAAGCTTTAGCTATTACAAACTGTGCCGCTATGAACATGGGTGCACATATATCGCCGTGGTATAATTCTTTTAATTCTTTTGGGAAGATACCCAGCAGGGGGATAGCTGGGTCAAATGGGACCTCTAGTCCTAGTTCTTTGAGGTATCTCCACACTGATTTCCACAGTGGTTGCACCAGTCTGCACTCCCACCAACAATGGAGAAGGGTTCCTTTCTCCCCACAACCCTGCTAGCATTTGTTATTGGTTGATTTCTTGAGAGCAGCCATTCTTTCTGGGGTGAGGTAGAATCTCAGCATTGTTTTCATCTGCATCTCTCGAATGACCAGTGATGTTGAGCATTTTTTCATATATTTATTTGCTGTTGTTACTTCTTTGTCAGGTCTCTTATCTTTGTCCCCTCTCCACCTGGAGTCCCTGCTCCTTCCACCAAGGGTATCCTCCTTCTCCAACTCCTCCCCGAGCACCTCCCCTGCATGTGCTGTCCATGGGCACTGACCTGAACTTTCTCCAGGCTCTGCTGCCTGGATCCCTCATATCTCACTGAGGAAAGGGAAGCCCTGCCCATCCCTCCCAGTGATCACAGCCTTGACCCCATGATGCTAGAGGAGAAGCTGAACCAGGGGAGGCCTGGGCCTGTGAACTGGGGCACCCAGAGCGAGCTCCACATGCTCTAGGGACCAGCTGGCCTGAGCACAGGGGTGTCTTGGGCCTTCTCATGCCCACACAGCAGCCCGGCTCCAGGGCCAGCTCAGGCTCCAGGGCTCAGCTCAGACTCAGCCCAGCCCCTGCAGGGCTCTGACCCATCCCTCCCTCCACACAGAGCCAATGTATTCCTGTGTGGCACCTGGGGAAAGCCCCAAAAGTCACTCCCCCATCGCACTGTTTTCTCTCCAGCACCTGTTGTCATCACAAGGCCACGGCTGCTTCTTCCTGAAGGGCCCTTTGCCTAGAGTTAGTACCTGTGTCACTCCTGCTGATTCACGTTCCCACACACCGAAGTTAGGCCATGGTCAGGAGGTAGCCATAGATCCCTGGGCCTGGGGTTTCCCTGGAGCTGGGGTCTGCCAGCTGTGCTGCATCAGCCCAGCATGCCTCTCTCTTCTCCATCTTAACACCAGAGAGAATTTTCTGGAAGGTGGAGAGCCAGTCATCCCAGCATCACTGCCAATTAGTCATTACCATTCCAGTCTGCTTCTCAGCCCAAGAACCCCACTGTAGTAATTCCCTTCCATCACGAGTGGTATTGCTGATGTGTTGACTTATAACAAGTAAACCTTCAGAAAATAAAACTACAGCCGGCCAATTTCTATTCACTTGGCTAGGCACTCCAGAACATCACAAATTAGTTGGCGCGCAGTGCTCAAAGGCTTTTAAGATACCACGGATCGCCAGGCACAATGGCACATATGTGTAATCCCAGCACCCTGTGAGGCAGAGGCAGGAAAATGACAAGTTTGAGTCCAGGTGACAACTTAGGGAGACCCTATGTCAAAATAAAAATATAAAAAAGACACACGGAGAGAAAGAGACACTCAGTGTGGTTTCATGAGTAACTTTATGTGTCTGAGTTTGGCTCTGTGACCCTAAGCAGATGGTTTAACCACTCCTAGCTCCGGTACTGGGGCATCTGGTACACCACGTGGTATAGAGGGGTAACCTGTGAGCCAGGGTGAGGAAACTCAGCTCCTCATCCCAGTGACACACTAAATCTTCCCTGCCCACAGGGTGGGTACCCAGAACGTTCCTGCCCTGGGATCAGCGACCAGTGTTTAGTGAAAGAATGAACAAGTCTTGACGTGACTGGCCTCCTCTATACAGTGATGAGATGGGTATAGTGATGATCTTTAGGTCTCCTCCAGCCCAAATATATAATATTTAAATCCATTTAACCTCAGAGTAAAAGGTAGTGTTAGGAGATTTTCACTGAGATTGGTTTCCAAGCACCCATGTTATAAATCCGTAAAAGTAATGCAGAAATCAGGACTCCAGTCTGCAGGAGATAGAACCCTGATCCACATGAGCTCTAGTCCAAAGTGTCATTTCTTAGCTCTTTGAATTAATTCATTTTCTGCTCTAACAAAATGTCAGAGCTGGGTGACGTGTTGGAGAAGGATCTGTTTAGCTTAAAGTTCTGCAGGCTCCAGGACATGGCATGAGCACTGGCTTAGCTCTGGTGAGGGCTCATGGTAGGTGATGCCACAGTGGCAGGAGGGCACGCAGACAGGAGACATCTGTGGTGAGACAGAAAGTGGGAGCCTGACACGGGGAGGGCTGCTCTTTCATAATAACTCTCTCTTGAGAAGTCGCAGGGCTCACACAGGAGCTACCTTAATCTCTTTCAAGGGCAGTGCCCCCAGTGACCTGCCATTAGGGTCCTCCTCTTAAAGCTCCTCTTTCTCATCACCACCCTGGGGACCGACTTCCAGTGTGTGCCACTTTGAGGGGCACACTTAAGCCATATCCAAAGCATACCACTTCTGTAGCAGCCTAGATACAGAGAGAGTGCAAAATTCAGGGGTGGCAAACCTATGGCACGCATGCCACAGCCAGCTATTTGTTATCACTGAAAGCTCTAAAAGATTTACCATCACTTGGTATAGCTCCAGGCCTGGTGGGATCCAGTGCTTTTAATAAGCTGCTGCCAAGCTGCCTCTTGGTTCCCTTTTCCTCCCAGTTGGCTCCTTTCTCAGTTAGACTCTTCATTAAGGTGGCCATTCGGCTCCCAGGAGCAAAGAGCTGCTCTCTTTCTGCATTGCCTACAGCGGAAATACACTGGAGACTTTAAGTCACTTTGGCCTGACTTTAGTCGCTTTCCTATTGCCAAACTAGTCACTGTGGACAGTGACCTAAGGTTCCCCAAGCCGGGGACTGAGGTCAAATGCACTAACGCACAAATGTGGAAACAATGCAAAGAAAGCCTTTGATTGGCTACCAGTGCTATTGCCTTATTAGATCTCTGCCATGGGGAGGTCTTTGTTGCGTAACTTCAGATTAGTTGGCACCTTCTGGTTGGCTGAGTTGAAGTTTCATTTTTCTTTAATACAAACATTTGTAAGAAGTGGCCCCAAATTTCATTTGGTCTATGTGTGCAATTCAGACAGGGTCCAGATTTCCTTTGGGGCATAACTGGCTTTGCTCTGGGGATTCTAAAGCCTGGTCTCCACGCCTTCTCATTCCAAAAGGTCCAGTGTTCTGAGCTGGTTCTGACGACCTCCTTCTGAGTTGGGACACCAGGTGTGACCACGTTGGTGACAAACTTTTCCCTCTCTGTTGTCTGCTTTTAATTCTGGAGGGTTTACGTTGCTGTGTGGTTGAATCTCTAGACCTGCCACATCTCTGTTTCACACTCAGAACCCTGAAGGACACACAGATTTTCTTCTGAATTTTTATAGCTTCGTCTTTTACCATTAAAGTCTTTAATCTAGCTGTAATTTATTTTGGCAGCTGGTATAAAATGAGCCTCTAAAGAGATTATTTCCAGAGATATTTTCCCTCAGATAACATCCACTGATTGATTCTTTGTGGTGTGTCTGAATTATGTTTTAGTCCTTATACGCAGTTCAGTCTGTCTGAGGGCTTGCTCAGTTCTATAAATATCTTTACCAGTGCCCTGGTGCCATCAAACCTTTCACTTAGGCCCCATCACTACACATGGTTCCTATTTAGGAGAGCTTGTCTTATTCTCGTGTTCCAAAATTCCTCGGCCCTCCTAAAACTTTAGTCATTTTGGCAAGTGCTCAAATAAACACGTTCTACTAGGGTTAAATTACAAACGGACACAGGAATTGATTACATCTTCATTCTCTTCTTCTTTCCACTCCAGGAATTGGACTGTCTCTCCTTTCACATCTTGTGGTAGGGTTGGCAGTGCTCTTGGTGCTTCTTGCTTGTTGCTTATGTGTCATTGCTAGCAGCTTTATCACAGATTTTACTGTGAATCCAGCTATCATGATGACCTATCCCTGCTCGACCCACAATCCATGCAGCTGAGGCTGGGGTTTACCTAATTTTTGAGGCACATTAAATGTTAGTCCAGAAGAAAGAATGAGCTTGGGCCTGAGGGTGTACCCCAGTGGTGAAGCGCATGCTTTGCCTGTGTAAGGGAGGCTCTGGCTTTGATCCCCAGCACCAGGAAAAGAAAAAAAGATAAAAAGTTAGCTCAGTAGTTCCAGCACCTGCCTCAAAAGCGCAAGGTCCTGAGTTCGATCCTTGGTACCAAAAAAAAAAAAGACAAAAAGATAAAAGAGAAGTTCAGTAGGTCTTTAGAAAGGGAGCCAGGACTTGGCTGTCCTGTATATAATGAGGAGTGGCTGCCAAATGCAGATCAGCAGCCAAATATCCTGAACTTTGGTCTTTGGCTCTGCAACTTTTCCCAAAAAGCAAAGAGACAGAAACATAAACTCAGTGTTCACAGTCACTTGATCACTTCAGGCCGCGTTCGGGTTGCTTTTGCATACACATTGCTTTAGAAGACAGAAGAGCTTCTCCAAACTATTGTTTTACTGTTATCTTTAAAGAATGAAGAACATGCTATAGAATGTGGGTTTTACCTTTCCTATAATACTACCAGTTTTTAATTACTCTCAGCTGGAATGAGTGAAAAATAACAAAGCTTCTAGCTGTTTCAGCTCCCCCTAGTGACAAATAAAGCCAGTCCTAGAGCCCATTAAGTGAAATTAAATGGATTCAGAGCTGTGCTGGTTTGGAAATGTGTTTATAATGAAGAGAGAACAGCAGTTGTTTACAGGGTAATTAATGTAGTTGCCCCCTACTTCCCAGGGCTGTGATATCTCCTCATTGCCCATCAGTGGGGTGCCCAGGTGACCACTAACAGGATGGTGGTGGTGGTATGACCTCATGCCGACCATGGACAGTTCCCACAGTTGGCGGGAGCATCTCCCTGCTTGCTTGCGCCATGAGCACTGCTGGGCATAGGCAGAATGCAGCCTTCCATCGGGAGAGGGTAAATGAGTTTCTCCTGGTGACCATCACTGTTGTGGTTGCCCAGTGGACACTACTGTTTCCAAGTCACAGAGGAATCTTGGACTTCAAAGATGGGTGGAGTCACCCTCTATCAGGATTTTGAAGCCTGGGGACTCTGGGGCTCCTTTCAGCCTCTGGGGCTGCAGCTCAAGATGTCTGCTCCTTTAACACACAAATACATCTCTGAAGCCATTCTTGGGAGTTCGGACTGAAGCTGTCTGGGAAGGTGCCTTGTAGGGGTCTTTCTGTGCACCAGAAGTCTGCCACCTGCACCACCCCAGGGAGGACTGATGTCATTCAGGTCTTCACGACCTCCTCCAGCACGTGTGGAAAGTCCACCAGGCCAAGGCAGCAGCCCATTCCGGGAAGAGCACTTCCAAGCACAGCGCTGGGGACCCAGGCAGGGTGAGGGGGCGGGCCGTGCTGGACAGGGTCCAGAGCAGGTGCTCTCAGGAGCACGCCTGGCGCACAGAGGCAGACCTGGCCGGAGAGGAGGAAGGGAAGGAGGCTGGCTTGGAGACAGCCTCATGAATGCAGGGTGGGCTGGCTGAGCCTGCAGGTGTGGGCTGTGCTGGGTCCCTCTCTCGGGGCTCATCCAGAAGCTTATCACCTCCACCCCATCATCTGTCCAGTGTTCAGCCTCACACGCCTCTGTCTCTGTGTCTGGGCCTGGGTCCCCAGGGTCTACATGGACAGATCGGATGTGCCCCTGAGACTGGCCTGTGGGTGGGATCCTCCAGGTTCTGCTCAGGCCTCCGAGTCCTACTCAGGGTGCACATCCTCCCCCGGCCCCTGGAACAACACACTGCTCTCATGCTTGGTGGCTGCCCCACGCCAGATTATACCTCTCTCTCCCGGCAGACACGGTGCTCAGGAAACACTGGATGGCTGGATGAATGATATCATGAATAACCTTTTTTCCATCAGTGTGGAAAGGTGACAGAATACTCGTGTACCCAATGCCATTGGAAAGGATCCTATATGGCCATAGTCCTGAGTCAGTACACGGCTGTTCTCTGGGAAACCCTCTGCTGTGCCAGATCATCAGCCCATTCAGATGTCTCCATTTAGCATCCATTTGCTTGGGAGATTGTAGCTGAGGGCAGCAGGAAATTCCAAGGCCTGGGCCCTGCCTTGGAGGAGCTCCTGCTGCCTGGCCTGGGGTCTTTTTAGGGTGCAAAGCTCTCGGACGACCAGCCTTAAAGGGTTGGGGCATGTATGTGTCACAGAGCTCAGGGTGGACCAGAGCTGGGCTGGAGCTGAACTCGTGTGGGGCCAGGAATAGCAGCCATCTTCCAGGCCTGGCATCCCACCTGATGGGGTCCACACCCAGCCCCTGGTCACTGTGACACCAGAGGGAGTGGAATTCGTGATTACCATGATTATAATCTCAAGTACCCACAGCTCAGACAGACCCGGGCTTCGCACATCCCTACCCAGCTCCAGCTCCACCTCCGCCACCTCCAGGCTCTTCAGTCCCAGCCCTGCTTCTGCCTGTGAAGCTGCACTGCCCACAGTTAGCCCTGGGCTCTTGACTTCACAGGCAGGCCCCTTCCCCAGCCGGCGCTGTCCCCTTCTTTCCCTGTTCCCTTCAGCAGGGGCTGCAGACATGACCCAGGGCTCAACACCAGGGCCATTGCTGTGAATAAGGTTTTCCTGGAATACAGCCACACCTTTTTCTGTAAAGACTTAGACAGAAATTATTCAAGTTCCATTTGCCAAAGAAAGGCCATGTTTAGTGGGTGGGACAGAGGCCTTGTGTCCCTCAAAGCTTTAAAATACTACCTGAGTCTTTACAGAAAAACCTTCCACCTCCAGCCTCAGAAAACACCTTGGACCTTAGAGTCAGACAGATCCAAGTTCATATCTAGTCCATTGTGGGACGAGTGACTTAGCCCTCTGAGCCTGTTTTTTTCTGTCACAAGATGAAAACAAAGTGTTTCTCCAACAGCATGGGTTTTGCAAACACAGCAGCTGCATAGAATGCAATTGATTACTTAGGGTTGTAACCTGCCAATGAGCAGCACCTTTGGTTATAATGCACCCAGGGTCTGTCCGCCCTGGCTCTTACTGTAATGGGAAACAAGAAACAAGAAACAGAGCCGTGTGGCAAAGCTGGTTTGTTGGAGAGGCTTTGAACTCTGCCTATCTAACAGTGGGTGATAAAGCGATTGAACTGATAAGAAGGTGTAAGCACCACTTGCTAATGAGGGAAAACAAAGGTCACTATGGGATGAAATCAGAACCTGAATTTATTTGGAGGCAGTATGCAGGAGGGTGAGCTCGGAGCTAATCTTTAAAGTTGAACTATCTGTCAGGAAAACACATTTATATCATGAGGCCTCAGCCTTCCTTTCCTATTAAAACACTTGTTTTTCAAACACCACTCAGTTTCTTCAGATGACAGCAGCTGAATCCTGGCAGATCAGTTAATGCCCCCCTCCCGGGCTGAGGAAGGGAGGGTGCCCACTGCCGCTCCAAGGCTGGGATGGGGTGTGCCCCTCAGGGGTCCTGGGTGCTCAGTGTGGTGATGTTGGGAGGTGGGCCCTTTAAGAGGCAGAGCTTGGTGGGAAGACCTTAGGTCTTTAGGTCATTTAGAGGCAGACCATCACAGGGGGTGGTGGGATCCTAGTCTCTCTGCTTTCTGCCCCACCGTGTGATCTCCGCTCCCACCAGTGCTGGTGACACAGCTGAGGGGCCCCTCCCCAGAGCCTGTCTGTACCATGTTGTTTGGATTTTCAGCATCCAAAACAAAGCTAAATAAACCTCTTTTCTTTATAAAGTTAGGCTACCCCAGGTATTTTGTGGTAGTAATGCAAAATGGACTGATACATCTCTGTGCTCCTAGACCATCAGCAGAAGGATCCAACCTTCCGACACATATCTGTGTGCCCAGTCAGAGCCTAAAGTTCTTGTCATCACCTCCACTCTGTGCTTTGGAGGTGCCTATGATCAGACCCCTCATTATCTCCTGCTCTGTTCAGCATTCTGTCACCCTCAGCAACACATGGGCCAGCACAAAGGCCAGGTGCAGGTCTCATTTCCTCTCAGATTCCAGTCCTGTGCCATGTATGGAGTGATGTTGACTCTGAGAGGGTGTTATTGCTGGATACTCACACCTGAAATCCAATGTTTCTGATGGAGCTGCACCAAACTCCAGCCAGTCTCTGAGCTCCCAAACCTGTAGAGGCTGGGCTCGGGACAGGCACCCTCCCCAAGGACCTACTGCTCCACTTGGGATGTCACAGTCAGCTGGCGCTGTGTGACAAGTTGTCCAGTTATGTGCTGGAAACAACACATCTACTAACTCACAGTTTCTGTGCATTGGAATCCAAGCAGAACATAGCTGGGTCTTCTGCTTCAGGATCTCTGGTAGAGTGTCAGCAAGGCCCGTGACTTTGAAGGATGAGGCAAGGAAGGACCTATGTCCAAGCTCACTTACACAGCTGTTGGCAAGATTGTGTTCCTCAAAGGCTGTTGGTCTAAAGCAATGATGGCAAACCTTTTAGAGACCAAGTGCCCAAACTGCAACCCAAAACCTCCTTATTTATTGCAAAGTGCCGACACTCCAATTAAACCTGAATGCTGAGGTTTTAGTGTAGAAAAAACTGTGTCTTTAAAGAAAAGCACAATAACAGAACTCTCAGTGATACAAACAGCCCAATGGAGCACGTGTGCCAGAGGTTTACCACCACTGGTCTAACACCTCAGTCCCTGGGAGCAGAGTTCTTCCATGCAAGGCCTTCCCACAGCGCGTCTCACAGCTGGGCAGCTGCTTCACTGCCACCAGCTAGCAGGAAAGCAACAGGCATCCTACTAATAAGATGGAGCCCTGTCCCCACCCCACTTCCCTGGCAGTTCCCTGGGTGGGCAGGGGACAGAGTTGACCCCACAGCTTCAGGGAAGAAGTCTGTAGTGAAACACATGGACCCAGCTCTCCTGAAGTCCTGCTTTCCAGGAGCCAGCATTTTGTTTCATCCCTAAACGCTTCCAGTGTGGTATTTTCCCATCTTTAGCTCATGATGAACTATGAGGTGCAGAGAGATTAAGCAGAATGCCCCGAGTCACTTGGGTAGACCCAGGTGTGACGACTCAGAGCCCAGGGCTCTGTCCCCACCATAGACCTGTGGTAAGCTGGACCACATGTCAGTGAATTGCAAAAGACATTTTTGTGACCAGTTTCCAGATGTTCTCTTATGAGCATTCCTAGAGCAGTTTTTGGTTCTGGCTGAGCACAGCAGGTGACAGGAAGAAAGGTGGAGATTTTGGAGCTCAAAGGAAAGGTCAGGCAGCCTAACTGGGATTCAGCCACCGGAGGAGGCTGCTAGAGACACTGGCTGAACTGTGGGAGGAGGGGTGGGAGTCAGGCTGCTGGCTGAGCATGCTTGAACCCACACATCTGCCAACTGTGACCCTGGGCAAGGTGGCCTCCCTGGGCCTTGGTTTCTCATCTGTGAAGTGGGGTCAGTGGCTAGTAGGTGATGAGGACTGGAAGGCAGGCAAAGGGCAAGAAGAGTCACCTGATACACAGAAACACCCGCAGGATCAACAGCAGCACCTCTGTGCACATGTCACGTGTGAGCTGTCATGACTCCCAGCAGTGACAGGCTAGAAATCAACTCTGCCTGCTTGTGACCTCAAAGCCCTGGAGAATTCAGGAGAGAAGGGGCGCTAGGCTGAGAGAAGGGTGGGCCACATATCTCACGTCTATTACAAGTTTATAAAATACAGGCTTCTCACTTGGAATTGCCTGTTGTGACTGTTTTAAAAGTTATTTGATAGCTGAGCATGGTGATGCATGAATGTAGTCTCACCACTGGAGAAGCTGAGGCAGGAGAAGTTGAAGTTCAAGTTCCACCTAGACAACTTAGCAAGACCCGCATCCAAACAAAAACTAAAAGGATTGAGGATGTAGCTTGGTGGTTGGGCACCCCAGGTTCAATCCCTTGCACCACAAAAAAAGAAAAAAATTATGTTACAATGCCAGCTGAAGTTCTCTTTGTGACCTGCAGTCCTGGGGACAGGGCTTCACACTCTTGGCTCATCAAGGATACTGGGCATTGAGCTTCCTCTTCCAGGTCAGCAGCCATTCAGATACTTTGTTCTCAGGATTGTGCTCTTGACTGTACACAGGGACTTTTGTTTCCTGGCGCACTCACCAAGACTTCCAAATCCCCACTCTCGGCTCTCTCGTATCAAGGCGCTGCTCTCTGTCTCCAGTTCCACCTTGTCCCCACCTGAGTTGAAGCAGTGTGTTCCATTTAGACCTGCTTTAGACATGGGCAAGGCCCCAGAGACCACATAATTACCCAAACCTGGAGCATATCTCCAGATATCCCTGCTTCAGGGAGCAGATGTGTTGGCAAAGTTTGCATAGAAGGTAGATTAGATTAGAGAATTCTGTTGCACTTCAACAGGGAGTCAAAGAAAGTATTTGACTAGGAAAATATTGATGTAATTAAAGTGAACTGATGAGGGTAGAATTTTCTTCAATCCTATAAAGAAACACTTATTTCATTATAGTAAAACGTTAACAGTGATCCTAAAATTATCAGTTAAAAACCTGTGCTACCAAAATAATAACTGAAAGTAGAAACCTAGTATGGTCTGTCATAGTCTGACATGCATCTAGCAAAAGCAGGTGCCCAGCATGACCAAAATGATTCAGCAGCAGCAGATGCCCTGCATGGCCAAGGGTGGCTCTAGCAGTAATGGGTACCTACTGTGCTCGAGGGTGGCCCTAAACCAGGACGACCTTCTGCCTACTGTGAACTCAACAGACACCAACTTTCTCACTTTGGACTTCTGTTCCTTCCTTTCCCACCTCCAGAAGTGCCCTCACTCCTTGGCCTGTGGTCCCATGGTAAATCCTCCCCATTATTTAAGAGCCAGCCAGATGTTTGGTCTTCCAGAAACATGCGCATCCCCAGCCAGAAGCCGCCTCTCCTGGCCCTGTGAATATGTGCTCACCTCTACCTTGTGTTATCATTACTGCAGTTTTCTCCCTTGTTAAATAGTCTTTTACATCTATGTATCCACCCAAGCCCAGCGCTAAGTCCAGGGCCTGGTTAACATTCAGGAAGTGTCCATCAAATGTGCACTGTGGAAACAAAGTCTCAGACCTCAGTGGCCCTGACACCCACATGACGCTACCATGTGGCCTGCCCTCAGGGTTTGCCACTCCTCTCTGCCTCCTGTTCTCTATGTCAGACCAAGGCTCAGCCGGCCTAGAGGGTGTGGGGAAAGGGGGCTGCAGCCACATAGGCCTCTGGAGGTGCTTTGAGGTAGTGGTCCCTGTCCACTGCTTCCCACGTATGGCTGCTATTACCCTGTCCTTGATCAAAGAGCCATGTGGTCCATGAAATCAGCAGAGGCCACTACAAATCCCACAGCCCTGCCACTGTCTAAAGTCAGATGATTCCCCCAACACAGGGAGTGGATTTTTCTTTGTTTTGCATTACTGGGGATTGAAACCAGCAGAACCTTCACATTGAACTACATCCCTGGCCCTTTTTACAAATAATTTTATTTTGAGTTAGAGTCTCACTAAGTTATTACACTGCCCAGACTGGGCTCAAACTTGCAGTGGAGTGGATATCTGGATGGGAGAGTAAAAGACTAAATGAATGAGCATCCTTCTCACTGCAGGGTCGATTCCTACAACTCTGAACTCGCCCTTTGCTCTCTCAGGCCTCTGCTTCCCTACCGAAAGCCAGGCCCAGATGTCCCCTCATCTGCAGGGATCCTCTCATCCTCAGGGTTCCATCCCAAATGCCAGAGGAGACCTGAAACTGTCAGTATACTGAGCCTCTATGGGCTAGCTTTTCCTGTCTGTATATACCTATGGTATAGTTTAGTTCATAAATTAGACACAATAAGCAATTAACAACAACTAATAATAAAATAGAGCAGTTATAACAATATACTGTAATAAAAGTTAACTGAATGTGGTCTCTCTGGAATCTTTCATTTCATATTTTTGGACTATGTTTGATCACGAGTAACTGAGTCCACAGGAATAAGACCATGGGTGGAGCATTCCTCTTTTCCTTCTGTGGTTTGAGTGTGCTGGTGCCATCTGCTGTTCTCTTGTAGCAGAGGTTCCTACAAGGTAAGGCCTGAGCCCAGGCTGGGTACAAGGCCCTGTGGCAGCAAGGTCATTCAGGTCTGAGAGGACATGGAATAAACAGAAAATGAAGACTGAGCTGGGAACAACCATTGTGTTGCATTGCCTGTTTCTTGATCCACTTGAAGCTGCTGGTCAACCAGGGTGGCAAGCTAGCCCAGAGTTGAGTGAGGTGGACAGACCACTGCCCTAACTGCTCTGTGGGGCTTTCCTGCCAGCCTCCAGGCAGATACAGCAGGTCCAGGGACAGCCAGACTGCATCCTAGCTCAGCCCACATCACCCAATTTAGTAGGCGTTCCCCCAAGCAATCAGACAGGATTCCAGAAAATTCCAGAAATCTCAGGAACACTACTATTGCTGTCAGATACAGAATGCCTCTGGAAGTCCCTGAGCCTTCTGTGTTACTAGTTAATGAGATCTCTCTCCAAGGCTGTTCCAGTGCCCTGGTGGGGGTACAGGAGCAACCCTGCTGAGACTGGAAGCTGATAGTTCTGTCATAGCATCATCAGCTCTGCATGAAACTTACAGAGCTGATCTCAGTCTTGTACCATAACCTTTCCATCCACCTCTGATGCTGTTTGTAGACCATCTGTGATTCAGCAAATCCAGACATTGCTGGTTAAAATACTTTTTAAAAATAATTTCATGCTTTTTAAAGAAACATGCTGACTGCTATTTGTGTTCTTCTTATAAAACAAATGTTAAGATAAGGGAACAAAAAGATAATGACTGAGCCAGCACTCCATTGACTCCCCCAGCTGCACACATGTCCCTTGAATGAGGCTTGTATTCATCATTGGAAACAGCAAGGTCTTCCTGAAAGTCAAGTTCTCCTATCAGGCTGGGGGTCCAACAGCTTTAAGGAGCCAAAAAAATAAATCTCGAAACTGACAAACTCTGCTCAGTGTTTACATATATTTCTCTCTTCTCTGCACGTGCCATTGACAAAAAAAAAAAAAAGAAAATTTCTTTGTTACCTGCAGAATCTTTCTGGCACAAAGCACCCTACTGCTGCATAGCTAGTGGGGACATGGAAGCATCTCAGCTGCCTGAAATGGTGCCGGGGCCTTTGTCCAGTGTGTGTCAACCCCAGCCAAGAGACACATGGGCTCCTGGATCTGGGGTGAGGGGTTGCCTGGAGCACATGAATTCCACCAGTTCCTGCAGATGGACTTCTGAGTCCAGGGCTGTTGCTGCTCTGGGTCTGTGTGAAGGAACCCTTGGAGGCACTGAGGGGTTCCTAATGGAAGACGGGGTAATGGCCATGCTCAATTTTGCCTTTCACATTTTAATTGTACAACAGTAATTTTGCAATAGAGTTGCCGATGGCAAACATGCAAAAGACATTAACTTTATTTATGTTTTGGATTATTAATGTGGCTGTTAAAATTCCTCCAGTTAGTTTTGATTGAATTGTTTTTTTGTGTGATTCTGTTGTTTAATGGAGCGGTAAATAAGAATTTCTGATAATGAGCCTGAGCATCTGTCACAGCAACCTGGTGAGGGTTATTAACATTTCCATTAACGGCAGGGTGGGCAGTGATAATATGGAAACCACACAGTTAGAACAAAATAAATAGTTGGTGTCAGGCTGAGCGGGTGTTAATTACTATTTTATTCTACATTGAGGGGAGCAGAAACTGGGGAAGGGGTGACACACGAGGTCATTCTCTCCCTGGAAGCCCTCTCAGTCTGGGTGCTGGCCATGTCCTTGGACAGTGACTGTCTGGTCACCTGTGTTTATAAACAGATTGAATCCAAAAGCAGCCCCCTGCTCCTGGAGTGCAGGCCAGGGTTGCAGGAAGTGGGGAGGACTCGGCTAGTTTCTGCTTTCCTAGAGCCAGGAACCCAAGAAAAACCCCACACAACTCCTCAGGGTCCAGCCCAGCTCCAGTTTCCGGGTGGGAGAAGGGAGCGGCTCCCAGGAGGCAGAGAACAGATCATCAAGAGAAAGTGCCCATCCTGAGAGTAAGAGATAGCCTGAAGCTGGCAAAACGGAGAGGACAGGAATGCTCCAAAACCCGGCATGTGCTCTCTGCACCACCCACAGCTCCCTCATGGCCCTGTGGGGAGGTGTGGCCATGCTATTCTTATCCAAGTTGTCTTGTCTTTTGCATGCAGTTTCCTACGACCTTGACATGGTACCAAGGGATCACTTCCCACTGGAAGGGAGGGAGAAGAAGTGAGAATTTGGCACTCAGAATTTGCAACCAGAGCCAGGCGTCCAAGTACCTTGGAGCCAGGCATGCTCACAGAAACCCAATTCCCAGTCCTCAGGGGGCGCAGCTCTGTGATGTCCCCTCATAGCTCCACCTACAATGGGGCTTTATAACCAGGACACCTAAACCTGTGATAGCAGCAGAGATGTCTTTATTTTCTATAACCTCTGCCCAAAACTCAGCATTTCCCCGATCACGAGTGTTGGCACAGCAGTGCCTGTGGCACCCTCGCCACAGAGCCACAGGTATCCCTCACTGTACCCCAGGTGCCACCGGGACGTCCAAGTGTCAGCCACACTCAGGGCTGCTTTGCTCCCACAGTAGGTATCAGACCAGCCCCTGAGCCTGCCTCCTGTGTTCATGTTTGTCGTTCAATATTCTGCCAGCTTATCTAGTGGAATCAGTTTTCTCTGAAATTCTATATATTTTACTTTATGTATTTAAGAATGTTCTAGGAGGGCTTGTAGCATTCCCTGGTATAAAGAGCTAAGATCTGCAGTGATGCAGTGTAGAGCTGGCATGTGGTTGTGCCTGAGGCTTCCCAAGCTGGGCGGTGTCCAGGGCAGTCTCTCATGCTGCCCTTCCTGGAATTGGGACTTATGTGACCCCTGTGTGTATGTGGATGGTGGTCCCAGCTGGCTCATGAAGGGACATCCCAGTTACCCTTGTGTCCTCTTCTTTCCTCAGCCCCAGCAATGGCTCCGCAGAACATCCAGGTGACCCCACTGACAGCCAGCCAGCTGGAGGTTACATGGGACCCACCACCTCCAGAGAGCCAGAATGGGAACATCCAGGGCTACAAGGCAAGCTGGCGGGGCGGCTCTTCCTTCTGCTCACTGTGTGCCCAGTAGGAGGCCCAAGGGCTTCAGCTGGGAAGCTGACCCTGCTCCAGGCCACTGCCTGGCTCACTGTCCCCTGCCACTTTCTCAACAGCAGATGGACAGCAGGCACACAGCCTGGAGGCCAGGCCCTGGGTCAAACTACAGGGCTGGGGGCATTTGCAGGGGCTGCTTTGTGCCCATCACAGAGCAACCCAGGTGGCAGCTTCAGCTCATCCAAAGGTCTTGAGGGTTTCTCCCTGCTATGGACACCAGGCCTTGCAGCAGGAACCTGGGCTCTTCCTGTGTCTGATCCAGAGCCCCCAGCCCATTTGCTGATAGCAGCAGGAAATGGAGTGTCCTCAAAAGAACATGCTCTCCACCCCAGCATTGCCCAGATCACTACTGGACATTACTCAGAGTGAGACTTTCAGTTCACTAAGTGGGACTCTGGGATGGATGGGACCTGAGAATTGCATTTCTAATAAGTTTGCAGTTGGTATGGATTCTGGGATCCCCACTTTGAAAACCGCTGGTCTAGAATAGCTAAATGCTGTAGAGATGGAGGAAAAGAAAGGCAGCACAGTGTACCAAGTGTTGGGGAGGAATGAAAACACAGAGTACTTTATCTGGCAGCAAGGTGCTACTGGCTGCTTCCCTATGCTAAGATCCAGGAGCCCTGGATACCCATGAAAGCCTCTTGCAGAAAAAACCCACGTCCTTCCCAGCATTAATCCCCTTGTCTGGCCTCCAGGAGCACCAGTTGATCAGTTACCAGATTCTCTGGGCTCGCCTGCCCTGATGACTATTGGGCCAATTAAATGTCCATTTAAAAATGATTTTTGTAGGTGTTTTATGAAAATTAATGCCTTCCTCCATGGCAGGATTGTTACAGTGATTAATGAGGTACTGGAAGGTCCTGTGAGCCCGGAGGCCAGGTGCGATTTATGTATGTCCAAAGTATGTTTTCTCATTTCCTTAACAATGAAGACGTTCAACTTGGGTATTGATCACACGTTAGCTGGGGCTGTGTGAGTGGGGGATCCTCTCTCGTCAGCTCCCCTGTGTCTTGCAGATGGAAATCAGCCAAATTCACCTATCAGGGCTTGCTCCTTACAGGTGTGACTTGGGGGCATGCAAGGTAGGCCGCTGGCCCCAGCTTCCCTGGTGCCCAGTGTTGCTTTTACACAAGGCATGCTACTCTTGGGGCCTGGCTTGGGCTTAGCCCCGTGACCCAAGGTGGATCCACAGACTGGTATTGTCTTTAGGCAGCCCAGCTGGCACTGGCTAGAGTGGTGGTTCCGACCAGCTGTCTAGGAAGCAGTTCTGGCAGCCAGTTCAAACCTTTGTATTTGGACATTCAGTACACCTGCCAGTACATCAAAGCTATATGGGAGGAAATGCTACCCAAGAAAGGCATGGGCTTTCCCACCAGTTCTGAGCCCAGTGTGGGTCTCTTGTTATTTCAGTACTTTAATTTCTAAAATGTTTTTGCCTCATCAACCGAATATTTAGATACAGAGTTTGAGCAAAACATGAGAACATGGGGGTGGGAGCTTGGGGCTCATTCCATGCATGGCTCAGAGCCGGAGTGGACCGTGGGCAGCGTTCTCCCCGAGGGACAGGACAGAGGTGTCCGGCGGAACGAGCCCCGCCCGTAGCACAGGCACAGGACCAGTGTCTGAAGGGAAGAGTCTTCTGTCCTCGGGCCCTGCCCTGGGCGTCTGACTGATGCCCCGACTGCAGGTGACAATTCGGAAGCACAGCCCATCGCCAGACACCGCTAGCAGCAAGGACCTGCACCGGCCCGCAGCACCAGCCTCCAAGCTCCTGTGCCCCCAGGAGATGGCGGTCCCACCAAAGTGCTCCTGGGACACAGCCCAGCCTCGCCTCAGGGCTTCCCCGTGTGGACCCTCAGCCTGGTCTCTTCCTGACAGATCTACTACTGGGAGGCAGGCAGCCAGAACAAAACAGAGAAAATGAAGGTCCTCTTCCTCCCGGAGCCCGTGGTGAAGCTGAAGAACCTGACTAGCCACACCAAATACCTGGTCAGCATATCTGCCTTCAATGCTGCTGGAGACGGGCCCAGGAGCGAACCCCGGCAGGGGCGCACCCACCAGGCCGGTAGGTGGGCGCCGGTTTCCTCTCTGCAGGCCTAGGTGGGACCAACCTTGAGATCTCCACCTTGTGTCACCTCTCTGGTGGTCCCTGGGCTCCCTGGAAGAGCAAAGTGCCCTTTTGCTTGGTTTCCACAGTGCTGTGCTCTGCCTGCCCTTCACACCCCTAGCCAGGGATCTGGAGGAGAGAGGCAGCACTGGGGTGATGTGTGCTTCCCCAGGCCTGGCCTGTCATGGTGTAGGTCAGTGCTGGACAATGACAGTAGGAGCTGGACATGTGTTCTCTGGAGCCAGAGAGACCAGCAGAGGGAGGAAGGGCTCTGTGCTTACAGCCTGGCCTCATTCCTGATGCTCAGGGCGCCATCCAGAGCCGTCTCGTCATTTGTGCAGTTCACTGAGGGCTGAGCTCCTTGCACATCAAGGCAGGCCCCAAGGCCAGGCCCACACACCACCCCTAGAACAGCCACACACCTAGGCAGGATCTGAGAGCAGATGGAGCTATGCTGTGGAGCTGTGCTGCTGAAAGCCTCAGGCCAATACAGGGCTCAGCAAGTGTACAATAGGCCATCCTTCCAGTGCATCTCAGTCTCCCCAACAAATGGCAACCTGGCTTTGGGTCTTGGTGGCCCTTTGCAAGACCCAGGCTCAGGAGACTATGGATGAAGATGCAGGGCTCAGAGATTACCGGTGTTCTGTGGGCTCAGTGGACTGATACCGCACCCAGGAGACTAACCACTGGCCAGGGTGCCGGCATTGTGTTCAGGAGATGGCTATGCCAGAGTGCCAGGGCTGCCTCCTTCTGCCCTCATCCAGTGCCCCAGGCCAGCTTGGGAATCCGAGTTGGAAGGATGTGGGTAGATTGGTGGAGCAAAGAACAGGGCTGGGCCACTTTGGGACACTGGAATATGGTGGTTCATGAACTAAAGGACCCAAGGACAAGGCAGAGTGGAGAGAAGGTGGGTGCCAGTCCAGTGGGTGCTTCCAAGCAGCAAGAGGCCAGGTGCCCATCAGGCTGTGGGTGGGGTGAGGGGACAGCCTCAGTACACAGCCATCCGCAGAGTCCAGGCAGAGCAAATGTGAGTGGCTTCCGTGCCGTGCTCCTGGCCACACACTGGCCCTCATTTCCACAGCAGCTTCAACTGCTTGGCCAGACACCTCCTCTCTTAGCCCCACACAGCTATCTGAGCCCGCAGTGTTGAGGAGTTTAGATGGAGGGGCAGACAGGGGCGTCCTCTGAGACCTCTGGGCCCCTGTGAGAGGAAAGAGGAGGGGAAGCAGGGAGGGATGGGGAGAGCCCTTGTCCACCACCAAGCACCACTTCTCTCCAAAAGAGCAGGACAGGGCCCCTAGAACCTTCCAGCAGGCTCTGGACACTGCCATCTGCATGTCATTTTCTGTTTCCATCCATTATTCATTTTCGACCTTTTGCCAGTCTGCCTCTCAGCTCCTTTGTGTTTGATTCTGTCATTTTCTCCGCTCTGTGTTTCTGATTGATCCTAGGAAGTTTGGAGGTGATCAATGCGTCTCCTTTTCATTCTGTGGCATTTAGACTTTTACTGGGTTGAAAATAACACCTAATAACATTTCCTTTTCTTTATGGAGGCACAGATGTGTGTGTGTGATCCATAAAGGTGCCTTCGTGAAAATCACTTCAGTGTTCACTCTTCCAGCTCCTGGGGCCCCCAGTTTCCTGGCATTCTCCGAAATCACCTCCACCACACTGAATGTGTCCTGGGGGGAGCCAGTGGCAGCCAATGGCATCCTGCAGGGCTACCGAGTGGTGTATGAGCCCTTGGCGCCCGTCCAAGGTAAGAGCAGAGGGATCGGGGCAGGTGTACCAGCCTCACTGCTAGGAACCTGGAAGGAGCAGGGGAGGCAGAGCTAAGACAGCTCTGCACAGCCAAGTCCAGAGTGTTGCATTCCCCATGGGATCACACCATGAACCTTCCTTGACCTAGTCCCCAATTTCCAAAATGTCTCTTCCTCTCCCCACTGAGATTCTAATTCTAGTCTGTGTCACCCCTGACAGAGGCACCCTCAGTTCTACTCCACCACCCACCTTCCAGATACCATCTACACTTTGGAAGAGGTGCAAATGCCCAGCATCCCTTCATGCTGTGCACTTCCTTCCATTCCCCACTCACTCAGCAGTTATTAATTAAGCACCTGCTGCATCCCGAGAGCTGTTCAAGTGCTAGAATCCACTGACCCAGGAAAGCAAGGGTCCTCATTGACTTGTGTGCTGACATCCTGCTCTCCTAAAATAGTTTCTATTCCAGGAAGAGAGAGGCAACACACAGATAACTAAACCAATAAGCAAAAATCTGGTAGTGATGGATGCTTTGAGGATAATGGGAGTGTGCATGCCTGGGAAGGGGCTCAGGGTGAGAGAGGACTCACCGAGCAAACACCCGAGGGAAAACCTTCTGCAGAGGTCTCAGTGTGCACGCTCCTAAGAGGGTAGGGCTTGGTGTCCCGCTGTGGAGACCATGCCATTGGCCAGAGCTTTTCAAGATGGTCTGGAGTTTCCTAGGGAAGGAAAGTGGAGTACAGGACCAGCTTTTACAAGGGCAGGGTCCTCCTGGCTAAATACCACCCCCTGAATGCCACATGATGCAAAGAGGATTATCGATCACCCTAGAACTTCCTCCATCAATCAGAAACAGACCCGCCATAGAGTGAGGAGGGAGAGTTAAGACACAAAGTAGGCTGAGGTAAATCACAGCAAAGCCTTGAGAATAAATAATAGATGCAAGCCAAAGATGAAATGCAATTGGCTGCTGGGAGAATGGGTTGCAGGGATGGAGGAATTTGGGATTGCGGAGAGCAGCTGGGGATGGGGGTAGGGGGCTGGGCAGGGGGCAGAGGGTGAGGAAGGCAGAAGTGGCAGTGAGGGAGCGTTCTGCTGGCGGAGGCGCTGGGATCCGCCCAGGGACTGCAGGCGGGGTACCTGTGGGGTCAGAGTGTCTCTTGTCTCTGTATCATTTTAATTCCTTCTGTGGCCATCTGTCTGTCTGCCAGATCACTGATGTCCCCACCAAGGGCCCTGTGGCATTCTCTCCTCATTGTACACCTAGAGACCAGCTGTCTCTGCCCTGTGCCACAGGGCAGGTTCCCCCCGTAATGTACACAGACAGACTGTAAAAATTATAGATTATTTAATGTCTAGGAGGAAAAATATAACCAGAACATCAAATAATATTGGCTCTTCATTTAAAGCGGTGATAAAAGTTTCCTTTTAAAATAAGCACATTCAGATAAAACAGGGAGGTGATTTGAAGGAGGACATTTAAGCGCTGGATTTTATTTCACCAAATCTAAAATGCCATTGACTATAAGATTCATCGTCATTTTATGACATGCTAAGAAAAAAAAATGCTTCCAATAAACTATGGCCCAGTATTTCCGTATTGTCAGTTCTGAGCTGCATCCCAAATCAGAGATGTGAACATTGAGAAAGAAAACAAAGTGTACCTGAGTCGACCGATACGCTTCAGTGAGTAACAGTGGGCAATCTGTGGACATGGTGATCTCAAGTGCAGAGCAAGCACGGGAGGGATATGGAGTTCTCTTGGCCCCTGCTCTGCTGTGTCCTATGTCTGGGAACTGCGCAACTTGACATGGCTTCTTTGAGGTCCCAGGGGCAGATGTACAGAAAGGGACCCACCCATTGTTCCGTGCATTTCACAGAACATCTTGCCTGCCAGCATTCCCTCCTCTTGCCTGACACACACGTGGGCATACGTGCACACACACACACACCACATGCACACACAAGTTCATGTTTCAGGAGCCCACGTTACAATTGCCTTTCCAAGGATAGTAACCAAAGAGAGCCATTAAAATGAGAAAGGATTGCCGAAGACCAGGATTCCAGGACTGAGTCCTCTGAGTCCTTCCCAGTCAAAGACAGCTTGAATTTTCTCATTCTTCCTCAAATAAGCACCTCACCAGGATGCCTTGTCCTATAGTAATGGGCTGCAGAGCCTCAGGGACCTGACAGCTTGCACCACTAAGCACCACATGGGTGGCCCTGTTCCAAAGCCAGTTCCAATTGCTTATGTGGAGGGAATGTCTGCAGCGCTGCTTTTGGAAGCGAATGTGGAACTGAGCATCAGAGACGGAGCGCCAGGACGATCTGTCATAGCGAATCTCCATACTGCAGGCAAACTTGGACCACACAGCAGTGTGGGCTTGAAGCCCGCCCAAGTGACAACAGGTGGAGTCACTTCACTTGCGACCATTTTCACCTCCTTTCAAAGTCATAAGACCGTCTGTCACTGGTATTGTCCCTGTCTGTCTCAGAGTGCTGGCTTCAACTTCTGGACTGTTGCTGCTACTGGCTCTGTGCTGGGAAACTGGAGGGGAGGAGGGAAAGCTCTTGGGCTTGGGGCTTGTACTCACCCTACAGTCCAGGTCAGGCCTGAGTCTCAGCAGGGGCAGGCCACGAAGAACAAACCACGCCAGGTTCTGACCTGGTGCAGGCCTGGGCATGTTCCCTCCTTCCAGATTCCTGCACATCTGCCGCTGCTGACCCAAGGCATATGAGCTGAGCTGGTCACAGTGCTGGGGCACCAGTGCCCACAGGACAGATACACCTTTGAGTGGGGCTCCCAAAGACTGCCCCCCAACTGTTGGATTCTGGATTTCCAACAGGGAACTAATGAAGTGATAACCAGATCACCATATGATTTTCGGTATTTTAAAGTGTCTCCTAGATGCTGCATGTTTCCCAGAGACATGTTTGCAAACATAATGGAAATATCCATCATCTTTGTTTGGAGTAGAGCTGTATTCACTCAGCAGTAACAGTGGTTCTCTTGGAAGACTGGCAAAGATAGGAGAGACATGTATGTGAAGATATATGTGTGAAGGTGAACTGCTATCTGCCTAAAGTGTACTTTGCAGACAAAAATCTTTAAAATGTGCTACAGATAGGTTTTTAAAGGGGGAGAAGGTTGTCCAACAGTGACTTTGCCTGTTAGTGTTGGTTGGTGGGTGCTCAGACCTGTCTTCCTGGCACAGACATCTGCAAAACCCCAGTATGTGGCACTGACCAGCCAGGCCAGGGAAGCAGAGAGCACTACCTTCACCCAGTGCTGTCACCCCACCAGAAGGACAGTCCTGGCACATCCTGTCCGCTGAGATGAGCCCACAGCCATTGCTGGCCAATCCCTGGCCACTGTGGAGATCACCCATGCCACCAGAGCACCACACCACTGGACCATCACGCACTGGACCACCCAGACTACCAAAGCATGGGACCACTAGGCCACCCAGAGCATCGAGCTGCCTGCAGCACTCTACCAGCCTGTTCTTTGGAATCTGGTTTGATGGCAGAGCTATTTTTATGTTTTTAAAGATGTTTTAAACAGAAGTATTTTATGGGATTGCACCCTGAGGCTTTGTAGTGCAAGGCATGGTTTAAAAATTGACTAAATAAATAAAATTCAGACATACTTGAGGTGGAGGGAAAGCCATACTAGTTCTACCTCCTAGTGGGATCAAATTTACAAAATCTGTACAAGGGTTTGTTTTTGCTCTGAGGAGAACAAAGGCATTTTTTTTACATCAGAAAAAGAAGTTGCTACCAGAATAATGTTGCGTCTGACAGGACCCAGTTCCTCTGCGGATGACAGTCATGTGTTCCTGGTCACCCTCGTGACTTCTTTCCTGAGCATTGTGTATAAGGATGGGTCAGGCTCTCTGAGCAGCAAAGTCCCCATTTTTGTACAGAAAAACCCAAATATAGAGGGTCAATCAAAGTCAGCCAAAATCACTCTGAAATAATTTGGAAGAAAATAATTTAACTGAAAAAAATTTTATAAGAGGCATCATATGGGGCCGGGGATTTAGCTCAGTGGTTTCGCTGCCTGCTGAGCAAGCGCAAGGACCTGAGTTCGATCCCCGGTACCAAAAAAAAGGCACCAAATAAGGAGGTGTAGCTTACTGTAAAGGCCCTGGGTTCAAACCCCAGTATGGCTCAATGAATGAATGAATGAATGAGCAGAATAGCACCACGCGTCCTCCTGCACCAGGGCAGCCCACCCCAGGGTGCTGTGTCTGGGTACTGACTGGGCAGCCAAACCCAGGGCAAGAGATGCCACCCAGCATGCACGGAATGCAATTCTGCTGAAATGCCATATCCTCTGCCCTCCTCCAGGAGAGGCCTGACAGGGATTAGCCCAGTGAGAACTCTGAATAAGTTAAGCACTTACTTAACATTTTAAAAAATGCATCATCTTTAAACTTATTTAACCGAAGATCCCCATTTTCCCTTCTGGAAAATACCACTTTGTATAATTTTTAGTGTTTATCCTTCTCCCACACACACACATAGTAAATCTCAATATTCTAATTACATAATAATCTTTCTTACCCATGTTTTTGCTTTCTGCAGTTCCCATTGCTTGAAGTCAGTTGTGGTCTGGAAACATTAGAGTGAAAATTCAAGAAGTAAACAATTCACAAGTTATAAACCATGTACCATTCTGAGTGGTATGATGAGATCTCCCTCTATCCCACCCCATCCTGGCCTGGATGTGAATCATGGCTTTGTCAAGTGTATCCATGATCTATATGCCACCCACCTGTTAGTCACCTAGTAGCCATCACAGCATCCAAGAGGCTGTTTAGGAAACCCTGATTTACTTTTTAAGAGCCCCAAGTACACGGGCATTGGTGCAAAGGGAAACCAGGGCATCAAACGCAGAAGGATAACTTGACTCTGGTACTAAATGGTAACACTGCAGGACACCCAGGGGAAACCTAGTGTATCTAGGGCCTGGTACAACCCATGGTTTCAGGTAGACACTGGGGGCTTTGGAATGTGTTCCCCATGGATGGGAGGGGTGCTCCTGTGCTTAATTCAGTCAGCAATCTTTTGGCATTGCTCAGTAGTTTAGATACATAGTGTGTGTGTAAACCTTGCCTCTGTGTTGTCATCGTTCTTGAATAGAGGTGTCAATACTTGCAGTGATGAATTTTTCTCTATCTTAGCTTCAAGGTCCACAGATGACATTCTCGCAAGTTTCTGAGCCTACAGGCCACAAGTTGGCCACCCTAGTCAGGTCACAGACCTCTCAAGGAGGAGCCCACCTTTGACCTTCTCGAGTACTTTTTTTGCATGTCTTCTGTGCTCTCCTCTCCCTTGTGACTCAGCCATGGGGATCACAGTCAGGATTTGGTATAGCTCAGGGCTGTGTGGGAAGGAGACCCTCTCCACAGTGCCATTAGGGGAGTCTGTACTGAGACAGGCAGGACTACACCCCTAGCCATGTCGCCCACGTGTTGGATGAGTGTCCTCCCTCCTTCCTGCAGTGCCAGTGAGTTAGGCCATCTCCCCCAGGCATTGTGGGCTTGGGTCTTTTCTTCACTGGCACTGCTTATTAAGCATCAATTCTAATGACACTTATCTGTGCTGAAAACTGCCCCTGATCGCCACTTAAACTCCTCCTAATTGGAAGAACTACTTCCTCAGCCAACTGCAGGCCATTCTCCTGGTTATCACCACAGATCAGACAGTGAGGGCTTGGTTCCCGGGGCCTGGCACCTTCTCCTCTTTGTTTTTTGCTGGTCCAGGTGTGAGCAAGGTGGTGACGGTGGATGTGAAAGGGAATTGGCAGCGCTGGCTGAAGGTGCGTGACCTCACCAAGGGAGTGACCTACTTCTTCCGTGTCCAAGCACGGACCATTGCCTATGGGCCCGAGCTCCAAGCCAATGTCACGGCCGGGCCGGCCGAGGGTGAGTGGAACCTGGGCGACAGGTGAGCATTGGTCATACCTTCAGCCCGCCTCCAGGAGCTTGTCTAGATCCTCAGCCTAGCCCTCTGGCAGGCAGAGCTGCAGAAGGGCGGGAATTTGGGCAACGTGGAAGTCTGCAACAGCACAGGACAGTGCTGCAGGTGTACTCCTCCTGAGCAAGCGAGTGACTTCTTATGTGTTAGGCATGGAAATTGGTATTTGTTTAATGAGAAAATAAGCAAGAGAAGGTGCAGTGGTACCTCACTCCCCGAACGCTTTTGTTTCCGAGCAATTTGGTTCACAGACAGAAGTGTTTGGCACAAATCTTGTTTTGTATGCAAACTCTGCATCGGGTGAGGAACACAACTGCATCCATCTTTCCCTCACAAACGTGAACGTGGACATCTTTTCCAGAATCGTGGAATGAATTAAGTTTGTGAACTAAAATGAATTCAATTTTTGAAATAAAATTTAAAACTTTTCACATGTCACAAGGAAGGACTATGTAACTCCCCACTTCACAAGCTCGTGGCCTGTGTAGACGCTGATGAGGCCTTGGCAGCAGGACAGTATTCAGGGAGTACAGCAGGTGCTAGGTGCTCTGCCTATGCCATCTTTCTGACCTCTGATTGCTTCCTGGGTTTGTTTTGTTTTGTTTTGTTTACTACTAGGGATTGAAGCCCAAGTTTTCACACTGAGCTCGATCCCTAGCCCTTTTTATTTTATTTACGGTGTTTTATTTTCAGACAAGTTCTTGCTAATTGCTCAATTTTGAGTCCCTCCTTTCTCAGCCTTCCAGACAAGCTTGGACCATAGGTGTGCTCCACCACACCCAGCTCACTTCCCATTTTTAGGATGAATCCGTGGTAGAATGAGGGTCCACAACCTGCCTGGAGGCCTAGGAATTGAGAAGGTCTGGCCCGCTACTGAGGGGTGACCAGTCTCCGCAAGACCAATGGCTATACTCTTCTCTCTTTGTCCTGCAGGGTCCCCAGGTTCCCCTAGAGGTGTCTCGGTCACCAAATCCACCTCGGACCTGACCCTGCAGTGGACAGAGGGCAGCGCTGGCAGCACGCCCACCACCGGCTTTGTCATAGAGGCCAGGCCTTCAGGTAGGCCCTGCGCGCTGGGAGTAGCACTGCCTGGGTCTTGTCTCATCCTCCCTCGGCTCCTGTGTCTGCGTGACCACAGCCATGCTGGGACCTCACAGGCACAGTGCCACGGGACCCTTGCCAGGAGGACGGTCACTGCCACTCTCAGAAACAGGCAGCTGAAGGATACTTCCCCACATGTCACCTTCTCAGCCAGACCTGAGTGTCTCTCACCGCAGGGCTCAGATGCTGGCAAATGAGGACAAAGCCGTGCTCTTCCCGATAACTACTAGTATTCTTGGGCTTCTGAAAATGAGGTCTGAGATCAGCTGCCACTGTGCTTCTCACCCACCCCTACTTCCATTCTACATTTTTTACCTTGTTCACTTTTGGTTTTTATTAGTGCATCTTAATTGTACATATTACAGGGATTCGGTGTGATGGTCTCATATAGCATATCACGTGCATTGCTCATATCCAAGCACCCTTCTTCCACACACCATACCCAGTGCCTTCCCAGTCCCTATTCTACTTTCAGGGTGACTTTTCTTAGTTTCCACATATGCAAGAGAACATGTAGCATCTGTCTTTCTGGGTCTGGGTTATTCCATTTAACATAACATCCTCTTTTCCTATCCATTCTGCTGCAATGACAAGATTTCATTCTTTATGACGAAGTAATACTCCATTGTGTACTTACACCACACTTTCTCTCTCCATTTTTCTGTCGATGGACTGGTTCTGTATCTTGGCTATTGTAACTTCCTTTGGATATAACCCAAGACTGATTGCTGAGTCATGCAGTAGTTTTAGCTTGTTGAGAAATCTCTGTACTGTTTTCCATAGAGGCTGTGTTAATTTTCATTTTCACCAATGGCGTAGAAGAAAGGGTTCCTCTCACCCTTAATAATGAAGGATGGACATTAATAGAAAAAGGAATTTCTGTCCGATCGAGCAGGAGTTGCTGCTGGGAGCAGAAGGCATCACCACACGTGGAGAGTTCTGAGCACTTGCCTCATGACCTCCAGAGAGTCCCACTGTGAACAGGAACCCAAGGCTGAGCTAGTTGATCTGTCAGGGTGTCTTCAGCCCAGGAGTCGTTGGGGTCCAATACGTAAAGAGGCTGTTAGACCAAGAAGAAAGATCTGTGTCTCAGGCACTTTTCTCATTGCTAAGAGAAAACATCTGACACCAAAGTTAAAGGGGGAAAGGTTTCTTTAGCTCACAGCTTGTAGAGGTTTCCATCCACAGTTGGCTGGCCCCAAGGCAGGGTGTCATGGCAGAGGGCATCGCAGGGGAGAAACAGTTCATGGTAGCAGAAGGAAGCAAAGGCAACAAGGGACAGCCATAGCTCTTTCTGTGCCTTATATCTTACCCAGACTACTTAGGGTCGGTAACATTCACACGCTTAATCCTAGTTCCCCTGAAACTAGCATTACACCATGAATCATTTCCAGCCTCACATACTCTAAATCCAGCCACCTCTGAAAAAGCCCCACCTATGACTGCATGAGGCTTTGAGGGGACACCTAGACACAGCCATAGCATTCCCTATAGTTATATCTGTCCAGGTGCTCAAAGATGTCCCTTCCTTCTCCACCACTAAGATCACATTTACAAGGTTACAAGTGAGAAGTGCCTTCTGGAAACTTGTAAGGGGGACCTGGTATGTAAGACTGAAAAAACTTGCTACCTGAAAGGCAGCATGAAAAATTCTTTGCCTCAAGAATGCACGAATTTAGCCAGGTGTGGTGCCACATGCTTGTAAATCCCAGCACTCTGGGAGGTTGACACGGGAGAATTCCAAGTTTGAGCCCACCCTGGGCAACTTAGTGATTTAGTGCGACCTCTCCTCAAAATATAAATGAATGAATGGGCTGGAAATGTAACATCTGCCATGTGCAACCGCCCTGGGTTCAATCCCTATGACTGCTGAAAAAAAAAAAAAAAATAAGCATGACTAGGCTGCTGGCCTGGGCCCTGGTGGTGTCTGCTGAACAAAGCATTTGGCCAGCTCTGAGACAGAGGGCCCCAAACCGGTGAAGGGTCTTGGCTTCTGTGGTCACTGGGTCCCCCATATCTCTGAAAGCAGATGGCCACAGAACAGCCACCTGCTATCTAGCAGTGACATTAGATGTGACACACTTGCAGAGGCTGATGGGGCTCTGACAAAGGTCTAGTGAGGCCTGGGCTAGGATAGAGCAACCAGTGGTGGGACCTGCGTGGAAGATGATGATTCCATTGTTTCTCCCTAAATTTAGGGAGAATGACTTTGTTGACTCTTTTGTCCCATCAAGGGTTCTGCTGTGGCCTGGACATTGCTCAAGTGCATGCCCAAGGTGTTTGTTAGAAGCTTGGTCCCAGCGTGGTGATGGTGGGAGGGATTGGAGCCCTTAAGAGCTGGAGCCCAGTGGGAGGGACTTGGTCCTTGGGGTGTAGCCTGGGAGGGACTAGTGCGGGTCTATGGAATGAGTTCCTTCTCTGAGAGTGAGTTGTGCTAGAGGAGCAGGACCGGCTGTCTCGCTCTCTGGCCTCTGCCTCACCCTGGGCCCCTCCCTCTTGCACACGCCCCCCGCCCCAGGATACCATCACCATGCTGTGTTGCAGCCAGGGAGGCCCTCACCAGAGCCGAGCAGCTGCCAGCACTCTGCTCCTGGATCTCCAGCACCATGAGCTTAAGTAAACCTCTTTCTTTTATAAAGTACACAGCCTTGGGTATTTTGCTATAGCAATGACAAATGGACTCATGGACTGGGCTTATAGATAAAATTCAGGAGCTCTATAAATCTGGATGGGAAAAAATCACAGTTGCATTTTTATTAACCTCTAACTGAAAGTTAGCATTTCTGTTTATTATGAATGGAAGGGTATTAGTGTACTAGGGTCATAACAAAGTATCACAAACTGGGCAGCTTAATCAATAGAAATATTTTGTCTTGCAGCTCTGGAGGCTGGAAGTCTAAGACCAAGGTGTCAGCAGGGTTAATTGCTTCTCGTGGTTGTAAGGAAGAATCTGTTCTTGACTTTCTCCTAACTTCTGGGGGCTACTGGCCATCCTTGGTGTTCCGTGGCTCACAGATGCACTGCCCGCTCTCTGCCTTCCTTTTCCAGGCCTTCTCACTGCACTGTGTCCAGCTCAATTCCCCCTTCACTAGTCCGTACTGAATCGGGAACTCAGGGAACTCTGGTTTGACCTTGTCTTAACTAAATTTATCTGCAGTCACTGTTTCCACATAAGGTCATTCTGAGGTATGGGCGGTTAGGACTGCCACGTAAGAATTTACCCATTGGATGGGGTGGAGGCATAAGTCACCCACAGTAGCAGGTGAGAAGCCTCTTGAGTAACAGCAGAGCTTGTGACTCTGCCAGCTGTGGGAATCATGGATATACATGTAACATTCCAGCTGTTGTCCATATTTCACAGTTTTGTTTACACTTGTCGTGACTTTGAAATGATGGTTGTTTGTGGACTCTGCCAAACCTCATTAATTGTGAAGGATCTAGGCCTCTGAGCTGGCTTGAAATAATGGTCATAGATCACCTTAATCCAGCTCTCTCCACACCCCTTCCAAAGAACCACGTAGCTGCATGAGTAATAGAGAGAAAAACAACCCACAATCAGGTCTGCACTAGCAGGAGGCAGAGGTTACCAGGAACTTCCCTTGCCTCTAAGTAACTGAAGCATTACCAGGCCAGTCAATGTCCTTTTCACTCCCACTTCAAGTGTCTAAAACCATTCTGAAAAGACATCCCTAAGAGTCAGCCCAGTGCCAGCTGAGTTGGTGGTGCCCGGAGCAGAGTGAGAAGAAGCCTGATCTAGACAGCCACGGCTGAGGCTCGCCGAGTGATTTCCTTCCACCTGGACTCCTCTCTGCCTACATTTCTCTGATCCCAGTGGTCACGTGGCTCCAAGAGGGCTCCAGAGGAAGTGTTCTCTGCCTCAGCTGTCCACTGTCAAAGTCCTGGCTATGACATTGTAGGACAGATGCTACCACTGGGGGAAAGCAGGTAAATGTACCCGAATGCCTCTGTATTATTCCTTACTACTATGTGGGACTTTACATTGCCCTCAATATAAAAAGTCAAGTTTAGATAATAAACAGCCAGCCCAGCATCCCCTGTTGAGTCAAGCACACTAATGAGTCTTTGAATCCAGCATCCTCATGTGCAATATCAGCTGTGAAAGATAGAATGCCCCGCCGGCCAGACGCCTCTGCCTGCCTTGAGCCTTACCTCCTGTGATTGCATCTTGGCACTTCCCCAGAACAGGAAAGTCTTGATCCTCAGGCATGGGCTGCCTGGGGCCACGAACTTCTCCTCCAGTCAGGCAGGAAACAGGATGCCAGGTAGCTGGACACCCAGCTTCCAGGCATCAGCAAGACCAAAAGGCCATGTGAATCAGAACTAATCAGCATGTTGCTCAGCTTCTTGCTGGGCCCCACGCCTTGTGCCAAAGCCTTCTGAAGTCAGTCAGAGGTCTATGTTCAGTAGGGCCACTGTCAGAATGTGGAAACAGACCCCACAAATGGGGCCAAGACATGACTGAGACTGACCTGGAAGATGCTGCCTTTCTCAGTGACAGCTAAAGATCTTGCTTTTGTGTCCGTTTTGTTACCCGAGGTTTGAAAGCAGGTTGCCAACGATTTCCCCTTTCAGATCATTAAAAGAACCCAAGCAGGTTGCCAGACCCAAGAGCTGAGAAAGCTGCCCCTGCCTCTGTGACTCAGGCCAGTGGCGACTCGGAGTGGAATGTGAGGCTTTTAGGGATTGTCAGTATTTAAACACCTTGCTGGGACCCGAGGGCCCGGATCTCAGCTGTCATCTATTGCAGGCCTCATTACACAAAACATTAAATGCTATATCTTCTCATTTTCTCCACCGAAGCTCTCCGGCAAGACGTCCTCCAGGCAGGGAGCAGTTTACGAAGGAGGGGCCGGCCTGTTTGGTGACAAAGGGCCACATGCTGACTTTGCAGGCCCTTTGTGTAGGTGGACCCTGTCTCCCCAAGAGGCCTGCTCAGCCTGATGTCTCCACATCTGCTCACATCTCTGCCTGGCCCTGGGGGACACCAAGCTCATCATCTGTGTGGCCACTGCCCAGAGGTGGCTGCCTCTCCCTCCTCAGTCTGCACCTTCGCCTCCATCCTGCATGTTCTGCCGCAGAGCCTCATGGCCTCCATATGCTGGGGACACAGAACTGAACAGCTGCTAATGCAGCTGACACAGGGCTGGGACACACAGCACCTCTGATTCCCAGAGAGGGAGGCCTGGGACCCGGCCATCAGATCCCACCAGGATGGACAGCAGCTATTCACTTGCGTGGCTCTGTCCAGGTGTCTTCCAGTCACAAAGCTCCCTGGAGGACAGTGGCAGCGATGCAGTGGGCAGATGTGGATGATTTATTTACACAGATTATTCCAAGGCATTTTGCTATGTAGCTCACAAGCCTAATTTACATATTTACACAATACACTGGAATGGCACTAAAGGAACTATAAATATATTTTCCTCTCCAAAGCAGCCATGAAATACATAGTTAGACTGTGCCTAGTGCACACAGGCAGTGTATTGCTTTGTTCACAGATGATGCCTCCAGCCAGAGGGAGAGAAGGGATCCTATCTACTCTCGGGCTCTGGGGCTCTTCCACGGCCCTCCCCCTTCATTCATTAATTTTCAGTTTTCAATTGAACCAGGAGAAAATCAGCACTGTCCTGAAGGCTGAACATCCACAGCAGATCCTACGTCAGCAAATCAAGCAGGAGCACCACAGCCACTTCAGCCCTGCCTCACACCACCGGCCCTTGGCCACCTCTCGTCTTCCTGTGGCCTTGCCTCTTGACAGCACACTGTCCCTCACGCTGTATCACAGCCACCCCTTTCATGCAGACACACATGGCTTGCTGCCTTCTGCCTTGAATGAGGATAATAAAAGTAACAAAAAGGACTTTTATTAGCAGATGTATTCAGCGTTGTGTTTAAGCCCCACCTGTTTCAGTGACATCCCTAGCCTAGCCCGACCATTTAGACGCAGAGAGATGGCAGTGTTTAAGAAATAAACAGCTGACAGGGTTTCATTTGCTCTGAGCTGCAGGCTGACAGTCAGGTTGTTGGTTGTGTGAGTTAGCGGAACCAGAAATCTCAGGCAGTGAATGACAGTTTCATTCAGCATGGAGACCCTGGTTAATTGTCCATGAAATCACACTTTTGTATTGGCGCGGTGTCTGCCCTAATACCTGCAGGGCACCACTCAGTCCTGGGCATTCGTCGGAGGGATGCATTCAGCAGTGTCATCCCCTTGGACACACTGAGCAGGCTCTGTCTCATTTCACAAAGGAGATCACATCTCCACGCGAATCAGGATGTTGTCAGGGAGCAGATGTGCCTCCTACTGTCAGGGCACAAGAGACACTGTCACAGAAGAATAAAAGCTGATTCATTATGTCCACCAGAAACAAGCATGGTCTCAGATTGCAAAACCTATTTGTACTAGAAAAGATTTCTTTTTTCAGGAATCTTCAATATTAGCCACTTTCCTCCTTTTAGTATACAAATGATGTAATAACAGAATCAAATGGTGGATCTTCTTTAAAGAAAAACCACCTAGTTGAAGAGCCAGACTTGTACATGTGGATGCTCATTTATCTTTCCTCCTGATGAATTTCAGGTTTGTGATGATGTGGGACTGATTTAGGAATATTTGCAAAGTTTCTTTCTCAATAGCTCCTCTGCTTTTCTAAGACCTTGATATGGAATTTTTCCCACAGGTCTTAGTAACAAGAGTCTGGAGAAAGTGCTCTTCCCAGTGGCTGGAAGAACAGGGCAGGAAGCAGACTAGTGGGGTTGAACTCCCTCCCTGAGTTCGCTGGATACCAAGAAGGTCCTGCCTGGAGGTGTAAAGTGTGACCCCACTGGAGGGTTGGTTCTGGGGTCAGTAATATAGCGGCTGAGTCATCCAGGGGCCAATCATCTGGGTGCTGGCTTTGGAAGGGCCACAGCTGTTCTCTTACTGTTGGGGTCCTGGGTTTCCATCATTGCAACTTGGAAGCTCATCCCCCGGAGGACAGCCAGGCTGAGCGCTCCCAAGCACTCAGCAGGGTGAGCCATCCTGACATGGAGGACCCTCTGTGCTATATGCCCAGGATTTTTATTTTTTAATTTTTGAAGAACATGGTACTGTTCTCCTCCCCACTGTAGGCTGAGATGGAGTCCAGGCACAGGGATCCTCCTGGTGTGTGGAAAACCAGTCACACAAATCTCATTATTGCTAATAGTTCTGTAATGTTATTTTTGCCATTAATTTGTAGAGATACTTTTCTCCATCTTTGATTTATTGAGATATTTAGCAGCATAATACAAATGAAAAAGAAAATCCACAGTTGAGAAACTGGATACTGTAGTGGCTGCCAAATTTTTTCTCACCCACTCATGATCATGGTGTAAATACTGGTATGGATAAATAGCCCAGTGAATCATAACTGGACCATAAAATGCTGAATATGGTAATTTTGGAAAGGCAGAATTAAGCAGAATAAAATTGTGAACTTTTTTTGCTGTTAATTCAAAAAGAAATTATCATGATATGGTATCTCCTCCCCATTTTTGAGTATAAAAGGATTGCTAAATAAATCTTTCAGTGTTGAGATTCTGTATCAATATTTTAAAATGTTTTTGTAAAAAATGTACAGCATTCCTAGAGCTATGACAGAGTGCCTAAAATAAAATGTGGCCTTTGTAGGTGATGGTAGAGGAAGGGGAATCATTTTTTTCCCCTAGTCACAAGAAAGCGTGAGAGAAACATGAATGCAAAAGATATTCAGAGAGGGCTATGGATTTAGCTCAGTGGTTCTGGCGCCTGCCTCGCAAGCGCAAGGTCCCGAGTTCGATCCCCGGTACCAAAAAAAAGATATTCAGAGAACTTGCTGTGGAGGTGTTCAGACCCAAGAAGATTCTGAAACTCTTTCACCCTCTTGGTACCTTAATTTCAGTGAGCTTAAACATCACTTAGTTTATAAGCCTTTTTGCCTGTAGTCTCTTACACCCCAAAATCTTTTTGGAGGAGGAGCCCTCCACAATTCATTCAGTATTTAAACCCTTGGACAGCGACTCACTTGTGGGAGGCACTAAGAATGTGAAGGTTGCTGTTTACTGAAAGTCTGCTAGGACAAGGCCTGAGGAGAAGTGGATGATGGTGACAAATGTCTGTCGCACTCCCGATAAATCCAGGAGCCCAGAGGTAAAGCAGCCATGCCTCCTGGAGAGGGGGCTGGGACCCTGGGTGGGCACCACCTTGGTTCTCCCCTCCACCCCTCCCCTGGACTGTGCCTGGCTCACTGAGAACCAGTCTCATCTGGCTCCCAAGGGATGGAACAGGGCCTGGCCACAGTGCCGGACCTGGAGCATTTGGCCATGAATGAGGGGTGCAGAAGGGCCCAAGGGAGACTCCCCAGTGAAGGAGCAGCTTGCTGTGAGTTAGTGTACAAGCGCTGCTGATTGTCCTTATGTAGAACCCTCATGGAAATGCAGTGTCATTCCATGTGTAAACTGCAATATTTTAAGTGGGAAAACCCCCACTTCAGCTGCAGCTTGCCATCTTGACATTATTACTGGTAGTGAGTAACTTGATGAGATCTGGTAATAGTGTGAGTATTTAGAGGTAGATCATTGCTGTTCTGCCCCTCCACCTGTGCAGAGATGTGTACCTTTAAAATCATTCACATCTACTCCTTCATTAACCTGTGACTACGAGGACTCAGTCGGGCAAACTCTAAATCCTCTGCAAACAGAACCTGACACATCGGCAATTTCCTGCTGTTTACCGTGGGGCTAATCCATCCGAGCATATCTGGTGATCCCGTGTGTCAGGTTGGCTCCTGGATCACCTCAGGGCCCATAAAGCTGTCAGTATGTGCACATGCATATTCAAATGGCGTTTCCTCTCTCGATCTGCTTTTTAAAGTATCACATACCTGTGCCTATAAAAGAAAATATAATGTGTGAAGGATCGCTACTTCAAATGAATATTTTGGGCTCTGAGCCTACCTTTTAGCAAACAGCCTCCTTGGGGAGTAAATTTATATTTTATTTTGTAAACATTCATGTACTGCTTGCTATGTGTGAAGCACTGTTCTAAGTAGTTTATGAATAGTAACTTGCTTAACCCTCGGAGCAAACCTATGATGTAGATGTTTTGTTATCGCCATTCTACAGGCAAGGCCCAGAGAGACTGAGTTCTGTGCCTGAGATCACACAGGGAATCGGCAGGGACAGGCTTCACACAAAGGGCCATCTAGTTCCGGACTATTCCTTTCGACTCTGGTGCTGCGGGGTCTTTGCTTGTGGTAACAAATGTCCATACTTTGCTCTGTTAGTGAATGCCTCAGAACCGACCGAAGCCATTTGCTCCCCCCTCCTCTCCTCGTCAGATTTCCTGGCTTTCATTTCAATTTCATTAACATTGTATGTCAGCATTTAAATAAATTCAGCATTTTTTACTGTGGAAAAATACACATAACATAAAACTTACCATTTTAACTATTTTGAGCGTCCAAAGAAGGGGCCTTGAGTGTATTCAGAGTGTGCGGCCATCACCTCCGTCCATGTACAGGGCTCTTTACGTCTTCTCAGACCGAAACTCTGCTCTCGTTACAGTGACTCCAGGCCATTGGTGTCTGTCTCTCTGGCACGCCTATGTCACTGAGCATCCTGTCCTTGAAGCTCGTCTCTGTGGCGCCTGTTTCCGAATGCCCTTCCTGTGGAAGGCTGAATACAGTTCTGTCGTGTGCCACGCTGTTTATCCATCCGTGCGTGGACACTCGGGCTCTCTCCACATTTTAGCTATGACAAATCATGCCGCCATGTACACTGGCATACAAATATCTGTTCAAAGTTCAGTATATACTTTGAAAGTTTATACCTGTATTTGGTAACACCTGAACATAGACCGGAAACCTGGGCACTCTCAGGATAGGTTTAATGCTGAAGCCACTTCAGCTCGGCCATGATGCAGCGTGGTTTTGGAGCCAGCCTTTAACCCATTTCCCCTTTGCCCCAGAAAAATACTCACTGGCAGTGCTCGTGGTGGTAATGCTTACCCCAAGACAACTCACAGATTACAGTTCTAATCTTACTTCCAACGTTTGCCACAGAGTCTCTCTCGTTTACTATTATCTTTGAATCCAGTGGGCCGCTGCAAAGTTTGCCATTCTCACAAGGGAAGAATGACAAGAAGATCCAGGGAGAAACATGGTATTTTTGTGTGGAATGCAGTGTTCCGCATTGTGCTATTCCATGCTTAGAAATTTACCACATGGAAAAAAAGTATAAAGTACTGATCGTATACATTTCTTTTACATTAGAATCAGAGACAAGTTCTCTTTAGAAACAACTCCAAGAACGGTTTTTGTATTTTCACATTGAAAACCAGATTTGCTTCAGCCTCAAAGAGTGTGTTTATATGAAATGAAGGGACCACTGGCAGTGAGATGTGCTTTTTATTTCTTAAAGGGAGATGGGTTAAGTCAAAAGCCAGGGCCAACTCCCCGGGGGAGGGAAGGGACCCCAGCAGCGTTGCCACTGAGCAGGTACAGATCCCATGATTCCCGCGTCTCCCATCAGCTGCCATCCAGCGCTCTGCTGTGACAGACACTCTGCCGCATGTCTGTGGACTGGGTAATGCTGCCCTCAGAGGTGCTGCCATTCTGCCCACAGTGTGGCAGCTGGGCCTGGTACCACTGCAAAGCTGGCAGCACTAGGAGAGAAGCTGACACTTTGGCTGCACGCTATTCCCAATCAGGGTACAGATGGGACACCCCCGATGCACAGGGACCAGCTGGTGACCAGAAGGGTGGCCAGGCCAGGCAGAGTTTTCAGTGGGTCAAGAGAGGATGGTAATATTGTGCACACAGCAGGCAGTAAAAACAGCAGCTGAGGGAGACAGCTAGGGATCCCAAAGACAGATGGAGTAGGAAATTGGAGGGGAATAGGAATAGTGGGGAACAGGACCAAAGAAATGCTGCTGTCCAGCTTGCAACTTTGCGGGGGGGGGGGGGGGGGCTGTCCTCGAAGAAATTTGTGTCTCTCCCTTTGCCCTGTGCAACCCTCACCAGCCAGTGACACTCACATCAGCCCTGGCACAGGGCAGCCTGAGACGGATGGCCAGGTGGTGTGGTGTCCAGGGCCTGGAGCTGGTACCTGGGAGAAGACCCTCCTCACCTCTGCTCTGTGTCACCCTGTTCTCCTGCAGATGAAGGCTTGTGGGACATGTTTGTGAAGGACATTCCCCGGAGTGCCACGTCCTACACCGTCAGCCTGGACAAGCTCCAGCAGGGAGTGACATATGAGTTCCGTGTGGTGGCCGTCAACAAGATGGGGTATGGGGAGCCCAGCAGGCCCTCCCCAGCAGTGTCAGGTAGGGGCTGGTCAAGGGGCAAAATCCTTTTTCTCTGGCTGCACCTCAGAGTTATACAAATGTTAAGACAAAGCCCGCACCAGTCCCCATGAAGACAATGATTTCAGCTGCCTGTACAGGGCCCTCTCACTCTTAACTTGCAGGTGATCCTGATGTGCAGGCAGGTTGTGAGCCTAGATTTGGGGGTTTTAGTGAGGGGTGGACTGGAGGACAATGGACAGCAAGATGATGGAATTTGAAAAAAAGGCACCTGCCGATGGCAACCAGTGGCAGAGAGGAGTCGGGGCTGACGGCCAGTGTCCAGCCAGCAACTATCACAGACTGAGCCAAGAGAAGCCAGCCTCACTGCTGCTCTTCTTTATGGCAAGAACAGTTTCATCCCCTGCTTGTTCGTTGTTTGTTTTGAGGCAAGTTCTCACTCACCAAGTTGCCCAAGTTAGGCTGAAAATTGCAGTTCTTGTGCTCGCTTCAGCAGCACATATACTAAAAATTGTAGTCCTCCTGCTTCAGCCTCCTAGAGTGCTGGGGTTCCATGCCACCTGGCTTCATTCCCTGCTTTTAGGTTGGCTTAGCTACTTTCCACCTTTGCTGAAATTGCAGACAGCCTTTCTCTGTCTTCCAGGGGTCTGAGGAAGGGCAGGGTCTATGGGTGAGCTGAGGTCCTGGCCTGCACCAGGCCTAGGAGCGCCCTCGAATTTGGGTACCTCAGTGAGAAGGGCAGCAAAGAGAGGCCCAGGGGTCCATTCTAACTTTCAATAAGCAAGATACGGGGGGAAAATACTCATTTACTTAATGCTATTATGAAAATCTTAAACATACCCCAAAATGTAAAGTAGGATAAGGAGCCCCAGCAATTCAGGATCTGGTTCGTCTTTGAAAACCCAACACAGTGTGATTGCAGACCTGCAGCTGATGACAGACACTCCTTGTTGACATGCCACAGGGCTCCCTCACCCTGCTCCAGTGCACCCTGCATGGACGCCACTCTGAGCAGCCACTGTCACCCACTGGCCTTGTGTTACCACCCGGGCTGTGCCACATGGGGCTCTTGCCCTGTCTTTCCCACCAGCGCCAGAGCCTGGCCACTCTGGGTGGCCTTGTTGGGCTTGTTATATGGCATATTGAATGCACAGCCTAAAAACCTACCTCTATCTTTTAGATTCAAAATACTGTTATCTCCTAAGAAACCCTGTGGCGGAACATTATCCAAAACCAATTTCACCTTTATTCCCAGTGTGCACACGTTCTTCATCCATCCACTGAGATACTTAATGCAAGGTAGATGTGTTTTCTGTGGATTTGGGCAGCTGTAGGCAGGCCGTGGGCTTTGCCTGTAAGAGGCTCTCCATCAGGCATCCAATGCTGCAAACCAGCCTCCTGTAGGGAAGCTTCTAGAGGGCACATAGCGGATCCCAGGGCTAACTGGCACTCACTGAGAAACCATTTCCTGTTTTCCTGTTCTTGGTAAACAGAAACACAGCCTCAGGAAGAGGAGTTCCCTTTTCAGAAGCAACTTTTAAATGAAACCTTTTCTATTCATTTCTCAAAAAACAAATCTAAAAATGAGGCTGGTAGTTCAGCTCAGTTTTGCTGCAGGCACAACATAGATAAAACACAGCCCAGCCTCCAGGGGCTCTGATCAGATGGAGGAGGCCAACAGATAGCAGACAAACACACCTGGTAAGTGCCTGCCAGGAGAGGCTTATCTGGGAAGATCCAGAGCCGGGCAGAAAGCAAGAGTCAGGTCCTGGGGGCCTCGAGGGCTCAGCCTTTACCCCAAAGCCAGTGGCGATCCTGGAGGATGGCAGGTGGGGACAGTTTGACTTCGCTGGTGGCCTTGTAGAGAATGGATTTGAGCAAGTTGGGAGGGTGCAGAAAGGTCAGGACAAGGTTTTGTGCCATGGGCAAGAGGTGATGCCAGTTGCAGTGAAGGCATGAGGGCCAGCCGGAAGGAAGGCTCAGCAGGGGCAGGGAGCAGGGCTTTAAACCAGACAGTGTTTGTGAGCATATGAAGTTGGGAGAGCATGATGGTAGATCCGACGGGCAAGGCCGGGAACAGACAAGGGCAGAGCTGTCTGTGTCTAGGAAGAGCCCATGCCACATTTTGTAGAAGAGGTGGAAAATTAGCAGCAATCCCAAAACCTGCTGTGGAGATCAAGGGGCCTAAGCTGCTCCTATGGAAAAGGGGTCGATTGGCCCACCGTGGCCTGGCCTGGGAGAGTGGTTCCATCTTCCCTGAGACTCAGCTCATCCCCCACATCCTCTCTGCGCCAGGCTCACAGGTGACAGCCAAGTCTGGAGCTCCTGTGCAGCCTTACTGTGCGTTTGTGTCTCTTCTGCAGCCCAAGTGGAAGCTCCGTTCTATGAGGAGTGGTGGTTCCTGCTGGTGATGGCTCTCTCAAGCCTGATCATCATCCTGCTGGTGGTGTTCGCTCTGGTCCTACACGGGCAGAACAAGAAGTACAAGAGCTGTGGTGCAGGTGCGAGCTCCACCCAGCCCCATCCCCATGTCCCTACATCCCTGCAGCACCCAGCTCCCTGTCTCTCCTGGATCTGCCCTTCATGCCTGTCTTTCCCTTCCATTGGCCATTAGAGGAGATGACATAGGTACAGTGGCTTTACCTCCTGAAGGTAGCAGGCAGAGCCAAACCAGAGCTCTGGCCTGGTGACCCGTATCCTGCCTGGCTACCTCAGCTCAGCCACCTGCCTGGTCACAGCATCCATCATTCAGTCAGTCAGCCTCAGCTCTCTCCTGTGCACTCCCTCTCAAATGCACTGGGGCTTTAGGTATGACCAGAAAGGATAAGCAGTAGGCAGTTGCATTCCTGTACATTGCTGTTATGAAAACAGTGAACTCAGGTACACATGGGCTACTTCAGGATGCCATATGGGGTGTCGCAGAAGTGTTTCTGTGAGACAGCCCCTCTCACAGGCTTGAGCTTGGACCTCACCTTGTGTCCCTAGTCCAGCTCAGACTTCTCAGAGGACCAGGTCACTGCTCTGCACCCCACCCAAGCTCACCACCTGGCATAGAGCATGTGCTCAGTCACTAAATGTTTCCTGCAGAATGTGTCACAGTTAGAGAAATGAACAAATGGGTGTGGGGTAAGGCAGGAGAGCATGTTAGTGTGGACATCAGAAGCAAATGAATGTGTGTCCTTGCAGGGCAGGGTCACAGTGGCTTCTTGGTGGAGAAGCACAGACAGGGAAGGAACAGGAGGAGCCTAAAGGGGACCACTAAGGGTGCTCCAAGCTCCACACAGAGATTGCAGTGAGAAAGCATTGTGCTAGACACTTAAGATCAGTGCACTCTGTGCATTTTATTATCCTCGGGTTTTTTTTAACAAAAAATTGTGTAATTACCAGTGAGGCCATGTCTTTGCATAACCAGAAAATAACTGAGCTGTGTACCTGCAGCCTGTTTTTAATCCCAGGCAACATCCACCAAAGCTGTAGCTGAGCCACAGAATATGGACGGGAGACTGGGGCAGGAGGATGTTAGAGTCCAGGCTGAGCAACATTATAACACCTTGTCTCAAAACATAAAGGGGCTGGGAGGTGGTTCAGTGGTAGAGGGCCCCTGGGCTCAGCGCCTACTACTGAAAAAACAAAAAGAATGTGGACAGCCCTGTGTTACCACCTCATCAGCTGGACTGGAGTCCTCCTGAGCCCGGCTCTGTCACTAGGGTCTTTCCAGCTGTCCTTTCCAGAGGTGACCCTTCTACATGGCTGTTAAAGAAGAGGCAGGCCACCCAGGCTTGGGGCGAGGAGCAAGACCAGAGCATCCCCTCCCCAGGCCTCACTAGCACTGTGCTGAAAGGGTTAATGAGCCCAGGCCCCTAACAGACCTTGCCATTTGCTTTGGTAACATTCAGCAACTCATCCCTCCAAGAAAGGATTTATTTTTTTCCTGTACAAATGCACTTCTAACAAGTGTTCATAAATCAGATTTTATTCCTATGGGATTTGCAATAGGTGAATGGCCTGTCATTTTACTGGGTTAATGCTATTACAGAATCCCATGTATGGTGCTTAGAAAATCTCGCTGCTTTTACTGTCCTCCATCTGCAAAACAGACTGAGAAAGGCAGATCTGACCGAAGCTTCTGACACCCAGCTTCACTCTGGAGTATTAATTTAAATCATAATTGAAGCCTGGGGCTGGGCAGGGTGGGGGAGCTTGTCTCCCAGCATGCCCACCTTCCTGCCCTAGAGATGTATGGAGCTGAAGCCTTCACCAGGCCAGCACAGCTCACTTCCCCCTCCTGCTCTGGCTCCCCAAGCTGCTATCCTGGGTCATCTTCCTTTCCATTCTGGATCTTGCCTGCCCACTCCAATACCCAAATCCCCACTGTAGGGAGGTGCATCTCTTACTTGCTGCTGTGTCTGTCGGCTTTTCTGTTGCATCAGTGTACGAAAAGCATCAGTGGACGTGGGAGGGTGCAGGTCCCCAGCAGAGTGTTACTGGAGTTCTAGGTCACAGGTCCTGATTCTGGGGCTCCCAGCAGGTCTGCCTCCTGCCACCTGAGAGTCCAGAGACATGAGTGGTGAGGAGGAAGAAAGGAAGTTACTATTCAATGTGGTCACATGGGGAAGCAGGCAGTAGGGTCCCGAGCCCAGTCTACATAAGCTCCAGGAGTCCATATGCAGGGGTTAGAAGCATGCATGGTCAGGCAGCCCAGGTCAGACTGTGGCCTGGCTGATTGGAACCTCAGGTCTGGTTCCACGAGGTCCTCCTGGCTCCAGGGAAGCCACTATGGCTTGAGAGGGCAATGAAGTTCCCACACAAGATGTTTGTCCTGCCTAGAGGGCAGCCTCAGTCCTCTCCGGGACAGTCCCATCCATCATGGGGTGATCTACCTGCCCACCAGGCTCACTGCTTCTGGAATCCTAAAAATATCTTAGTTGCTCTTGTCTTCATATGTTCTCTCTTGAAAGGGGATGAGGGAAGTTAAGTAAACTTACAAAACTTAGGACTAACCAACCTTGTGTAACCAGTTTGTAGACAGTCACTCATAAGGCACTAACACTTCTATGTGTGGTAGAACAGGAATCTGACCCAAAGCTTAAGGTGGCAAAGCAGCCAGACACAAGATGAAGACAAAGAGGCTGTGTGTTTATCCTGCTTTTAGTTGCCCATCGGACATCTACAGGCTTGAGTAAAGAGCAGTACTTGTTAGCAAAAGCAGTCTCTAACTCTGTTAGAGGAGAAGCCTCTCAGGGTTAACACAGACTAGCCACACACTGGTGTACCGTAGCAGCCAGCAGGATGGCAGGGACCGTAACGGGCACAGTTCACACCTCAAAGAGCACCTTGTCCAGTGAGAAGGTAGAAGTCAGAAAGTAACAAGTGTGTGCACGCGTGCATGCGTGCGTGTGTGTGTGTGTAAGTGCCCCAGGTGAGTGAAAAGGATGTTAATGCGGAGTGAGGTGGGTGAGAAGTGGGAGGGTGTGCTCTGGGGACACCAGGAGGGAGTACTCTGTCCTGTAACCCTTGTCTTAGTCCTTTTTCTGGTGCTGATTACACTGTCCTCAGACTGGCTACGTTACATATAAAGAAAGGAGGTTTGCTCTGTCTCATCTTTCTGGTCCAAGGTCAAGGGCTGCATCTGGAGTTGGCTTCTTGCTGGCAGCGTCCCAAGGTGACACATAGGTGACACATGGCACTGCTCTGGGGAGTGCCAGGCAGGGGCACCTGGCAGAGAGATGAGCCTGCTCAGCATACAGCCACCCGTGTGAGGGGACAGTGAGAAATGATGGCATCCAGGAAGAGGACAGAGGCACAGAGCGGGCCGGGCCCCCACACTGACTGAGAGGGGAAGGGAATTCTGTCCACTGGGAATGCCGTCCTGTGTTTGGTTTCTTACAGCCTTTTCCGTTGCATCTGCTGATATGCTTTAGAACGTGTTTTGATGTTTTGTAAATTTTTTTGAAGGGTGCACTTTGATGGTTAATTTGAAGACATATGCAACCATCACTGTCCTTTTTGGAGAGATTTTTATCACCTTATTCAAAAGGAAACCACCCCTGTGCCCTTTCTCTGGCTATCACATAGAAATATAAATCTGTTTTTGATTTCCTGTCTTGTTACATGATTTTTTAAAATTTTTAAATTTGTTAAATATTTAACTTCCCTGACTTTTAATAAGTCTATGCATTCTGAGCACATTTTCATAAAATATTGGCAAGAATGCTAGTATTTTGGCATCAGGCGGAACAGAGGCTGAAATGCTAATTGTCAGTTCATTCCAGCGATGCAGTGGGTGCACGGCTCCGCCCCTAGCTCAGCTCTCCCTGCCTCCTGAGCCGAAGCAGAGCCTGTGCCACGGTGGGTTTTCCATCTCACCGGCCCAGCTCAAACTGCACAGCTAGCAGTGCAGCCCCGAAGACCCTAAACTTTTAACATTACTGTATTCTGTGACTTTTAGCCGTTCCTTAACATGGACGGCACAGTGACCTGGGAACATGGTGTAGGGCAGGGTGCGAGCAGTGCTGACCCTGCCTCCAGGACCTGCCGCACACAATGCGGTCAAAACCCATGAGGATCCTTCCTGCCAATAAAACACAGCTTTTCAGCCTTCCTCCAGGTGTGCGCGCTATGAAGACAGGTATTTACTGTTGTTAAGCAGATGTGTACATTTCCTTATTTAATTATTAAACTTGGGATTGCTGTGTTATTTCATAAAATAATACATTGAAACAGAAAAGAGAAAGTTTTCTCCTTATATACATTAGTATATATTATGATGTATTAGTGTATATAATACAACTATATTTGTGTGAGGACCAAGAGAATTCCTCTTCACTCAGTACAGCCAGGCAAGCCAAAGGTTGGACCCCAGTGCCCCAGCAGGAACCCTGGAACTTTTGGTGTTTGCAAATTGGCTCAGTGTCGCTGCCGTGGGTACGTTAGTGAAACTGTGCTCGCTTTCCCGGTTGGGCTTTAGGTAAGAGCATCTCCAACATGGAGGAGTCTGTGACCCTGGATAATGGAGGATTTGCTGCCCTGGAGCTCAACAGCCGCCACCTCAATGTCAAGAGCACCTTCCTGAAGAAGAACGGGACCAGGTAAGGCCCTGGGGCTGGGAAGGGACTGTAGCGGGGCCAGGTGAGACAGCCACAGCAGGACCACGTGGGGAGCCATGGGTGCTTGGTCAGCCAGAGGTGGGTGCCAGCTGAGTACATGTCCCACACCCCTGGAACCCACCGCATCCCAATCCAGTTCCACAGAAGCAAATATAGTTCATCAACAGGCATGGTTCTGAGCCCAACAGGCAGCAGGGTACCCAGGAGAGGCAGTGGCAGAGGGGCCAGAGATGTTTCCATTGCACTCCCAGAAATGTAACAAGGGAACAGGGCTTCGGGTGTGGGGCTTGAGACCTGGGACACCAGGCCATCCTTCTGTGTCACCTGGCAGGGCACCTGGGATCGGGGAACTCCTGGTTCATGTGGCTGTCACCCCAGACTTCAGCAGACTTGATCATGTCCTAGAAGGAAAGGTTGTTGTCACTTTCAGCATTTCCTGCATTCCAAGTTTTCCCACGTGACATAGATGGCCCCTTCATCTCAGGAGGAGGGAGGTCACCCTGGCAGGCCTTCTGCCTGCAGTGACTCTGTGCCAGCACCATCAGGTGGCTAACCCAAGGCAGAGCAGGCTGCCAATCCGGATCACTCTCCTTAGGGCAGAAAGTGGCAGTGTCTGGTCATATCTTTCATTCCATTTGTCTGAGAGGCATGTGTTTCCTGTTATAGCATAGAAAGGTGAAAAAGCAATCCCATAATTTCAAGACCAAGAAAGCCTTGTCACCGAGCATTTTTAAATATTACACATTCTGCTGCCTTGGCTGCAGATGTTTCCTGTGGCTCCCGGTAAGAGCGGCTGATGGCTTTGAAGCACACAGCCTGCGGACAGCCGTGGGTTAAATCCATGCACTTCCTCTAGAAAAGGAAAAGGCATCCGTGGTGAAGCTGGAGGGTCGTGGCCCACAGAGAGTTCTCTGAAGGGCCCCCACCAGGGAAAACAGCTGTCTGTGTCAGTGGCAGGGAGTCTGTGTGGCCCAGGGGTGCTGTGGTGGGTATGAGCTTTGCAGGAGGGGTAAGGAAGCCCTTCCAAAGTGGAGCCTGGACAGCGGAGGCTGTAGCATCCCAGCCACTACGTGTGGGCAGCCTCGGGCTTTGTGGGGGGTACAGGCTCCAAGGCTCCTCCATCATGAGGTCCTATGGCCCCTTCATGTGCTGTGTGCATTCTTAGGGGGCCATCAGATTTGGGGTCGTGGTGGGCATGGACCCATGGAACACCCAGCATCTTACCCTCAAGCATCTGTAAGAGACCATCTCTGAGGCCCAGGGTCACACTTCTATCTACGTATGCAGTCCCATGTCCAGAATCAGCTTCTGCCTTGTTCAGCCAGCTGGCAAATCACAGGACATGGCTTCCCAATGGCCTAACGCAGCCAGAGGTTCTCGGCCTAGCAGCCCTCAATGGCATCTTTCCTGGGCAAAGGGTCGGTGACAAAGGGAGTCTCTCCCAAAATAAAATATCTCCAAGGTGGAGAAGGAGGCCTGTGGGCCTTCCCTGGGCCTTTCCTTGAGAAACTGAGGCATAGCCAACCCCGAGGGAGGCAGTGGCTGTGGCGTAAGATCAGAGGTTTCCATCTCCTGTCTTCCTGCTGAGTCTTGCCCAGGGCCTGATGTCTTGGCCAGTGGCTTCTCTGGGTTCAGATCACCAAGAGTGAGTTTCCCTGGGGATATGAAAGTCCACCCGTCTATAGCCACTGTCCAGCTCTCTGCTGGGTCCTCACAGCATGAGGGTTCGGGACATAATCCCGGTCCCCGAAGGACATCGGCAGCACCACCTGCTTTGAGGGAATAAGAAGTGCTCCAGCCTGCCCCATTTAATGATGAATTGGGTCTACGCTCAGAGTTCTTCCCCAAGTTGCAGTTTCTCCACCTGAAAAACAGAAGCTGGGCCTTCAGTCAGCTGCAGGATGATCATCCCCAGGATGTCTGTTCCTGTTGCTGTGTGACAAGTTACTGCACAGGTAGCAGCTAAGGCCAACACAGTAGCTCCCTTGTGGTGTCCTGAGCGGGAGTGCAGCCCCCCACCAGCGCTCCCCAGGACCTCGTTCTCACTGGCGGCTCCACTCAGCTAGGCGCGCGTCCTCTCCATGCTCCCCAGGTTCCCTTGTGCCCAGTGACTGATGGCCTTAGCTTCTTAGTGCCGTCTGGAGGCCGCTCACGATCCCCTACCAGGGGCCTCTCCAGAGGCCACTCCTAAAGACTCCTCCCTCCTTCCTCCTTCGAGGCCAGCAGGAGCAGCTCTATCTCCAGTTGGCGGAGACAGGGTCTCATGACTGTCATGTAACCCTAAGGCGGTGGGAGTGACAGCCCACCCTCTCCATGTAAGGAAACCCGTCCAGGCAGCGAGCCCCTCCCTCCCGGTCCTCCAGTGGTTGGGAGCATGTCACAGCCCAGCCCACACTCAAGGGCCCGGGTGACCCAGGGGCAGTGATGGAGGCATCTCGGAACCCTGGCCAACAAAGCACTAAGGCTTCAGGGACCTCTTTGTCCCCCTGGCCCCACCCTGAGTCTTGGATCCCTACTGGAGCTGGAGGCCAGGCTGACACTTCCCTGATGCCCTCCTGTTGCTGGGCTCCGCTCGCACACACCCACCTTGGCAAGAGCAGACCATTTATCATGACCCTGTCAGCCCCATCCGTCTCCGTCTGTCCAGACTTAGCTCGGTGCCTGTGGCCGACAGGCTCCCAATCAGGGAGCTGCTGTCTGGTCACCACCTGGCCAGTGCTCAGAATGCTGTGCTCCCGTTGCAAAGTGGTGGCAAGGGCGCGGCCTTCTTCCCATCCTGTCTGGACCCAGACCGGGTGGCAGGGGTGACCTATGCCATCCATCCTTACCCTAGGTCCCCACCCCGACCAAGCCCTGGTGGTCTGCGCTACTCTGATGAGGACATCTGCAACAAGTACAATGGTGCTGTACTCACGGAGAGCATGAGCCTCAAGGAGAAGTCAGTGGGTGCATCAGAATCTGAGGTCAGTGTGCACCTACGTCCCCCACCTTTGTAATGCGCCTTCAGCAAGACATCTTGTCTCATTTGACCTCATACCCCCCCAGGATTAGGCACAGCTAGTGATAAAGACCCCACTTTACAGATGAAGAAAGTATCAGAGCTGGAGCTCAGACCCACAGTCCATCTTGGGCCCATTTGTGCTTCCCCTACAGACCAGGCAGAACAGAGGCACCAAGCCAGTTCACAGGGCTGAAACTGGCAGGGGCTAGGGTAGGGCAGGGCAAGGCAGGCCTTTCCTGCCAGCAGGGGCCACCCTGCAGACAGACTTTGATGTCGCCTGTGCACCTAAAGGCACTGCAGCACTCTACGAGGGGGAGGGCAAGGCCAGGGCCCACCAAGGTAGCAGCCACCCCAATGCAAGTCTGGCTGGCAGCCCATTCCCCTTCTGTCTGCTCTCAGAGATGCACGTGGCATTTGCAGGAGGCTGCCCTGCTGTGCATCTCGGTGGTCTCTAGTTGGGGCCTGGAGCAGCAGGGGCCCTGAGCCCACAGCACTGGTAGGGGTGGAAGCCCCTTACCCAGATAGATGCTGCCTACATACCCTGGCCTTAGCCTTTCCGTCACTTCCAGGAGCCTCCTGCTCTTCCCTCCTTTTGTGGAAGAGGGGTTTTACACACAGCAGTTTCAGGTCAGCAACAGGGTTGTGACATGTACCTCTCCCCCTTAGCAGTGGCCCAGGGACACAGCAGCCCTCCGGGAGTGTCACCCTACCTCACAGTGTCACCCTGTCTCAGGGTCTACTCACCTCAGGCCTGGTTCGAGTCTTTCCCACCAGGGCACATCTGGTGCTGCACCAGGGAGTCATGGGAGCTCTGAGAGGGGCTCAGTGCACCCTGGAAGAATGCCCTATCTCAGTAGCTTACATTGCCAGCGCAAACAGCTGCAAAAAAGCTGTCCCCATCAGTCCAGAGTGTTTTCTTTCAGATATGCCACACCTTGAGAGGGATGAAAATCACCAAGCCATTTGCCTGCACCACCTCCCAGCACTAGTACTCTAAATCAATATTTAATCTAAAATAAGTCTCACCTTCATTTTGACCTGAATTCAGGCCTTATTGAGCCCCAAAGCTCAATAACACAGCTACTTTTCAACTGTGGTTGATAGATGAGCCCCAGAGCGAGCATGCAGGTGGGAGTGGCAAGGCCAGCTGGGCTCCCTCTGCATGTCCCATTTTCTGAGGATGCTGGTTACTCCTAGTACTGTTGTCCTGGCTTGGCCAAAAGAGCATGTGGTAATACAGGTATCTCCAAAGGAAAGAGCACCCTTGTCATAGCTGCTTGTACCAAAAGCAACACGTACAGAAGCAGGGAGGCAGGCTTTAGGCAGGACTTTCGTCTCCGCTCAGAGTGATGCACCTGAGACGGTGAAGACCTTGCGGTGTCTGTGCCAACTACTAGCCCGCTGCCCTCTGGAGTGGGCAGGCACAGTGCATAGCATTGATGGTTACTGTGCGTTAGCTCTGTGCACACCAGGGGAGTGATGCCCTGGGGGACAGAGAACCAACCAGGCCAGGCTCCAGTTCACCCTCCACGCGCCCAGTACTCAGACCAGCCCAACCGATGAGCATCCTCATGGTTAAGGGCTGCATCATCCAGCAGGAAGGAAGCAGAACTGGGGCCCATGTAGGTCCTTGAGTCCCCACACCTTGGCTGACACTGTCCCGTCTTCCACTGTCCCCTCCAGTCACACGCTAGCCAGTGGCTAGTGTGTCCCAGAGCAACCAGAATTGGATTCACAAATTCTGAACTGTTTGCTCATAAAAGCATTTTACAAATGGACTAATGGGAACCATTTGGTCTACTTCTCCACTTAGATGTGTGGGATAATTTGAGACTCAAATGTAGCTGACTTTAAAATTTTATTAGTTTATGTTTGCAATCCATAGTGGATGTATTCACCATGGGTTATTGGTATATGTGCATATCATAGCTGATTTTATGAAAGATTACTAAATGCATTCAGGCACTGAGCTAGGCAAACCCATGTGTTCACACATAGACTTGCATACACACATACTCATACATACCTAAATGCAAGCACACACGCGCGCACGCACACACACACAAAGAGGGGAGAAGGGGCGAGTTTGTGAGGGGAAAGGGAAAGAAAAGGAGGGAGGGCAGACAGAGGAAGAAGGAGGGGCACAGAACCCACACTACATGAAATTCTGTGAGGAGGCCGTTATGACCTTATACAACAGAGGAGAAATACAAGGCTAAAACATACAAGGCTAAAAACGGCTTTGAATGCTTTCCCAAGCACATGCTAATAAGCTCAGCTGAACGTCTGGCTCCAGGTTCCAGCATTCCCACCAGATCTGCCCCTCAGAGCTGAGCTGCTGTGGCATAGCCATGTGACCGAGGAGCCAGGGCCTTGATCTAGGCTGCCTGCTCCCAAGAGAAGCCCTGTGCTGAGGGGAAAGGGCTCCTTTATCACCCCACAGAGGCTCCTTGAGGTTCTTAGGAGCAGGATCTGTTAAGTCTAATTGATTTGCAGTGTAAAGGTCTTCTGTATTTCTATCTTCTGCCATCTATTAATGTATTGAAGCCTCCAACTATTATTAATGAACTGTGTATTGTTCTCTTTAATTCTGTTAGCCTTAATTTCATGTATTTGGGGGCTCTATGGTTAGATGCATATGTGCTTATATGTTGTTATATCATCTTCAAATGTCTTTTATCCCTGTAACATGCACCTCTTTGCCTCCATTAACATTTTTGTCTTAAACACTTCATCTACTATTGGTGTAGCTACTCCAGTTCTCCTATGGTTACTGTCCACATGGTATGTCATTTCCATCCTTTTACTTTTAACCTCTGTGTGCCTTTGAATCCAAAATATGTCTTTTTTAGGCAACATACAGTTGTATCATACTACTTTAATTATTCTGCTCACCTCTGCCATTTGACTGACTTATTTAATCCATTCACATTTAGTGTAATGGTTGCTTAGGTAGAATTTACATCTTCCCTTTTGATGTCTGCCTTCTGTATGTCTCATATGTTTATTCTTCTATTTTCATTACTACTTTCTTTTTTATAAATGGATAATTCTAGTGTACCACTTTAATTCGCTCACTTTTGCTTTTACTATACTTTTCAGTTATTTTTTAACAGCCTGTTCCATATCAGTATCTACTTCAGATTTATCCTAAATGTCAGTGACATATAGAAACTTGTCTTTTATTATACATCTTTATATCCATACATGTTATAAACTGAAGAATGTTCATAATTATTACCTTATATGATTACATGTCTCTTAAAGAAATTGAGAGAAGAAAGGAGAGCAAGTGTATTTAGACAGTTTGTCATTTTAACCTTATTTACTATTTCTGGTCCCCTTCATTTCCTTGTGTGAATTCAAGTCGTCAGCAGGTGACATTTCCTTACTCCACAGCCTCCTTTGTGCTGTATTGTTAAATATGTTATATTTCTATAAGTTATAAGCCCAGTAGTATAATTATATACATATTGTTTTATGCACCACTGCTTATTAAATAAGAAAAGAGAGGAGAGGAAACGTGTAATTATATTGTCTTTTATAATTACCTATACAATTACCTTTATTTGTGCTTTTTAAACTTTGTCTGTATTTGAATTACTGTCCGATGTCAGCCTTTCAACCTGACAGTCTTCCTGTAGTATTGCTCATGTGGCAGGTTTGCTAGCAGTGAATTTTTCTCATTTGTCATCTGTTTGATGTCTTTATTTCACCTTCATTTTTGAAAGTGGCTTTGCTGGATATAAGATTCATAGCTAGCAGTTTTCTTGTAGGACTTCGAGCATAGTACTTTTGCCTTCTCTCCTTATTTTCTGACTAGAAGTCAGTTGATATTATTTGTGTTCCCTTGTATATGAGTTATTTTTCTTCTACTGGTTTCAAGAGTTTCCTTGTGTCTTTGGTTTTCAAAAGTTCGACTATGATGAACCTGGGTGTGGATCTCTGCATTTATCTTGCTTGGAATTTACTGAGCTCGATGTGTGTATAAATAAATGCTCTTATCAAATTTGGGAAATTTTAAAGCCCTATTCTTTAAGAACTTCCTTCTTTCTATTTCTCTTCTTGTTGTGGTGCTCTCATTACATTGATACACTTGGTGCTGTCTCACATTTGTAACTGACTCTGATCATTTCTTTTCATTCTTTTTTCCTTTTTTTTTCACAGATTACATAGTCTCTATTAAGCTATCTTCCAGTACAGATTCTTTCATTGACAGTTCAAATCTCTTGTTGAGCCCCTCTGGTGAATTTTAATCTCCGTTATTATATTTTTCAACTCCAGAGTTCCCAGTTGATGCTTTTTTATAATTTCTAACTCTTCACTGATATTCACTATTGGATGCAATCCTACCATCACACCTTCAATTCTTTAAGCACAGATTCCTTTAGTTCTTTGAACAGCACTATAACAGTTGCTTGTGGAGTCTTTGCCTGACTAATCTGACACTCAGGCCCCTCCTCACTAACTGCCTACACTTCTCCCTGTGTTTGCATTATATCTTCCTGGGTTTTCTAGAAAACAGATCATTATGGATAATGTCTTGGGGTGACCCTGAATATTGGTGTCTGCCTACTTTGTGGTCTGCTATTGCTGCTTGCTTCTCTGTTTAGTGTTGTGGCTGAACTTGTTCAGTGAGGACTGTTTCCTCTTAATGTGTACCCTCTGAAGGCTCTTCTAGGAGGCAACTGTGGCCCTGTGTATGCTCCCTGGCCACTAGAGATGACATGCATTTTCTCAGGCTCTTTTCACCTCCTGTTCTTACCTCCCTATTAAGGCTCTGGAGGACCCACTGGTATGGTATCACACCCAAGAAAATGCCCTCCACAGTTACCTGGCTCTACTACTTTGACAATACTTTGGGTGTCTTAGTCACTTTCTCATTGCTGGGACAAAATTCCCAACACCCACAACTTAAAGGAGGAGAGGTATATTTGGCTTATGGCTTCAGAGGGTTCAGTCCATGATCACCTGGCTCCAAGGCAGAAATGGTACAGTGGATAGATGTGGCAGAGGGAAGCTGTTCACCTGGCAGCTAGAAAACAGAGAAAGGAGAAGGGAAGAGCCAAGAACAAGAATACACCCTGCCTGGTCACACCCAGTGACCCACCTCCTAATAGCACATTCAGCTATGAACTTATCACTAGATGAATCCTCTGATGAGTATAACACCATCTTCATCCAGTTACCTTCCCAAAGCCCCACCTCTGAACACATGAGACTCTGGGGGATATTTTGGATCTAACCATAACACTATGGCATAAATTGTTCCGTGCTCTGACTCAAGTACAGTAATGACCAGCCCTTTTGTAGTGCCCGAACGCTGGCAAGATTTGAAGCTGGCTTTGACCCTGAGAGGCCCTTAGATTCTGCTATCTCTTCCCCTGGACCTCTCTGCTGCACTACTAGCTGGTTTACTGCTTCACTTGATGCTATGGAAGAACCTCCAGCTTCTGAATGTCCACTGTTTTCAGCAATGCCCTTTGGCATGCTGTGCTCCAAGGCAAGTCCTCTCCTTAGGCAGAGATGGGAGGTCTCTGTTTTTGTGCACCATCTCTCCCTCTGTTGGCCCTTTGTGTCACTGCACCAAAGCTGGGTGTAGGGACAGTGACTTCTGATCCCACAGTGACACATATGGGTACTGAATTGAGATAGCCACCCACCTTCTGGGCTGCTGCTCCCAATAAGGAACTTTTTCCACGCGGGCAAGCTAGAAAGGGGCCACTGGGCCAGTGTTCTTGGCCTGCCACACCTGGATGGACTCTCATGCCTACCATAGAAGGCTGGAGCAGGGAACCCAGTTCTCTTGGCTATACTGGCCTGGCACAGAGCCCCTTCAACAGGGAGCTGCTGATTGGACAGGGAGAGTTGGACTAAAAGCCCTGTCTTGCTGGCCACAGACCTCTAGAGTAGAGTTTCTGCCCACTGAGCTGGCGGGGGTAGAGGGCACGCTCATGGCTCAAATGCCAGACTCGGCTATTCTTAGTCAGATTTAATAGATCTTCTTGTAAAAATCTTTCTCCATTGCCATCTGCCTCTAGCACCATTTCCAAAGACTTTACTTGGTTGTTTATAAAATAATTTTTGCCCCTCAGGAGTCATCCTTCCACTGGGCAGAAGGTCCTCTGAGCCCTGCCTGCCACCATTCTGAAAGTATCTTTTACCTTTGTCAGAGATAATTTAGAGGGGCCTTGGGAAAAACATGGGCTAAATTCTGATGTTCATTTTCCTAACTCTACACTTACAGAAACAGAACCAACTTACAGAACTGAGAGAAAAGCCCTTGGGGAAGGGAGCAGGAGCCACAGGGAGCAGACGTTGGGTTGCTTGCCAATAGAATGAACCTAAAAGCCATATCCTCATCTGAAAACAGGCCTCACACAGGCCTGAGAGGTAGGGTTAAGATGTTTGTCCTCCCTGCAGGAGGTGCATAAAGATTTAAGCGCAGGCTGGGCAGAGTGGCACACGTCTGTAGTCCCAGCACTCTAGGAAGGCGGAGCCAAGAGGGTCACAGCTTCACATCCAGCCTGGGCAGCTTAGTGACTTCATAACCCTGTCTCAAAATAAAAAATAAAAAGAGCTATGGATGCAGCTCCATGCAGAGGCCCTGGGTCCAATCCCCAGTACCCAAAAAACAACAACAACAAAAATCAAAACACCAGAAGCTAGGTACTGGGCATAGAGTAATGAACGTGCTTTGCCCTGGGCTCCAGTTAGCAGCTTAATGCAGTGTGTGTGCAGGTTCGAACCGCAGGAAGGTGAGTCTCCCTGCCCACGCTCTTCTCCAGAGCTCAGGGGGTGAGACATCAGAAATCCACCGGCATCTCCGCTAGAAAGACTCTTCAGAAAGGCTCATGTTCTCCCTGGGAAAACACTGGTGCTGTGCTTTTCCCCCAGGGCATTTTTTTTACCATCTTTAGAAATACGGCCAAAACAAAAATTCTGCACACCAGCCCACCACACACAGCAGCCTGCCTAATCAGAGCTGCTGGACATTATGACACAGTGTCACGTGGCAAAGGCCATGGGTCACACTGTCCCTCCAGTTAGAAATAAAAGATTGTCCCTGTTCCCTCTCACAGCTGCTACAAGTTTTATGCTGTTCTAATCACATGTTAAAAATGGTTTCTGAAATCCAAAGAAGTGCTTTTTAGAATCCCTCCATCTCCAACCAACTTAGACCACCCGCCCCACCCCAAACCTGATTTACTCCCTAACGACGCTCCAGTCTTTTATCTTCCATAGACCCCACATGCTGAGTTGATCTCTCATAGCTGGTGGCCCGGCAGCTGAGCACCTTTGGGAACTCACAGTCTGATGCCACATCTAATCACATTCCCTCCTTCCATGGTTTCCTGGGAAACCAGTGCACACCACGACTTCACATCATGCAGGAAACGTAACAAAAAGACCCTGTAGCATTTCCTTTTTGTCAATAATTCTCACACACTAAAACACATCCCCATTAAAAAGTAATAAGTCATATAAACAATAAACAGACCTGGTGGCAGAAGGATGGCTTTTTAATGCCACCATTTACCAAGAACCAATGCAAGGTCTGAGCTGGAGCCAGAGGCCTGACTTTAGCTCCAGCTCTAGTGACATCTGTCATGCAACCTTGGGTACCTTCTCACTCTTCCTGCCCAAATGAAAAGCAAGAAACCAAAGAACCCTCTCTCAGTCCCCCATGTGACCTTTCTACACGATGGTTTTGCTGTCTGGTTGGCTTTTGGAGCCCCTTGGCCAGGTCTGTGGATGGGGCCCTCTAGGCTCCCACTTCGCACTGCGTCCCTACACTAAGAACCCTGCCTTCTTAGATGCGGGGGGGCACTCCCAGGTGAGGCTCTGACTGGTTCAGCAGAAGTCACATGCTCACCCATGAACCAATCACTACTCTCTGAGGGGTGATCCATTCAGCCCATGGGGCAGAGGTATGGCTTCCTTCTACCAAGAGGGCAGGGCCCAGACACCAGGGACATCACTGGTGCCAGGAAGGTACCACCAACTTGTGTCTCCTTCCAGGACCCTCCCCAGCAGCCACATAGTCTCCTCTCTGGATACTGTAGCATGTTTAGATATTTAGTTGATGAAATACATAGTGATGTACCTAAGGAGTCTTGAATAAAATGGCATTTTATTAATCACATACATGTGTGGGTACAGGACATAGAATATTTCCATTCTCTAAGCACTTCAGGATTCACTCTTAGAAACACAGACTCCTGGGAGAACACAGCAGTCCACTGCAGCCCACCCTGGTTCTACCTGCCAGGAACCCGCCTCCCTGTGGCTCTACCACTGCAGGGGAAGAGGTGAGCAAGGGTCTCAGGAGGACAGAGAGAGGTCTGAGGCCATCAAGTGGATGCCAGGTATATCGGGCTGGATCACTGAGATGCAATTGGAAGCACAAGGTCCCACTGAATCTGATGGTTCCTCCACCACTCAGAGACTTGATCCAAGACCCACTGCCATAAACGCTGTCTCCTGGCCATTTATTGAACAGGCAGATGTCCCCTCTCTGTTCCGTGGAAGGCTCTGTTCCTGATGACTTTGGCTGAGATACCTGTATGACTGTGGCTCAAGGGTGGCCCTGCTGGTGTGACCTGAGAAAGCCACTTGGATTTGTAGATCTTGGTTCTTTCAGACCCAAAATGAGGGGACCGAATCCAGTGGCTGCTGCTCACTCTTCCCCATCAATGCAAGGAAGTTGAACAGGAAGCCCTAGCACCCAAGGGATAACAATAGCAGGAGCCCTGCTCTGTGAACTGTGGAACAGAGCTGCCCTCCCATTCCTCACATTTTTCCACATATCCTTCTTTCCCTCCACGTCTGAGAACTCACAGTCACAGTTGGCGTCTGAGAATGTGGCAGACTCGGGTCAAGGCTGACAACGTGGAGCCAGTCCTCTAGCTTTTCTCGATCTGTCCCCTTTCCTCCCCATCTTAGTTTACACAGAGCTTTGCCTCCTAAGCCACCTCAGGGCCTCTGGAAAACAGATGAGGACGTATGTTCAACAACAGCCACAGGCATGGGCCCCTGATCTCTCAGCGGAAGCCCTTGAGGCCAAACGTATTTCAGAAGCCAGTCAAGCTCAGGTTGGGACTCTGTCCGTGCCAGGTGCCCTTGCGTTGGGTAGGCCATGATCAAATACTTGAGTATTTCTGTAGCAAAACACAATTGTTTGCCAGGAATGCTTTTGGTTTTTAGAGCATCATGGGTTTGGGATCAGGGCGAGAGAATTTTGTTGGGTTCAGCTAATGTAGAGGGAACACCTGGGGCTGGGAGTGAGCACCTGCCCACAGAGGGTTCTGGGCTTGGCAGTGACTCCAGCCAGCCCACCTGGCTCCTTTCTTCATCCAAGGACATGGATGAGGCCTGGCCCGCATCACAGTGCCATCACATGGCTGCAAAGCTCCTGGGCTAATCTGGAACGTATTGAGTGTGCACTGAGACAGAACCTCCAAGATGTGTGTCCCTACAGTCGGGTCCCAGAGACTGGGCCTCCGTACCTGGCTGTGGTGTCAGCCCCACGTTCATGGGCAGTAAAACACAGAAAGAGAGCAGCTGTGCTCAACTGCCACAGCACCAGCAGGCCACATCCGTATCCCCAGGAGCCCCGACACTGACTTGCCGTCACTTCCAGGTGACTCTTCCATTTTCAGTCTCCCTGAAACTCCCAGGAGGCTGTGGCTCTGCCCTGTGTACCCCAAGGGCTCTACAGGGGCTCCTAGCCCAGGGGAGGAGACTCCAACGCATTCTGCAGGATGGAGGAGGGTGACACCCTGGGCTTGAAGGCCTCCCTGGCCCGGGACACTCTCAGAATAGCAGCCCCCAGGAACAACGTTCCTAGCAGCCAGGAGCCTTCCTGTCCGCTATGTGAAATGCGGAAGGGAGCAGCTTCTAGTCCTCAGCCAGTCCTCTTCCTCCCGAGAGTATCTACCACCTGGACGAGGTGCAGTGACAGGCCCACAGCCTCCTCACTCACCCCTCATCCACACAATACCTACGGTGGCCCAGCAGCTCCTGGCCACTGAGAGCTTTTTTTTCCTTTTGCGGAGGTACTGGAAATTCACACTGAACTACATCCCTAGCCCTTTTTTACTTTGAGAAAAGATTTCACTAAGTTGCTAAGTTGACCAAGCTGGGCTCAAACTTGAAGTCTTCCTGCCTCAGCTTCCCGAAGTGCTGTGATTACAGGCGTGCACCACCACACCAGCTCTCTGGGAGGCTCTAAAGCAGATGTATCCCCAGCCCCGCGCCCCAACAGAGCCTGCCCTCTGGGCTGCTGTGATCCCTGGACCCGGGTGGGCTGCCCACCCCCACCATCTGCTGGGGAGCAAAAGGCAGTGGGACTGACCCCTCAAGAGATGGGGCCCTGGGGCACAGGGAGGAGACACGCCCTGTGAGGACCCCATGACAGGTGCATAAGGACTAGAACAGGACACCACGTGTCCCCAAGACAGGTCCCTCATCCTGGGAGGGACTTAGAGGAGAAGCTCTGCTGGGTCACACTTCCCTGCTCCCTCCTTGAGCTTGACAGACCTACCAGCCGCCCTGGGGCAGGCAGGCGCTGGGGGCATATCTATGGCGCCGTGGCCCTCTGCCGTGCCCTGCCCCCGGTGCTGGGCTCTGTCCCTGCCAGGTGGCTCCCAATGAGCTCAGGAAGCCACAGAGCCCCAGGTGAAAGGGCCCAAACACTGGTCAGAGAAACTGGGAGCCCCCACCCCGGCCTCAGGAGACCCTCCCTCCACCTTCTGCTTCAATGCTTCTTCTAACAACTCAAAGGACTGTAAAATAATTTTGCTTAAGAAAATGAGCATAGGAAATGTGGACTATATATTTTTGGTGGAAGCTGCTGACTTATTTTATAGAAGAGCAGAGACCTGAACAGGACGGGCCCTCAGACGCCCCAGGGATGCCCAGCACCGCTTTCCTGCCAGCCCTGAAGGGTGAGGGGTCTTCAGTGCCGGGCGATTCCCCCAGCCTCTGTTCTCAGTGCCCCACCAGGGTCTCCATGGATGTGAGGCCTCTCCACCTCCATGCAGCTGGAGAGCCCCTTTTCCTCTGGTCCATAACGGTGCCTCAGTTTCCCCAGGACTGTTCCCTTCCTGTTTCCAGTGTGTTTCTGGGTTCTGCTTCCCGTGGGCCACATAGACCCTTCCAGGGCCGTGCAGGACAGCAAACAGAAGGCCGGAAGTAGGTGACGCTGACCACCCACGTCTTGGGTGACCTGCTGCCCAGCCCCACGGCCTCTCCTGCTTCCTGCTCAGTGCTGGTGCCCCCCACACACACACTCACATGTTGCCCTCTACAGGCCTCTGACTCGGACTATGAGGACGCGCTGCCCAAACACTCCTTTGTCAACCACTACATGAGCGACCCCACTTACTACAACTCCTGGAAACGGAGGCCCCCGGCCGCGGCACCGCTCAGGTACGAGGTGGTGGCGGGGGCCGAGACAGGTCAGCACCCGCCCCCGGTCATCACCACGCAGAGCTCAGGTGGCGTCTACGCCCCAGCAGGCCCGGGCACCCGCACCCCCCTCACCGGCTTCTCCTCCTTCGTGTGACACCGTGCCGAGGCCGGGCAGATGGATGTGAACCTTCCGGAGTCTATTTTTGTTAAGACAGCCAACTCCAGGAACTGAGCTGAGGTTTTTGTTTAAAAAAAAACTCTGATATGCGATTTTACCTACTCGTGAGCACTAGATTTCAATTAGGAAGGTTTTTTTAATGGCTTTTTGTAACACCACTGCAGAAAGCAGGGCTCTTTGTTTTCTTTTCTTTTTAAGAGAAGGTTTGTCCCCGGTGCAGTGGCTCAGCAGTGCCCAGCTCTGGGCTTCTCAGCCTCCAAGCCAGCAGAAGTGGCAAGGGAATGAATGGAGCCCCGGGCCTGCTCCATCTCTACCTCCTCTTCTGAGGACCAGCTCTGTCTTCAGACAACTCGGGCTCCTGGCTGCTGGCCCACTTGCTCGTGGGTGTGGCGGGCAGGCGCTTTGACCTGGGCTCAGTCAGAACTTTGTGACCCAACTGGGCCGTTTCCGGTTCTGAAACGGTCTCACCCGGCAGTTCCTAGGCGAGGAATCAGCTTTAAGGGGTGGGGGGTGATGAGCAACTTGCAGGTGGTGTCCTGCACTCTGCCCAGGCTTCTCCTGCCTTCTGTCGTTCCGGTGGTGAAATATTCAGGGCTTTCCTTTCTTCCTTTCTTTCTTTCAAGCTGCCCCAGCAGGAACAGGACCCCCACCTCACTCCCAGGCCAGCACACGGCCCACCCCACTGACAGCGAAGTGAGCCGGTGTTCGCAGAGTTGCTTGTTATGTAGGAAGTGTGCATTGTTAACCAGAGTATTTTTTAAATCTTTTTATCTTTTTTTAAACTATGTCACATGAAATGAATTCGTCTTTGCTGTCTCCAGGTGCCTTTTTATTAATTGTTGAGCTTTGTACATGGGAAAGACGAGAAGCAACCGTGTCTCCAAATAAAGCAAAACAACTCTGAGACCCGGCCCTGAGTCAGCGAGTACACCCCCACCCCGGGCCGCCTGTGCACCTGGGGGCGGCCCTTCCATTTGTCGCCTTGCTCTTACCGGCCGCCCCTGCTTCTGACTGCCAGTGCTGCTTCCCCATCCCCACCCAAGGCGACCTTACAGCCTTAACGGGTTTTCTGGGAAGAGTTTTTCTTTAATTGTCACTGTTTTAATTTTTTTTAGCTAACTGAAAATAGTGTGGACTCCTTTGAACACTTAAGAGTTCAGACCACAGCTGTGCCTCTGGCCTTTCCCATTATTTTTGCGACAGATGGCTGAAGTCAGCTCCTCAGCCAGGGCCCAGGTCTGGATGGATGTGAGCAGAGACTCCTGGTACCAGGCAGCATGTGTGGCCTGGTGCTCATGAGCACCCCACCTTCCCACATGTTGATGACACATGACACTGGAGACCCTCTGTCAATACCCAAACCCAGCAGGATGGGGTGGGCGTTGTCCTCCCAAGGACCTCAGTGCCCCGAGCGGGGGGACTTGCTAGGCCATGGCCTGGCAGATGCCACTGGGAAGCCAGTTCCATGGCCTCATGTAGGCCAGGGGGGATATTGTCTCGCTCCCTTGCTTTCAGAGTTTCTGGGTGTGGCCCGAAGAGGCCAAGGAGAGGTTGATGTGGGGTAAAAACCCTTTTCAGCTTCCCCAAAATAGCAAGCTGAAGAGTCCTCTCTTCCTTTCTTCCTTTTGCCCTCCCTCTCTTCCTTCTTTTTCTGAATGGAAGGGGAAATATTCTAAACCAAAAATCCTACATGTTCTGCCCAAAGCCACTTCTGCGTGAGAATCGCCACCCATAATCCTCGGGGCCGGGGCGGGCGGCGGGGGGGGTGGCCTCAGTGGACAGAGCTGCCTCCTCCTGCCACCCTAAAGAGCGGGAGTGGACAAGAGGCCCCAGCACAGCCACGTGAGCTCCCGGAGGAGAACGCTCCGCAGAGGCAGAGGGCTGGGCCACCACCGTGACTTGCTCTTAAGCCATAGGAAAATTGCTTTAAAGAACGGAGGCAGCACCCAGACGCCTTGGCCTGAGGTGTCATTTGGCTCTCGGTTTCTCATGACAGCAATGTGGCACTTTTTTTTCAGACTCATATTCCCTGAGCTCTCAGTAAACTTTTTCACACGCAGTGGTCTTTTGAGGCTGCCCTGGCCCTGTGGCTGCTGACAAACCGTTGTCACTGACTGCAGTCCAGCCCATCACGCTGAGGAACTGTCCCAAACGAGCCACCTGTATCCAAGGAGCAGGGCCAGGGCCTCCAGTTAGCTTTCTGCCCTCAGAGCAGCATGGACACTGAGGCCTGCTCAGCCCTCGCCTCCCGTCTCTAGGAGAATAGGAACATGGACAATGGGTTGAAACCGCTGTTCTGATCAGAGGACAAGCCACAGTTCCATTAATTGAGGCGAGCAGTGGGTGTTCCTGCTCTCTGTCCACAGAGCTGAAAGCCAGCCCTGCAGGAGCTTCAGAACCAGCAGCCGGCGTCTCCCCACAGAAGCCACACCATGCTGGGGGTTAGGCTTGCACTGCGAGGTGCGCTGCCCTTCCCAGGACACTCGGCCGTGTCCAGGCTGCCCCTCTGCACCTCTCCCCTCCCTGCTTGTCTTCCCCACCCCAGAGGGAGAAGACAGGTGGAGGGTGGCAGCCTCTCCCTCTCCAGCCCCGGGAGAACACACACTGGGTCCCAGTCAGCACCTGAGTACACTTGCTGCCCTCATGGATGGCGCTCGTCGTTGTAAAAGTCTTAGAGACTGTGCCTGTGCTCGATCTCACCTGGCGTGAAGTGTGTGCTGGTGTCACACCACAGTGTGGAGCATGGTTTTTCTTTTTACATGTTGTGGGCACACAGCGCGACTATCCCCAATGCACAGCTGTCCACGTACCTGGCATGGGCACCTTCAGCTCTGGGAATCTACAAGGGTCCAGGCAGAGGCAAGAACAGCATGAAATGCACTGAGGTGCTCTTCTGCACCCAGTGCCACCTTCCCATTCAGAGAGCTCAGGGCAGGCCCGGATTTCCCCTATAATAGTGTCGGAAATTGTGCAGAAAACCAGATTCATTTTAAAAGAAAGAAAGAGAAAAAAACAATCCAACAACTTGTAGGAAGGCAGAGAGGTGCTATGGTACACTTTTTAATAAAAATATTATTTTGCTCCTTAAGTGCTTGTGATTTTCTTCAAGTATTGATAGAATGACCCCAGTGTCCTTAGTAGCATTCTTGAATTCTAAGGCTAGAAATAGAAACCACTGAAACTTCGGAGCCACACACATGCCCCACACACACGCACACACACACACATGCACACAAACACACACACACACACACGCATGCACACACCCCTGCCTGTGCCTTCTGTGAGGCCGTGAGAGAGTCCACCCCCATCAGGGGAGGTCAGAGGAAAGCTCCTGTGGGAGCACCCTGGCCTTGTAGCAGATGCTCCCAGAGCCACACGCCACCCCCACCACCAAGGCTTCACAGGTGCCAGGGAGGGGAAGAATTGCTCGTGATCCACCTTGGCCTTAATCATGTGGAATGTGGAGCACGAGTGAGCCGGCCCACCCCACCAGGGGCCTCCACCAGCTTGGGGTGTGCTCTGAGTGGGGGAGGAATGAGGCAATCCCCTTCCTGCACGAGTGCAATTTTCAAAAGCATCTACCAACTCCATGGTTGCAGGAGCCACTGCCAGGAGAAGGCTCGGCTTCCTTCTGCCACCTGTCATCCCCACCCAGGAGAGGCTAAAGAGCCCAAAGCCTGCGTCACACCCAGACCAACTGAGTCAGACCCTTGGGGATTGGACCCAGGCATCTGATTTGTTTGGGGATCCCCAGGTGACAGCCATGGAAGCCACATTCAGAAAATGCAGCTGTTGCCCGCTTCAGGGAAGAGGAGGCACCGGAGAAGGGAGGGTCCTGGGTTCCGACTTAGTAAGCTTTGCCCTTTTGCTCCAGAAGCAGCCACTGCCACAACTTTGCCCAGACAAGACTGTGTCATTTTTTTCTCCTTTCCTCTGCCATTGTCTGTTTGTATCCCGACCTCAGCCCACCCACAATCTGGAATTAAAATCTGCACATTTTCCACCATCTCCAGCAGTTCAGAAATTACAGCTGTTACACACAGGGTAGATGACACTTACTGAATAATTCTGTGTGCCAGGGTTTGTCCCACTTGTTAATCCACACATTTCCCTCTAGGACCCTGAGAGGGAGGTAAAGTCAGGGGTCCCATTTTGAGGTGAAGCCACTGGCCCCAAGGAGCCAACAGACAAATGTGAGCCGTGGGGGCTCCAGAACCGGGCTGCACCACCTCCTGAGGTACTGCCGCTTTCACTTAAGATTCCCTGGAATCCCTGGGCAGTTAGCCCTGCAGACAGTGCGTGCTGCTCTGTGCTGCCCAGAGCTGCCCCTGTCCCTGAAGATGTGCCTGGGACTCAGAAGACTACTTCCCATCATCCTCTGCTGTAAGAGGGAGAAAAGGCCTGGCTTGATCTGCCATGTGTTCTAGGCAAAGCCTTGCTAATATTATTATTATTATTACTATTGAAAAGGTCATGGATGACACTTTGAAATGCAGTCATCAGTTAGACAGGGAGTCTCTGTGTCTTGTTGGATGCTGATGAGTATACAGAGCCACACTGGGAGGGAAATGACTTCCATGTGAACTGCAGGCTCTGATCTGCGTGCGCTGTCTGTGGATGTGAGGGCCAGAAATCACCTACTCCGCACCTGCTGGGAGGAGCCCTGGACTCCTGGGTATGGGTCCTGCAGGGCCCTGTGGTCACCTTCCCTGGCCAGAGCCTGGGGGGTTTCCTTGAAAGAAGCCAGGACCCCAGGTCATCCTCTCCCTCCCAAAGAGCCTGGTCTACAGGGTGGTGGGGACCTAGAGCCTCTAGACTCGATCTAGTGGACACTGCCAGCCCTCAGCAAAGCACCTCTGAGCCAGCGGAACCCAGCAACAAACTCCAGGCAGGGAGAGACCTCGATTGTGCTTAGGCTGCCTATGTCCTGCTCCTCCCACCCAGTGCACCATCACTGCCTCCGGGGTGTCGCCTCCACGGGTGACACTGAGTGGATGGTCATCTTACAGGCCAACAGCAACCTGTGCCCCTGCCAGGCAAGTGTCCAGCCTCTGTGGGTAACATCACTGTGCCACACAGACCGAGCCTAGGCTGACAGAGCCAGTGCTGCCCTGCGCGGGAGTATGAAGGCAGAGCAGTCTGGGGCTTCTTGTGCCTTCTCTGAGGTCCCTGGCTCTCACTTCCTGATAGTCCCACACTGCTTCCTGTCCCCTTGTCCAGCTCCTGGAATCTCCTCCATAAGCTCTTTCTGCTGAACTTGGCCTGAGGCTCTCCGCCCATGTGTGGTTGGAGAACCTGCTTCATGCACTTCAAGGAGCCCCCTCCCCAGGATCAGGCTGTGGGTGCTGCCTGGGCACCTGCCCTCCATGGCCCAGCTATTGAGATGCCAGAGCGCAGCTGGAAGTGGCCATTAGCTCTCAGAGCAGCAGCCACATCCCTGGGCCCGGGCCCAGGCCCAGGAGAAGAAGCACACAGCAGCCTTCTCCCAGCTGAGTGTCCAGCACTAAGAGGAGACCCCACCTGCCCAGGCAGGGAGGGGATTGCTCACAGGGTGCTGTGGGCGGGAAAATGCCATGAAAATCATGAGCTTTTTCTAAATGGCCCCAGCCAGACAGGGATTCAGCCTCTGTGAGTCAGCATCATTGTGCCGCACAGCAGCAATATTTGGGGCTGATTCGGGGAAGTGCTAACAGGGCAGATGCCCCTGCCTGTGCCTGCTCCTTCACCTCAGCCTCCTCCGCTGACCCCAGAAGAGAGGCAAAACATTGTCCCCCTGTCCCCCACAGATCTAGGGTCCTCATTTCAAGCTCCATCCATCTTGTAGGAAAGAGGACTCTGGAGGGCATCTGGCCTCAACCATGTGGCCCTCCTAGTCACCCTGGTGCATGCCATGCCAGGGGACACCCACAACGCCAAGAAAACAGCAGAGCCAGCCCTGGTTTCTTTGTTTTTTAAATTTTTATTTATTTTTTACTTTTGGTACCGGGGCTCGAACTCGGGACCTTGCGCTTAGGCCTGGTTTTGAGTTGGGTGGCAAGGTCCCAGGATACTTCCCAAGAAAACATGCAAGCAGTGTCTCGAGCTCCTGCTGGATTCACACTTCACCTTCAGAGGCCTGGTTTGGCCATGGAGTAGAACTGTTCTCAGCTATTTTATGTGGGAGCTTCAGAGGCTTTTTCAAGCCTCCTGATTAAATAGCCCATTTTTCTAAAATAGTTGGTGCACCAGACACTTATTTCAAAATGATTTGAACACATCCATGGCTTCGCCTGTACGAGGACCTCAGAATTTGCCAAAAATTCTCTCCCTTTAATGGCTTAAGTCAATTAACAGCCAGCATGGCAAAAAATCCAAGCTGTTAATTCTGGGCTCTGTGGTCTTAAAATGTCCTGTTTCTCCTCAGATAAGACAATATTCTGCAGTCATTAAGCAAATCACTACATTATGGGGTTGAATTTGATCCAGACTGAAATATTGTAATAAAAAAAGTCACATTTGTGAAGCATCTTGACAATGCCTGTTTCTGTGGGATTCTACAGCCACTTTGGGCTTCTTGATGAGTCCCCTACCGGGGGACAGGAGACTCCCCACTCACTGGGCAAGCCTCAGGTGTTCACAGGACCGTCCTCACCTCTCTGTGTCTTAAAGGATATTTTTCAAGAACGCTGAGTGCTAGAGAATTGGAGAATTGGGCTTGCCAGAGAGATGAGGTCTGAGAGAAACTGGGTGGAAATCAAAGCAGCCCTTGGGGAAGTCCAGAAGAGTCCGTCTTTTCTTCTAGCTTCTGCTCGCCAGTATATATATATATATATATGCCCTGTGGTGCCGTCCCCATGTGCCAGGGCCTTCCAGGGAGGCGAGGATGCAGATGTCACCTGCCTTGCAGGCTGCACGTGACCAGATGCTGGGCTCTGGCAGGGCGCTGCAGGGTTGCCAGCTGACTCCCAGGTGGACCGTGAGCCCAGTGAGAAAGGCCTGGATGCCACAGTTGCAGGGAAGGGCTCCAGCGCCTCCAAGATCTGCCTCAGTGGACCCACAGCCTCCTCATGGGCCACCCTTCCTGGGAGGCCACATTCCCAGCTGATGGAGACGGATCAACAAGCCCTAGCCATTTCAGCCAGACACGGAATAGCATGACAGTTCCAACCAGCTGGTGCAAGTGAGGGCAGGGCAGCCACCCTGGGATTTTGTCAGCATCCAGTGCAGAATGTTAGCTTCTGGAGATGCTTAAACTGGGGAGGTGGCCTCTCAGGCTGTACCTCTCGGGAACAAGGTCAGTTCCAGCACCTTCTCGCTATCCTTGACCTTTTGCAGTCATTGTCCTTGAATTAGCCATTTCCTACTCTTTCCTAAGCCCTGGCTGTTGCCTAGTTGGAAGCAGGATGTTAAGGGAGAATAGAGGCAGTGCCAGGTGGAAAATCTGGCAAAATAACCTCTCAGGGAGTAGATGGGGCATCGGGAGTTGTGACCACGCTGACCTCACCTAAGAGATGCACTGAACGTGTACAGCAGTTTGGGGAGTGCCGCCAGCTTAACAGTAAGCCCTCTGGCTGATGAACACCAGATGTCTCTCCATTTATGCAGATCTCCTTGAACCCCTTTATGGTGGAGTAACCAGGAAAACCTTCCCTTGGTCACCCAGATGACCAAGGGGGACATCAGCGAGGAGCCCATTTCACCTCTGCATTCTTCCTCCAAAAACCTACCAGTCTAACAAGGGGAAAAAAACATCAAACACAAACTGAAAGGCAGTCTACAAAAATTCTTCATCGTCCTCTGCAAAACGGTCAAGGTCATCAAAAACAATGCAAGACTTAAAAACTGGCACAGACCAGGGAGCTGAGGAGATGTGATGTCCAAATGAATTGTAGGATCCTGGATGAAATTCTGGAGCCAAAAATAGAAGTCGGGTAAAAACCACAGAGTTTAGGGTTTCTGGTAATTTATCAATGTTGGTTCTTCAGTTGTGACAGATGTATCAGAATAATTAAAATGTCATCAATGATAGGACAGAGTATACAGAAGCTCACTGAGAAAAAGTGTAGTTCTATAAACTTTAATTAAAAGTGAAAATTTCCTATATAAAAACATATCACAAAGTTAAAGTAACAGCTGGAAAAATACAACTGTATAAAAACATGAATAATAGCAAGTAGGTGTAAAGAAATCCTACACATTACTAAGAAAAAGGCCAAAATAAAAACATCCTATAGAAAAATGGATACGGTATTCAAATAGGAAAATTACAGAAGAAACACAAATGACCTCAATTATTTAAAAAGATGCTCAGACCCACTAGTCCTCCATCACATACAACTGAGATAAAAATGAGAAAGCTGTTCACACAATGGCTTTTAATAATTGAAGATATTCATAATATCAAGCCCTGGAGAGTGTGCAGAACAGAATCCCTGTTAAATGCTTCAAGAGGTGTGGACTGGGGTTAGAGAGCAGTTAGTTAAAGTGTCAGTAAAAAGTAAAATACGGGTACTCATTGACCTGCTAAGTCCTTTTTTAGGTGTCTATCATAAAGAGTAACCTCACATGTGATCCAACAGGCAAGAATAACAATAGGAATAGCACCATTGTTTTTAAGAGCAAAATCTTGTACATACCCTAAATCTCTCCAGTAATAAACTAGTTAAGCAAATTACATTCTTTTATACTATGAAACATAATCGCTTTTAGCAGCAGATAAATTATGACAGTCCCTGATTAAGGACATGGAGTTTCTTGGGACATATTAAATGGATATAGTAAGTAGCAGAACAATATTTATACACTGGACTATAGAAAGCAAATTCAAGTTTCCATATGTACAAATGTGTGTGAATGAATATAGAGGGGGAAAGGTTTATAAAAATACTGTTCACTCAATAAAGATAAGTAGCTCTGGGGAAGGACTGGAGTGGGGAAAGAAGAATGGATCAAGAGAACCAGAAATTCCCCCCAAAAACTTGTCCTTCCTAGACAAAGAGCCAGCAAAGGTATAGAAGAGATTTGGGTTTCCAGAAAAGTAAAGTGGATATACTTTTCCCTCTATTCATTCCTCTGAGTAAAGCTGGAATCTTAAGATGTTTATATGAAATATGAAGACCTCCAGAAAGATGGAGAGAGGAGGACAGCCTGGCTAAGGACTTTGGCGGCTGAGGAAGGGCATGGGAGTGAGCCCTCTGAGCGTTTTCCCCTCACATAGCCCCACATTGGAACTGGAGGAACCTATAACTTGGACCGCCAATGGACATGGTCAAAGGAGTCCCCAAGAACAACTTGTCACAGATGGACAGGACAGGACAGGACAGTTCTGAATCACAGCTGCTCTGCTCCAACCAAACATCACGGAAAAAACAGTGGGTCCCCACTGCTGCCAGCAAAGATTGATGAAGACACCCCAACACCTCCCTCCCTCCTTCCTGCTGCACTAGGGTGGTTTCAGGTAAGGCCAAACGGGGAGAGAAGCAGAACAGAGTCACATGGGCTGGACCTCCACCACCGCCCAGAGGTAACAGGGATTCCTCAGCCTTCCCAGGTGGTGGCATCAGCTGGGTCCCAGGGGAGAGTCAGGACTTTTGCCACCACCATTACTAGCAAGGTCACCACCTTCCCACCCACCCCAGCATCAGTAGAGGCCACTGGGGAGCAATAGCAAGGGGCCTCTCTGGTCCACCAAGGGTGACATTGGAGGAGGTGTATCAGGGAGTCTGGAGGTCCACCCCACTCGGCTATGATGAAGAACACCTCCATGACCAAGTGGCAGTGAGTCAAGTAGAGAATCTGGACTTCCATCCCCACCTAGGAGTAACAAGGCAGTGACCCCCTCTCCATTTGCAGCAGTGTCACAGGAGGACAGGTAAAAGATACTACTTAAATAAAGTGTAATGCCATAGGGTAATATCCCAAATGTCCAGGTTTCGGTTGAAAATTGTTCATCACACCAAGAGCCAGAAAAGTCTTAAACCAAACAAGTAGAGACAATGGACAGCACTGATGTAACAGCTATTAGAGTTAAAGCAGCCATCATCAAACTGCTTCACTAAGTAATTATGAACACCCTTGAAAAAAAATGAACAAATTAGAAGTTTCAGCAAAGAAAGAGAAAATATAAGGAACCACCAAGTAGGGCTGGATGTGATGGTGCACACCTGTAAGCCATCTTCCTTAGCTTGGAAGGCTAAGGCAGGAGGATCCCCATGAGTTTGAGGCCAGCCTGGGCTACATAACAAGACCCTGTCTCAGAAAAGCAGAGAGAGAGAGAGAGAGAGAGAGAGAGAGAGGGTCACCAAATACAGTTTAAAACTGATACATTTTTCAAGTACTAAAAGAAAAGAATTGTCACCTATACCCAGCAAAAATATCCTTCAGAAATGAACAGGAATAAAGATGGTCTCAGATGAAAGGAAACTAGAAAAATTTATACCTGGTTCTCTGAAAAATACTAAAGGAAGCCCATTAGATGAGAGGTAAATGACACCATAAAAGCCATCAGAAGGGGAGAAAGATCAAAAACCCATTGGTAAATGTGATGGATTGCCCTTCTGTGAGCTTCCTAAATTATATTTGATGATTAAACAAATGTTGCCACACTCTTTAAGGTGTTCACAGTGTAGGAAAATATTTCAGATAATTACTTTATAAATAAGGGAGGGAGGAAATAAAAATGATAGAAGCTTTCTATACTTCATTTGGACTGGTAAAATGTAAGCACAGATAGGCTGAGATCAGTTATGTGCTTAAAATACAATTCTAGAGCAACAACTAAAAATTTCTGAAAGATATACATCACAATAGAGTTCTAAAAATTGCTTATGTAACCAATAGAAAGGGAAAAGAATGAGACAGAACAAATGTCAGTGCTAATATTTTGATAATTATATTAAATATAAATGGCCCTAACCTACTATGTGTGAGGCAGAGATTGACAGCAGGGACAAAATGAGCCAACGGTATGCGAGCTGAAATAAGATTATTATTTCAAATATACGGATACAGCTTGAAACTGAAAGAGGAAAACATTAAAACGAAGAAAAAATGTCTCTATTAAAATCAGGTAAAGTGATTTCAAAGCAAAGAAAATCACCCAAGATAGAAATATCCCTTGATAAAAGGTCACTCCACCAAGGAGGCATAATAATGCTAAATGTGTGTGCATCCAAAACCCTCAACTGAAATATGTCAAGCAAAAGCTAAAAGAACTAAAAAGAAAAACAGACAAGTCTACAATCATAGTTGTAAATTTCAACACCTCTCACAATAGATAACAGACTGACTAGACAAAAAAAAAAATTAGCAAGGTTAACAAAAGCCAAAAAAACCATGAGCCAATAGGATTCACGTTTATAGAAAACTCCATCCAGCTGAACAGCAGAATACACATTTTTTCCAAGGTCCAAGGGACCACTATCTAAGATAAATTATATTCTGACAAACCTCGCTATGTTTAGATGAACTGAAATTGTGTTCTCTGCACACAGTGGAATCAAACTGCAAATCAGTAACAGGAAGATAACAGGAAATTCCCCAAACATTTGGAAAATTTTAAAAATTCTATAGACTCCATGGGTCAAAGAGAACATCGTAGGAAAATAAATCACATATAACTAAATGGAAATGAAAAATACAAGTCAATTGTTGGGTTGAAACTAAAAATTCTAAGAGGTAAATTTATAGCACTAAATACATTGTAAGAGAGGAAAAGTCTCAGATCAGTAATCTAAGCTCTTACCTCAAGAAATTAGAAGAGCAAAATCCAAGAAAGGAGAAGGAAACCAACAATAAATATCAGAGCAGAAATCAGTGAAATTTAAAACACAAAAAATATTAGAGGAAAATCAACAGAACATAAAGCTAATTCTTTGAAAAGGATAAGAAAATTGACAAACCTCTAAGAAAACTGACAAAAAGTAAAAGAGAAATGACTCCAGTCATGAATGAGGCTGCATCAATCACCTGCAGATACCAAGAGGGGGCCCCACAAACAGCTCTGTACTGTGGATTTGAGGGCTCTAGTGAGGTGCACTGCTGGAGTATAGATGTGGTTTAATTGTCCCCCAGGCTTCCTGGGTCAAATCTAATGAGGGATTTGTAGGGTGGAAGTTTAATCTGTGTTGTCTGGAGATGGGACCTTTGGAAGGAGGTTGGGATCAGAGGAAGTCATTAGGGTGGAGACCCTGACATTGAATCCTGGTAGTTGTGCTCGCTTCAGCAGCACATATACTACAGTTGAATGCTGATAGTTTACAAGAGGGAGTGGGTACACGCACATGCACGCGTGCGCACACGCACACACACGCACACACACACGTATGCTATTGTCTCCCTGTGTGATGCTCTGTGCTGTATTAAGATTCTGCCAGCAAGACCAGCACCAAGTGAGGCCCTTGGGCATGGCATCTGTAGAGCTGTAAGCACAAATAAATCTTTTCTCTTTATAAAGTCACTTACCTCCAGTATTACAGGAATGAAAAACCGAGATAGATTTGAGAGTTCCTACCTTGCTAAAGAAATGGTACTCATAGTTTTAAATCCCCAGAAAAATAAATCTCTAGATAGATTCACTAGATAACTGTAGCATGTATTTAAAGAATTGCAACAGTTCTACAAATCTATTCCAGAAAATAATAAATGCAAGAACAATCTAACAAATGTCATGAAGCCAGCATTAGGCTGAGACGAATATCAGACAAATACACCCAAAAAAGAAAATTACAGGCCAATGTCCTAGGTGCATGTAGACAGGAAAATTATTAAACTATTAGCAAATAACATTCAGCAACATATAAAATGTCACACACAAGACCAAGTGACTATTCTTGGCATTCGAGGCTGATTCAGTCTTTGAAAATCAATCAGTGCAATCTACCATGTTGACAAACTAAAGGAAATAACATGTCAATTAGTGTTGAAAAGGTATTTAATAAAATGCTATATTTATTCATGATAAAAACTTCTCAGAAAACTAAGAATAAAGAGGAAATTGTGCAACTTAATCAGGAGCATCTAGAAAAAGCCAATAGCTGTTAATCCACTTAATGGGAAAGACTGAAAGCTTCTTTCTAAAATTAGAGCAAAGGTAAGAAGTCCTGCCTCACCGCAGCCATCCAACATAGCTCTGGAAGTACTGTGTCTAAAATGAAAGCAATACATTGGAAAGGAAGAAATAAACCCATCCTTATTTGCAGAAAATATGATGGTCTGTGTAGAAAACCTTGAAGAATCTACCTAAAAAATGTAAGTAAGTTCAGCAAAGTCTCTGTGTATAAGATTGTTTTAAGTATTAGCATCAAACTAAAACCTTCAAGTTGGCCAGATTTTCTCTCTGCACTTCCTTTTCAGGCAAAAGGAGACAGGTGATAGCAGAATAAATTCATTGTTAGAAGGGAAAAAAAGGTCTTCCGGGCAGGCCCCAGAGGTGGGCTAGAGCTGCCTTACCACTTCACAGCTGCGGGGGTCGGTCCTGCCCCCCTTGTCCCCACTTCACAGTCAGAGACAGCACAGTTTAGCCAGGAAGTGGCCCCAGAGGACGGTTTCCACCACAGTCCCTGGTGAAGACACCAGTCTGCACTCATTCCTATGGAGAGCCGCCTGTTAAGTGCTAACCACTGTCCCCTCCTCCCCTCTGTTTAGAATGTGAGCCAGTTTCTTCTCAGGCAAGGTGCTTGCTCAAACTCACACGATCCGTAGGTCCTAGAAAGGTTTACATTCTTAGCACTCAGAAAGCAGGAAAGCCAGTTCACACTTCTGAAACAGATTAAGAACCACGATGCAACAAAAGTCTTGTTCTCACTCAATCCAGGTTATCAGCACATCCTCTCCTCTTTCAGTGACGTGACTCCAGGCTTTGGTCAGCATTCTGGTGGATGGAGGTTTTATCTCAGATGCCCAAGTGCCTGTTTTGGGCTGCTGGTCACCCATTGACGAGTCCGATGGCTGTCATTGTGCTCCTCATGTCTCCAGCATCAAGCCCCACAGAGACTTTCCGATGCAAAACACAGAGAAGATGGGGGCTGTGGACAAGAAAGAGCCAAGGTGGCCAAAGGGCCCAAGGGAACTGGAGCAACAGCAAGTAAGGGCTTTGGGTCCTGGCCCCCAGGCGTGAATTTCAGGATTTTCTTCCAGCACTCCCACCCAGGCTCTCACTAAGTCCCTAAACTGTCCAACCTGGGCTTGATCTTGCATCCTCCAGCCTCAGTGTCCCACAGGCCTGGCATTATAGGCATCAGTCACCACGACACCCAGCTTCTTTCCCTCTCTTTGTAGCTGATACCACGAAGCCAGCCATATTCACTTGCCTTTGCCCAGTCCCACCTGTCATTCATTAGCATGGGCTAAAGGCCCAGTGCACAAATGAAGTTAGAACAGGTAAGGGAAGATTTTCCTAGAGCTGGAATTCTGAGCTGAGACCAAGGCTGAGACATCACTTGCTGCCCACACCTGCAGTGCAGGGGAGCGCAGAGGCAGACCTGGCTGCAGAGCACGGGCTGTGCCACTGCCCAAAGGCAGGGCTGTGAGTTTCAGGGAGACTGAAGATGCAGGGAGGGACGGCTCCCGCCTGGTCCACACTGACATGCAAATTCTCCCCTCCCTCACCTGAGCCTAGCCTTTGACTGAGGATAAATGCAGGCACTTCCCTTGGAGTGACATGCAGGAGACCAGAGGAGGGCTGGAGGTACCCAGGGGGCAGGCGGGCATCCTCGAAGGAGGCAAAGACTACAGAACCAAAAGGCCAGACAGGAGTGACGAGCCTCTTTCTGACCTCAGCTCCATGATCATGGCAGAAAGGACAGGAACACTTAGACAGGGCTTGCCAGGCACTCTGCTTGATCTCCTTCCACTCGGTGAGCACATGAGCCTGTCTGAGTGCCGCCCTTGTGTCTCAGAGTTGATGCCGACCTACTCAGCCCGGCTCCCTCTCTTCTGTATAGAACATCCATGCGAAGAAAGGAGCGTGCTGCTGAGGGCCTCAACCCCCTGGCCCTCACCTGCAAACTCCTGCCGACAGTGCAAGGCCTTCACCCCCCTCACTCCTGTTTTCTGAATGATAAAACCAGGCTGACTCACTCAGGCCCTAAAGCTCGGGGTTTTGTTTTTAGAAACTAAATAAATCGACATGTATCCAATCTCCAAAACACATCTTGTTCAATGAGGCTTCAAGGAGAAAACGTTTTGCTCCAGAACATTGATGCTGGGCAGAGCGTCCTTTGCAGCGGGCAGATGACATTACAGCCTTCGGCGAGGGGAGAGCAGTGGGCGAGGACAAGGCCCTGGATGTTTTCATGAAGATGTGCAGTTCTGCTTTGGGAAGCTGAGGCCAGGATAAGAATAGCTCAAAGGACCCGACTCTGGCTTTTCCAAGCAAATGGAAGCAATTTCCCAGTGAAAGACTGGAACACAGTTGCTACAGTGGTCCCCAGCCCGCGCGGCACTACTGGGGGGTGGCGGAAGTGTTAGCAGGTGGGACCAGGTGGGAGGAAGCGAGGTCACTAGGGGTGTGGCCTTGAAGGGGCCCCTGGGCCCTGTCGCATTCCTGTCTCTCTGCTTGACAGCTGCCATGATGAGGGCAGCTTGGCGCCACCACACAGGCCCTGGCCTGAAGCACTGAGCTGCCACAGGCCCAGAGTGACAGAGCTGAAGGGCCCTGGGCAGAAAGCTCTGAAATCATGAGCCCAAATAATCCTTCTTTCTTTTAAGTTGATTATCTCAGGTATTTTGTCACAGCAGTGGAAAGCTGACACAACAATTCAGCTCATTACCTGAATTGTCCTCTCTCTTTCAGTTTGATGATGATTATTAGTTATTTTCTAAAACCATTCTGACTGTGGTGTATATACCTCATACACAGTAAACCACACGTTTGGAGTATACAACTCAGCGAATTTTACATGCTTCTGCTGTGTACCACTAGCCAAATCGAGAGGTAGACATATCTAGCTTCTTCTAAAAGGTTCCCCCTGCCCCTGCCAACGTTTCCTCCACCCCACCCCGACAGCTCTATTGATAGAGCTCAGTATTGCCTGGTTTTGAATTACAGATTCCTGTGAAGCCTGTGGCTGTGTCCTAGGTGCCCCAGGTTTCTGGGCCCCCGGCCTGGCACTGTGCTGTGAGATCTGCCCACAGTGTGTCGCTGCAGCCCGTCCGCTCCATGGCTGGCATTTCACACTGTGCACACACCAGAGTTTATCCTCCTGTTTTACCATGGATGGTACCGGGGGCTTTCCAGTTTGGCACAATTATGACTAACATTGCTACGAACATGCCGGCGCCTATCTTTGAGGACATATGCCATCAGTTTTCTTGGATGTGCACTCAGGAGGGAAACCCCTGGGCCATGGGGGTGGGGGTGGGGGGCGTAGCTTTCCTAGAAGCTTTGTCACTGCTTCCTGAGTGCCAAGTGCCACCCTGCACCCCTGAGGCCCAGGGTGTGTGTGGCAGATGCTCCTCATCTTGCAGGTGTCCTGACTCACCGCTCTGGTGGGCAGCAGGTGGCACCGACCTCTGGTGGTCTTCGTGTGCATTCCCCTAGTAGCTGGCAGTTTTTGCCATGCGCGTGTTCTGCTCCATACTGGCGTTCTCCCCTTCACAGGCCCAGCTCAGTCTGTGCACTTCTCTGCACCCCTTCCAACATCAGCCCTTAGGACTCGAGCCTTCGCTCTCCTGCGTCTGTTGAAGAAGCAGCCAGCCGCAGTGGCAGATGGACCTCCATGGTCCTCCACTGGGTTCCCCAGTGTCCACTTCCACAGTGTAGAACTGAGCGCCACATCCTCACAGTGTCTACACAACCTGCACCTTGGGCTCTGGGCTTTGGATCCACCCTGGGTGTCTCCAACTGCTGGGCTTGGAGCTCAGGCCTTGGCTGGCAGATGGGTTACAAGATTCTAGGATCCCCTTGACCTCTTGGCTGCCTCTGTTTTATGACCTTAAATTTTAAGTCATCTTTCCCAACTCAGGGTGGTTTGTTTGTTTGTCTTTATGGTACTGGAGATGGAATCCAGGGCCTTCACACTCAACTACATCCTAGCCCTTTTTGTTTTTTGCTTTTGGACAGGGCCTCAGTCAGTTGCCCAAGCTGGGCTCCAATTCCTCATCCTCCTGCCTCAGCCTCCCAGAGTGCTGGGATTATAAGAGTGTGCCACCATGCCCAGGGTTTGGGGACTAATGGTCATCCCAGCACCTCCTCTGGTGTGGACTCTGTTTCCACTGTGTTAGAGCTCCTCAGACTGCTGTGGGTGCCACACAAGATCACGCATGGGAGAGACATTTGTGAACTTGGGTCAAAGACATAAAGACAACACTCCATGTCGTGAGGACAACATCCCAACACAGCACAGTGTGGCTTGAAAATAGTTGGTCACGTAGTGCAAACCCTCCCCACACAGGCCCAGTGCATTCAGGCTTCTCTGGACTCACACCCCTGGGAATAACAATTTGCCAAGTGAGCGTCATGAATATATGTGTGTTTATTTATTGATGAAGCATTCCGTGTACACTGTGCGAATATATTATGTACATAATAAAGCATACTCCAAAAATAAGTATTTTTTATAGGAAAAAATAAAAATCAAATAAAGGGAAGGTTTGAAGACCTTCAGTACCATTAAGGATTGTTTTTTGTGTCCCCAGATGGGGCAGGCCGGGCTGTTTATGAGAGGTTCTTGGGTGAATGATGAGGTGCTTGGGAGAAGCGTTTCATCAACAGCGTTTCCATTTCATTACTGCTGTTCACTGTGCTTCCAGAACATTCTCACTCCACTGTCACACTCGTCTTTCTAACTCCCCACTTGAGTCCTGTCACTTGGTCATCCTGACCTCTCATCACACGACATGGAGCTCACAGGCAGCACTCATGGAGGGGTTTGGGGTGGGCTCTGGGCAGGTGCTGGCCTTGACTGTGGTCTTTGCCTCCTGCTCCAATTCCTCTTCTGAAGATGGCCAGAGCTGTGGTGAGACCGGGGGAGACCCTCAAGGGGGCAGAAAAAGGGCTGTGAGGTCCCAGCTTGGAGGACATGGAAGCCCTGGACAGGCAGCAGCCACTCTTACATCCACAGTCACTTGGGTCCTAGTTCTCTGGGAAGGGGCAGTTGGAGAATTTTCACATCTCTAGTGTCGCTCCTGCTGTAGTTTGGATGTGTCCCCCAGAGTTCACATGTTGGAAACATAACCCCAAATCCATCTACTGATGGTCTTTGGAGCTGGGGCTCTGGGGAGGTGACCAGGGTTAGATGAGGTCAGGAGGACAGTGCTGCCTTCGAGGCATTAGTGGCTTCATAAGGACAGGAAGAGACCTGCATCAGCACATTTCCTGTCTCACCACAAATGCCATCCACCACAACACAGCAGGAAGGCCCTTGCCAGATGCTCTTAGATTTCCCAGCCTCTAGAACCAAGGGCTAAGTAAACCTTGGTCCTTCATAGATTACCCAGTCTGCAGCATTCAGTTATAGCCACAGAACATGGACAGGATACCTGCCATCCAGAACCTCATGGGTCCCACACAGGGCTGGATCTGCTCCTGTCACCACACCATGCATGAGGTCTCTGGGTGATTTCTTTCCTCCCAATCCTTCTAGTGAGTTTCTCTGGCCTTGTATCACTGTTGGAAGGAAGAAAATGGCTCTGCTGACTGGACAGGAGTTAGAGTTCTTTGTGATTGTCACCCAGCATCTTGGGAGGAACAATGAGTGGGTAGAAACCCCATTCCCCCACCAACACCAGCATTCCCTGGCAGCATTGTCCAGATGCCAACCTGTGTCAACAGAGCCGTGTAGTTCCTGATACGCGTGATGCTCCGAGCATTTGTGTTAGAAACTGGCTCTAGGCTTTGTTTGGCCAGGCTGAGTCCCCTTTGCTGGGAGCTGTTAGTTAGATGCATGGTAGCCATATGCACATAGTCACAGACCATCAGAGAAGGAAGAGATTGTGCCAGCCCTAAAGTCCAGTGACCAGTGGGCTCCCATCTCCTGCCAACCACCCGTCACCCATTGGAGGAGACTCTAGTGACCACAGAATGACACCCACCGAGATGAGGGACACTTCGACCTGACCTCACCTGTGTCCCACACCTTCTTCACTGGAGATAGTTTCCCCGGCTCTGAGCAAGCAGAAAGGCACCCTGGTAGATATCCCTGAATAACAGATTCATTCTCTTCTTAGCATTCAGCCAAAGGCACATTCAGTAGCCACCTAATGAACACCCTCTTCTCCTATGGGAGGACCTATAAGAAGACCCCAGAGATCAATGTGTGACATCCCAAAGGGATCACTAGTGGTCATCTCCATCTACGTTCTACACCACGATTCTGAGCCCAAGAAGTTCTGTCCTGAAAGACGAAAGGGGTAGACACTCTAATTTCCAGTAACTTGCTGGGTGGGGTCATCAAGTAACCTTTTATTTTGAGGGAACATTTACAGACTGAAACGTCAGGTTTTCAGGGCTCACTTGGGTGAGTTTGACAAACATACCTACAACAATGACCACCACACCAATCAAGATATGAGGTATTTTCATCATCCCAGAATGTTCCCCTGCGCTCCCACCCTGCGACGAGAGATTCATCTTGGTGGTTGTTGAACTCCATAAAATATAATCCTCCTGTGTATCAGTTAGTTAAGGTTCACTAGAGGAACAGATTTAATGTAATTTAGAGAGAATTCACAAAGTACGCCTATAATGGCTGCCTGCAGAGGCAGGGATGGAAGAATGCACAGGGCCATCTGTGACTGGAGAGCCAGAGGGTCCAGTCAAAGTCAAAGGCCTAGAGCTCACTGCAGAGTCCAGTGCAAGTCCATATTAGAAAGCTCAAGGGTCTCCCCTGGAAGGCTGAGGCGTCTGTGCTGGAAGTGGAGATGAACATCCAAAGGTGGAGGGGAAGGCTGGAGCTCCTCCGAAGAGGCAGAAGCGAGCCTTCCTTCTTGTTGCACCCAGGGTCCAAGTCCATTGGTCAGTGTCCCCCACACCCAGGCTGGGTCTCCACTCTTCAGTTTGGGGCTTTCACATCGATCATCCAGACACAGTCCAAGCTGTGCCCCACTAATCTTCTATACATTTCTTTACCCATTCAAGTTGACACCACAAGTAACTCTGGCATCCCGTATGGACTTTTTGTTTAACCTGCTCCTTTTCCTCGCTGAGCGGCCCGTGTATGGCTGTACCACAGCCTGCTTAGCCATCCTCCTGCTGACAGATGCCTGTGTTGTCTCCAGTTTGGGACTAAAACCAAGAATACTGCCATGATCATTCTTGTGTAGGCCTCTGTGAATGGATGTCTTCATCTCCCTGGGGGAGATACCTAGAGGTGGAAGCATGTTAGAATTTCTCAACAAGCCTTAGAAGTGTGACCTCTCCTACAGCCCCACATGGCTCTGTCTGTTCTGTGTGGACAGTAGCAGGGGAAGGTAATCTGAATGGTCACCCAGATGCCAGTCAAAAGCATCCAGCCACTGTCTCTGGCCAAGGAGGTTTATAATCTCCATTCACACACAGCACTCGAAATTTAATTAACTCTATTGAGGGACGTGACACTAAGACTGGATTATTGCAGCTGTAACATTGAGGGGTTTATGACCAGATATTAAAACCAAAGGCATAGGGAGACTGGCATGGAGCCAGACAAATCTGTAGCAAGAGGAGTAAAGATGCGTTGAAAATAAAATTTAATTTTCCAGCTGCGGTTATGATCAAGTCCTACCCTGGCTTCACTGTGGGGTCACAGGCTAACATGAAGCAGAAGCCCGGGATGGCAGCAGAGCCCCCAGTGAGCAGCAGACAGGGGAGGATTTAGCAGCCCTTAGTATGGCTGGAGTAGTGGCCAAAGCACCTATGGAAAGGATTTTAGGTCTGTGTCCTTTTTGCATAAGTCTTCCCAGGCACCATCAAGGGAGTCACCTGGAACCTATTTAACTAAATTGCTTTCCATCACAGATTGGGCACAGCAAGAATTAATTCCTTACTCACCGAGCGTGAGGATGTCACAGCCTAGCAAGGCCCAGCCGTGGAGGCAAAGCACCGCTTACCTCTAAGAATCTGCAGGTTTTCTTAAAAGCTAAAGCTTGAAGGCCCAGACCCTGCAGAGTGACTTTCCAGGTCCCCTCTGATCATCCCAATGGGCCTGAACTCAATTCAGAATTCCTGAACAGGGTAATGGGGTCCTAGACAGGAATACTGCGCTTCATGAGAGATTCAGGAGCTTCTCCTGAGAATGGCATGGCCACATCCACAGAATGTTGGAAATCATGATTTCAAAAAGTTGAATAACTCAATGGCCACCAACTGAATAAATAAATAAAATGTGGTGTAGTCATGCTGCAGAACATTACTTGGTAATAAAAAGGCATGAAGTCGTGAGACATATTGCAACATGAAAGAGCCTTATAAACATTCTACTCAGTGAGAGAAGCCAGAAGGACCACATATTGTATAATTCCACACATATAAAACACCCAGAAGAAGCACCTCTGCAGAAAAAGAAATAAGTTGATGGTTGCCTTGATCTGAGGCAGTGGGGATGTGCCAGTTAATCTCAATTGCCAATTTGACTGGATTGGGTGACTCCTGGAGCAGTGATTGGATCACGGATTAATCCACTGGTGTGCATAGCTGAATGTGCTGTTGTGGGGGGGGGGTGTGGGTGGGTCATAGGGGCATACCTCGAGAGGGTGTGTGTCTTGCGGCTGCTCTACCCCTGTGCTCCCCTTCCTGGCCACCATGAAGTGAGCAGCTTTGCTCCCCGACACCCTTCTACCATGGTGCTCCTGCCTTGCAGCCAGCAGACCATGGACTGAAACTCTGAAACCATGAGCCAAATAAACCTCTCCTCCTTAAATTGTGAGTGCTGGGTATTTTGTCTCAGCAATGGGAAAGCTGACCAGCACAGGGAAATTGGAGGGTGAACACTGAGAGAATATTTTTTAGGTAATAAAAATGTTCCAAATTGATTATGGTGATGGATGCACAGTTATATGACTACCCTAAAAACCATCACATTCTACACTTCAAATAAGTGAATTGTGTAGTATGTGAACTGCATCTCAATAAACTGTTATAAATACTAACTGAATGAACATAACCAGCCCACTGTCCTCTGCACTTGGGGATGAGAACCCAGCAGTGAGGTTGGGTGACATGGAGCCCTGCTCCTAGCTCAGCCTCCACCCACTCAGTTCCTGACCTGCATGAGCCCCACAAATCCCCCATGCACCGAGGAAATGCAGCAATGATTGAGCTAGTGAGGGAAAACAAAGTTCCATTACTTGCACTGTCATATCAAAATAAGCTCCAGATGGTCTAACAAGTTCAATACACAAACTGAGCCAGACAACCAGAAAAAAACATGGGGAGGCTGCTGTGCTTTGGATCTGGAAGGTCCCCAAAGACCACATGCTGGCCACTTGGCTGCCAGCTGATGAGCTTTGGAAGGTGATTAGATGATGAAGGATTTTACTTCAGCAGTAGGTGAATCCATTGGTGCAGTCAAAATTGGATGGCATTATTGGGAGATGATGGAATTCTAAGAGATGGGGCCTGTTTGAAG
>NW_004624740.1:28759128-28771766 GCF_000247695.1 Heterocephalus glaber | reverse complement strand
AAAGGTGCAAATTTCCAATGATGAATGTCATTATATTGTATACCTAAAATGTACCAATAAAATAAAATTTTTTAAAAAAAGAAAAAGAAAAGAGCCATGAGCATCTCAAAAAGTGAAAGCCAAGAATTCACTGGCATTGTGCCTCCCACACAGTCCGGCAGCTGTGGGACACATCCCCTCAAAGTGGGTGTCCAAGCGGGGTTTCTGCCAGAGTTGGTGTGATTTTAAAACACATCCTTAGTGGTCCTTGGTTCAGTGTCTCCTCTGCTGGGAGAGATGAGCTCTGTGATATGCTTGTCACTAGTAGAATGAAGCACCAGGGACACTGGTAGTGTCCAAGCTGGATTGGGAAAGTTCTGCAACAAGCCCACTGTGAGGGAGGCTGGTAGGTCTGACCCTGGGCTCTGTCACATGGCTCTGTGGGCAGCTCCTGGCTGTGCCATCTTGGATGTCCACACCAGTCAGGTCATCAGACATGCACTAGTCAGATTTCCATCGCTGTGACAAAATGCATGAGACTATCAACTTATAAAGATGGAAGGTTTATTGTGATTCACAGTCTCTGAGGTTTTGCCCATGGTTTGGTGGCTCCACTGTGTTAAGGCCTACACTGAGGTAGAGAATCCTGGCAGGGAGGCCTTCACATAAACATTTAGCCCCATGATCTCTCCAGGCCCCTAGACCCTAACACACCCTGCCAAATGAGGCCAGGAGAGTCACACTGAAGGATACATGTGCAGTGTGCACTGTGGGGTCACCCAGAAAACAGCTGCATGAGTCTGCACAATTGGGGATTTCTGGGCAAGTTGTCTGGAAACCCGGGAGCTTGGAGGAAGAGCGGCTTTGGGAGTGAGTTGATAATGGCACAGATGGTGTGACCAGCCTAGACAGCCCTGCCCGCAGGGCAAGGACAGGGTGGGACCTTGGAGATGTCAGCCTCTTGGGCCCCACTAAGGTTCGGAGTGGGGACTTGGGCCCATGCCACCTCCCAGGAGTCCCACAGAGGTGCCAAACTGGTGACACTGGTGCTGTTAGCCCCACCTCATATCCCATGCAGATTATTACAAGGGACGTGTAGGGAGGAGGCAGGGGGTTTGCACAGAGCTCAAGCTGCCTGACAGCCTGGGTCAGGCCAGGCTTCGGGGAGTCACTCAAGTACCCAGGTTCTTTCCCTGTTGTCGCTCCCAAGTCACCCAGAGCTCATCCACACCAGACGCAGTGGAAGCTGCATTGCTTCTCTGTCTACATCCCAGCCCCAGAGAGGGTGAAACAGGACAGAGTACAAACAGAGGGTGTCTTTCCGCCAGAAGTTCAGCACATGGCATCCCTCTGCTCACCTATTGTTGGCTGGAGAGGGGGTCACTGCCTCCTGTAGGTCACTGTATGCCCAAGGGGTCAGTTTTGTGAGCAAGGAAGAGAGAGTGGGTGTGGCGGTGGCACACACCTGTAATCTCCGCACTCTCCGAGGCTGAGGTAGGAGGATCTCAAGTTGCAGCCCAGCCTGAGCAACTTAGCAACTGATTGAGACCCTGTCTCTGTCTCAAAAGAAAAAATTAAAAAGGTTAGGGGTTTAGTCAATGCAAAGGTCCTGGGTTCAATCTCCTGCCCCTCTCCCCCAAATAAATAAATAAATAAATAAATAAACAAATAAATAAATAAATACTGTGACACATAAGACTTGTGCATTTTGCTATCTCTACATTCCCCCCGAGCAGATGAGGCTTGGCACAGCACATGAGGCCCTGGGTTCTACCCCAGCACTGGAATCAAGAAACAGCAACTAGGAACTCCAGGTGACAGGCCAAGGCGACCATGTAGGGTGAGGCACTTGGTGCCTGCTGCTTCCTTAGAAGTGTGTTAAAAATCAGTGGATGCCAGGTGGGCTGAGGGACAGACAGGTGGCAGAACAAGCATGGCAAAATGCCCATTGCAAAAGCCAAACCGCCGTGCACGGATCTCAGCACACCATTCTTCATGCTGTGTCTGAAGAGATTCATAATAAAACACGGGAGGGGGGTGCTTAGGAACTCCGTGGTGTGCAAAGAAGAAAAGGAACAGCCACTCTGGGTTCTTGCTGAAGAATGATTTTTTACTTCCTGCACTCCTAAATATTCTCCCGGGTTTTCTTCTCTGCCCACCCCTTCGGACCGGTTTTTTCCTTTTCTTTCATCTTTTTTAAAGGCCTGGTTTAGCTGAGGCGAAAGCCCTTCCTGATGTGCAGCACGTGCGGATATGCAGCCACGCCGCAGCTGCCCCTCAAATGCTCCCCCCGGGCACCCTGTGTGGATGACTCCTCCTCGTCCCCAGCTCCTGGGAAGCACAGGCCAAGGAGTTGTCCCCACTGCTGTCCTTTGGAGACCGTCATGCAACTTGGTCCTGCAGGCCGCAGCCTTGGGAATCCACCCCTTCCCCTCTACATGACACAGTGGAGATTCAACTCAGCATGCCCTGGGTCAGTCTTTTATTCCTGTTTTCTTTTTCAGTTGTTTCCTGGGGGTAAAAACACATGACATAAAACTTGCCGCTGTGACCATTCCTAAGCGCGTAGTCCAGGGATATTAAATGCATCCTCACTGTGGTGCGACCGATTCTTCCCATCTTGTGAAGCTGAAACTCTGTCCCCACAGGACACTGCTCCCCTCCCCTCCGCAGCTCCAGCAGCACCGTTCTGTTCCCTGTCTCCCACTCTGGCTGCTCCGGAGACCCTGAAACATTTGTCCCTTTGTGCCTACCTTATTCTCCACTGAGCACCATTTCCTGAAGGCTCATCCGTGTGACAGCAGGCATCTGAATCCTTTCCTTTCTAAGGCCCAGGGGCATTCACACAGACTGCATTCCATTTATCCACTCATCTGCCAGTACACACTACAGGTTCTTGGCACACCAGCACATTTATGATGACAAACTCAGGGGTCCAACCGCAGCACCTCTTCTTCAAAATCCTCATTTCCGGGCTGGGGATTTAGCTCAATGACGCCATGCGTATCTTGCAAGCGCAAGGTCCTGAGTTCAATCCCTGGTACGAAAAAAAAAAATCCTCATTACAGAGAGTGCTAGCAGACTCTCTGCCTAAGGTGACTCCTCAGAAGAGCGACTTGCAAATTACTTTCTCCAGCACAGTCCTGGGACATAGCAGGGGCAGGTGACCTGGGGGACCACGTGGTTCCTCAGTAATCAAAGATCAGAGGGGCCAATGGGTAGGCCTGGAGAAATAGCAAGCCAGGCAGGAACGATGGGTGTGGGGTGGAAGTCGAGGAGACAGGAGAAAGAATCAAACCCATGCAGCAGCTCTGATGTCTTCAACTCCAGCCCCTACCATAGCAAAGTCCACTCACAGTGCCGCGCACAGTGTAAATGCTGTGTTAGCAGCTATGGCGCACTGTCACTTAGGGAACACTGATGGGGAAGTGTCTGCACACATTCACAGGCGCAGTGGAGTTTTGATTTGTGGTTGCGGGAATCCATGGAGGCAGAGCCCACGACAGATGGGCAGGGAGGGATGACTGTGCATGACCCTCAGAGGCATCGCTGTCGCCTCCTACTGCAACTCTGACCTCTAGGGTCTCGGGCACCCTTGGCCTAATGATGTGTTAGACAGAGCATCGAGGAAGGTCTCAGCTAGCTCCAAGACACCGTGATAGGTAGATCTAAAGACACCATCATTGTCCAACCCCATGGACCAAATGAAAGAACCTCCTTAGACAACTGAAAACTCACAGACTCCTTCAAAAGGAGATGTATCCACATCCCAACCCCAGGGACCTGGGAAGGGGACCAGATCTCTTTGCAGGTGTGATTAAGGATTTTGAGATTAAAAAATGATTTTTTTTCCTTTGGTAGTGCTGGGGATTGAACCTAGGGCCTTCACATTGAGCTACATCCCCAGTCTTCTTCTAATTAATTTTGAGGCAGAGTCTCTCTAAGTTACTAAGTTGCCTGGGCAGGTCTCAAACTTGCAATCCTCCTGCCTCAGCCTCCCAGAGTGCTGGGATTGCAGGTGTGCACCACCATGTCCAGCTGAATGTTTTGGTTTAGATCTGAACTGTCCCTCAGAGCTCATGTATTCACAGGATCAGACTATGAGGGCTCCAGCTGCACCTGTGGGTTAGCTGAGATCATAATTCGATGGTGTGATTAGAAAGCAATGAAGACAGGAGCTGGAGCCTCGCTGAAGGGAGTGAGTCATGGGGCTGTGGCTCTGGGGACTCTATCTGGTGCCCAGTCCTTTCCTCCCTGGCTGTTTCCTCTTCCTCTGATTCACGACCGCCATGAGACAGCAGCTTTCTTCCCAGCACCCTCCGCCATGTTGTCTCTGCCCAAGCACTGTCCTAAAGGCCATGGCTGAACCCTGAGCACATGTGAACCCTCACTTTCCCTGGCCTTGCTCGGGGCTCTCTCAGCTCTGGGAAGCTGGCTACACGAGGTGAGCCCCAAACACAATGTTGGTTCCTGCTGCCTGCTGCATGATGCCAGGATAGAGTGGGCAGAGCAGGAGTTGTGCACACCCGAGCCCATGATGCTGAAGCCCTGGGAGCTGGAGGAGGAGGGAGAAGGCTCTATGCAGAGCCCAGGGATGTGCTCCTAAGCAGCATGGGCTCTACCCTCCAGGACCGCGTGACAAGCATGGCGTGACTGCGCTTTCCCCCAGAGTCACTCACGAGCCTGATCTCTGCAACCCTAACATAGTGGTATTAAGGGGGTGTAAACTTAATCCGAGCCCTTGGGCCAGGTTTCATCAGGTCATCAGGGTGGAGGCCCATGATGGAATCCTGGTGGCTTTACAGGAGAGGGACAGAGACCACAGAGTGACACACAAGCTCTCACCACAATGTGTACAGCCAACAGGGCCTGCACCATGCTGTGTGAACCTCCGCCCTCCAAAACTGTGAACTAAACAAACCTCTTTTCTCTATAAAGTAGCCCACCTTGGGTATTTTGTTACAGTAGCCAAAAATGGACTCATTCACTGCCAAGAGAGGGGCATGGGTTTTTGTTAAACAGCCCCAGGACCCTGCTGCAACTGGCATTCTAGCCAATGCACTCACCGGCCTCCCTCCCCAGCCTACCGCCCTCAAGGCTGCTGTCTGGACTGACCCAGCTCATCAGCCACCACAAAGACATCTAGACTCTGCTCCTCCTCCCCTCACTGCATAGTGGGACCATGAGGAGTCCACGGCCAGCGGCCTCCACCTGAAAGGAGGGATTGAGACTCAGGAGCCTCTGTGGCCACCTGCACTTCGGATGCCTCCTGCTGTGTCCATTTCTCCTGTAGCTTTCCCTTTGCAGCAGGCAAAATGGTCCAGTTAAAACATCAGGAGCCAGGTGCAGTGATGCATGCCTATAATCCCAGCACTCTGGGGAGGCTGAGGCAGGAGGATAGAGTTCTGCCTTACATCTAGATGGCCCCCAAAGCCTCATGTCCTCATAGGTGGGGCTTTGGGAGGGCAACTGGATCATGGATGTGGGGTACTGAACTAAGGGTGTGATAAGTGGATGAGTCCACTGAAGGGTTTAGCATAGTTCCGGGTGTGGGTAATAAGAAGGCCTGCCCTGGGTGTACGTGTACCAACGATAGGCTGGCAATCTGGACAGAAAATAAAGGAACGGATGGAAGGCAGGCTTCCTGATTCCTGCTTCTTGCTTGCCCTGCCATGGACTGCGCCTCCTCTATGAAGCCCCTCTGCCATGCTGCCCTGCCTTGGAGCCAGCTGACTATGGACTGAAACCTCTACAAACTGAGCTAAAGTGAACCTCTCCTCCTTTAACTTGTGGGTGTCAGGTATTTTGTCTCTGCAATGAGAAAAGTATCTTAGACAGATTGCAAGTTCAAGCTTAGCCTGGGCAGATTAGTAACTTAGCAAGACCCTATCTCCAAATAAGTTTTAAAAAGGCTGGGGATGTAGCTCAGTGAGAGGGCCCTGGGTTCAATACCCAGTATGGGGGGAAAAAAAATCACTCATCAGATGACAGCACTGCTTGACTCTCAGTTTCCCTTATACTCCTCTATATTATCTGCACACACACACACACACACACACCCCTTCACACTCATATACCTTCACACACACATACACACCCCTCTCTTTCCTCTGTGTCCTCTCCCACGTTCCCATTCAGTCCCTCCAGCCAGGCAAATCGTGCCTCATTGTCCCTCCCCCGCCCAGGCCCGTCCCTCCCTCAGGCTCTGCACAAGGACATCGTCTTCACAGAACATCCTTGCTCGGGGCTCTGCAGGGCTCACCCTCTCTCCCAAATCTTGCTCAAACATCCCTTTCTCCATGAGGCCACCACGGACCACTCACTCGAAACCTCAGCACCTCCCCTGGACTTCCTGATCTCCCTGACTCCACTTCTTTCTTCCTTTTTATTTTTACTGCAGTTATTATTATTTTCCTTACTTATCACCTTCTTTTGCACCAAGGGCTTTATTTATGTGGCAGTCTGTTGTTTATTGTCTGTGTCACCCCAGAACATAAACTCCAGGCCAGCAGGATGTTCTACTCCCCTTACTTCCTGATATATCACCCAGAAAAGCGCTGGATGCAGAATAGGTTCTCAATAAATATTTGTCAAACAAAAAAGTGAAATAAAAAAGGGTGGTTGCCCTCTTTCACAATCTAGTGCCTCTGTTGAGATCACAAAATAAATGAAATCTGCAGTCATCAAAGCTCCATGCCCGTGGGTAGCATTTTGAAATATGAAGATATTCAGCTTTGCCAAAATGGTTGTCATTTTGGGGTCTTATCAGCTACATTTAGAAATCTCCCTGCTTTGGAGAACGCAGCTGATCACTTACCCCCGAGAACAGGAGAATTTTTCTTCCTCGCCCAGACCAAGATAATAATTGTAAAGGCCACACTGAGAACATCTGTATCCTGCCCACAGATAGGCAAGGTTCTGCCGCGGTGACAAATGACTCCAAGATGTTTCTGCTTCACTTCACGCCAAGTCCCTAGGGATCTCAGTGACCTTCAGCGGCCGCCTTTGGGTAATGGCTCCTCCACCATGGTCACCGGGACAGGTGAGTGCTGCCTCCTGGTGGGGATGTGGTTCACTTCCGCTCTGTTTTACTGTACACAACCAGTCACCTGAGCACGCCTGACCCCAAAAGATTGTGGGCCAGAAAGGGGGAGGACCAGAGATACTGGTGTGCCACATTGTAGAACCCGGCACCAGCAAATCTGAGTCTTTTATGGGTTTGGGACTCTCTTCAAATCACGTGTCACTTTTTCTAGTGGATAGTTAGTGCTTTCTAAAAGCTCTTTGTACAATCACCGAGGAAACCCTTTGCTCCTGATATCAGATGCCAGCATCATGGTAAAATTTGCCTTTTGACTTTGGATTTTGCTATCGTGCTTTATACCATGCAGTGTTTAACATGTTCTTAAGCCTTTTCTTTGTAGATTAAAACACAGGGGACAGAAAAAATACATAAGCAAGGTATGCAGCTTACAGAGGGATTGTGGCAATCCCCAGGCCCATGGTGGACACCACTCGTGCTCCCCTTCTGTGTCTTCCAGCCTCAACCCCTTCCTCCTCCCCACAAAGCAACAACTCTCCTGGCACTTGCAGGTGTGACCTTGCACTTCTTAATCACTTTATTCCCGGGATGCACCCAGCACCCCTGGACATGATGGCCCTGTCCCACCCTCTGGTCTGTGCCCCAGCTTGTAAAAGCACATACTCTGTCTTACAAGTCTCATCTCACATCCAGGCTGCCTTTTTCCTTTCTTTTTCCTGACAACTTATCTGTTGAAAATCTGGGGTATTTTTTGCTGATTTTGGCCCCCTGGTGCCATTGAGCATGTTACTGCAACTTCCATGTTTCCTGCTGGTTGGCATCTGGACACAGAGGCCTCTGTGGATGCCCACTGGACCCCTTCGGAGAGACTCAGGCTGGTGTTTTGTGTCGCCCCGCCTGTGCTGGTGTTGAACAGAGGTGGTGAGCATGGGTGTCATTATTGTACTGCTAATTTGAGTGCAAAGGGGTCTGGGATCTTGCCACCAAGAATGACCCTGGAGCTGGATGTGGTGACACACACATGTAATTGCAGTTACTTGGGAGGCTGAGGCAGGAAGACTACCAGTTCAAGCCTATCATGGGCAACTTAGCAAGACTCTGCCTCAAAATGTAAAAGTATTTATTAAAAACAGGGATGTAGTTCAGTGTGAAGGCCCTGGGTTCAATCCCCAGTATGAAAAAAAAAAGATGCCAGATTTTAAGCTGGGACAGGTATGTTTTATCAGGTATCCATGGTTAATAAGCCAGCAAGAGCCATCTGTTAATATTTCTTTGAACACTTTTTTTTAATTAGAATGAATGTTGAGATTTTTCAGATGCCTTTTAGGGTAAAATGAAGATGAGTTTTCATTTTCCTATGAATTAAAGTATTAGAACTCTTGAATTGTTCTTATATTCCTCACATAGTAACCAGCTGAGTCATGACATTTGAATGTTACTCGATTCATTAACTAGTGTGATGTTTTCAGAACTTTGGCTTCTATATTCATGAATGGGAATGGGACTTGGAGAATTACTGTTATTACTAGTATTATTAAGAGGAGGAGAGGAAATATTATCTCTGCGGTTACTGCAAGAGGTTGGGTGTCACCATCAGCATTGTGCTCTCCTCAAAAAAAGAATTTGACATGTTTCCTTCTTTTTCTTCTCATACTTTGGCTGGGGGAGACACCTCTAATAAAGGCTCTACCAGGGTTCCCCAGAACAATCTTTCCTAATTCTTTCTGCCAAAAGCATTGCTATGGGAAGCCTTTATGCTTTAGGACAGTTGGGCTGGGTATGAAGTCAGGGTTTGCACTTTACCCTGAGAGTATTGTGAGGATTTCTCTATTTTTGCTTAGATATTACTGTAGAAATGCCTGGATGTCTGATATCTGCTGGATTTTTTCTTCTATTCCACCCCACCCCACCCCCCATAGCTGTTCTTGGAGCTAGGAATATCTTATTGTTGCTCTGACTCACACAGTGTACTTTCATTACGTGGGGTAAATCTTCTCTTATTTCAAGTAAGTTTTCTTGAGCCAGAGCCTCAAACATTTCTTATATTCTGGTCTGTTTCCCTTCTTCAGAGACACTGTCGCACAGGTGTAGCTCCTCCTTCTACAGCTTTTGGATTATTTACTCTGTTCCATTTTAAACCTGTGTTCCTTTGAGGTTTTACTCCTTTGCCTTTCATTTCTCTCCCCTAAGTAAGCCGTAAGCTACAATTCTATCATTTTAATTTTGGGCAGCATCCAACTCCATCTATCTTTTGTAGATGGATTTTCTTCTTTACTTCCTTCTTGAGTTCTGTCAACCTTGTAATACTCTGACATCTTTATTTGGGGAATGGGGGGGTCACTGAGGATTGAATGCAAGGCATTCACAGTAAGCTACATCTTCCGATTTTTTACTTTTTCTGATCTTGCTCTGTTGCCCTGGCTGAGCTTGAACTTGCAATCCTCCTGCCTCAGCCTCTCAGAGGGCTAAAATCACAGGTCTTAATCATGGAAGCTATGAATGTGTTATGTCCCATAGCAGGGGACTAAGTGATGAGGATGGGATTAAGGTCACTAATCAGATGACTTTAACACAGGGAGGTGACCTTGCAGTATCAGAGGGGAGGGGGTCCAAAGTTATCATGAGGGTCTTTCAGTGTGGAAGGAGGCAGAAAAGTCCACACAATACTCAGTGATAATTGTAATGTGAGACTCACTCACCAGGCTTGCACTGCTTTCTCCCCCAGTACAGATGGAATCTAGGGCCTTTGCACATCCCCAGCCCCTCTTTTTACTTTTTTTTTTTTTTTTTTTTTTGGTTTTTACATTTTATTTTGAGACAGGGCCTCACTAAGTCACTAAATTGCCCAGGCTGGGATGGAACTTTTGATCCTCCTGCCTCAGCCTCCCCGAATGCTGGGATTGCAGGCCTGCACCTCTATGCTCATCTTACTGCTGTCTATAAAGTTGGAGAATGAAGCCACAAACCAAGGAATCCAGTGGCTTCTGGAAGCTGGGGAAGAAACAAGAACATGATTTCCCCCTGCACCTCCCAAAGAGAATCCCATATCACTGATACCTTGATTCTAGCCCAATGAGTGGATCTCATTTCAGACTTCTAACCTCTAGCGCTGTAGGAGAATCAGTTTGTGTTTTAAGTTGCCAAGTTTGTAGAAATCTATTACTACAGCAATAGGAAGCAAAGTATCTGGTGAGTATTCTTTGTCAGTTCATCAGTGGTGCCATTTTCCTCATTTGTTGTCACTGTCATTGCTTTTCGTTTTGTTTCTGCAGTACTGGGGATCAAACCCAGGGGCTACATCCCCAACGCTTTTTATTTTGAGAGAGGGTCTTGCTTAGTTGCCCAGGCAGGACTTAATCTTGTGATCTTGATGACCATGAGATTTTCGTGTTGTAGTGCCCTCAGCCTCCTGCGTAGCTGGGCTTCCAGGCATGCGCCTCCACACCTGGCTTCCATGTGTAATTTCAGCACATTCTGTGGCTCTTGTCCTAGTTGTCTTTCTTGAGCTGAATTAGTTCGGACTTTGACTCCTGCAATTTTCAAGACTCTCTCAGGGTGGGGAGCAGAGGCCCTGGCAGCATTCCAGCCTCAGGAGTTTGCTGCAGCAAGTCACACTGCTTGTCACCACCGCAGCAAGGATCAGCGACTCACTGAGCAACCTTGGGATCTGCAGCCTTCTGCAAACTGGAACCTGGACGCCTCCGGCTGTGCATGGCTACCCGGTGTCCCTTACCTGGCTGCACCTCTGCCGCTGTTTCCTGAGAGGCAGCCCCTGGACTGTCACCATGGGACCTCTCTGCTTCTCGGTTTCCTGACTCTAGCTCCAGCATGAACCCAACTGCTTTTGGCTGCCTTTACCTCTATTTTAGAGTCAATATTCACCTGCCAAAAAATGAAGTGCAGTTTCTACTATGCTTTTTTCATTTTGGGAGTATGGGAAAATGCGAGCTTCATGGGTATGTTCAAAAGAAAATTCCAGGGTGGATTTAGCAAGGGCTCAAAGGCTGAACAAAGAGAACCTTTGAATCGTGCGGTGAGAAGCCTCTAAGTCTTCATTGTGGAACCAGAGACAGAAGCCAGGGTCCGGCCAAGCCGACACCTGCATTTCGCTTGGCTCACACCTTTGGCTTCCCAAGCACTGCACCGAGCAAAAAAGGGTTTGCTAAGGAAAAACCTTAAAGGCACAATGTTTTCTGTTTATTAAATCAAAAAATAACAAAAAAAATCAACAAGAACAATATATGCCCAGCTATTAGGTAGAGGAGCAACATTTACAAAAGGGAGAAAATATGCCTAAAATATGTCTTATGTCCATCCATAGGGCTTGAAAACTCTCCTTCCTGTGGGGTGAAAAATAAAGCAGGAAGGATTGTCTCCAAAGTACCTGAAGAACCCAGGTCAAAAAGAACGGGACTAATGCCCATGTTCGTAGTATTGTTGACAATAGTCAGAAGCAGAAACGAAATAGTGGAATATTACGTTTCCTTAAAAAAGAAGGCCATGCCAACACCTGCTACAATGTGAGTGGATCTTGAGGACATCATGCTAAACTAAGTAAGCCAGTCACAAAGGACAAATATTGTGGGATTCCACTTATATGAAGGACCTTGAGTAGCAAATTCCTAGAGACAGAAAGTAGAGTGTGGGTCATAAGACGGAGATTTCTGGAGACTGGCTGCACAGCTTGTAGGTATTTAACACTACTAAATTACATATTTAAAAATGGTTAAAATGGCAGATTTTGTGTTGCTTATTTTATGAAAATTTTTTTCTCAAAAATAAATGACTGTATCCTACCTTCTCTTAGCATAAGAAATAGTCTTTGCTCATAGTAATATCATGAACCAGGAGGTTGCGAGTCATGCAGAACACACCGAGGCAGCCCGCTGCAGACATGCAGGTCTGCACACACCCTACCGAGGTCCCGTGGAACACGCTGAATCAGCCCAAGCCCGAGCAGCAATCCACTGCCACCTCCCCACCCCGCTCCTCTGTACAGCCACCTGGTTCCACACTACAAAGATGCAGAGGACACCAGACCACCAGATCACAGTACTGTATCCCGCCACTCCAGGCCCAGAGGTAGGGGCTTCTGAGCCACTGTCCCACTGCTCCTGGTCCCGAGGAAGGGGCTTCCCGGCCACCATCCCTCCTGCTGCAGACAGGCAGGTCTGCGCGTGCCCTACTCAGGTCCCGAGTCGCGTGGAAAAGGCCGAGTCAGCCCGCGCCCCAGCAACAATCCACTGGACCCCACCCCCACTCCTCTGTACAGCCACCTGGTTCCACACTACAAAGACGCAGAGGACATCGGACCACCAGACCATGGTACTGAGTCCTGCTGCTCCCAGCCCAGAGGTAGGGGCTTCTGAGCCGCTGTCCCACTGCTCCTGGTCCAGAGGAAGGGTCTTCCTGGCCACCATCCCTCCTGCTGCACCCAGCCCAGAGGAAGGGGCTTCTGGGCCACCATCCCTACCACTGCTCCAAGCCCCTGTCCCACCTCTCCCAACTCAGTGGAGGTGATTCTCATGGGCACCAACAGCACCCGCCCACCCACCCCCAATCGAAATGAGAAAACACATAAATAAATCTCAAAACCAGACTTCCAGATCACCTACAG
>NW_004624740.1:28713359-28753802 GCF_000247695.1 Heterocephalus glaber | reverse complement strand
AAATGGAAAAAATGGAAATAAAGTCTTTGTAAATAGGGAAGGGTGGAGGGCATGAAGGGAGGGCTAGGAATGGGGAAAAAAATAAGAGCCAAGATGCATTATATAAAGGTACAATTCCCAATGAGAAATGTAATTATAATTGGAAAAGTTTAGTACCCAGGCATCCCAGGGACATTGATCCCAGGACCCCCCTTCCCTGAGAATCCCAAATCTACTGTGTTTGTGCCCCTTATACAACATGGGGTGTTTTGCGAATGGCTGGGCATGACCCAGTGTGCGAAGCAGGTCATCCCACAGCGACATGTGGCTCCTTCTGAAATACCACTTACATCCTACAGGTTACCTCCTGGTGATGCCTAGGACCCAGGCAATGTCTCCACACCACTTCCTCCGTTTCATGTTTTGGAAGCTCCTGTAATAACTGTGCAGCCTACATTTGGTTGAATCCGTGGACTCAGTGTGGAGGCAGAGGGTAGCCTGTGTGGACTGGGGTCTCTCCGTGCTGCCTGCTGTCACCGGGAGACCGTGCAGTGGCTGACCTGTGACCCTGCAAGGTTCTGTCCCCCAGGACCTGGGGATGTGACTGTGTTAGTGTTTCAGCAAAGTGCAACAGCTCAGCGTTTCAGCGGAGTGTTACGGCTACCTGAAAGTCTGGTGGGGAAGAAGTCCAGTGGCACTGGGAGAGATGGAGGGATTCTTTATTACGCCGGCAGGAGTTCATATTCTGAAGACAGCCCCGAATAGCAATGCAAGCGGCCTTATTTAGATATTTTCGGGGTAGGGGGGTGGGCGAGCATGCTCATTGAGGCAGATGGGCGGAGTTAACAGAACATTCTTGAAACCTTAAGTGCAAACATCCATTCGCACAAATGGTTACATTGCTTGCACAAAACATTCTGTGGCAAAACATGAAGGGGGGCGCAGACAAAAGCCTGCCCTGACTCACATTATTTCTTTATCATTAGGAGTCTGGGCGTGGACGACAGAGGCACAGTGAAGCCTTGCGGGGGGGCCTGCTCCACCTGCCTGGGGTCCCTCTGAGAGGAAGAGGCTGGGCACAGACACACAGAGACGCTGTGGGGACACAGAGAAGAGGCATCCACAAGCCAAGGAGAGAGGCCCGGGAGAGGCCAGCCTGCCCTCTCTGGCCTTGGATTCGGAGCCCCGCGCTGTGTGCTTTGCCACAGGGCAAACTGGTAACGGGCTGTGTGGGCCTGACTTTATGCTTGGAGAATCCTATCCCTGCACTTCACTCATTCTCATGCTTTTCTTTGTTCTGTTTTGTTTTGTTCTCTGATACCGAGGATCGAAACCAAGGCCTTCACACTTAGCTACATCCCCAGCCCTTTTGTATTTTTATTTATTGTTATAAACCTGGGTTTAAATCACTGAGTTGCCCAGTCTGGGCTTGATTTGGGATCCTCCTGCCTCATCCTCCCGTGGTGCTGGGATTACAGGCATGAGCAACCACGCTGGCAGACTTTGTCCTTCTCATAACAAACTCTCAGGAAATAAAAAAAAATTCACTAACGTGAATACTGATAAGAGTGGACAATCCTATCTCAGGTCAAGATTCCCACGGTGGGCTGGGGATTTAACTTAGTGCACCTCGCCTGCCTTCAAGTGCAAGGTCTTGAGATCGATCCCAGATACCAAAAAAAAAGATTCCAACGGAGCTCTCCGGTCAGGCAGGTGAGGCGCTCTGTCCAGGGTTCCCGCGGAGCTTGCGCCAGGCCCAGCCCCGCTCCCTCCCCACCAACGCTGTTTACTGTCTAAGCGGTCACCTGAGGTCAGGGGCCTTTTAGCCGAAATCACCCCAGGGCAGCGCCTTCCCCTGGTGAGTCCACCTCCAGGATGGGCAATTAAACCGAATTCATCTCAAGGAGGAAGAAATCCTGCGCTGTCACTGCGCCCCTCCTTGCGGGAGCCCTTTTCTGGTCTCCGGTGATATCCGTGTCCTGAATACTGACCGACGGCGCTCCAGCTGGGCTGAGGGGCTGCAGATCTCCCTTGGCTGGCGGGGCTGGGGTTCTGAGGAACAGGACTCAAAAGACACTGGTGAGGACAGGGACAGGGGGCAGCGCAGTGGCGGTCACCCGCCGGGATCAGAGGGCACTGGTGAGGCCGCCCAGAGGCGCCCCCTGCAGGCTCTACCGAGGCTCTGTGCCTCGGGCTCAGGAAAGGGAGGAAAGGGAGGAAATCCCAGGTGCGATGAGACTTTTCCAGCTGGGGCGCTGGGCTCCTTGGGGAGCTGGCCAGACCGTGACTTAGTCATCAGCAATGGAGAGCCCCTGAGTGTATTTAAGGCGCTTCAGTGAGGCACCGTTTGCTCATTTAAAGTGCATAGCTGAGCACAGTGGTGCAGGTCTGTAATCTCAGCACTCCAGAAGGCTGAGGCAGGAGGATCCAGGGTTTGAGCCCAGCCTGGGCAGCTCAGTGACTTAGCAAGACCTTGTTGTGATTTTTTTAGTTTTTTAAAACTTAAAACCAGATGTAGCTCAGTGTGAAGGCTCTGGGTTCAAGCCCCAGTACCACAAAAATAAATAAATAAATAAACATTAAATAAATAATTGTATGTGCATAGATTCAATAGTTTTTAGTAGAATAATCAATAATGTGCAACCATCAAAACCATCAACTTTGCAACATTTTTGCCAGCACAGACAGATGCACCCAGTAGCTGTCACCCCATTTTCCATGCCCACCCTGTCCCTCCCTAAACCCTGAATCTTCTTTCTGGCTCTAGCAGTTTGCCTGTCTGGGAATTGGCAGAAATGGCATCTTAAAGCATGGGGTCCTCTGTGACCATTTCTGTAGCAGAGGACAGGAAGCCCTAATGCGGGCCGGAGTTCAGGGGTGGTTACGTGGCCTGTGGGTGCCTCAGTGGTCACTGATGAGCTGATGTGGCAAGGGCCAGGAGCCACTGGGAGGCAGAGGGGGTGGGATGCCTCGGGACCAGGCTTCTCGAGTTCTCAGCTTAGCCGGGCAGCTGCTCTCCGGAGCAGGGAGCATGGCCCAGCCTTGGAGAATCTGTGAGCAGGCGAAGGAATTTCAAACTGCTGGTTTCATTCCCTTTTCTCTGTGCAAAAAGATGCAAAGTAATTTTCTTAAAATGAGGTGGGGGCAGCTCGGAGGGTGGACAACAGGTGTGAGTCCAGGAGAGTTTGGAAGGGGTCCCTGAGGATGCCGAAAGGAGCTGCACATGGAGGATCCAAGCGGGTGCACGGTGCACGGCAAGCGCCCGCCGGCCCAGGAGCTGAGTCTCCTTCTCTATCAGCTCCAAATAAATGTTTCTACCCCCCCCACCACCACCCCGTGTTAAAGACATCTTCGGAAGCCGGGTATGGTGGTGCACACCTGTAATCCAGACTCTAGGAGGCTGAGGCAGGAGGATCTCAAGTGCAAGCCCAGCCTGGGCAACGTAGCAACTAGTGAGACCTTGTCTCAAACTTTTAGAAGTGCTGGGGGTGCAGCTCAGTGGGAAGGCCCTGGGTTCAACCAGCAGTGCTGGAGACAAACAAACAGAACCCCTGTGGGCTTCCTCGCCACCTCAGCCCGCCCCCAACAGCCTCCGGTTAGAACCCTTGAGGCCTTTTTCTAGCAATTGTTTGGCACAAATGAGTTATCACCTTCCTGTTTCGTTGAGAACCCAACAAAACATTGAATTAATGTTGCATTGCATTTGACTTGGATTAATTAATAAGGCGAAATTTTTCCCACATCCTTGACAACAAATGTGCACTTTGGAAAAGGTTCGCTGTAGCTTTGGTGGTATGGAAGTCTATTTTGAAATTTATTTCTGTAGAGGCAAAATTCACATAATATAAAATCAACCCATTCTGGGTGAACAGTGCAGTGGCACTGAGTACGTTGCTATGTTGCTCCTTTCTGAGTCTTCTCGGCACCCGAAGGGAAACAGCTTCGTGAAGAAGTCTTTCCCCGCCCCTTCCTCCTGCCTGGCCCCCTCTGCATGCCCAGACTCACACCCACAAATGGGATCATGTGACATGTGGCCTGCACAGCTGGCCTCTAAAGACACATGAGCGTCCCTGATGTCCTGAACCGATTCAAAACATTTCTCTTCCATGGTCATTTTGACTTTGGGGAAGAGCCAGAAGTCACACAGTGCCCGATCTGGTGAATAAGGTGGATGAGGACAATGTCACGTTTCTGTGAGCCCTACTTTCCCTGGGTGGCACTCGCCAGGGGCACTCACTGGATATTTGATCGTGCTGAATAAAGACACTCCTGAAAGAGGACTTCCAGAACTGCATCGGAAAGTGACATGAACGATGGGATGAGTGTGTTTGAAGGGAAGGGGAGTATTTTGAGGGGGATTCTTGCCAATGTGTCTTTTAATGTAAGAACTTCTAAGATTTTTTTTAAGCATTCATCATGTTTTAATCAGACCTCATATATCCCCAGCCTTTTTTTTTTTTAATTTTGAGACAGAGTCTCACTAAACCACTAAGCTGCTCACTCTGGGCTCACCCTTGGGACCCTCCTGCCTCAGCCTCCCAGGGTGCTGGGATTACAGCCATGCACCACCACGCCCAGCTGGGCACTGGATTTGTTTCCACATCCCGGCCTCGGGGGTGGTGCTGCTGTGGACAGGAGAGCAGCGGTGCTTCTGAAACAGGCCATGCCGTCTCCCCTATACCTGCACACCTCTCTCCCCACTCCTCTTTCCCGGGGCCCGGCTCCCTCCTTAAATGTCTGCCAGGATTCATCCCAACCTCACCCCACATCCCTCTGCCCCAACCTGGATTCCCCACAGAGGAGGAGATGGCCCCACAGCAGCTCCACTGCCCTCAGGGAAGTTTCCAGACCTCTCTAGTGTGTCCATGTGAGCACCTGTGGAAACCTCCTAGCTGTGCAGAGGGCAGAGGAGGTGAACGGAATCACGGCCCCACTCATGCCGCCTCTGGCTGTTCCTGCACCTTGGGCCGAGCCTGGTGCCTACTTCAGCCCCCAGCTGTCCCCACTGTCACTCTGGAGCAGCGTCGTCATCCACAGTGTAAAGGAGTCTGTGCAGGGCGTCGCTGCAGTGCTTCCTTCAGTGAGGGCTCTGCTCGGCCGGGGAGCCCTCGAAGTGGCCTCTGTCCTTGCATCTGTGCATTTTCACGAGTACTCCTGGCCGCACCCGGGCCAGCACCTGGCCAGCCTGGCATTTAATCCTTCTTCCAACTTGCCGTCCTTGATTCCTACCACGTAACTGTTTCGAGATTGGACAAAAGCTGTGGTTCTCCATGAGGAGCAGCTTCCCCTTTGAGGAGCAATTTGGCAGCAGCAATGATGGTTGCTCCTGATTGTTGTGTGGAGGGCAGTTGTGCTGGCCTCAGGGTGGAGGCCACACTGTCCCTGTCCTGCACCCCCCCCCAGTAAAGGGCCCAGAGCACCAACCCTAAGAAGCCCTGGCCCAAAACAAAAGCTGCATCTGATAAACCCCAGCGCTGTATCTGAGCCATGAGAAAAAGACAGCGCTTGCCCTGAAATAACCTGCCTGGTTAGGAGACCTCTCTCAGCTACACCTCCTCGCTTCACCTGCCCTGGAATATCCCCCTCTGCTCAGAGCACGGAAGCCACAGTGCTGGAGGCCACGTGTAATTTTGAACTCCAGCCTCAAGTGACCTGACTCCCTCAACTGGCCACCACAGCGGACTCCAAATGCCCTACGGGCCAGGTGTGGTGACCCACATCTGTAATCCCAGCACTCTGAGAGGCTGAGGCAGGAGGATGGCAAGTTCAAGTCTAGCCAGGGTTATTTCGTGACTTGGCGTGATCCTGTCTCAAAATAAATAATAAAAAAGGCTGGGGATGTAGCTCCATCTGCAGGACCTGGGTTCAATGCCCAATACTGCAGGAAAAAAAGCCCCCCCTTCTCCCCATGATGGGCATGTTTCCGATCTGGACCATTCCAACACCTCCCTCACTTTATCCCCTCACCTTTATCCTGCAGGCAGGTGCTCTTGCACACCGATTTGATTATTCAACATTTTCTGCTATGTAATGAAAATCTGTTCCCCTCAAACTTCCCCAAATTGCTGTAAGAGTAAGAATTAACTGGTCCGGAAATAAATATTTATGCATATTACTCCCAACCTCTGCCTCTCTACAAATTATGGAAGGGAAGCACTGCACCAACTCGACAGAAACATAAACCTTAAAAACAAATTTCATTGCATTTAAAAATCCCTGGGATTAACGAGAAAGGAGCAGGAATCTGGAAAGGGCCGTCTTCCTTGGTTTCTTTTAATAGAATTCCACAAATAATCAAAAGAACAAATATTAATAAAGGGACAATAATAAGCCAAAATATTTGTTCCCCTGCATGCTTTGTTAATAATTCCCATGCATCTGCCAAAACTCATTTTTCAGTGATGGACTAATAAAATGAGATAGCCCACAAGAATTTAATGTGGTTTCACATTCCTGCTCCTGTTTTGCACACAAATGAAGAGTTAGGGGAGAAAGCAGCAGTGGGGAACAGATGTGTGTTTTACCCGGATGTTGCTGTATCACCCATCCTACATCTGGGCAGTAGGGTGCAGGCTGCTGTCAGCCTGTGACCTGAGCCCTAGGCCTGGCCCTCTAGCCTGCCCTGAGAACATCAGCGCTTCTGCTTTTAGAAATGCAAGCCCAGGTGCAGTGATTGTGGGGGATGCAGCGGGCTCCTGTATTCATCTATTTTCTGTTGCTGTAACAAAATATCTGAGATTGGCTACTTTATATAGCAAAGAGGTTCACTTAGTTCACAGTGTCGGGTGCTAAAAGTCCTAGACTGGACAGCCTCATTCATGCAGCCTCTGATGAGAGACCCAGGGCTGTATCACGACATGGCAGAGAAGCAGGAAGGGAAATGGCAGCATGCAGAAGTGTGTGCAGTGGACTCACTTTATAACCATGCACTCTCCAGAGAACTAACCAGCATCCCAGGAGAACTGAATTAATCCCTTCCAAAGGCAGTCTCCTCAGTGACATAATCACCTCCTGCTAGACCCTGCCTCTTAAAGGTCTCACCCCCTCCCAACACTGGGAGACAGCTCAGCCCCACTGAGGCTGGATCAGCCCAACCCTGGCCAGCAGCAGACAGGTGCATCCCAAGGGGATGCCTGCCGTTGCACACCAGTGGATTTGGGGTGGCTTGTTCGAAAGACTAACACACACCCAGGATGTGCTCAAACTGGGATTGCAAAGGTGAGAAAGTTGAACTTTAAAAGATTCCAGTGCTCAAGTGGTGAAGCAAGGGAGCAAATCTGCAGACGGATGAAGAGTGGAGAGATGGGTGGCTGCTACAGAGATGTGGGCCAGAGCTGTGGAGACTGAGGCAAGGTGGGGCGGCTGGCTCCTTCTAGGACCAAAGGTCCTTCCCCGGGAGGGTGACTTGAGGTGAGAGTGAACAGGTTTCCCAGGCAGCAAGGGAGGGGAAAGACTGCCAAGCCAAGAAGAAAAGTGTGTGCAACATCCAGGGATCTACTGGCCCTCTGTTCACTGGCTGGACCTTGAGGACTCCTGCAGGGATGGAGGAACGGAGTGTGTGCTCCACCGCACGCCACGGCACCCAGACCAGCAGCCACTCCAAGCTTCCCATGGAAGAACCCAGTGCAAACCTTGAGTATATTGTGGAAGAGACTGTGAAGAGGTGGAAGGAAAATTCAATGGTCAGGACAATAGCAGAGGAAATCACAATCTGAGCGCGAGAGCTGCCAGAGGAGAGCCAATTTCCAGGCTGTGCCTGAGAAAGACAGATCAAAGGTGCAGGAAGCAGATGGCATCATCCAGACTGACAGTACATGAGACAAAGAACTGGGAAGAAAGCAGCAGCGGCAGCGGCAGTGGCAGCAACAGCCAGAAAGCTCACTATCGGGCTGAGATCTCCCGGACTGGAGAAATGAACACTGTCAGCTGTGTGAAGTGCCTACTTCTGCTCCTGGGCGAGGTGTCTCCCACATGATAGCTGCGGAGTCTGCTGCCTAGCAGCTTGCAGCTCCTGGGGAGCGGGTGTCACTGTAGGGAAGGACCTGGGACTGTAAAATCCAGTCACCCTAGAGCCCACAACAATAGAGGGTCGTGGGGATGGGGGACTTGTGACCCCAGATGCTGTCGAGGGGGCTTGAGAAGCAACGACGCTGGATCTTCCCGTTGTTCCTGCAGGGCAAGCTATCAAGGTGCTCACGGGAAATCGGTGTGTTGGAAATCTTCCGATCAAATGCCAAGATACAGGATGCCCACCAGGCTGCAGTTCCAAAACCAGCCAGATTTGAGCCAGGATCCAAAAGCTTCCTTTGCTTGAGGGATGGGACTGGGCCAGACTTTCTGAAGCTGGGAAGGGGGCACTCAGACGGCTGCCGCAGGAGACTCTGTGAGCTCGTTCTTCAGGACACCATTCCACTGGTCCTGAGGAGAAAATTGAGCCAGTGAGCTATGGTTGGGCCTGGCGTATCCCCCAGAGGCTCATGTGTCCCCAGCCCCTGATGCCAATAGCAGGAGTTGGGACTGTTTGGAGGTGGGGCCTAATGGGAGGAAGTTAGGTCACTGGGGGGGGACATCTGGACCCAGCCCCCCTCAGGCACTGTGAGGGGAGCAGCTCTGGTCCATCACACAGTGTCACCGTGACACTCTGCCCCACCATGGCCCAAAAGCAACAGAGCCAGCCTATGGACCAGAGCCATGGGCTCAAGTCACCCTTTCCCCTACAAGCTAATGGTCTCTGGTATTTTGTCGCACTCACAGAGACCTAAACAAGTGGCCAGAACTTTCTGAAAATTTGTGGCAGGTGGAGGTTTGTGGGGTTTTGGCTTTTCGAAAACTCATCCAAAGGAATAAAACCTGAATTGCATTTAGTTCCACATTTACCTGAGGATTTCCCTGGGGTTTGATGATTCATGAGACCCCTTCGCAGGAATGTGTAATCCTGGCTCCATCCTGTGAAGGCAGCCATGTGGCAATTTTGTGTGTGTGTGTGTGTGTGTGTGTGTGTGCGCGCACGTGCATCTGATGGGGTTTGAGCAGGGAGCAAGGAGAACCACCCTCAGGACTGTGGGATAAAGGATTTGTGGTCCATATTGGACCTTACACAAATGTAAGGATATGCAGGGTTGGAAAACAGAGCTGGAGATGACGGGAAATTCCCTCAGCAGTTTCCCAGGCAAGTTGGGTCCTGTGAGGAAGTTCAAGAACCAAGTGCATGGTGCAGCCACAGTGACCATGGCCAGGGGCCTGTGGCACCTGTGCCCTGTGTGGCTGCAGACCCTGGGCATCTTTGGCCAATGATCAACAGGGGCTGGGGTGGGGCTGTACCATGGAGCCCAAAGCTGTGCCCCCCAGGCTGGGTGGGGGAAGGGAGTGGAGGCACTGCATCCACCCCTACAGCCAACGATCGGAACCCTCTGTCCCCCATGGGTCCCTCTCCCACCAGCTCTAACCAGAGCTCCTCAGACAAGGGACTCAGCCCAGGTGGTCAGCGTGTCCTGCACATGGGGAGGGAGCAAGGGAGGGGTTTTAAGGTAAAGTACTTCATTCCAGGGCAATATCGTTTTGAAGTTATATGAACAAAATCTATTACATAAACATTTCTTTCATGAAATGCACTGAAAAATATTCGGATGTCCCAATTAACTGTATGAAAAGCTTGATTGATTTCCAAAAATCTTAAAAATGAAAAACAAATATTGGAATGCAAATTTAAATTTGACTATTTGTTATACCCCAGAGATGGACAAAAATTGGCTTGATGTTTGAAATTCTTGAACCTTGAATTTCCAAAAAGTCGACAGAGGGTGAAGGGAGAGAGAGAAAGAGAGACAGAGACAAAAACAGAGACAGAGAGACAGACTGCGAAGTTTTTTAAATGAAACATTTAGAGTTTCAGATTCAGGGAATTTTTTTATTGTGCTAAAAAATAAGAACAAAATTCACCATCCTAACCATGTCACTTCCATGGCATTAAGCACATTCACATTGTTCTCAGCCATCACCACCGACCACCTCCAGATCTGTTTTCTTCTTGCAGACTGAATCTGTGTCCGTTAAATACTGACACCCATTAGCCCTTTCTGAGGCCCGGTGACCAGCTTTCTACTTTCTATCTCTGTGGATTTTACTTCCTCTCAGAAGAACCCCACAGTATCTGCCCTTTGTGTGATGGCTTATTTCACTTAGCATAAGGTCCTCAAGGCCCACACACAGGACAGCATGTGTCAAGATTTCCCTTCGTTTTTAAGGCTGATTAATATTCCATTTAATGTACTTGTCATGTTTTCTTTATCCATCTCAAAAAAATGTATCATTGAACATTTGGGTTCCTTTCACCTTTTGGGGAAATGAAAATACCTGTTCACAGCCCTGATTTCAGTTCTTCTGAGTGTCTGCAGAAGTAGGATTGCTGAATCCTATGGTAATTCTATTTTTGATGTTTAAAGGAACCATCATACCATTTTCCTTGGTGGGCACATCATTTTACATCTCCACCAGCAATGCATGATCAACTGATTATTTTTTTAAATAAGTTTCGTGTTTTGTTTTTAAAAGAAAAGTTAAGCGTGAAGGTGTTGGGTTGCCATTTGCTGTAGCGCACTGCAGGGACCGACACAGTGAGGACTGCATTCCCACCAGACAGCAGGGCAGCCGAGGGCTTTCTCTTGGTGACATGAGTTTTTAAGACATAAGGAAATCTCAGTGTGCCATTTTTGAAATGATGACTGTAACTTATGGATCTAGTAAGGAGCCGCTTAGAGACAAATTTGAAGAATCCCTATTTCTTTTTATTGTCCTATTTCACTTATACTTAAAATTCAGAACCCTGTAAGTTTCTGTCTTTGAACAATGGTCTATTCCATGTCCGAATTAAGCAATGGCTGAGGATGACGCCATCCAAAATGATGCAATTAAAACCCACTTTAAGTGGCATGATGGCCAATTAGGCCTCGGTCCCTGAATCACACACCACATGGTCACATAAGACAGAGGGAGGATGGACAGTCACGGCCACCAGACCCCACGGGCCCCTCGGTGGGCTCACTCAGCATGCACTTGAAAGCTTTTGAATAGCCCCAATTTAAAGTAATAAAAAAAGCATTTAAATAATAAGCATAATATGGATTCTCTTCCTGAAAAGGGAATAGATGCTCTGATCACTTTTAGTCATTTATATCCCCAGTACATATTTTTGAACCCCTGTGGGTTTATGGAAATTGGTTGGGGGATGCTCATTTAATTTGAAGCTTTTATCCATAAAAATGATGTTGAAACTGCTCTTGGATCCTTAAACATAGACTGTGCTTCCTTCTACAGAATCCGATGAAAGGCCTTTGGAAGCAGCTCAGAGTGCAGTAAACCGGTTCGCTCTGGCTGGCCTGAAGGGCTTCTGTTGGAGGGTGCCCTCTGTGGGAGGAGACAGAGGGGGGATGTGGAGCTCTCCAGGGTTCTGTACAGTCAAGCTCCCTCTTGAGCCTGGCTTTCTGTTTTCTATTGCTATGTAAGAAATCAATCAAAAACTTAAAGATTTAAAAAATATTCAGTTATTAGCCAATCGTGGTGCTGCAGGCCTGTAATTCCCAAACTCTGGAAGGCTGAGGCAGAAGGATTGCAAGTTCAAGCCCAGCCTGGGCAACTCAGCAACTTAGTAGGACCCTGTCTCATAATAAAAAATAAAAAGAGCTGGAGATGTAGCTCAGGGTGAAGCCTGAGTTCAGACCCCAGTACTGCAAAATACACACACACACACACACACACACACACACACACACACACACACAGAGTTTTGGGGCTTGCTAGGTAATCTGGCTCTGGGTCTGTCATCAAGATAAACAGTGGCTGAACCTGCAAGAGCGGGAAGTTGTGGGGCTGTGGGGACAGATCCCACATCTCTCTCATCACACAGCATCCTGAGGCCTCGCCAGGTGGAGTTGGGCTTCCTGAAAGTTCAGAGCAAAGAATTAGACACCTGCCCTGGAGACCAAACCCGGGATTCCAGCAAGCAAGGAGGAAGCTGCGGCATCATCTGTGAGCTGTGACCTGGCCTGAAGGTCACAGGGTTACCTTTGCTGCTGTCCTAGATACAAGCAAATCAAAAGCCACCCAGATTGGTGGGGAGGGACAAAGTTCCAATAGAAAGTGTGCAAGTCCCTGTGTTCTCTGCATTAACAGCAGGTCCTTGAGCTCACAGACCCCTTTGCTGGCATCTCCACCCTGGCTCCTCCAAAGGAGATGCTGGCTTATGTGCTGTGCACTCGGTGGGCAGGGGGCCTGCCTGAGACCTCTCTGTCCAGCACCTGTATGGCCTTCTCTTTCCTTCTGTTCCCACACCTGGATGAGGAGTGAAGCATCTCCCAGTCTGGAAGAAATGTGTCTCTCCTCCAACCCCCAGACCAGCTCTATCTGCAAGTTTACCCTTGTGGCCATCATGCCCAGTCCTTCCCATTCACCTGGTGGGGATGCAGGACACAGCATCCTCACCAGGACCTGAACTTCTGCTCTATTTCCAGCCAACATCCCCATGCCTTCGGGAACATCTACTTCCCAGGAGTTACTGGCTCCTCAACACTTCCACCAAATCTCTCCAGCTCATATTTAGACCTCAGCTCTTTAAAACTTAATGACTTAGTGTCTGACATGAGCAAGCTATGCCAGTAACATAGACCAGATGTGTTGGTGTCTTTCCACATTGTCTGAATTTACTGGACAGCAAATTCATGAGCTACATAAATTTCATCAGTCTTATCAGCCAAGGACTCAAGGTTCACGTGGCAGCCAGTGAGTGATGCCATCACAGGCTTTTTTAAAATTCAACCTTAATCACTAAGATCTCTAACACTCAAGTCCCATGTCATACTCCACACTATAACAGATAGTTACAGAACAGCTAACAAGGGGTTACCAGTGCTGTAGGATTCCAAGAGGCGAAACTGAAAGCCACAGCAGAGAGGTGTGAAGTCACCAGGAGTGGCCAGATTCGGTCACAGACCAGATGGAGCTTGGCCAAGGACACTTGGGACTTGTGAGGACCACACAGATGGTTCAGAGCTGGAGCTCGGATGGCAGGCGGCCCTCGGATCGCCCATCCAGCGGATAGATGGAGTGGGGCTGAAACTGGACTTCATGTCCCATCGACCTCATGACACACTGACCAGGTGAACTGAGGAGATGACAGTGTGGCACTGCCACACGCAGTGCTGGGTGTCCCTCCTCCTACATGACCAGCTGAGGAGGTCGCCTCCCTCTTGGTCTGGTGTGTTCCATAAGCTCATGGCCTGGTTTTCTCTGACATAACTGATACATTCAGGTCCATGTGGCCCTGATTTACTTTGATGAGTCTACAGGTGGCTATTTTGTGTTGGCAAGATTCGTATATTTATTAGTTTATGATTTAGGGTTGTGCTATGTCAATGGGAGTTGTTTTTGCCATAAGTTTGGTGCACCCCACATCTGGTGGCTCTCAGCAGGCACAGACAGGTGACCACGTCACCCTGCCCCAGCTTTGCACCCAAATGGAGCAAGCTGCTGTTCTATGAAACTCGGCCACAGCCTGGAGACCATCACTCGGCACGGTGTGGTGTCACCACAGCAGGGCATGGCCTGCTCCACGCACTGTCCCCCTTTTTCTTGGGCCAGGGGCTCAGGGTACAAGTGGTGACGTTCAGGGACTAACAGAGGAAGAAAAAGAAACATGTTGGTTTGTTCTTTGTGACAGCACCCAAAACATGGGCATTGTGCTGCTTCCTCACCAACCAGCCATCACCTTTGCTTTACAGAGGAGGAGCGGACTCAGCCAGAGGTGAGGGGACTTCCCAAGCTCCCAGGGGCTGCGATGTCTGAGTCCAGCAAGAAGCGGGCCTTGGTTATAAGATCCAAGTCTGGGATCTGTGACTTCCACTTTATTACTTCTATCCCTCGAGTAGATGGATGGTTTTTCATGTTTAACTGGGCCCAGTTTTACATCCAAATCCTCAAATTGAAACCCAGAATCTAAAATCAGGGCTGGTATCTGAAGTCTGGAGTGATGAGGTGTCATCAATACCAACACAATAATGGTCAGTGTGTGGTCATGTTGAGTGATGCTAGACCTGTGTCTGGGGGTTCTTGAGCCCCTGGTCACTCTCGAACTATTTTCTGCAGCTGCATTGAGCAGGATCTGGCAACCCATCAATGCTAATGCAGTGGTCAGCCATGAACCATTCATTATACACATTTCAGGTGGGTATTTGCCTTGTACTGAATCTATTTCATTTCAGGGTTCTCCAACTCTACACACTAGCTACCATGATTTCCATACTGCCTCTAGTCTCCCAAAGGTCCTGGTAAAATAGTGTATAAATCAAATAAAACTCCAGTGAGTGATTAAAGAACAGACAATGAGTTAATTCATCAATCTCTGAGACCAAGATGCCTCAGGACAAAAGTAACATATTCCAAGAGGAGAGCCCTTAACAGAAGGAGAATTAATTATCTGTGTGACCTGGTTCTCTCCTCTTTCACAAGTGTCTCTAGCACTGTCGTGGCTGCCTCGGTGTCCTGAGTCAACTCAAAACACTTCCCTTCATGGCCATTTTGACTTTGGGGAGAGTCAGAAGCCATACAGTGCCAGATCCAGTGAATAAGGTAGAAAAGGGCACTGCATCTTATCTTTATGAGCTGCCTTTCTGTTGGATGGGACTGGGCAGCAGCAGTCACTGGATTTTTTGTCACATGACACTCATGAAAGAGCACTTCCAGAGCTGCTTCAGAAAGTGGCAAGAATGAGGGGATAAGTGTATTCCAAAGCAAAGGGGAGCATTTTGAGGGGGATTCATGGCCATGTGACTTTTGATGTAAGAAATCTTTTTTTATGTAAACATTCACCATAATTCTTGATTGCACTGTGCACAGCACACAGATGTACCATTTATGGGCAAAGGCCTGTGGGACTCTCTGAGGCCGCAGTGATCCTGGCCACCAGCAGTTCAGGCTCTTTGCAGGGCTTGGAGGTTTTGGCTCCTCCTTCAACTTCCGGCATCCTCTCTGGTTGCTCTGAGACACATGTGATCCCAGTGACTCCTCACTGCATTTTGCTGACGGTGCTGCTAAATTGTGTTCCAAGTCCCTCAGTCCTCTCTGCAAAGAGGCTTCCTCTCCAGCACTCAGTCCAGCTCTTCACAGACCCTGCACTTCCAACAAAAAGTGCCCACTAGCCACGAGTGGTGGTGCATGCCTGTAATTTCAGCCTCTGGAAGGCTGAGGCAGGAGGATCAAAAGTTCAGGCCATGTCTGGACAACTTGTTGACTTAAGGAGTCCCTGTCTCAAAATTTAAAAATTAAAAAGTCCTAGGGATGTAGCTCAGTGTGAAGGCCCTGGGTTCAATCCCCAGAACTGAAGGCAGGGGGTGGGGGGTGGGAAGAGAAAGAAAGAAGGAGTGAGAGAGAGAGAAAGAGAAAAAGAAAGAAAAAGACAGAGAGAGAAGTGGGGGCTCACTGAGGATCTGCATTGGAGCCACAGACCCCTGTCCTTTTCTACACCCCTCCATACAGACTCAAGTACCAATCCATGTTCTGGAGAAATGCAGCCCCGGGAAAAGTTACCACATCAGAATCTCAGCAGGGAAATTGCCTTCCTGACCAGCTGACTGACTTAATTAATGCGCACCTATTATGTTTCAGGAAAATTCTAAATTCTTGGGGTGCAGTAGGGGAGAAAACCAATTACCAAGTTCCTATTCTTGTGCATTCTAATTTTGCCCACTCATTCAACAAGGGGTTATTGCGTTTATTTATTTGTTTGTTTCTTTATGGTGGTACTGGGGATTGAACTCAAGGTCTTTCCACTGAGCTGCACCCTCAGCCATGGTTTTGTTTTTTGTCTTGAGACAGGAACATAGAGGTGTCTCTCTGTTGCCCAGGCTAAGTTTGAACTTGCAGTCCTCCTGCCTCAGCCTCCCAGAATACTGGGATTATAGGGATGTGCCACCATGCCTGGCTCCTCAGCAAAGGTTTATTAAGCACTTACAAAAGTTTATTAAGCAAGGTTTATTAGGCCCTGAGGGTGAAGCCAGAAGCAAAACCAAACCCCTCCACTGGAACACGTTCTAGCTGGATGATAGGAAGAGAAAGTGAACCAACACAGCAAACACTCTTTAAGTCAAGGGCTTCCTGTGTGCTCATTTCAATTCACGTGTTACAGTCGCTTTGCTTTACCTTGGCCATAGAATCAGGTTTTCCTGCAATGCTACACTGAAGCCAGTTGCTTTCCATGCACTAATTTACCAGCATGCGCGGGACACTTCTGGTCTGATGAAATGAAGAGAGAAGCAGCAGAGAATCCCCCAGTGAGCACTGGCAGCTCACACACACTCCCAACACGGGGGCAGAGCAGATGCAAGCCCAGCGATCCCAGGGCCATCAGAACCCACAGGTGTCATTTGGTACCCGGGAATTCAAGAGGGGACCTGAAAAGCTCCCGGAAGGAGAGCAAGACCAGCAAGCTAGGGGACAAGCTGGCCCTCAGAAGACGAGGAAGACCTCTGTTCATGTCCAAGGGGAGGTGGCTGTCGGGACAGAACCCTTTCCCAAGGGGAACCACGGTGGCATCACACTGGAGGCCATAAGCAGGGCTGCACGTGGTAGGGAGGACCCGGGACTGAGGACCTGGCTCAGTTCTTCGGGAGCCCTCAAGACACAGGTCCCTGTCACTGAGTGAGGCGGAGAAGAGTGGACTCAGGGACACCAGCAGAAAGTGAGCGGAGGCCTCCACTGAAAAAGTAAAGACTTGGCTGAGTCAGCACATGATGTACTTTTGGAAGAGATTTACCAGGAAAAGTAATGTTAAAAAGTTAAAGCGATTCTGTCTTTCTAGCTTTCTTTTGTACTGGGGATTGAACCCAGGGCCTTCACGCTAAGCTACATCCCCAGCCCCCTTTTTATTTTTTATTTTGAAACAGCCTCACTAAGTTCCCTAGGCTGGCCTCAAACTTGTGATCCTCCTCCCTCAGCCTCCCAGAGTGCTGTGATTGCAGGTCTGCACCAACCACACCCGGCTGCAGAGCAGCTGTTTAATGAGTTCGGAGTTTCAGTTTGGGAAAATGAAAAAGTTCTGGAGGTGGATGGTGGTATTGACTATCACCAATGTGAATGTGCTTAATGCCCTTGATCTATGCCCTTAAAAACGGTTAAAGTGATAGATTTTATATTATGTTAAGTTTGCCACAATAAAAAAAATATCTGCAGTGGTTTATCTGTGAGGAGTAGTAGAATTTGAGGAGATTGAAGATTGATTTTCACTATAAACTTTGAGATACTATTTCATTTTTTTAACTATGTAGATATAACGTGTTGATAAATATTTTAAAATTAAAAATCAAACACAATAATACCTTTGAGTTGGAAGAAAAGGAAATCTATATAAGAATACAATCTTTCCTCTCCACTGCTGCTTCATAAGACAGCGTAAGAAATAATAACAGTGCCTTCCCTAAAAGCAGAAATGGAGAAGCAGCTCTGAGAATGGATTGGCTGGAATTAGACACTGGGGCGTCTGATTTCACATCACCTTTGCAGAACAAGCTTCAAGTGTTTTTTTCTCTGCATTTTAAAATTAAGGGAGCTTAGAATTATAGGCTCCTAGAGCCGTGGAGTTCTTGGTACCCAGGAATCTATGCTCAGTGCTTCACCAGCATAAATCTACCAAACACTCATGGCTGACGCAAGCACTGCTGGACTCAAAATGACAGCAAAATGACTGCGTGCTCTTCTGTCTACCTATCATCTATTTATCATCTATTTATCTATCTATCATGTGTCTATCTATGGTCTACCCATCTGTCTATCACTTACCTAATATTTGCCTGTCACCTTTATGTCTGTATATCAATGTATGGTCTACCTGCCTGTCCATCCCTCTATGTATCAATCTATTCATCATCGATCCGTCCATAAACCCATGAATCACTCACCTACCTGTCATCTATCATTTCTCTATTCATCGTCTCCCCATCTGTCATTTATCACCTATCTGCCCATCTTCTGTCATCACCAGAGGGGCCCAGCTTCTCCAAGGCCCTGGGGCAGGATCCGTCTACCCCTGTCTACCTGGGTTAGCGCTGAGAACAGTATCCTCACTTCTAACCACACAGAGTTACACACAGTGCCGTGCTGGAGGGACCCCTTGCCCAGTCCTGTGTGACTTGTGTGCAGAGAATGGCGTCTGCCCTCTCACACTGGCTGATCCCAAAGCTGGGTAGTGACCACCTGAGCCTGGCTTCCTGCCCTTCTCCGACACAGACCGACGCTTCTCTTCACAGGAGAGCATGTAGGAGACACGCTGATAAAACAAAGCAGACTGGACCAGGCATAAGGGCAGATACCTATAACCCCAGCACTGTGGGAGCCTGAGGCAGGAGGATCACAAGTTTGAGCCCAGCCTGGGCAACTTAGTGATTTATGTAATTTATTTAGTGCAAAGACCCTGGGTTTGATCCCCAGTGCTGGGAAAAAAAATAGCAAATTAGGCTGGCAGATGACCCAGAGTGAATCTGGTTGGAGGGGCTCAGCTTGCCCCATCCAGGCTGGGTGGGGGTGCTGGGACTCAGCACAGCCGTCCCTGAGGGATGGCCAGTGGGGCATGGCCTTTGCCTTGCCCTGAAGAAGGCACGAAGCCATCAGACCCCCAGCAAGCTGGGTCTGTGGAAACACAGGGTCCCCCACTAGTATGTGAAGCTTGGGCAGGAAACGTTCTGCTGTGGAGTCTGTTCGAACAAACGAGGTGTATCTGCCATGCAGTATAAAGCTTAGTGCATGAACTACATGTACATCTAGCTGCAGGTCTAATTATGGTTCGGTAGTGCCTTTTTTTATTTTGCAACAAACTTTCCTACAGTACTGGGGGTTGAACCCAAGGCCTTCATGCTCAGCTACATCCCCATCTCTTTTAGTATTTTTTTTTTTAATTTTGAGACAGGGTCTTGCTAAGTCACAAAGTTGCCCAGGCTGGGCTTGAATTTGCAGTCCTCCTGCCTCAGCCCCCCACAGCGCTAGGATCACAGCCAGGTGCCATCCTGGCCAGCTGCAACAAACCCATAAATTAACAAAAAAGAAAAAGCAAATATGTATGCTTAATAAAAATTAATCTCCATTTCTCAAGAAAGTTGATGACAAATGTAAAATTAACACGAAATGCTGGCCAACATCTACCATCATTTTGTTCGTTTGTTTGTATTCCGTTTGTCAAGCAAGCAGTGTTTAGGTCACTGATGAGACCAGCCTGGCTTTGTCCACTCAGGAGTCTTTGGACCTTGTCTCTGTTTTCATCTGTTTTATCAGTATCAAGGCCAAGAGATGTTCTGAACAGAAAATCAGAAAATTCCAATTACACTTTGATTTTTTCATCCAATTTCTATTATTGAAGTAAAGCCTTGGAAAATTCACCCCCTTGAAGGTGAGTCATCTGATATTATCATGAACAGCATTGAAAATTCAGCCAAAAATTTTTAACACTGAAGATAAAATCATTTTTCTTGGCTGTGTAACGCCACACAAATTTTGAAGAAGTGTTGTGTCAAGGTGAAAGCATCATTCTTACTCAATTATAAAAATCTGTAGAACAAAGAAATGTACTTGAAGCTGGTTATGCTGGATACAATACGATTCCAGACCTGCAGGAATATTCTATCAATAAAAGAAGACTGTGCTCCCCTCAAAGAGTGACTGAACTGTTAGACCCAGCGAGAGAGAACCAACCAGAGACCGATATTAAATCCACACAGGAGTTGATTACCGGCCGGGACCCAAGCCGAGCATCGGACTCGAGCCCCGACTGGGGGGAGACAAACATGTTTTATACACCTTTGAGGCCAACAGCTTTGAGTCCCCCCTATGGGATAGAGCTAGTAAAGCAAGCGAAAGGTACAGAAGCGGAACGTCCTGCTGTTAGAACATTTGTGAAACAACAGTTGATTAATTGTTATTTCTAAAGGGACTTTCTAAGGGGAGGAGGTTTCTAAGCTTCCTCCTTCTGAGTTCATCTAAAGGACAGGCAGGTGAGTCAAGCAGAAATATGGAGTCTGTCTTGCTAACTAGGGTCCTTCAGAACCATGAAATTATTTAAATAATGTTGATGGTAAATTTTTAAAAAATTAATAATTTCTCTCTACTTCCCACCATCAGTGCATTTTAGATATGTTTAAATCTTTAAATACTTTAAAGTAGAATACTATTTAAGTATCTGATCACAGTGACTTTTTTGGTAAATGAGTCCTCCAAACTTTGAATGCATAATTTTTTGTCAAAGTCAGAAATTTTTAATTAAAGTAATCATGGAGTACCAAAAGATCTTCAACACTTGAAGATCTTTGCAAAATGCAATTATTGGAAATAAAATCTGCAATCAGGAAGGTATTGAAATTTGTCCCCACAAAAGCAAGCCTAGAAGTAAACAACCTAAATGATGTGAGCTCAAACTATGAACAAGATTTAATTTTAAACTTCTAAGATTGTGATTGGGAATATCTAGACTTGCAGGGAAAATCTTTTAATGCAGCTTCTATTTATAATTTGATAAATTGATATTCAGTCCCTACAATTTCCCAGCATCTTTGTTTAGCAAAACACTCAAGAGAAGTATAATTAGAAGAAGTTTATTTTACAAATTTTGATTCATAAAAATACTTGTCAACAGAAGGTATTTGGGGTGGAAGCAAAAAAAAAAAAAAGAATCTCTAAAAATTTCAGCTGAAATAGTCACATATTTTAAAATAAAATATGTAACAAAATTCATAATGACTTCTATTTTTCAGAATTACTTTGAGCTTATCAGATACCTCAGCATCTGTAGAGAAAAGTGCTTTTTCAATTTAAAATATTATGATTGACTGGGAAGACTCAATTGATGCTGTCAACATTTTCAAATTCATTAACCACAACAATCACTTTGACAAAGATTACAGGCAATTTTATAAAAAATAGAACAATATTTTAAAACTTCATCATTTGGAAAAATACCAGTGACGCAATATAGGAAGTAGACATGGCTTAAAAAAAGACTGGAAAGAAATAGATGAACAGCTACCAAGAACAATTATTCTTCTCACGTTACTACATAGTGTCAGATAATTAATATAAACAATTAGAGTTGTCTTTACTTCACTGCACATAGATTTTTATTTTTTAAATACATGTATTTTTAAAGAACTATTTTTAGGTTGACTAACATAATGAAACAAATTTGTTAACCAATAAATAAATATTTTAAAAATCATTTCTACATTAGTGTCCCTTTTCAGTGTGGAAACTTTTCTAGTTTGAATGAGAACAAAATTAAATGATTACCCCATCCTCAACCTTTTTTGGTCCAGAAGATATTTAAGGTGATATAAAAAGATGTGAAAGAGTTCAGCTTTTAACCTCACTAAATCAGATTTCTGGAGCTCAAAATCCATTTCAAGATTTGTCTTGCTTTTAGTTCATGAGACAAGACCCAAGCTAGAGTAATTTTAGCTTTTGCTATAAATATAACTAGGGTTCTAAGTTGTTTTTATTTTACTTCATATTTATCCTAATGCATCTGATTTCTGCTTACTACCAAGAAGCAAATGAACGAACATGTTGTTGAGAAGTCTTCCAGGGTGCACAGCAGGCTATTCACATCCAGTTTTAATTTGAAAATCAGTCACACCTCCAGGAATCGGATGTTCTCTCCCCATCCTGTGGCAGGTATGACTTTCTCAAATATATGATGCAGGGAGTCAGGGGTTTAACAAACCACTTATCAAAAGATAAGGTGTTTTGTGCAATTAGGTGGTTTTATTTAGAAGTAATTGCAATTTGTTGAAAGGTATCAAAAATCTGAGTGTTAAAAAGAAATTCCACTCTCTGTGTCCCCAAATCTATGCATAATGCACACATAGTGGGGAAGATCTTCCTGCAGTTCTGAGTGGGTCCAATGCTGTCTTAGTTACTTCCTCATTGCTGGGACAAAATACCTTACACCCACAAGTTTAAGAAGGAAAAATTTATTTGGCTCACAGTTTTTAAACTTTTCAGTCCATAGTCTACTGGCTCCAAGGCAGGGTAGCATGGCAGAGGGGCATCGCAGAGGAGAAACAGTCCAAGGCAGAGCAGGCAGGAGGCAGCAAGCAGCAACTCTGTCTTCTTTCTGTCCCTCTATATTCCATCCAGGCATGGAGGGGTTGAAGGGAGGGTAGGGGAAGGGGGAAAAATAAGAACCAAGAGAGATTATGTAAAGGTACAAATTTCCAGTGATGAATGTCATTATATTGTATACCTAAAATGTACCAATGATTAAAATAAATAATTGATAATGCAAAATAAGAAGAAAAGGTCCAAAGGGGTAGGGGAAGTGGGAGGGGTAGGGGAAAGAAAAGAAGGGAAAGGAAAAATTATGAGAAATGGAAACAAAGTCTTTGTAAATAGGGAAGGGGTGATAAAGGGAGGCCAGGTAATAAGGAAAAATAAGAACCAAGATGCATCATGTAAAGGTACAAGTTCCCAATGAGAAATGTAAATGTATTGTATACCTAAAATGTACCAATAAAAGAATTCAAGGGGAAAAAAAAAGAAATAATAAATATATTCCATCCAGGCTACAACTCTATTGATTGGTGCCACCCACATCCGGGGTGGGACTTCCCATTATCTACACCTAGAACAACACTAAACCAATCAGTGGACTGATCCAATTATCACAACCCTTAACCCATATTCACACACTCTAGATCCAACCACCTCCAAAAAAATCCATCTATGAATGCATGAGACTTTGGTAGGACATCTGCATACAAGGCAGAACAGATGACCTGTCAGGAGTCCCTGTGTGGAAAGGTGGCAGTGTGAAGTCAGTCCCCTCTATGATCCCTGACCAGAGAGCACATCCCACCCCATAGAGCTTCCTCCCCTCTCCTGTTCCCTGGGAGCGGAGGGCACAGGAGCCAGCAGAGAGAAAGAAACAAACGGAGAGTCAGTGCTGCTGCTTGCTGGTAAGGAAGGTGTGGCCCACCTGCAGGACCTTTGACAAGGTTTCTTTATAGAGAGCTTGTCACCTGTTAGGTCCTGGTCTTGGCTTTCCCAAAAGCCCCCTAAGACAAGGGTTCAAGCTCGCTTGTTCATCTGGAGGTGCTCCCAGGAGGCAAAGGGAATTTGCTGGAAGCAGCACAGACAGAGGATGTTGCTGAATCATGGGTCACCTTGAGCCAAGGCATCCATCCCCCTGGGAAGTTCTGGAGACGAGAGGCCAGGCTCAGAGGGACTGGTAGCAGAACTGGAGTAATCCACCAGCCACTTTGTAAGTTATGGGGCACACACCCTTCCCACCTCATGTATGTAAGCTTGTGGATTAAAATCCAGCCTTTTTTAATAAAGGCATCTCATAGGCAGTGAGCCCATGGGAGAATGATCATCCTCATTAGTAATCATGAAAATGCAAATTAAGGGCACTCTCTCCAGACTGGCAGTGTTTGGAAAGCTGAGGCCAGAAGCGCTGGTGCTCTGTTCAGCCTGGTTGAAGGGAGTGGATCACAGGATGTGACCTTGAGGACTATGTCTTGTCCTTATCCCCTTCCCCATCAGTTCTCTCACTGTCTGTGCTCCCCACCTGCCATGAGGTGAGCAGCTTTCCTCCCCCAACCCTTTCTTCCACCATGATGTTCTGCCTCACCAAAGCCTAAAGCAATGGAGCCAGTTGCCATGGACTGAACTGTCTAAAACCATGAGCCAAAATAAACCTCTCCTCCTCTAGTTGACTTTCTCAGGTATTTTGTCGTAGCAACAGAAAGCTGACTAGCACTGTGTCTTTGTTTACCTCACAGAATTGGGCCATGCCAGATGATCTAACAATGTGATTTAGGATGAGGGCTTTGAGTTCCACAGTATCATGGGATTCTGCAGGGGTTGGAAACTAAGACACCCAAACCGCAGTCTCACACAATGCACCCCATGAGTACAAGGTGCAAAGCCTCAGAGGCCTTCCCCTCTTGTCTAACCATTGTTTCCCACTGCTCAAGTCCATTGGGGCTGCTAGAACAGAACAGAGCATGGCCTGAGGCTTCAGCAACACCCTTCCTTCTCTCCATTCTGGAGGCTGGGAGTCCAAGGTCAGGGTGCAGCATGGGCAGGTTCTGATGAGGTCTCCTCCTAGGTTGCCTTCTTGCTGTGTCTTCACATGGTAGTGAGAGACAGGGACAAAGAGACAGAGACAGAGGCTCAGGCAGAGGAAGCAACCACTGGTGTCTCCTCTTCTAAGGTCACTAACTCTTTGACAAGGGCTCCAAACTCATGACCTAATCACCTCCCAAATGTCCAACTCCAAATCCACCACACGGAGGATTAGGGCTTCAACATAGTGCTCTGAGGGACCTTCAGTCCACAGCAGCCATTAGCTACTGATATCCCCCAGCCCCAAATGTCTGCACAGCAGCCAGCCAAAATGTCTTAAATCTCCATGAACAGATCCCAAAGGCAGCATTTACTGTAAAGAACCTGGCTTTTGCTTCCACCCGTTAAACCTGTGACCCTAAATTGCTGTATAAAGCCAGGCATGAAGATGCACACCTGTCATCCCAGCACTCTGAGAGGCTGAGATCGGAGGATCATAAATTGAAGCCCAGGTTGGGCAACTTAGTGACTTAGGGAAACCTAGACTCAGAATCAAATTGTTTTTAAAGGCCTGGGGATATAACTCAGTGTGAAGGCCTTGGGTTCAAGTGCCAGTACCATAAAAACAAACCAAAAAACACTGCCATTTTAGAATTGGCCCTGATCAGCTTTGGGATCTACCCCAGGAACTGGCAGGGCACACTTTCTAGGTGGGTCTGGGTGGGCCATGGAGGCTTAGCCTAGGCCTCTTTATCTGGTCCCTTGCTCCTTACTCTTCCTCAGTTTGCTTCCCAAAAGCCATGAGGTGGGAGCTTTGCTTCCACTCTGATGATCTGCCTCAGAGCCAGCTGACCATGGACTGAATCCTCTGAAACTGTGAACCAAATTAAACCTCTCCTCCTTTAAGCTGTAGGTATTGAGTATTGTGTCCCAACAATGGGAAAGCACCCTTTTCAGACACACACTGTATTGTCACTTTTTTTTCTTACTGAAGCTCTTTAAATCCATTAATTAATGATACCTTGTTAGGTAACATTCATATCTGTGATCTGAACCCAAGATGCTTCAATTTAAAATGTTTCAACAAGCAAATGCTCATTAACAGTACTGATGATTCATTCTCCTTTTTTCAACTCAGTTTACAAAGTTTGTTTGATTTAGAAGATAATTACATGGCAAATAGAATCCATTTTGAGTGAGAGAAACAGACCAGAAAATTCTATCTATAGTGCAACTCTAGTTTCATAAAAACTGCACACATATTTGCATAGAAATACTCTGAAGGAGGATAGAATTGTGGGTAAGTTTCCTTGTTAATCTTTGGATGGGGGCTTCTCTTACAATGAAATGTTTCTTTACTTTTGTTAGTACCTGTTTGGAGTACATAATGTTCACATTCCTTGAGTGGATTTGGCGCATGCACACAGCACATCTTAATTCCCTTTTTCATCCCCTTTCCCTCCCCTCCCTTTCCTTACTCAACCCCCCTCCACCTCTGGATCCCCTTCCCATTTGAGAAAGATCTATCTCACTACTTCCTATTGTCTTTTGTTTTGCTCCTTATTGATAATTTGGGTCTCTCATATAAGAGAAACAATGTGACATTTAAGCTTGTGTGTCTGATTTATTTCACTTAACATTATGGTTTCAAGGTACATCCATTTTCCTAAGAAAGACTCAAGAAAGTCCTTGTTAAGCTTTTGGTTGAGTTTATTGCTTGATTTTTCTGTGGCTAACATGGGTTAAATGTGAATCAGAAGTCATGGTCTGACTCTGCTGGACACAGACATGGTGGAGGCCAGTCTGAGACTCCACTCACTGCCATAATCATGCTGTCTTTTCCATATTTTCCTGAATTCCAATAAGCAGAAATTATTCCCAAAGGAAAGAATACCATGCAAGAAAGTAGCTATGACAGCTGGGTGTGAATATTGCAAGACTGTCATCCCAGCACTCAGGAGGCTGAGGCAGGAGGATGGCTGCAAGTTCAAGGCCAGCCTGGGCTACACAGTGAGTTCAAGGCCAGCCTGAACTACATAGCGACACCCTGTCTCAAAAAAACAAACAAACAAAAAAGTAGCTATAAAAGATCTGAACTGCCTTTCTTAGGTTAAACTTTACTCCAGACCAACAGCTATTTTTACTCCACTTTCTACGTTGTTTTTTTATTAACTCCTTTTCCCACCAAATGCCCCTCCTCTAAAGGCCAGAGAGAACGTGACTTACAGAGTAAGTGTCCAAACATACTCATTTTTACTGCCCCCGAAACACGACCTGGTATGGCACCTGCTTTCCCATTTATGAAATTATGTGATTTTTATTCTACCCAAGTTGAAATTTATATATATTTTGTTGTTCTCCTAAAGTTAAAAAAAAAAAAAAAAAAAGAATCATTTGGCTCTTTTAATGGTGAGTGAGTGACAAAACAGAGGAGACAAAGTGGGCTGTGCCTGGATCACTTCCCCCCCAGTGGCCCCAGGAAAGTTCTCAGGCCTGGGGTGAGTGGAGCCCCATGCCACCCCTCGGGGCCCTGGAACCCGCAGGACCTGTCACACACAGGCGGCAGCCCCATCCTGCTCCTAAGTCTGCAAGTTGGTGGGGAGCAGCCCCTTGGCACCCCACCAGGTCCCACGGCCTGGCCTGGCCCCGGCGCCCAGGTCTGTGCACTCTGTCAGCCCGAACTTCTAGACATGGGCATGCAGCGTGCGCATCCCGGGGACAGTGACTCCCACGCAAGCCTGGACCAGCTGGTCTGGCTCTTCCAACACACCCAGGCCTGCCGGAGGACTCCAGAGACTCTGGATCAGAGCTGAAAATGCATCTAAAGCAGCACAGGACTGAGTCCTGAGCTTCCCATGTGTTCACTGAACTAGAATTCAGATGCCACAGCGGACTGAGGGCCACCATGTTGGACAGCAGAGGTGCAGGTGGGGCGGCCTGGGTGTGCTTCCTCGCAGCACGGCCTCTGGCCCAAGACTGAGAGCCCCAGGGAACCAAGGGGAAGCTGTGCCTCCCATGTCCCCAAATTCCTGCACAAGAGGAGCGGGCACAGTGTGACTGTGCAGTGCCTGCCAACCATGGCCCTGCAGGTACTGAGACTCCAGGCAGGGTCCCTGCCTCCAGGCCCCACTGACCTGCCACCTAGGCCCATGGTGCAAACATCCATAGGACTCTGCATCTCCAAACCAGACATGGGCCCCACGCAGGGCAGCTCAGTGTGGGATCCAGGCTGACAGGCCAGATCTCCTCCGGGTGCCTTGGTGAGGCCAGACACAGAGAGCAGATGACACTTCCCATCCGTGTCCTCATGAGCACAAGGTGGAGGCCAGAACCCACCATCACCGCCACACTCCTCCAGCCAAGAGCCAGGGACCAGCCTCACACTAGAAGATCTATATTTAGACATCAGCCTGCACACTCAGCTGAGCACTTTCTGTGCACATGGAGCCCTGGATGCTCAGTGCATCTGTGTGGATGTGTACATGTGTGGTGTATTATACATATTACATGCATTGTACTGCATGGTGATATTACACAGCACACACAGTGTAATTAATGTAATTAACATCTTATAAGTAATATGTACATTATATTACATATTTTAAATTATATTTACATGCATGTATAAAATATGCAGATACGATGTTAATTGCATTGTGTGATAAATATTCATGGTAGCATTTATTTTGAAGAGTTGCCCCACACAGCCTCAGGGACTGGCGATTCCAGGGTCTGTGGACGCCCACAGCTGGATGGATGCTCAGGCATGAGTTGCTCTCTTGAGTCTCCAGGCAAATCTTCTTCTTCAAAGAAGCCCTGTTTTGTTCAGAAGGATTTAAACTGCATGGTGGGGCCCAGCGGATCACCAAGTGTAACTCCTGAGATAAAGTCAATGGATCTGTTGTGGGTGTAGCACAAAAATCCCTTCACAGCCACACCTAGGTTGGTTGGTGCTAAATAACCAGGTTAAATAACATATTTCACCAGGTTTAATAACTAGGAGCACCCTCGTGTGGACACATGAAATCACCCCAGCACCCTACAAGGGGTTTGCAAGGGTGACACCAACGACACCTGACATTTTCCTGTACATGCTGATTTAAAATCCAGCTCCAGTATGTAGAATACCACTCTGTATAGCTATATGTAATAACAATGTCCCAAGGATTAGAAGGCAGATATCTTTTGGGAGCTGTTATTCAGCCCAGTAAGTAAATCAGCAAGTGATTGAGATTAGGAATAAAATACCAGGCACAGTCTGTGATTTTAAAAAGCAACACCTAGCCAGGTGTGGTGGCAAATGCCTGTAATCCTGGCAAGGCTGAGGCAGGGATTAAACCCAGACTGGGCAATTTATTGACTTAGAAAGACCTTATCTCAAAATTTAAAAATAAAAAAAATGCCTGGGAGTGTAGCTCAGCGCAAACGCCTTGGGTTCAATCCTTTTGCAAAAAAGGGGGGAAAAAGCAACATCTATCTACTCATCTATAACTCACTTAACAATCTTAATTTACTTCTGAAAACTCTTGCGTTGAGGGAAGAGTTATTAAATGGAAATGTATCTCTGTGATCTCATAGAAAAAATTGTGATATGATCCATCCCAACATAAACTACTGAAACAGTTTTCACAGAGAAAACATATATCAATTGATCAAGGAAAACAAGGTTATAAAATAACTCTTTTAAAGTAAATAAACACTGTTTGTCCATAAAATATAATGTAATAATGTTTTATTGTGTTCCCTTTCTTTTTATTTCTTTCTGCACTTTGTTCGCCTTTTGCAGAATCTTGGTTACTCCAAGTGCATTTAAAAATAAAGCAATAGCACACAACACCACCTTCCGGACCAAATAAAGGCAAGCCATGAGAACCTTGCAAAAGAAAATGTGGAAATAGTACATTTGCTGTAGTCTTGGGGAAGTCGTCACCTTCTCCCCACCCTGCAGGCAGAGGAGGGTGGAGCTAAACATTTGGCATGTGATTGAATTGGATTATGTAGATACTTCATTAAACTCTGCATGGAGGAAATTGTACATCCTTGCTTGAAACTCTAATGTGAAAATATTGCTTCTTTGTAGCATATTTTATTTAGTGTGTTTTAGGTGAAAAGTTATTAAAGATGAACACGTGCACTCACACTCATACAGACACACACACACATACATGCACACAGGAGTCATTGTTTAACAAGTTCTACAAGGCTCCAAAGTCCTTTGCAGCCAAAAGTCATAACCTGAAGCATCCATAAGGATGTGCTTGGGAACACATGGACTATTTCCAAAGACACACAAAAATATAGGAACAGTAGAGATTTATATACTCTACAGAAAAAAATTAAATCTAACTTAATACATACTTTAAGCATCTCAAAGGAAGTTGCTGAGCAGGGCCCTGCAGCCTCAAATCAAAGTGTGTGACTGCAGACATCCTGATGGGCAGTGTTCCTGTGCTATGTCCTATAGACGGCAGTGATGGATCCCCTTCTGAGGTCATTGGTGAAGACAATTCTTTCCTAGAATCTTGGTTGGATTCATTCACAGTGTCACCTCGTACTGAAAAGTGTTGGAGCAGACTGCTTCCTTCTCTTCCTCCAATGTTGTTTCCAGGTGGCAGAGCCCATAGCATCTGAAAACAGCAGGGGCCTCCCAGACTACCTTGCAGCTAAACAGGCCATTCCTGTCTTATGGATCATCAGAGGAAGTATCCAAGGGGATTCCCTGATCAAGAAGGATATGAAGAGAAAAAGTCCCTTTCCTTCTCTTAAACATAGTTGGGCAAACATATGGTTCCTGGCATATATGTACTCCAGTTCCCACATTCTTTATGCAGGGTACAACCAAAACAGATGCTCTACAACAGCAGAGACCCCAGGGGGAGGAACCCCAGATAACCATGGTAAGTTACTGGACTTATGTGCTCTTCATCAGCTGTCATTCCTTCTCCCTTCCCTCCTAGTGTCTCCCAGGAACACCTCCCAAATAAACTTGGACTTGAATTCTTGCTTTAAAACATACCTCTGGAGGAAGTCAACCAAGACATGTTCACGTTGGGGAAGCCCACGGTCATTTTCCTGAGCTTTCCCATTTGCAGGCTCTCACATCCTGAAGTCACTCCTCTGCCTCCTGTCTCTCCAATGGTCTCCACTTCCTTCCTCCCTGTGCTCCTCCACACAGCATCTGACCCTGCAGCAGTGACTCTGCTGTGCCTTTTTCAAACAGCGAGCTGTTTGAAATGGAAGTCAATGGCAGCCAAGTACAGACTCCCTTACTCCTGCTGTCCTCTCTGACATGGTAGGGAGGTAGATACCAGCTCTGGCTCTTAGTTCCCTTCTCTGTGTGTCACTGCCATTAGTAATAATGGTTAAGTACAGGAATCTATGGAAGTGCTCTACACAGTGCCTAGCACATGCTAGTGACCAGGTGACCTATACATGTTAGCCTTAGCATGGCAAGGTCATAATCTAGCTTTGCTTCTGAGAACAATTTTCTTTTTTCCTAAGAGTGATAACTAAGATATGAATAAGCCTTTCATCCAATTACTCAGATCATTCAGGGAATCCATAGTTGCCCCTCACCATGCACTGGTCATCACATCTGTGCAGCAGGCACCACAGATTTTGCTAAGAGGGGACACAAAAGCACCAAATTTGCTTTCTCTGGGACATGGACAACTCCATCTCCTACACTGACCTGCTTCATCTAAATTCAGGATCGAGGGGAGACTGGGTGAAGGCTTAAGATGTTCCATGAGATATTTCAGATCAGATTTTCAACCTATGAGTGGATATCCACTATGTTGGTCTGAAAGTTCTCATTTCCATATCAGTGACAGTTCTGTGAAATTTATGAACTAGGAACTCGTTTACTAGGAGGAATAAAAGCAGTTCCGTCAATCCTACACCCAAGGCAGGACTTTTGAAATGCCACTAATGACAAACAGTTTTCTCTAGGCTGTGACCTAGTGGCTTCCACTCTTTTACATATCCTAATTCCCCCTTCTGCACTTTCTGCTGGGTATTTTTGCACCAATTCTTCCACATAATGTTTTATTAGGAAACATCTAGAATTCATTACTATCTTCAAGATATGAAGAAAGCTGATATTTTACAAGCTTGACTGCTTCCTGACAACAAAGAAAATGTTTCTTGTTGTGTTACCAGAGCCAGATTCATCTCAGGAAAATTAGACAAAGACTGGAGACACCCAAGATGCTTAGAAGACAGGCAGGGTCTGCTCACAGGTGCTTTCTTACAATTAAAAAAAAAATTACCCCTTGGTCTTCCCACTAGTGTGTGTGATGAGAGCACAGAAGTTCTTTTCAATATTCTTCCTCAGTAAAGAGATAGGGGGAGTTGGCTCTGAGGGAACTAAAGTTTTGGGATGTAGAAATAAAACTCCATTTAAGCTTTTTACCAGGTAATAAATTTTGGGAAACTGTGAGGTGCTCGGTTAATGACCAGAAAATACAGATTCTTGTCATATAAAAGGGGGTGAGCTGGAGGGAACACAAAAAAGAATCAATGTTTCTATTTCCTAATCAGATACCATCATACTTATAAAGAGCCCCTTGGTACAATTATGCAAGTGCCGCCAAACACATAGATACTGGATATGTAGCTCAAAGTGAGCTGTGTCTCCTCAAACCTCAATAGCACTTATAGCTCTTTTATAACATTTGTCCCATGTTATTTGTGGACATGAATTCTCTTCCTTAGTAACACAATAAATCCTTGATGATAGACATTGTTCTATGCAATGTATTCAACTCACATATTATAAAAACCATAATCAGTTCCCATAAGTAGTTCCTGAGTAAAATGTTTCTGTGTCTTACTGAGAACTCAGTCTTAGGCAAGAATATTCATCCACCACTTCTATCCAACAGAATACTGAAAGTACCATCCAGGGCAATAAGGCAAGAAAAAGAAATAGTAGGCACCTAACTGGAAAGAAGTAAAGCCATCTCTATTTGCAAGTGATGTGAATTTAAATGTAAAAAAAATCTTTAAAATACCACAGGGAAAAAAATTTTAGAATTAATAAATGAATTCAGTAAAACTGGATGATACAAACAACATATAAAATCAATACGCAAAATCAGATGAAATTGCTTGTGTTTGTACACACCATCGATGGACTATATAAAAAGGAAATTATGAAAGCAATCCATTTATAATAGCATCAAAAAGAATAAAATACTCAGGCATAAACTTAACAAAGGAGACAGAAGACTTGTGTACCAAAAACTGTACAACCCTGATGAAAGAAATTAAAGGAGATAATAAGTGGAAAGATATCCCATGTTCATGGATTGGAATGAGCAATCTACAGATTTAATGAAATCCTATCAAATTCTCAATGGCTTATTTCACAGAAATGTATAGAGTAATTCTAAAAGTCATGTGAACCACAATATATCCCAAATAGCAATACTGAGCAAAAAGAAAAGAGCTAGAGGCATCACCACACTTTCTGACTTCAAAATATAATACAAAGCTACCATAATCAAAGCAATATGGTATAGGCATATAAAAAGACAGCAGACTGGTGGAGCAGAATTGAGAACCCAGAAATAAAACCACACATACACAGTGAATTGATTTTTGACCAAGTTGCCAAGAATGCCCAGTGGGGAAAAAATGCTTTCTTCGGTAAATGATGCTGGGAAATCTCAACAGCCAAAAGGGTGAAATTGGGTCCTTCTCTTATACAGAAAAATTAACTCTGAATGGACTAAATATTTAAAAGTAAGTTCCAAAACCATAAAACTCTTATAAGAAAGCATAAAGGAAAAGCTTCTTGACATGGCCTTAGCCATAATTTCTTGGCTGTGACAGCAAAAATAAAGCAAGAAAAGCAAAACTAGGCAAGAGGGAGGACATCAAACTAATAAGCTTCTGCAAAGCAGATGGAACTTACAGAATAGAAGGAAATATTTGCAAATTGCATATTTGATAAGGGCCCTGGTTTCCAAAATAGGCAAGGAACTTTTACAACTCAACAGCAAAAAAAAAAAAAAAAAATGCAAATACACAAGCACCTACATACATGTATAATTTAATCTTAAAATGGACAAAGACATTAAATAGATATTTCTCCAAAGAAAACATATAAATGGCTGACAGGCATATGAGAAAGATTCCTAATGTCACTGATCACCAAGGAAATGCAAATCGAAACAATTAGGGCCAGGGATTTAGCTCAGTGGTTCCGCCACCTGCCTCACAAGCACAAGGTCCTGAATTTGATCCCTGGTACCAAAAAAAAAAAAAAAAAAACTACAATTAAATATCATCTCACACCTCTTGGGATGGCTACTGTTGAAAAACAAACACTGATAAGGGTCGGTGAGGTTGTGGAGAAATCGGAGCCCCGTATGGATCCTCCTCCATCTACAATGGTGTTACATCCTAATAAACCTGCAGTTAATTGAAAACATAAATCAAAACCCACTTAATACACCAGCCTCCCCTACAGCCTCGCTTGACAATGCCATTCACTGCAGAGCGTGGTTGTTTACCCTTGCCATCTCGGGGCTGCCTGGGAGCTGCTGTTTGCTGCTGCTCCTCAAATCACAAGAGAATATCATATGGTGTATCACAAGCCCAGGAAAATTTCAAAATTCAAAGTATAGTTTCTATGAATACATATTGCTTTTGCACCATTGGACAGTAAAAATAAACTGCAAATTGAAACCTAGTAAGCCAGGGGCCATCTGTTCAGGGTAAATAGGAATATAAACTAAGGCCATGGCCCTGGCAACCAATATAAAGCTTCTTCAGAAAATTAAAACTAGAACAACCCTATGATTTAGCAATCCCATTTCTGAGTGAATCTTCACAAGAAATGAAATCGAGACCTTAAAGAGGCATCTGAGCTCCCAAGTTGACTGCAACATCATTCACAATAGCCAAGACATGGAAACAGCCCAATGTCCACTCCACAGATGAATGGACAAAGAAATGGTGGTATCTACATATGTAGAATGGAATACTATTCAGCACGGAAAAAAAGGAAATCCTGCTACTTGCAGCAACATAGGTGAACTCAGAAGATATTATAGTCAGTGAAATAGTTCAGCCATGGAAGGACAAATACTGCCTGATTCCTCTTCCAAGAGGCATCTAAAATAGTGAAACCTACAGAAGTAAACAGTAGAGTACAGGTTACTAGGGGAAGGGAGAGGAGGAAACAGGGACTTGTTCAATGGGTTTGAAGTCACAGTTACACAAAACGTGTAACTTCCAGAGAGCCGCTGTAAAACACAGTGCCTACAGAGTGATAAGATACTGAACTGCATCCCCAGTCCTTTTTTATTTTTTAATTTTGAGACAGAGTCTTTCTAACTCACTGAGTTGCTCAGGCTGGGCTCAAACTTGTCATCCTCCTGCCTCAGCCTTCCAGACTATTGCAATTACAAGCATGCACCACCATGCCCAGCGACAAAGAAATCTTTGAATGCGATGGATATGTTCATTCCTTGAAAGTTTAAAGAAAAGAGAGAATGCCTTCTTAACTACTAATACTCTTGAGATACTTTGTAAGGAGTGGGCATTTCTCCAGTGTCCTGGACAGAGGAGGGTTAACTCAGGTGACCCACATCAGAGGAGACCCTGGTAAAGACCATGAAGGAACAGTAAATGCAGTCAGGAGACCCATGCTGATTGGAAGTCAGTTTAAGGTTCACAAACCATTTTCAAAATTGTTCTCTGAAATTCTGTTTTGTTGGGTAGGCCCGTTGCCTCTTGGAGAAACACCAGAATAAACCCAATCACACTTGGGCAAAATTTAAACTTGATCCTGAAGCCATCTAAAGATCAGCTTCTCCAATGGCTTCAAGATGGTTAAACAAGTGCCCATGAAGGAGAATCAAAAACTCCCAGATCTTAATTTTGTATCTTTTCTGTTAAAGTGGATTTCTATCTTTTTAACTAAGGACCCAGTTAATCTCTGTCTTTTCCCATCTATTGGTGGGTTGTTGGCCATTATAAGCTACTTGGATCATAAAAATACTCAGGAGACTGATGTCACTGTATCATGTATTCTTGGTCAAAGCTAGGTTTTTTCCTGGAGTTGTATCAAAGCTGAATTTATACAAAAGGGATTTTTTTTTTAACACTTGCATGCAGATGCCGACAGAATCCCAGGCTTCCTCAAAAGCAGGCAGCGGAGCGGGCTATGACCCAGTTCTCCAGCAAACGGTCTGGAAAACATCCTAATCGGGGAAGCAGCTGCGGCTGCCTGATGCTCCCAGCACAAAGTGCCCTGATCATGAACTTGGTTTCTTCCCCTCCTGCTTCTGTTACTGGCAAGGAATTACACCAGCACTCAGGGCAGGAAAGTTGAAAAGGCAAAGGCAAGAGTGCTTGTGAGTGGTGTGAGCCTCATCTTAGCAAGGACTCCTGTTGATGAAGCTAAAATTTCTAACTGGGGAGAGACAGGCAGATGAAGGGGGTGGGGGGTGAAGCCCTGGGCTCTGGAAGCTCAGGACCGAAGCAGCACAAAAAGGCTGCAATGCCGCCAAGGGTGACGTCTCTACCGGGTGGTCCAGGTTCTTCCTATGTTTTGATTTTGTCTTATCTGCTTTTCAGAAATTGTGATGACAAGTTTGCAGAAAGGACTATTGTGTATAATTCAAAAGAAAGGTACTGAACTGAACTCCTGGCTCAGTGTTTTACTTGCTGCAGGGTGCTTAGGGGGTTCAGGCCAGGCCCTTGCACATGCCAAGCAAGCTCTGTATCCCTAAGCTGCACCCAGAGCCCCTAGACTTGGTTTTCCTAATGGCCTGAGTGTCTTGGGAGATGGCATTTGCTGGACACCTCCAAAGGTGAATTCCTAGGCCCCAGGGCCACTGGGGTCCCCTCCCCTGTTTCTCCTCCATAATGCTTCTGATGTCACCGGGAGAGCCATTAGACTTCCTGGTAAAAGCGATTTGCCCCTTCAGGTAGACTCTGGAGGGGTGGGACCTTGAGCTCTGTCTCCTCGGGAATACAGGTTTGGGGCTCCCTGGCCCAAGTTCCCTGGCCCAACCCGGGTGAGGGGTGGGTCCTTCCAGCGACTCTTCAAACTTGTTTCTTAGAACTCAGTGAACTTTCAGGTAAACTGGATTTTTGAATCACTTCCAGAAAATGGAACCGAATGGGCTCATTTTCAGGATTGGAAGCACTGACACTGAAGTGGGTAATCACAAAGTTTCCTCCAGCCTGGGCTGGCTCTGGGTCAGAAGCCTGCAGGGGAGGGGCGATGTTTGTCACCTGCTCTGGCCCGGCCTCCTGAGGCCTGGGCTGCATTTGCCCTGAGACAGCAGCTTCGCCTGTGCCTCCATTTGACTGCTTTCAACAGTCAGGCTCCTTGCAGTCCACCCACCTGCCTGCCGGGACCAATTTACAGGTCCAGGTTCACCTTCAAAATAGCGCACTGCCTTGGATCACCTTCTGCTCACTCACTCCATCCAGGCGTCCTGAGGGGGGTCCCCCGCAGCCCCTTGCTGCTCGCTGCCACCAGGGAGCTCCCGACTCGCCGCGGCCTGCAGAGTGCTCAGGGGGGAGACCACCCCCTTCCCTGGGTCCCTTCAACCCCAAGGGACTAGAATAGAGCTTCACCCATGCTCTCTAAAGGGGCTCAGCCCTCTCATGCTCCAAATCAACCTCTTTCCAGTGTCCTCAACCTATGGTCAGTTCTTCACCTTCTCTTCTGAGGCCTGGGCAGGGGCACAAAATCATGGACAGTATATTTGCTAATGCAGGAGCGTCTCTGTTCCCATGTCCCACAACTTCATGACTGAGTGCTGGGGATAACGTGCTTTATTTCCCTCTGAGCTGTGAATTACGCTGGAGTAGGGACAGAGAGGCCTTGTCGCAGTACTATTTCAGTAGTGGCACCTGGCCTGTGTAACCCTGGGTGTTTCTCAACCATTTTCTTTGATTAGAAATACTCTGTAACATTAAAGGACGCTTCCTACCTGTACCAAGATCCCAGAGAGAATGTACTGAGAAGAAACATCCTCTCAAAGAGTAAAAATGCCTGGAACAGCGTAACGATAGTTTGTTTGAAAGAAACCCTCCTGCCTGAAGATGGCCACCTCAGCTTCTGAAAGGGGAAGCAGTGGTCCTATCTTTAGAAAGCCGAAGATCACAGAATTTCTAACTTCCAAAGGAAGCCTGTGTTGTCTAGGACAGATGCTGTAGGGACAGGAGTTCCCACTCTGAACCCTAACTTTTTCATAGGCCCTATGAGCTCAAAGAGAGTGCACTAGCGACACTCACAACACTCATAGGGCCAGGCATTGTTCCTACAAATAAAGGAAACCCAGCGCTAGAAAGTTTTGGCAAAAATGCCAGAACTGGCTGTGTCTGCCTCACAACCTGAAGGTAATTTGAAGATAAAGTTCCCCCTGTACAGAATGTGTGACTCAGAGACAAGAGGGCAAAGACTCACTTGGACCCACTAAAAAGTCAGGTCCTACAGCAAAAACCTGCCTCATTTTGAGGTATTTAGGAAGGAAAGTGTTTTATTCATCTGATCTATCTTTAGATATCAACCATTGACAAAGAGGCCTCACGAACTCTGTGAAAAGATAAGTATTTGGAATTCATATTTTTTTATTTAAATCCATATTTGCAAAAGTAAAACTATTCATTTTTTTCTCACGTTTGCTAGTGTTTTTTCCTGTGCAATTTTTGCCCATCCTATTTGCAAGAGTAAAACTATATTTATGGATAGTTGGGGTTTTTTTCCTCAAGTCTACTAGGCTTCTTTCCAGGGTGATTCTTGCCCACCATTTGGATGGTGGTAACCGAGAGTTCACAGAATGATCTGGATGGTAACAATCGAACCTGGAGTGACGGGGGAAAGGTTTCTTTCAATGGAAACCCAGCATGTGTCTGAGACGGGAGGATGCTGACCAAGAGCTCTGGAAGATTAGTGGACAGATGTGGTCCGGGCAGCTGGCGAGAGTGTTTCTGCCAAGAACTGAGGTCATGGGATGAATCTGCTGTTTCCTTGATGGAGGCGGCTCCTGAGGAGCACCGGCTCAGTGGTTCTCACTGGGGACAGTCCTTATCTCAGGAGACACTGCAAAACCTTTTAGGGATGCTTCCCGTCACAGTGACTGGGGCACCTAGGAGGTGGCCTTGAAGGCACCAGACACCCTGCAGTGGACACCACCCTTCTGCAGCTCCTTCGAGACTGTGCAATGGCCCATAAGGTTCCCACTGACTCTGACACAGCAAGAAGGCGAAAGAACTGTTCAGAATTTTCTGAACTTAGGCCAATCTCAGATTTACGTATAAACACACAGGGTTTTACATGGTTTTCATACACAATAAACTTGCAGGAATGCAAATTTAGTAGGAAAGTGTGTTTGTTTGTTTGTTTTTAAATTTTACCAAAAGGTTGTTTGTTTGACCATTTCAGAAAACATTGTCACTACTGGTAACGCTAATCATAATTGCCTGAGTTATGAATATGATAGCTCTGAGTTTTCACTTGTGCTACCATATACAGTGATCCTACATATCAGTGCAAGTGTCTGACTCTTTTATCATCTTTTTTTTGAAGTAGTCTTTTTAAAATCATGATATGGATTGTATATGAAAATAGATTCCTTTGGCTTGTCTGTAACGTACAGGGCTATACAACTGGTTTTATGTTTATCTCCTAAAACATACCTGTGTTTAAAAGTTGAAATCATGGCAACTTGAAATAGAAAATACAAGCTTATTATGTACATTTATATTTATAACTCGAGAACACCAAAAGAGATGTAAGACATTACTTACGTTGACTAAAAGAGAAAATATGGAACTAGCAAGAAAGGAGAAGGCAAAAAACAGAAATGAAGACCAAAGCCTTCAGTATCATGAACACATGCAAATGTACAGATTGTTAAATTTCACATTTTCATTTTGAGAATACTACCTGGGTATTGATGGCAGGCTTTTTTGCTTTGTTTTTATAAATAACAGAGTTGAGTCAGTTAAAGTAAAATTTTAACTTCATTGCATTAGGAAAATAATGGTATAATAAAAGTTCCTGAAAATCTGGGGCAGTGTATGTTATTCATGTTAAGAATGCACCCTTCTCTTGTAAATACAAGTCTTAATTTTAGAATAATTTAAGAAATACTATGCAGACAGTGGCATTGCAACCTTTACTATTAGCTTCTAAGCTTTGACTCACTGGCCCAGTGTTATCTTAGCAAGGTGAAAGCAAACATTTAAAATGCTATAATGTGTTTGTGACGATAGTTCATGTTTATATTAGTCTTGTCATAAAAAGTAATCTTTCTACTTGTTTGTAGACACAGAAGCATAAAGTGAACGGCGCACCCAATGGTCGAGGAAGAAAAAAGAAGATGAAAGGATGAATGCATATCCGTTTCATAATCACGAACGGGTGTTCACAACATGTACTGTACAATGCTCAATTGTCATGACATTGAAAGAGATCAAGTTCACCTGTTCATTGTGATATATTATGTAGTTTCGTTTTTAAAAATGCAACAGCTCTGCTGAATTTTTTTATCATTAGCACTTGAAGTAATAAAATAGGCTTTATTTATTAATGTTTCATTTGATTTATTTTTTATTATCGTTCCATTGGTGAAGATTGTCACTTTTGTTTATCAGCTGTCATTTCTACACTTATACGGGTTAAAAAACAAGCAAACAAGTAAAAATTGCAAATACCATTTGTCCCTTCAGTCTTCCTTAGCTGTGTAATTGTTTTAATTCACATTGCCTTTGCAGAATTTGGGTGTTTTCTTTGTATGCTATTGAGTCTCTTCTGGAAAGATTATGCAAATTAAATTCTCTTTGATTACCGTAGAGTAGAGGAAAAGGGAAGACAAACTGTCTACGTACATTTCCAATATGCTTTCTGTTTCTGTGATTGGTTCTGAAAGGAATATGCCCTATTCTGTTGGAAGAATGGCCTTTCGGTGGTATACCCAAAGACATTTAGTATTTTCTGATCCTTTCAGGTGTTGTCCCAACAATATTTTTAATTATGTGAGAAATATTTTTGACAAATGACCTTCTGAAGCAGGCACAACTGAGAATGATAATGTCAGAACTAAAGTAACTTTTTTTCTTTTTTCATTCTTTTTTTGCAAATTAATTTTACATTTTAGGTATACAATATAATGACATTCATCAGTGGAAATTTGTACCTTTGCATAATCTATCTTGGTTCTTATTTTTCCCCATTCCCCTGCCCTCCCTTCAAACCCTCCTCCTCTCCCTATTTACAAAGACTTTGTAACCATTTTTTTCATTTTCTCATATTAATTCCATTCCTTTCTTTCTTTTCCCCTACCCCTCCTACTTCCCTTTCCCCTTTGCCCCTTTTCTTCCTATTTCACATTATCT
>NW_004624740.1:28691148-28703457 GCF_000247695.1 Heterocephalus glaber | reverse complement strand
ACACCCACACCTTACAGGAGAGGTTTATTTGACTCACAGTTCCCAGTGGGTTCAGTCAATGGTTGATTGACTCTGAAGAAGAAAGCATGATGGAAGTGCCTGGTGGAAGACAGCTGCTCATCCCATGACAGTCAGGAAGCAGAGAGAGAGCAGGAACCAGGGATGAAGATACACCCTTGCACCTCCTTGCAGGGGATTCGGTGAAGAACTTATCAATGGATGAATACACCCATGAGTATAGTGCCCCATGATCTCTCCACCTTCCAAATACATGAGGAGGCTTTCAGGAGATATTTTAGATCTAATCATAATAGAGATATAGGTAACAAGTTCTTCTTTCAGTGGCCTGGACCTGCCTGCCTGCCTATATTGTCACCCAGTCACCCCAAAAATTTAAAACCTTGGGTACAACAAGACCTAGTCATCCCACCCTATGGAGCTGAGTGCATTTGTGCACATAAAACACCCCAACAGTACTCAAAAGAACCCAAGGGTCCATCAAACATTAAATGGATCAATAGATTATGGCATATTGCACAATGGAATTCCATAAAGCAACCAAAAAAGGCATTTAGTTAACCAAAAACAAATGGTACCTACTATGCCAGACACAATACTAGGTAGGGTATGGTTTCATTCGTGTGAAATTTCAGACTTCATAACCATCTGTGATGATGTTACCTAGAGTCACCTGCAGGACAGGTGTGGACTGGGGCGGGGTCAAAGGGAGGCACACTTCCGGGATCGTGGGCATGTTCTGAATCCTTTAATGGTGAGTTGTTTTACACACACACACACACACAATGCACCCTTGCTTACCATTTTACTACATACTATGTGTATACCTCAATTGAAAAAGATTTTTAAAGGAAAGGATGAACTCAAGACAAATTTTAAACAGAGAAGGCTCTTGGATGATTGGATACAGAAGTCAATAGAGGGGAAAGGAAGCTATATGATTTGACTATGGGTTGTCCTCTCTGAGAGAGGGGTTGAAATGTCAGAAACGGAGGGCAAGGGGGGAGTTCAGCTTCTCTTCTTTCTCTTGCAAAATCTTCATGGATTCCTTGCTCACTTTTCCCCCAGGAAGTGCTGGAGAAAGTCTCCAGGCTCCTAAGCACACCTGCCTCTTGAGACCTGCTGGCCCCCTCTCATCCCTGTTGCTGGTGCTGGCTCCCCTTTGTCCCAGTTGAACTAAGACATCAAGGTTCACACACATGGATTAGGAAGCACAGTACCCATCGGCACTTGCCTGGAGATGGGCTGTATGGTCATTTGAAGTCATTGTCACCCTGATCATTGAGCAGATGACAAATGCCAAATCCTGTATCTCCATCCACCAGCATCTCCACAGTTAACTCTCCATCATGCCTGGGCAATTTAATCTAACTAGATTTATTTCATGATGGCCACTTATATTCTTTGCTTTTTCTTTTTCCAGTACTAGGACTTGAACCCAGGGCCTTTCCACTGAGCTATATGCCCAACCTTTTTCTTTTGGGACCAGAACTCATTAAGTTGCTAAATGTCCAGACTGGGCTCAAACTTGCAATCTTCCTACCTCACCCTCCCAAAGTGCTGGGATTACAGGTGTGCACCACCATAACCAGTGCAGTCTCTGCTTTTCAAAGTGCCCAAGAATTGCACAAGAAGCTAGACCTCCAGCTATGAAAATGGCGTGACAAGGTCCAGAGACCTTTTTGAGCCCTTGTGACACCACCATTGTAGCCGATTGTGTCTTTTTCTGTGCCTCTGAATCTTTGCTTGAGCCACACCTCTCCCCTGCAGCCCACTCTCTCCCCACACTGTGAGGACTGCCCTGATAATACTATAGATGTAGTGCCAAACACAGACTAGGTGTGCAGCCAATCTCTCTCCATGTTCTAATGTGTCAAATCCAAAAAAGAAAAAAGCAACTCAACACAGGTCATCCTGGCAACCATCTCTCTTATCTTTTTCTACCCTTTAGTTCAGTCCTTTTTATTGGAATTTTAAGGGAGTCACCCACATGTTGAAAATCCACCTCTCCCCAGGAAGCCCACCACCCCGATGGCACGTGCTACCTCTAATGATGGGTCATTACTTTTAGGAGGGGACAGGAACTGTCCATTTACTTTGAAGAAATCAGAGGTTAGTACAGAGGCAACAACATATAATCACTTAATTTGGAGCAGATCCAGGCCTGAATATAAGCACTTGTGATTTAAAGGGGAAAAGCAATTAAATGCAATCGGTGGAATGTTCTTTTAAGTCAATGAAGTCATTCACATAGTCCATAAAAAGATGACTAGCTTTTAAAAGCATAATTTAATCCCAAGTAAGAAGAGAAAAAAAATGCAAAGGTTGACATTCACAGGAAGAAAATGAAACAAAGTGACCAACCATTTAGGAATTCCCATGATTTCACTGTTTTTTTTAATTCCATCTTGTTTTATCATCATTCTATGTCTCCAACACAGGAACACTCATCTTGCATAGTCTGCATCTTAACCTCTTTTAGCATTTGGCAAGTCCCCATCTTTTGTGGGAGTGGAGTAAAGACGGCTCCCATGCACTGACCAGGACTGAAAATGCCAGGGCCTCACTTTCCTGGCCTCTCTTCCAAGTCAGACACCGACTTGCCTTCCCTACTCAGCACACAGCCACGTGGACTCCTGGGCTAGAGAGATCAAAGCAAGGGACAGGAGCTTCCTGTCGTTCTAGCAGCCAAGTGGCCAAACTCAATTAGATCAGAAATTTAGGGGAATTTCCCCAACATCAGAATGCTACCATGGTTCCCCCTTACCCATGGGAGATGCACATCAAACTTACAGCGGATGCCTGAAAAATTATGCACAGTACCAAACCTTCTAAATAAATAAATATACATGTGCATGTTCTTATACATACATTACCAATACAATATACATACAAATGCCACAATTATGCTTAGAGCTGAATGAAAGGGCCTCAGACAGGGTCAATCCTAGGAAAATGCATTTTGCTGTTTTCTTCTCCAAACCGCCCCAAATGTCTGATATACACTCACAGCCCCACCTTAGCACTGAGAGCTGCGTACCTCAGTCCCCAACCCCCCCCCCATCCACAGGACCGTTCTTCCCCTGCACAAAGTTACACACTCTGCTTCTAGCTCAATTCCAGCTACAGTGTGGTATGCTACAGTTAGAGGCCCAGGTGCCTTATCTGTAACCCCTGGAGCCAGATGCACTTTGAAATTCAGAATGTTGAAGCTTTCAGAAAGATAATATGTTGCATTAGTTCCACATTAGGTTTGAAACCCTGAAGCATCTGGGGGCAACCTCCCGTGATCCAACTCGCAAACATTTCTGCCACAAAACACATGAATATTCAGACTGACTGGGGAGAGCTATGACTGTAAAGAGTCATCCATATAGGTCAGGTTTTGCAGCTCAGAGTCCCCCAAAACTTTCAGTTTGCAGAACGTTGGGATTTCTGAGTTTCATGGAAGGATGATACAACACATCTGTCTAATCCCGCAGGACAGCAGCAGCTTCCCATCCATCCACACAATCTGAGCTCTCAGGACATTGCCCAGTGAAAGGAGGCATGAAGTGGAAACGGGAGAGATGAGGCAACACTCTGGGTGCCCCACTGCCTCCTCAGCGCACTGCTCTCCTCAGAACCCCAGGTAAACAGTCAAGCCCAAAGCTGTGCTGACTTTTTCTGCAAAGCACCAGAGAGTAAACAGCTGTCAGTCTTGCAGCTGGGGTGATCTCAGTTGCAACTTCTTACCTCTGACATACTGTGCCAAACACCCCAAGAAAACATGCAAATGACAGATGTGGTCAGCCTCCAATAAAACAGTATTTACAATAGCAAAAGGATGCCTGGAGTAGGCTTGCCAGCCGCATTTTCCAAACCCTGAACCAGTTCGTGCAAATGTCTCATTTGATGATCAGAATGCAGGAGGCACACACCTAAGACCCACTGTGTGGGGCGCTGTCCTTGGTGCTGGAAATTCAAACGTGATGAAATCCCAAATTTCCACCCTCGTAAAGCTTATATTCTAGCTGTTCTTGGAATTTGAGTAAATCTTCAGACCATCTCAGCTCTCTTCTTTGCTTTGTTTTTTAACAGTGAGCTTATATGTCACCATTTAACAAAGAAGCTTTAGAAGCTTATTGCAAAACGTTGTAGAAACTGAAAGTGTCTATACTGTTGAAAATGTCACCCCAGCACCACAGGCCAGAGATAACTGAGACCTTTTTATAGCAGCTTAGTACATCAATGTTCAGGGTTTTTAAACTCCTTTTATTTTAGGGAGAAAAGAGCTCTTTATATTGTAACTGTTTCTTCCAAAAGTGTTTATTTTCTAAATGAGGTTTGCTACCTTATACAATGTCTTCAGTTTTGTGAAGTCTAATATATCAATTGTTTTCTTCATGGTTTTGTCTGGTAGCCAGCAAACATTTATTAAATGGTCTGATGATAAATATTGTAAGCTTTCAGAGTCACAATCTGTCTATTTCAACTACACAGTCCAGCCACTCCTGTATGGAAATGGAAATGAATGCATGCAGCTGTAATTCAATAAAACTTTATTTACAAAAAGGCAATAGCCCAATATATCCATGGGTCATAGCTTGCAGACAGTTTAGTCCATATCTTTTTAACTGTTGTCAGAAAGTCTCAATGTTGACGTTATTTTTTCAAAACTTAACTAATAATTTCTTCCATAACTTCTGTTTTGTTCTTGTTAATAAATTTCCTTGTATACTTTTGAGGTTTACAACATGATGTTTGAAACACATAGAGACAGAAAAATCATTATTATTATGAAGCAAACTATCTATCATCTCACATAGCTGACTCTTGTGTAACAAAAGCTCTAAAATCTACACATTTAACAAAAATCCCTTGCACAATACAATTTTATTAACTATCATGCTCATGCTATACATCAGATCTCTGCTGACATCTTCCTACATATCTGCTACTTTATATTATTTCTCTTGACCTACATCTCCCTATTTTCTTCTCCCAAATGCTTGACCCCTGGTAACTGCTGTTTTATTCTCCATCTCTGTCAATTTGATAGTTTTTCTTTTTTAGATTCCACATACAAGAAACCTCATATTTTCACTTAGAATAATGTCCTCCAGTTCCATTCATGATGGGGTGGCAAACAGACTCTCCTTCTTTATATAGCTGAAAAATATTTCTTTATATGTACCATATTTTCTTGACCCATTTATTCATTGACCTACACTTATGAAGACAGGATAGAGATTGCTAAGAAAATTTAAAATATAACCCAGTTATCACTGGATCAGTCAGCGCTTACTAGAGAAACAGGTTTAATACAAGATACAGAAATATATAAGAATTTACAAGATTGTCTTACAATGGGCACCCACAGAGTCAGATATGGAAGAGTGCAAAAGGCCTGCCTATGCACTGGAGATCCAAAGGATCCTGTCGAAGGCCTGGAGCTCACTGTAGTGTCCTGTGTGAGTCTGCATCAGGAGGCTGAAGGGTTTGTGATGGAAGCCAGGAGATGACATCCAAGGTGAAGGAGAAGAAACAGAAGTGAGCCTTTCTTTTTTTATTCCAGGCAGGCAGCAAGCCTATTGGTTGCTCTCACTCATACCTAGGACAGTCTTCTGTCTTCAGTGAATTGCTTCAGCCACACCCAGAACTATACTGATCCAGTTTAGTTGGGCGTTGCTGACTCAATCAGTTAACTATGACAATACCCAAAGGGGACATTTTTATTTTTTATACATACAATTTCTATCTGGAAGTTCTTTTCTTCATTTCTGTACTTTATTTTCCCCCAGCTTTATGAAGTTATAATTGATATAATTTTATAAGTTATAATAAGACTTGTATATATTTATGGTCAACAACATGGTGTTTTGACATAGGTCTGCATTGTAAAATGATTAATTGACGCAATTAACATATCCATCACCACACATATCCAACCACATTTTTTCTTTTTTTGGTACCAGGGATCAAACTCGGGACCTTGCACTTGCAAGGCAGGCGGTGGAACCACTGAGCTAAATCCCCACGCACAAAAACTTTTTTGTGTAGAGAACATTTACCATCTATTCTGAACAATTTTCAAGTATACAGCACTTACTGTTAAGTAAACTCTTTTTGGTACTGAGGACTGAATCCAGGGCCTTCACCCTGAGCTATAGCCCAGCTCTTTGTTTTTGCTTTTGTTTTTGTTTTTTGAGATAGGGTCCCACTGAAGGAGTCACCCTAGGCTGACCGGAGACCGCTTTAAGCCTCTTCCACCTCCCTATGTTTGTACCCCTACTAAAGATGCAGAATCATGGGTTACTAAGGCCCAGCAGCCACAGCTACACCCATAACTCCTGTCACGCTCTCCAGCCCTGCCCCTGGCAGACACACACCACCCCCTGCATTTCTCAACCCTCATCTCAAGCAGGTCGATGCAGCTCCTTTTCACTGAACTTTTTCCCTCACAGCCCCATTTAGACAGCCCCCTTTTCTGCTCATGACCCTGTGAAAAACCTCATAGCCTGTACAAGAGTTATGGGTCTGGTCTAAGTGCCAGGCCAGTCCCTCTCAGGCTTATTTTGAAAGAAACTCGTCCTGTTCAGCTTGTACCCTTGTTTTTTCTTCTTTCTTCCTAACACCCACTAAGTCACTAAGTTTTCCACCATGGACTCAAACTTGGAATTCTCCTGCCTCAGTCTCCCAGAGGAGGCTCCCACTGGGATTACAGGCACCACCATGCCCAGAGCTTACTCTTTTTGCTTAACTCCAACCTTACATTTTTGGCCAACTTCTCCCGATCCACACCCCACCCCCCAGGCCTGACACCCACCATTCCGCTCTGCTTCTGAGTTTGGCTTTGTTGTATGCTATGCACAAATGAGACATGCAGTATTTGTCTTTCCGTGCCTAGCTTAGCTCATTCAGGGTACTGTCCTCTGCCTTCATCCAGGTTCTCCCAAACAACAGGCTTTCTTTTTTAAAGCTGAATAGTATTCTACAGAGCCAAAGGAATTCAAATCAGAGTATTGGAGAGACATCTGCACACCCATGTTCATTGCAGTTCTATTCACTGTACCCAAGGTGTGAACTCAACTGAAGTACCCATTGATGAATGAATGCATAAAGAAAAGGTGGCAGATACATTTATAGATGCAATAGAATTTATTTTAACAGAATGAATGTAGTTGATAACCAATTTTATATCATCTTTTAAACAAGGCTCATCAATTTCCCTAATATAATATGTTAAATAATCTATCTTTTGGCCTCTAGTTTGGAAATCAATGTCATATTACCCTCTACCAAATTTCCCTTGTGTAGTGGAATCTGTTTTCGTATCCCCTCTTTCCCTTGATATTTTTTCATCCTTGTGCTGGTACATTCACTTTGTTTTCTTTTCTTTGAGACAGGCTGCCCTCAAACCTGAGACTCTCTTGCCTCCACCTCCTGAGTAGCTGGGATTCCCAGTTTGTGCCACCACACCCAGCCAGAGCCTTCACTTTAATGAGAGTAGTTCTGCCCCATGTTTGTGCGTCTGCAAATGTCAATTCTCCTTTGTTCCAAAATCTGCAAAATTGGAGGTGCCTCTCAACCTGAGCAGCTTCTCTACTGCCTCTCAGTGAGACATGGAATTTGTAAGATGCCAAATCAGGGAAACAAGAGACAGCGTCCAGCTGTTTCTGTCAAGTTTACTCAGGAAAACAGAAATTAATTTAGATGAAGAGATTTAATACAAAATACGAGGCTGAGATAATGGCGTGGAAATGGAGGAGGGAGGAGGGACAGGGGAAGCTCGGGACACACGGAAGCTGCTCCCAGCGGTCACAGATGTCCTCATGTCTCTTCCCCCCATTGAGGCTGCGTGTTCCAGACAAACCGACTCCAGCACCCTGGGCCTTGACCGCGCAGATGCCTCCCGAGCAGCCAACTTCTGCTGCACTGCACACCTGAGGTGTGGGGGTGTCACCATCATGGCTGCTGTGTTTTTACTATGTCCCCCAATTTCATGTGCTGTAAACTTAATCCACAAGTCATAGCTTAATGTTGACTGGGGCCAGGCCTTTGGGAGGTAACTTGTATCAGCTGAGGTCATGAGCCTGGGCCCCCAGGGTGCTGATAGTGGTTTCGTGAGAACAAGGAGACAGATCCAAGTGGTACTGTTGCTCTATCTTGCAGTGCAGTGCCCTGCACCACCTCCTGACTCTGCAGAGAACCCAGCAGCAAAGGGGCCTCACCAGTTGCCTCCCAGATGCCAGCCCCACGCTCCCAGGCTTCCAGAACTGTGAACAAAGTAAACCTCTTTCCTTTATAAATTACCCAGTCTGCAGTCTTCCCTTATAGCGCAGAAAACAGATCAAGACAACAGCCCAACAGCCTGTCCTGATTAACATGCTATGTTTGCTTTTGAGTAAATGACAGAGGAATTCCTCTCTCTCTCTCTCTCTCTCTCTCTACCTCTTCCTCTCCCCTGTCTCTCCTTCTCTGTCCAATCTCTCTCCCTCTCTCTCCTCTGCCTTCCTCTAATATACACACATCCCTCTATATCTTAAACCGGACCGGAAACTAGTTGCAAATGGTTACCTGTGCCTGTGGGGTTAGGAAAGGACAGGGTTATGGAACAGGAATGAAATCTCACTTTCCCTAAATATATTTTGTTACAATTTTCACATTGAGATGGTGTAAGTCATTTAAATACATATAAAATTAAGACAAAATCAAGCCTGTGATCCCAGCACTCTGGGAAGCTCAGGCAAGAGGATCACAAGCTCCAGCCCCACCTGGCAACTTAGTGAGACCCTGACTCCAAATGAAAAGTTTTTGTTAAAATGGAGGAGATAGGAACAAAGGCAATGAGTTCAATTCCCAGTACTACAAAAGAAAAAAAAGAAAGAAAAAAAATCAGTAAATTTTTTAAAATTTTAAACAAATAAATGGGCATAACTGTATCAAAATTGGTACTATCAGAGCATAAAGAAAAGAATTATTTCACACACCTTTAAAATAGAGTACTTCAACCATCCTTCCCTAGTTGGACATAATCTGGGCCTAAACATGAAATAAAATATAAAATAAAACAGCTAAGAAGTCCTCAACCACATTTCATTTTCCTAGTAGACTACAAATATTGATATTGTTATCTTGAAACAAGCTGATGTATATTATGGGTTAAACAAATTTTTCACTATAAAATAAAAGATACAAATATAAGATTTAGGAAGGTAAACAAATTTCCTGGATCTTGTTTCTTTTAAGTATTTAATATTTAATTTTAATAATTTTAATGACTTAGATGCTTCGTACTAAATTGAAGATTAAAGTATTGAATAGTGGGCATTCCCACTTGAATTACAAGAGTGAACTTGTGATTTTATGGGATCTGTCTCCACTGGAAAGACCTAGGGCAAGACCTGCCCAGGGCATCCCCCATGTGCAGCTGCAAGTTCGCTGAGCACCCTGTGTGCCCATATTTCAGTATATAAATGCCTTTATTATCGAAATCCAGAAATTCCTCCAAGAGACAGCTACCTGCAGTCTGAGACAGGAGGATCCATAACAAGTTAGGGCATTTTGTTTTCGCTCAAAACATGAGGTCTTTGTCAAAGACTCAGATAGTCTGCACAAAAGGCTGATGGGTCTGGTACGAAGGGAGCCCCTCTGCATTTCCTTTGAGTCTTTTTAACCTTTTATAACATTCTTCTCACCCACAGGTTATTTCACAGTGTGTTCTCAAATTCATGACCAGTGAGCAGTGTTTAACTTGTCTTTCTGTATTAACTTCTGACTTAATAGCAGTGTGATCAGAGAGCAAGGGCCACATGAAACCTACTCTAAGATTTATTGAGGCTACTGTGTGGCCTGGCGACTACATGATTAATGTCTGGGTCTCCGTGTATTTTCTAGGTCTCTCACACTGAATGCAGAATTTTGCAGGGCTCGTTAGGTTGGGCTGTGATTTGTCCAAACCTCCCTACCCCAGCTCACTTATTCTCCCATTGGCTTCCCCATAATTGAAACAATTGTAAGGGTGGATTTATCAGTCTCCTCTGCAGTTCTATCTGCTTTTTGCTTCATCTATTTAGGGCTATATTTCCCAGTGTATCTATGTTTGGAGTGGCTGCACCTTCTTGCTAAATGAAACCTGCCCACATGATACAAAGACCAGCTCACAGTTTCTGATCCTTTTGCTTTAAATTCTCTTTTGTCTTCTATTAATTTTAGTACCACGGGCTTTTGAGGAGTATATTCCTGGTAGGACTTTTATTCCTTCTTTTTGCTTTCCACCTTTGTGTACCTTCTGCTTTAGATGTGCTTCTTATAGACAAGAGATGGGGGGGAAAAAGAAAGAGAGAGACAGGGATGGAGAACTCAGATGTGACCTCCTCCCTCCACCCCACAGCAGGCTACAAAGTCACTGGCTCCTACAGACTCGGCTTGGATTTCAGGGAGGGGTGCATTTCCTGTCCCACCCACCTTGTGGTTCCCCAGATGGGATGTGGGATGCCAGATGGGAAAGAGCAATTTTCATTTAGAAGAACCCAGGGAATCCATTTGTCACACGAGGTAGAGAAACCGCAGCCGCTCTCAGCTTTCTAATCTCCTTCCCTTTTGCTATATTTCATCTTTAGTTTAGTTTCCCCACTTTGACCTTGGGAACAGAAATTGAAGGGAGCTTACTAAGGAGGAAAGAACAAAGAGACCCAGGGAAAAGCCAACTGATCAGGGCAGAAAGGGCCCTTTTCTGGATGTACTAATTCAACAATGCTGTATGAAATAGAGCCAGCACCTCTATTAGTCCAATTTCCATTGCTATAACAAAATACCTGATGCTGGGTACTTTATAAAGCAAAGAGGCTTATTTAGCTCACACTTGTGGAGTTGAAAGTCCAGGAATCAGAAACCTTTATTGATTCATCCTGGGGAGTCACTTGGACTGGATCATCACACGGCAATGGAATAATGGTGAGAGGGCCCACAGGAAGGAGAGACCACATCACGACAGAAGCCAGAACCTGAGGAGTGGCCCGTCTCACCCTATCATAAGCACTCTCTCACAGAACCAACTAGGATCCCTGGGAGAACAACCTTGATCTCTCCCAAGGGCAGCTCCCCAATGACCTCCCCAGGTGCCAGCTCTTGAAGGGCCCCCCCACCTCCAAACAGGCAGATGGGGACCCAGCGTCCAACACATGAACCATGGGGGGATAAACCACATCAAACAGCAACATCTAAGGTACCGTACAAGTTCCACATCTGCAGCAATCCCCTTTTCTCCCAAGTCAGCAGAAGACTGGCACAGAAATTCATATGCCCGAAAAAGCAAGCCAGGAAGGTGGTGGGTGGGACTCAGCCCTGCTCCCAGAGAGCAGCAGGGAGTGTGGAGCATGGGCTTGTCCATAGATAGCTGCTTTGGACTCCACAGAGTCTCCCAGTAGTCTGGGGTGTCTCTGCCAGAGACCAACACTAAATTTCTGAGCCAGTCATAATGATGGGTGTGGTGAGTGGGGTGAAAGGAGGCTCACAAACCGAGGTAGAGCCTGTGTCTTGGGGAACACAGCAGCACCCCTGCTCTCTGCTGGTTTGGTTCTGCACAGGCCCAGTACAGCCGTCCCAGGGGCAACAGGACTCCACAGACAGAGTTGAATGCACCAAATCTGAAGTTTTTGATTGAGTTGCAGTTACCTCAAGCTTTTGGAACCAACTTCTAAAGTTGAAAAGGATCACCTTTGAGACGGGGAGAGATATTTCATTATATGCTTCAGTTGTGGCATGACCATGTAACCAGAGATGTTTAAATAAAACCTTTGGAAGTCAGTTTACCCATGTGTATCAAATGCTCAATACAAAGAGTACAGCTTTGATGGAGAAATTCATACATGAAGATTTAAAAATTTAAAAATCAGGCCATCCCAAGCTCCTAGGTCCCAGCATCCAGAAGGAAGCTCCCCACTGCCATCCCAAGCTCCTAGGGCAGAGAGGCTTAGCTGCATGGATGCCCCCCCACCCATGGAAATGAGAAGACACATAAACAAGCCTCAAAAACAGACTTCTGGATCACCTACAGCAACCCCAAAGTGAAACAAGATGGAACAATCTGATACCCAACCACCTGGACTCTCTGAACTGGCAACAAAAGAAGATCTGGAAAAAATGAAATCAGAAATAATTACTCAGATAACAGCAAAGATTGTGCTCATGGTGCAAGACGTGATTAATAAATCTAGACAGGACACAGAAAAAAAATAGAGGATCTGAGGAACATGATGGAATCCCAACATAGGAAACAAATGGAATCCATAAAACAGATGCAAACAG
>NW_004624740.1:28650781-28688903 GCF_000247695.1 Heterocephalus glaber | reverse complement strand
AGTTAAAATGTATATGAGCCTGCTGTTGTCATATAGGTAGGTTTTCAAGCTAGGAATATACTTTCTCTAATAAGTGCTATTCAAATTTTATATTTCCTCCAGAGTTAGTTTCATTAATTTTTCTTCCAAGGTACTTCTTAGAAGTTGCCACATTTATTTCAAAAAAGATTTCTGTAATATGCTTTCTATATCCTTTTAAATTCTGTAAAATCTGTGGTAATGTCTCCTAGATCTGGATATTGTAATTTTAAAAGTGTATAATTGATATTGTGTAACAGGAAGAAAAGGTCTAAAGGAGCAGGAGAAGTGGGAGGGGTAGTGGAAAGGAAAAAAGGGAAAAGAAAAAATGGAAACAAAGTCTTTGCAAATAGGGAAGGGTGGAGGGGGTGAAGGGAGGGCAGGGGAAGGGGAAAAAGAAAATAAGAACCAAGAGACTCATGTAATGGTACAAGATCCCAATGATGTATGTAAATGTATTTTATACCTAAAATGTACCAATAAACTTAATGGGAAAAATAAAAGAATTTAAAAATCAGAAAATAACCTGAATAATGATTGTTAGATTTGTGAAACAGACTATAGTGCATTACTGTAAACATATTTTCCAGCCATTAAGATTATCCCATGGGTCAATAATCAGTGGCAAGTAAATATGGTCATGTTATATTAAGTGGAAAAAAAGAAATATAAGGGGAAAAATATAGTGTAGGGTTTTTTAAATTTTTGTTATTGTTATTTTTTGAGACAGGATCTCACTATGTGGTTCAAGCCAAACCACTATGAACTCACTGTGTAGCTCAGGCTGGCCTTGAACTCATGGCAGTTCTCCTGCCTCAGTCTCCCAGGCGATGGGATTACAGGCGTATACCACCCTTATTGCAGTAAAATATATCTTTCCAAGAATGTTGGGGCCAGTATATTCAATGTGAAGAGGAGTATTCTGAGTATTCTGAGACGGGTTAATGGCAATGTCTTTTAGGTATTTGCTATATTTTATCACTCTTCACATACTGTTTTTCTTTTTAAAAGAAACATTTCTAAATAAAAACATATGCACCTCAAAAAAAATTCATCAAAATGTCAACAAAGTTTATCTGGATATTAGGATTATTATTATATGTTCTGCCGAAGCGAGCACAGGGATATTAGGATTATTAACAATCCATCTTTATGCATTTTTATAGTTTGTAAGTTTTTGAAATAAACAAATTATTACACTAATTCATAAAAAACAAAGTTACTAAAAAGCCGACTGCTAGATTCTGTAAGCACTTCAAGGACTAACTGGTCTACTTGGTGGTTTGTTTGTACCCTAAATTATCAATTTCCAAAGAGTTGGGAGCACTTTTCACACCTTATATTCTCCCCACCTCTCCATACATCTCCTTGCATGTAAGAATTCCATAATCACTGTCGACTAACTGGGTGTTTAGATGTTAAGCATGGAGGGGATATTATCGGAAATAGCTAAGAACTAAATTGCATGGCTGAGCTTTGGCACTAGAACTTTAATAATTGAAAACCAAGGCCCTCGAGTTATTTTATTATAAATGAACCTGCCTCCTAGATTCCCTTCAGTTTTGAAATCGTGCCAAAGTGTTAGTTCTGATCCCATCTCTTGGCTAATGGGAAAGTTTTAAAAGCGTTTAATGACATCTTTATCCCACAAATCATAATGACGGAGGCAAAATGAATCACGTTTTTAGAAAAGCTTTGCATGGAGTGGTGGTCTCTGATTCTGGAGCAGAACCTGTCAAGGAAAATTCAAGAAGGTGATAAAATCTTATCCTGCATTCCCCATGTCCCTACCAGCTGTTCTGCCCCCTGCATCAGTCAGCTGTTGCCACGTAACAAACCACAAGTCTCACTTGTGAGGGAAAAATACTATATGTTTGTTGATGGAGGCTGGGCTCATCTAGGAGTCCCTGCTGCTTCCAGCTACAAGCGTGGGTGCCTCCCCCACTGCCACCTCCAGGATTTGAATCCAGTCTTCACCAGGAGGCCTGGATAGGAGGGAACAGGCAGCGGGGAAGAAGCCATACAGAGAACCCCCCCATCAGTGACAGGGGCACACTTCTAGCCTCTGCAGGCATCACAGGACTGATACCTGCAGCCAAAGCAAAGGCTCATATCAGGAAACCAGGCTTGGCCTCTGCAAGGTCACAGCAGCATGCGACAGGAAATGGGAGAATGCACCCCCACCCTGCGTGTCAGGACTTTCCCTTTCTCTCATGGCTCTTTGGAGCACTAGCTTCTCCACGTTGAGGCACTGTGAACAAAATGAAGTAAATTGTTAGAAAGAATATCATGTGGGGACATTGGGACTTCAGGAAACAAACTGGAGATTCAGGTGAGACAGCACTCCAAGTGCCTCTATGCTCATCTCTCTGCCTAAGAGAAAAGCCAAGCTGTGACAGTAAATTTGAGGAAGTGTGTGCCAAGGGGGTGTGTGCTCAGCCACCTTTTCTCCCAAAGGTTTCTCTCAGTCATGGCAAAGCTGCGGTGGGAGGAGAAGGTGAATACACCCAGGGCCCTGGCGAAGGCCCAAAGCCAGGCCACAGCAGAGGGTGGCAAGAGGCCATGCTGCTGGCCATGTACTGTCCAGGGCCATCTATTAGGTTGGGCTCTCAGGGACTGTGGCTCAGTGCATAGATAAATGCAAATGACATTAAGGACTTCCGGCATCTCCTCTGTAAACCCAGCTGGCATTGGCAAGGACTGAGCCTCCTGCATTTTAAGTGAGGAGGGGCACCCGGAGCTCCCAGGAGCTTAAATGCAGCTCAGACAGGAAAACAGGACCCTCTACCTGACAGCATGGAGGTAAATGTGAGAGCTAGAGACCAGTCCCATGGGATATGGTGGCCATCTAGGGTGGTCCAGAGGGCTCCTCAGTCCACGGCTCTCAGATCACAGAGGAGCATCCTCAGACCTGTTTGAAATGCAGACCCCAGCATTCCCCCCCACCAGACCTGCTGAATCCCTGGTGTGGGGTCCAGCAGCTTGAGCTCCATGGAGCCCCAGCCCTTTCAGGTAGGGGAGAAAAGGAGTCACAAATGTGAGAGCCAAAGGCGACCAACCCCCCACCCCCGATGCAACATCCCCTGAATGCCAAAGCCAGGCCTGCTCCTGGGCTTTCAACCACACGAGGCAGTAAATCTCCTTTTTGTCAGTCACTTTGGATGGTGTTTCTGTCCCTGGAAGTTGAAGAATCCTAGCAGACACAGATGGCTCGGGGTCCACGAAGGCAAAGTTGGTGCCTATGGCATTATGGTACACGCACAAAAGCAAAGCTACTGGAGCAGAAACAGGGCCTGGAGATGCCAGCCGCTCCAGGGCCTGCCAGGCTGCAGACAGGGGTCTCAGTTGTGACTGAGTGACCAAGCTGGCGGGAAGGCCAGCCCCCTTGCTCAGAGCACAGGCACAGCCAGCCACTGCACCCAGGAGCTGTCAGGAATGCAGACTCCTGCCTGCCCCCAGGACCTCCTGAATGAAACAGGATGCCCTGTCACACACACACACACACACACACACACACACACACACACACACAGTTCCCCTAGTTAGTGGGGAAAGTGGATTGTGAAGGATTAAATCCCAGTTACTCACCACAACAGTCCAATTAGATTTCTACCTATCTATTCCTATTTACAGCTACTCTTCTAACGGTTGAGATGTTCAAACTACCAAGTCATCCTTGAACCATAACACAGTGCAAAATAATATGACAGGATATAATATAATTATATATAATTAATGTATTACTGTAACATTAATTGCACATATTATATAAGTATATACTACATGCATGAATGTATATAAAATATGATGTTTTATCACATTAATTGTATACATTACATTAATATATTAATTACCTTAATGCAATGCATTATGGGCCAGGTGTGGTGGCACATGCCTCTAATCCTAGCACTCTGAGAGACTGAGGCAGAAAAACTGAAAGTTCAAACCCAGCTTGTGCAAATACAGACTCTTCCCGCCAGCCTCCAGGGCTTTATTTTGAGAACTTGTCTCAAAATAAAAAATTTTTTTTAAAAAACTGGGAGCCAAGCATGGTGGCGCATACCTCTATTCCCAGCACTTGGGAAGCTGAGGCAGAAGTATTGCTGTGAGTTCGAGGCCAGCCTGGGCTACATAGTGAATTCAAGGACAGCCTGAACTGTATACCAAGACCTTGTCTCAAAAAAACAAAAATAAATAAATAAAAAGAGCTGGAGATGTAGCTCAGTATGAAGGCCCTGGGTTCAATCCTCAGTGCTGAAAAAACTGTACATTGTATTTTGGTGTCACTTTGAAGTGCCCTCGGCATCAGACACAATTTCTCATGAGCTAGTGTTTGCAGACAGCATTAGTCTGACCATACAGAATGCTGATTAGACAACATGCGTGTATCCAGGAAGGTACGAGCCATGCTCCTCGGGGTTAGGCACGCTGTTGTTGAGTGATGACTCTGCTCCCAATTTCATAGGTCCCCATCTTCTGCATGCTCAGAACAGCTAACTACACACTTGCTCAACAGCAAAACAACATTCCCAGAAATGCAGACAGCTCAGACAGCATCGGAAATCTCCAGCTGTTCATCTGCTACAGATGGGAAAGGCTGACTTCCTTCTGAGTTTCCAGGTGAGTCCTTTCCTGGCCCTCCTTGTTGGTGAAGAGCTGCCCCCAAAGCCTTTTGGGTGTCAATTCCCACCGGGGGTCACTGTTCGGGCCACAACCAGAAGGTAAAAGGTGGGGAAGGTATGAGGTTGCAGTGGATGTGCCGTTTCAGTGACATTGGCCTCAGCAAAGATGAATATTTAGAGTCCACAGATCACCAATAAACCAAAATTAAACTTATACATGCAAGCCTTTTCAGCATATAAAAATTACCTTGAGCTTTTTTACATCTTCGACTTTTTATATTTTTATTTAGATCAGAATGGATAGGATCAAAGAGTCAATAAAGGCTACCAGCACGTAAAAAAAATTAAAAACTGTGAAGCTGAGTCTGTTGCCATGCAGATCAAGAGCACAGGCCCATGATAAATGCGCCGAGAGCAGACACGAGGAGAGATGCAGCGAGCACAGGTGTCCACCGCCGCAGCAGGAACAAGCCTCGCTGTTCACTGGTCTGGAAAGCGCCTTCAGGTGGGATATGTTGGGATCGCGTTCCCTCCGCTGCCGCTGGCTGGAGCCAGGTGTGTGGTCCTCGCCAGGGGCCCCTCCTTGTGGCGCAGGGCGCGGCATGCAGCACAAATGCGCTTACTCAACATCTATGGATCCTCTGATGTCGACCTCTTCGTTCCGATCTTCGCCCGGTGTCACTGTATGGGAAAGCCCCCCCTTACCATCCGAGGGTCGCATCCCCTCTGCCCGGCCCACGCTCCATGCCCTAGCGCGGAACGCACCTGCGCCTTCCGGCCGAGGTCTCCTCTGCTTCAATAGGACTCTGTTTTCAGCACCTCGGACAGTGTCTGGCAGAGGTGATGCCTGGGTAGATGTTAGCGTGAAAATCGTGCAGGCTTATAAATTCCAGCACTCTAGGAGGCCGAGGCAGGAAGATCACAAATTCCAACCCAGCCTGGGCAACTTGCCAACTTAGCAAGACCCTCCTTCATAATAAAAAATACACAAAGGGCTAGGGATGTAGCTCAGTGCAAACAAAGGCCCTGGGTTTGAGCCCCAGTACCAGAAAAAAGAAAAAAAAAGCACAAGATATCAGGTGTTATACAAAACTAGTATCTTTTTTTGAGGGGGTACCAGGGATCGAACTCAGGTCCTTGCACTTGCAAGGCAGGCAGCGTAACCACTGAGCTAAATTCCCAGCCCACTAGTATTTTTTAATATGTATAAAGTAGATATTAAAAACATAAGTCTGATGCTGTGTATTTTAGTAAAATATTTTAAACCTATGTTTAAAGCATATGGAAATGGGAACAACCACATCCTGCTTTGGAGGCAATTTATCATCATCTGTAAAATATTTAAGTTGTGCTGTCTCTGATCCAACAGCTCCGCCTCCCTGACTCACGCTGCCCTTGTGGACAAGGAGACCAGCACGGGGATTTTCACCCAGGTTCTATCTGTGAACAGCTGAGAACGAGTCACGGGCTCTCTTCAGGGACTCCGCAAGTGCCCAGTGGACGCAGCCCTCAGTTCGCACCTTGGGGTCCCCGCACCTGCCCTGTCACAGCCTGTGCCTCGGCCATCTCCACCAGGGACCCAGTCAGTCCAAGCAGCAGCCCAGCTCCCAAGCGGGAGTCCTTTATCTGCCACAGTCTAGAAGCCAAGATCCTGAGGGAATGGAGTGGCCAGATCTGCACTGCAGTCTTCCTGGCTGATGCTGAGGCAGGACAGTCACCAGAATCATCAGGGGTTTCAGCTCAGCCAGAGCTGAGCTGGCTCAGGCAGCGGAGACACTTTCCCCGCCAGTTAGCCTCCCTTTGTCACAGAATGCTGAGGTGCTTTGGGGGCTGGGCTGGCTGCGATCTCCAGCACACCATGTCCACACCACATCACATCAAGGGCCCTTCCTACCTGTTGGTCACAGAATTGAGGTGACCAGCACCTAAAAACAGGGATACCAGGTAGAGTCTCTGGGTCAGGCATGGTTTCAACAAGACCTCAGTCCCAAGCTCGTAGCTGTCTTTCAAAAGGATTCCCTTGGACCACCTGTGTCAAATCCCAAGCCCCAAACTGGAAGGCATCTCCTGCTGGAGGCTCCCTCCCTTTGGACACCAGAGCTTTGCCGGCAAAATGCCCACGCTTGCTGCTTCTCCAATATCCAAAGAGCTCAGCACGGTGCTAGGCACTCACACTAAGTGCTGATCCCTCCAAGGGTGGCAAATGGGAAAAGGTGTTCCCACTCGGCAGGTGCTGCAGGGTGAGCCCCCCTGACCCTGAGGAGACCCAATCTCCGTGCACATCTCCTCTCTCGATTCATTCAGGTGGGGGCAGCAAACAAGGCATTGAATTGATCCAAAAGCCACCCCTACTGGGTCACCCTAACTTTTTAACCAATTGCAATGTTTGCTCAAGTCTCATTAATTTTGCTTCCCTTTCCTTCCCCCTCCTTTCCCTGTCTCATCTATAGAAGCACAGGCAAAGTAACACCTGCTAATCTGTGGCTCACCCGGATGCAGGAGATGCTGCTCACTCCTGACAGAAGGTCTGGGAATGGGGGGGTGGCAGCTGGGCTGGAAGATCTTCAGGTCCTTGGCCACTCCCCCTGTGCAACCCTTCCATCTGGACAGTGAGGGGCTCAGCTGCTCTTTCTTTGGATCCAGCATCTATCTCCTACAGAGAGGAAATCTCAACTCTCTCTCCTCCATGACATTCCCACCACAGGTGGACATCCACGTCTTGCTTAGGGACAGGAAACCCTGGGCCATACCCTGAATCCTGAAAGATGCTATGACCAGAGCAGAGGGGGTAAAGAAGCAGAGGAACATGGAGAAGCTCTTTCTGGGCCAGTGAGTGAGGAGTGCTAACAGCCAGGGCTCAGCAGCTTGACAACTGCTCACTGCTTGACTGAACCATCTTCCAATATCGGCAGCATCCCAGAGCCTTCTGCCAATGTGCGGGTGGCGGCCCTCTCTCCTTCCACCTAGAGGGGACAGCAAAACCCAAAGCACCATCTGGGCTGCGTGTTTCAGGCCTGCAGCCTCCTCCTCAAGCCCCCTCCTACTGGGAAGTGACATGGCTGACAATGTCACCATGACAGGTTCCAATTCCCATGCATTCCCTCATGTCCTGAGATCTTGGTCATGGATACACAACTGAGCATTCTTCTCTGATTCTAAGTCCCATAAAAAGGCAGAAATGCTTTATATATAATGAGTCCATAATAGTACCAGGCCAGAAATTTGGAAATTTTTTGGAAGTATTCAAAGTAGATAGGAAATGATCTTTGGTGGGAGGAAAAGATAACAGACCTGTTGAAGACACTGATGCTCCAATCCTGGGGGTTGCTCCAAGCCCAGGCAGTGTATGACTGGGACTCAGGACTCCCATCTCTGTCTACTGAGTTGTATGTCACATGCCCCTGCTCTGCTAAATATTTCCCTAAACCACACTTTACACTGTTTGGTTTTTGTTGGGGTTTTTTTGGTACCGGAGATCGAACTTGGGTCCTTGTGCTTTTGAGGCAGGCGGTGGAACCACTGAGCTAAATCTCCGGCCCTAAACCGTACTTTAAAGGTGACCTCACATTGCAAAACTTTGGCTCTAAAAAGCAAACAAAAACATCCCTCATAAAGAGTATCCTGATCCATTTACACAAATATCATATTTTGTAATTTCTCATTTTCAACTGTATTTTACATATGCATAATTGTTACAGTAGCATGCATACAACTTTATATGCTGTTTTTCATTTAACCTTCATAAGTGCTTCTCATCTTCCCATGAGTCTTCATCACTCTCCTTTTTATTGTCTGCATAATATTCTTTGCCTGTATATACTGTGCCTTACTGTCTTCTCTCTTATTACCATTGGGCTGTTTCCAGTTATGTAACTATAAATAATGCTGCAATTAACATTTTTATTTCCTTGGCTAAATTGAAGTGTTTTATGAATTAAAAGCAGCTGAATAGACTTCTGTGTCATATTCCTTTTTGAACAAAAATGGAATGTCCTAGTTTCATAACAAGGAACAATCTAAATTTGGCTCACTGACAGAGCTGGGTGACAAGTCAGAACCGCAGTGGCAGAGTTCCGAAAGTGTTTTAGAAAAAGTCTATTTAGCTTATTTGTCTCTCTTTGGGGGACAGAATAAGTCTTGTGTTGTTTCACTTTAAAATGAATCTCAAGATTGGTAAATTTACCCTTGAAGGATTTTTTAAAAAATAGTATCACTTTTGGCTTTGTCATTTTCTGCAGATCTTGCCGCATGTGACCGAGGTTAAGGTCATCCATGAATGCATAATTTTCAAGGTTTTTGAAATACTGGGTAATACAATCTTCCCTCAGTGTCCTCAGATTGGATCCAGGACCCCCATGGAGACCAAATTCCATGAATGCTCAGGTCCCTTGTGTAAAATGGCACAGTATTTGCATATAATCTACACACGTGCATTCATATATGTTAAATCATCTCCAGATGACTTACAATATACCTCACTCAATATAAATTCTATGTAAATAGTTGCTACACGGTATTGTTTAGGAAATAATGACAAGAAAAGGTATGTACATGTTCTGATGTAATTTTTTTCCAAATATTTTCAATTTGCAGTTGTTGTGGAACTCATACATTCAGAGGGCTGATGGTAGTAAAGAGTGGGTTTTTTTAATGAAGTACTTTTTGCTGCCACAGATGAAGAATACCAGGAGCTGTTGAGGAACATGAATTATTTAAAAAGGACCAATTAGGATCTTAGAAATCAAAAGTTTGATAATTAAAATGTAGAACTCAACAGAGTAGATGAACCTAGATCAATGCAGCTGAAAATACATTATTGCCCAAATAATCAAACCACTCAGAAGCCATCTAATATGAATTTCACAGGTAGAGAACTGAGAGAATGGAGGACAGAAAAAATAACAATAAAGTAAATTATCCAGAGCTAACTGAAAACCCAAGTATTTTTTGCTGAATGAGTTCACAGCAGCTGATCATAGGGAACCAAACAAGCACCTGTACTAGTGAGCTTTGCACAGTCTGTAACAAGATGCCCAAGACTGGTTATTTATGAAGTAAAGACAGGTTTGTGTAGCTCAGTGTTGGAGTCGAGCAGGGGAGTCCCGCCAGTTTGGCCTCTGCCGAGGCAGCACATGACAGTGGCAGGCGTGCACCAGGGTGAATGGTCACCTTTGGAGCCAGAAAGAAGGAAGCAGAGGCTTAATAGGGGCGGGGTCCCACAATACCCTTCAGCTAGCACACTTGCTAGCGCCACCTCTTAAAGCTGTACACCACCTCCCAAGAGTCCCACCCTGGGGACCAACACTTAACATGTGGACCTTGGGGGGCACTCATCCAAACCACAGCGACACCCTAGGCACTTCTAGGAACTGCAGAACAGCCAAGCTGAGGAGGAAGCCCTAAAAGATTCCCAAATGCAGTGAGGTGGGGGAGACCTCACCAGCAAAGGAACAAAAACCCACTTGGCTCTACTTTATTGATGCACAGGTGCCCAAAAAACAAAGGAGCAAGACCCGGAAAGTCTGAAGACAAAACCTATTTTGAACCTCGCATTTTATACCCCATCGAAAGCTAAACTTTAAGTGTGAGATCACACTCCAGAAAGAATGACTGCTGTCAAGAAATCAACCAATAACAAATGCTGGGTGGGCTGTGGGGAAAGGGGAACCCTGCTCCACTGCTGGTGGGAGTGTAGACTGGTGGAAATCAGTGTGGAGATTCCTCAAAACACTAAAACTAAAAGTTCCATTTGACCCAGCTATACCTCTTCTTGGTATCTTCCTGAAAAAATTAAAAGCATCATACCACAGCAATATATGCACAGCCATGTTTATAGCAGCACAATTTGTGATAGCTAAATCTTGGAAACAGCCCAAATGCCTATCAACTGATAAGTAGATAAAGAAGATGTGGAGGGTTTTTTATACAATGGAGTACTACTCTGTCATAAAGAAGGATGAGCTTCAGACTCTAGCTAAATGGATGGACCTTGAGACCATACTCTTAAGTGAAATAAATCAGACACACGTGTGTAAATACCACCTTGTTTCTCTGCTGTGGGAATCTGAATGTGAAAATAAGGACTGAGATATACAATGGCTGTTGGGAAATGGGAAGAAAGTGTTCAAATGGGAAGGGGAACGAGGGAGGAGGGAGGGGAAAGGAAGGAAGGGACAAGAAAAAAAGTGAAAATAGAAGGAAAAAATGGAAACAAAGCTTTTGTACATAGGAAGGGGAGGGGGCTTGAAGGAGGGAATGGGGTAAAATAAATTTATTTTTTACAAGTGTGAGATCAACGGCCGGGGATTTAGCTCAGTGGTTCCACCACCTGCCTCAAAAGCACAAGGTCCCAAGTTCAATCCCCAGTACCAATAACAATTAAAAAAAAATTAGGGCCAGGGATTTAGCTCAGTGGTTCCGCCGCCTGCCTTGCAAGCACAAGGTCCTAAAAGTTTGATCCCCGGTACCAAAAAAAAAAAGTGTAAGATCAAAATAAAGACACTCGGTTATGTACAAGAGAGCCAAAGTTTACCATCCATAAATCGGTTTTGAACAAGTAAGTTAAGGATTAACTCTAACAAAACAATTGATAAATTTAAGAAAATAACATAAGATACAAATAACCACACTGAAATGGAAAATAAATAATAAAACCAAACCACTAATGGTTATGAGCTTCATGGGAGAAAACTGAAATGCAGACCAAACAAAGTATCTATCTACATAATTCTCAATGCACAGTATCTTTAAAGTGTTACTGAAAACTAGCAGTACATACATGAATCAAAACATCATGTCATCCTCCATTAAATGTGCAATTACTGTGTGTCAACCAAAAATAAAAATTTCCAAAGATTTCTCCATGGAATGGGGGAGTTTAGTGAAGTAAAGGAGAGAGTGTCTCCTAAGAAATGAGGGGGATTCAACTCGCTAAGTCTTGACTTATTCTGGAGTAGATAAAATTACTGACTACTTCTAGACATTGCCTAAAATATTTACAGGTAATGACTAGAAATGGAGAGATGGATAACTCTTAATCTCAAACTACTGGAGGAAAAATAATAAAACAACAAAATGACCAAGCCTTAAAAGACAAGAAATAAGGCATAAAATAAGATCTACTGAACAAGCTGAGGAGTACACAAAGCATGCCGACATTGAGTATGTCAAAGCAATTGGATGTGGACAGGTTTGACTTTGGTGCAGTTAGCAGTATACATTTACAGCACTTTCCATCAAATAAAAACATGACGCTGAGTCCTCATCCACCTTGTTCACCAGATCTGGCACTGTGGGACTTGGCTCTTCCCCAAAGTCAAAATGACCATGAAAGGGAAATGTCTTGAATCAATTCAAGACATCAAGGCATCCAAGGCAGTGCAATTAAAGATACAAAAGAGGACCTCCAGAACTGCCTCAGAATGGGGCAAGAATGATAGAATAAGTGTGTTCAAAGCAAGAGGAGGATTCTGAGGGGGATTCATGGCTATGCATCTTTTACTGTAGTAAATTTTTTAAAATTTTAAACATTCATCAGTATTTTGATCATACCTCATACACACATTACCTTTTTAAAAATAGATGTCAACTTAAAACCTTATTTAAAAAATACCTAGCTGGGCATGGTGGCACACACTTATAATCCCAGCACTCAGGAGGCTGAGGCTGGAAGATGGCCATGAGTTTGAGGCCAGCCTGGGCTACCTAGTGAGCTCAAGGCCAGCCCGAACTACATAGCGAGACCTTGTCTCACAAAAACCTGTGTCCAACACCTGGGCACCTGGGCCTAGATAAGACAACCCTGGTAGCTAGGAAGGCTCCAGGCTTCTATGACCCAGGGAGCACTGGACCCAGAGGTGCCAGTGGGCTGCTGAGCAACCTCACCTAGTGCCCTCCTGATGCCACTCTTGGAGAAAGTTTCACACCCCACCCCCCCTCCTTCAGGCTGGCAGCCCCACATGGCAGGCTCTGCAGGTCCCACACAGCGAGGATCGGACCCCCCTCCCCAGCAAATCTGTCAAATCTTCAACTGAGTGAAACCCAGGCTTCTCCTGCCACCTGGTGGCCATGTCTTTTTCCTCGCTCAACCTCCAGTTGCCTCCAACACCCTTCCATGACCTCACAGGCTTCATGAGGGACGGGAGGACCAGAGATGTGTATGATGTTTCTCAGGAGGCACAGCTGATCAGGGTGGTTCTAAGGCTAGGACTTCAGTCTCTGGACTTTGGTGACATTTTACTTTCACTCACAGGAGGCCTGTCTGGGCAGGTGGGCTCCAAGGAGATGAGAATAAAAGAGAGAAGAGGGATCAGAGAAAACAAATGAAAGGGAAGGCAGCAGGGGGGCTGTCACCTTGTACCCAAGCATGGGGAGGACAGACTGAGTCCACAGAGCACCAGTCCTATCCTCCCTCTCCTTTACTTCCCCTCTCCAACTCCAGAACTCTTGTTGGGAAGGATGGAGAACACAAAACAGATCAGGTCTCCACTTCCATACTAGGTTCCACCCCAAAGCAGCCCCAAATAGGAGATGGAAAAGCTCTGATGGTAAATTGGGCTCGGAGTCTGGATTAAGAGTCAACATAGATAAGCTTGTTACTGCCTCTGAAATTCAGCCAGGACTATGTGCTACCTAGAAATGAGCCCAAAGCCAGGTGTGGTGCTACACGATTGGAATCCCAGCACTCTGGGAAGCTGAGGCAGGAGGATTGCATGTTGTAGCCCAGCCTGGGCAACTTAATGACTTAGCAAGACCCTGACTCAAAATTAAAAAAAAAAATTAAAGGGTTGGGATGTAGCTCAGTGTAAAGGCCCTGGATTGAATCCCCAGTAACACACACACACACACACACACACACACACGAGCCTAAACTCCTGGCCAGCCCAGCTCTTCCTGAGGGACAGGACAGGAGGGAAAACTGTCAATGTATGCATGAATCAAAACATTACACCCAGCAGAAGTGGGAGCAGAAGAAAAGCAGCTCTTCATCATGTCCAGAACCAGTTCACCAACACACCAGGAACAGCCATTCCTAAGCACAGAGTTTGTTTCACATCTTGTTAAGGAGACTCGCATTATCCTGGCTACATCTGGGTCTGGATTGTCCCCAGGGGCCTGGGTGCTAGAACCTTGATCTCAGAACAGGGTGCTAATGGGAGAAGGTGGAACTTAGGTGGTGCAGCCCAGTTAGGGAAAGTCGGGTGACAGGAAGCTGCTCCACTGGAGGGAACACAAGAACCCCAGCCCCTTTTCCCCAACCTGTCTCTTGCAATCTAGCATGAGGTGGGCAGCTTCCTCCTGCCATGACATACTGTGCTGCCACAGGCCCAGAACAGGCCCAAGCAACCATGGACTGACACCTCCCAAACCGTAAGCCAAAAATCAACCTTTCCTCCTTCCCCATTAATCATGTGGCTGTCTTGTCACAGAAACAGAAAGCTAAAAAGACAATCCTTGATGCTCTTATTTGACTGACTCTCAGGGATAGTGTGGGTGGTCAGGCTGAGAAAAACCTCAGAAGCCTGGCACCAGAGCTGATTCTAGGACAAAGACAGCCAAAGCACACAGGAAGAGGAAACAGAAGCGGTGACCCAAGTGTAGACAGCGGAATGTGACTGGGGAGTTAGGAGTCAGGGTGAAATCCCGGAAGCCCCTAACGGGGGCTGAGAGAGCCAGGGCAATCTCATCAGCCCTGGAATTTCATCCCGCTTAAATTTTTTTAACTTTTAACTGTGGTAAACTACACTTAACATAAAATTTGACATGTTGCCCATTTTGTGGTAGAGAGTTCATCGTGTTCAGTAAAGTTGCACTGCCGGGCAGCCAACTTCCGGAACTCTCTCTCTTTTAGACGGAAGCGCTGCACCCATTAAACAGACTTGCTCTCCAGCTTCCCAACGCCTGGTGCCCACCGCTCTACTTCCTGTCTGTAACTTGGGACAACTCTAGGGACCACATGTAGGTGGAATCCTACAGTGTACGTCTTCTGTGACTGGTTTATTGCCCTTCACATCATGTCTTCAAGGGTTCATCTGTGTTGTAGCAGATCTCAGAACTTCTTCCCTTTTTAAGACTGAATAATATTCCATGGCATTCTGAATGTGCCAGTTCATCAGCTGATGGACACTGGAGCTCTGTCTTTTGCTGGCTTCCACCTTTTGGCTCTTGTGAGTGATGCTTCTTTGAGCATAGGTGTGCAGATATATCTCTTTGGGCCCCTGCTTCCCTCCAGAATACACCCAGAAGTGGAACTGCTGCACCATACAGGGATTTTATGTCTCATTCTGAGGTTCTGCCTTGCTGCTTTCCACAGAGGCTGCACCATCTTACATTCCCACCAACATGGCCCAGAGCTTCTGAGTTCTCCACACCCTCACAAACACTCAGTGCTCTGGAGTCTTTACAGTAACCATTCTACTGGGTATGTTCACCCCGCTTTTTTTGAAGTACTAGGAATTGAACACAGGGCCTTCACACTGAGCTACACCCCCAGCCTTCTATTTTATTTTATTTTTTACTTTCAGACAGGGTCTTGTTAAGTCGCCCCAGCTGAGTTGGATCTTGTGATCCTCCTGTCTCAGCCTCCCAGAGCACTGGGATTACACCACACCTGGCTCGCCCCACTTTTGATAGAGAACCTTTGTCTCTTTGTCTCCAAATTATAAAGATCAGCTGAGTTGAGCGTATTTTAGGAGTATGGACTCCACTGGGGTTAGTCGAGGTGTGAGTCTGGGGACAGTAACAAGGCAGTGAGGGTCACCTGGGGTCCTAAGTCACCAGCTTTATAATCTTACCTATGTCCTCTACTATGTCCTCCACCACCCCTGTGTGCCTGAGCCCCACGCTGGGCAGCTTCTGTGAATCCTGCCTTCCGCCACCACGGAGCCCAAAAGTGAAGCAAACTGGCAGAGTGAGAGAGCAGCTAAAAGCCAGAAGAACAGACTGATTTCTGAGCCTTCCCTCCTCGACACCTGAGTCTTCCTATCTCCTCTCCTCTGCCTTCTCTCTGTAAGCAAAATTGCCTGGGTCCTTATCTCCCTCTAATCGGGCTGGGAAGTGCTAGCAGTTCCTGACAAGCTCTCAGGGCCGCTAGAAGGATCAAGTGAGATTACAGACAAGCAAGCACTCAAGTTTGAAGTGCTACATCAATGTACAGGATTATTAATAATCTCCCATTGATCTCTTAATACAGAAAAAAAAAAAAATAGACGCCTCCTCCCCTGGGGTTTCCATGGCGAAAAGATGCCTGGGATTCTCATCTCCTCCGCTGCCTCCTTCTCTCTGCTGGGTCCAGAGTTCTGGCCCTGTAGTTCTATCACCCTTGTGATTCATCACCAACTACACCTTGCTGTCAGCCAGAAGTTGCAAGTCTGTTGTGAGTCAGGTGCATAGAGTGGTTTTTCTGGGCTCCTAGGACATTCTAAAGCCATTTTTATCTTGTGGCCAACATACAGAAACTGGGAAGGGTTATTTTCAAATTTCAGGATTCTGACACTTTCGGAAGCATTAGAAGACCTGGAGACCTGGCCACACAGGGCTTGCTTTTCTACCTGTGATGGGTCCAACCCCTGTGACCAGCTTGAACTTGGGCCTGAGACACATAAGAAGCCCTGAGTGTGGATGGCAGGAATCACACCAAGCTGTCACAGTCTGTGTTTGTGAAATCACTGAACAGCACTGGGGAGTTTGATTTGGGCGGGGAGGGGAGTCATCTGTAAAACCACCACCCCACCAACATGGTCCCCACTTTCTGGTGAGTTAAATCCTTCAAAATCCCAAGAATAGTCTACCGCCAGCCTCTGGGGCCACAGCACTGCCTCATCTCTGTATCTTTGGTTGTCCTCTCTGTAATGCCACAGCTGCCTGCTCATCATGTGTGTGGCTCCCCTATCAGATGGGGGAGGGGACGTGGGCACAAGGTACCGAGGAACAATGGGAACCAAGCTCTTTCTCATGCACCCTGCGGGAGATCAGGACTCAGATATTTGGAGATTGAATTTAATTAAAGTGGGATTGTAGTGGCCTTAAGCATGTGCACTTTGTGGCTTTGTGTAAATCTTCCATCTCCCTGTGTTGCAAGCAAACCACAGGTCCCCAGGCTGGTGTCATTGCAATTCCGAGTGTTCCCACAGGCCATTAGGATCTTGGGGAACCCCATAAATCTCATGAGAGAGGCAAAACTCATGGGAGATGAGCTGATTCTGGACTTAGGATTCCTTAGTGAATTGTGTCCAGCAAGGTAGATATTCTCTGTTAGGAAAACAAGCCTGGTATCTTTCTGCCTCCACCTTCCAGAGTATGAGGATTACATGCTTAGTGAGACGCTGTCTCAAAATTAAAAAATAAAAAGGGCTGGGTGTGTAGCTCACTGTGAAGACCCTGGGTTCAATCCCCAGTACTATAAAAAATAAAGGGGGAGGGTGTTTCAGTGTTCACAGCAGGCCTGGGAGACCAGGGTGGAAGGGAGTAACAAAAACACTTTCAAAGCACAGACCCCTTCAAGCACAGAGCCTAACCAGATCCTTCCAAGACCTGAGCCAGAATTCCAAGGAAAGGCAATTCTGTAGTAAACAAGGAAAGAGATCAACTCTTTTCTAAAAGCTATACCTCCTGGGATATTTAAAAGCCCATGGAAAGAATAAAGATGTAGATAGAAGGAAGGAATAAAGGTCTTGAAATAGACCCACACATGCATCATCAGCTGATGTTTTTGTTTTGTTTTGGTGTGGTGTTGGGGATCAAACCCAGGGCCTTCCACATGGTGGCCAAGTGCTCTCCAGGCCCTCATCAACTGATTTATGACAAAGGTGTCAGGGTACCAGGGTCACCCACAGGGAAAGGAACATTCTCTCCAAAAAATGATGCTGGAATAATGGCATATCCACATTAAAAAAAAATCAAATCTTTAACCCTTATCTCACACCACACACAAAAATTAACTCAGAAAGGATCACAGACCTTCATGTAAGAGTTGAACCCTCAAAGCATTAGAAAAAAAAGCACTGGACAAAATCTTTGTTACTTTGGGTTAGATGGATATTTTCTAGAGATGACAACAAAAGCATAATCTATAATAGAAAAAAATGATAAATTTTGACTTCATCAAAATTTTAAAGCTTTTGCTCTCCAAAAGCACTATTAAGAAAATGGAAAGACAGAAGCCATGGACTGAGAGAAAATAGTTGCAAACCAAGTATCTGATAAAGAACTTGCATCCACAACATATAAAGAACTTCTGCAACTCAATAACAAAACAACCCAATCAAAATAAGTAAAATATGTGAATAGACATTTCACCAAAAGCTATATAAATAGCTAATATGCCCATGAAAAGATACTCAGTATTATTATTGATTAGGGGGATGCAAAGCCAAACCACAATAAGATACCTTTGGATACCCAGGGGAGAAAGGAAAACTCAAACACTGTTGAAGAGAATGCAAACTTAGCAGTTCGGCCATTTCTTTAAATGTTACGCATACAGTATCAGGGTTCTCAAGAGGAACAGAATCAATAGAAAAATATATCCATAATTATGCAAGGGGATTTATTAGGTAAGCTCACAGGGCCAAAGGCAGACGAGTCCACAACGGCCATCTGCACACTGAGAGCTGAAGGATCCAAGAGCAGTCCAAAGTTGAAGGCCTGGAAGTTCACTGTAGAGTCGCAGGTACAAGTCTGTCTTGGAAGGCTAAAGAAACTGCAGATCCATGTCCAAAGGTGACGGAACGCATTGGAACTCTTCCAGAGCAGAGACTAGCACTTTTCTTGTTTCTGTCCAAGTTATACACTTATTGGTTGATGCCCCCACATCCGGGGTGGGTCTTCTGCCCTCATTTGTTGGGCTATGTGTCAATCATCCATAGACACTCCCAGAATTTTACTAATCTGCTAGGCGCTTCCTACTAAAATTGTATATATACCATGATTAGCAACTATGCATACATTTGTCATATAAACAGCAACTCCACTCCTAGATATCTGTTTACCCAGGACAAAACATGTCCACACAGACTCGCATGTTAACATTCATAGCCGCTTTATTCTTAATAGCCCCAAACTGAAAACAATGCAAATATCCCTCAGCTGATGAGCGAATAAACAAGATTTGCTACAGCCACACAGTGGAATATCTCCCAGTGATCAGAGGGAATAAACTACCGAGCTATCAAACAGCATGGCTGAAACAAAAGCCCCATGCTAAGTTAAAAAGCTCCGTGCTAACGTCTGCATTTCGTACTACTCCGTTTATATGAAATTTCTAGAAAGAGGAAAAACTCCAGAAACAGTAAACAAATCAATATGTCTCTGCCTCTGAGGTTAGAAATAGGCAGGAGGGAATTGGGTGGGGGTGGGGTGGGAATGGAAGTGGTCTAAATGGCAAAGGGGGCTGCAAACCATACGAGTACTGAAAATCATCGAACTGTACGCTTAGAATAGTTCCATTTTATGGTGTGTAAATTATATTTCAAAAAGTTTTTTTAACTGCTGTAAATTACTCAGAAATCCTACCCTCATGTATCTATCCTAGAAACACTTTAGCAAAAATACAAAATTATCCATGCATTAGTCTATTGTAGCATTTTTTTTTTTCTAGGCAGAAGGCTAGAAAAGCCCAAAATCCATTAGTGGGGGACTGAGAAATCATCTGTGGTCTATCGGGGACTCTACAACTATAAAAAGGCATGAAGTGTGTTATAATGCATACTACCCAGTACATTCCAGAAAATATCATTGAGGGAGAAAAATAATGCTGCAAGGATTTGTCTGGTGAAGGGGAGTTTGAAAAGAAAGCATATAGCCAGCCATGGTGGCACACACCTGGCCACTCAGGAAGCTGAGGCAGGAGGGTCCCAAGTTCAAGGCCACCTTAGTAAGATTCTGTCCCAAAACATTTAAAGGGCTGGAGATATAGCTTAGTGCTAGAGTGCCCCTGGGGTCCATCCCCAGTACAGCAGGGGGTGGGGTAGGGGTAGAGAGGGAATATTAATGTATTTAAACATGTATTTGCTTATCCTTTCAATATTGAAACTACTAAAGACTTCCCTTGGGTTTTTTTTATTTCAAATGTTGCTTTCCAGGGAGTCTTTTACCTGTACTCCTTCAATCTAGGACAGTCGTGTGACAAAAACCCTGCCAAACACTGTGACATCAATGGTTACTGTAACTGCTCTGTGTCTTCAGGGCTGGCCCCAGCGGTGCAGAAGCTCAACGGCGGCAGACGAGAGCAGGAGAAAGCCTGGTGGGTGGAGTTTGGGCAAATCCTCTCACCCTGGCCAGTCTCAGACTAACATTGGGAAGGCCTTGGACCTAAGCTGGGATGAGATGGGCAGGATCAGCTCTCAGAGCAGTGAGGCCTGGCTCGGCACATAGCTGCCACGGAGGTACCATCTCACACATCCAGCTGGCAAATCAAAAAGCCTGACCATACCAGATGCTTAATAGAAGGCTGCATTAGAATGGGGTGGAAATGTAAATGTGGACGATCATTTTGGAGAGCAATATGGCCTTATCTGGTGTTGCCCATGCTCTCCAATCCTAAACCATCTGGAGCTTTCCACCGGGAGATGTCAACAGAGCTTGTTGTAGAATTATCAATAAGAGAAAAAATAAGAAAACCTAAAAGTTCATTGGTAGGAAAATTTATAAATAGGTTATATAATAGTCATTTAATAGACTGCTCTCCAGAATTTAAAATTAATAAGCTATTATATGCATCAAGATGGCCAGATTTTGAAAAACAAAATGTCAATTTAAAAAAAAAAATGACTTTAGGATGTTATGCTATGCATACCATAGAAGTTCTGTGAAAATTCTAAATGTATAAAATGATACTCTGCAATATCACAGAGATACGTGTTCATTGAAATGCAAAATGAAATCATTTTAAATAGAATAGACAAATATATTCCAAATTTATGGTAATGCCGCATCTAGGGAAGAAAAAGCATGATGGAGAGCGAGGAGTGATACAAGGGGTCCTCCATCTTTCTTATATTATTCTACCTCCTTTAAATATTCAAAAATATGTGTCTGAAATATTAATGATTGAAATGAGAATCTGAGTAATCAGCCATGAGTGCTGCTTACCTGATGCTCTGTGCTGTTCTATGTTTTAGGAACTCCTTCCTAATACTGAAGCGGCATCCCTTATGATGAGAGGTTATCTGAGGGAGAAGAACGGCCAGCATCTGACACGGCCTGAAGGCGCAGGTCAGTGCCCAGCTCCAAAGCCTGCCCTGACCTCCCCTTAAGACCTCTTCTGGGACCACATGTGCACACCAGCAGTGACATTTGTCACAGCATACGTATAATAATGACATTTCGGTCTCTCCTATGAAACCGTGCCATACTCTGGGGTCAAATCCTCAACCCACTTGTTCCTTTCTTCCTGGGGCAGACAGCTTTGAGTGAATCCATGAATGAAGGGATCGTCTCCATTTTGCATAACTGCCTTCTAAACGTGGCAGGAAAGAGAGCTCACAGGTCAAAGCACTTGTAAACAGATCAGTTCATTAATCCTTAGTACTGATTCTCTAGTGCAGCACAAAGGGTCAGGGGGCACCATGAGGTAAGCCACTCACGAGTCCTTGGCACAGGGAGGAACCAGCATTGGGCAGAGCTGTGGGATCATGGGGGAGGAGGAGCAAGCTGGCTCATCTCACTCTCCAGGCCTGGCAGTCCTGCTCATTAGGGCTAAACTTGACCTTGCCAATTAGGGGAGCCAGGTGGTACCTAAGCTTTAGCTAGATAAAGGGAGCAGCCAACTCTTCGGGGCCTTGTGGCTGGTGGGGCAATGAAGGACAGATCTGGACCTTCCTCCCAACCTTGGCAAGGTGGTCCCTCACCTCGATGTCCCTGGCTGCAGGCCTTCCAGGCCCAGGACATGTGTCAAGCCCCAAAGAAGCAGCAAGATGAGCAGCATTGAATTCTTTTCACTCCCACTTTGGGGATGTGGAGAGAGAAGCTAGCATGGGGAAGAGCCCTACTCAAGTCATGGTGCCAGGAATCCAGGGCCAAAGCCAGATGTGCGATGCCAAGCTTGCTCAGATTCCAGGGGCCTCCTGAGATGACTCAGCAGGATGCACCAGCTTAGCAGGAGACAAATCCCCCCACCACTACCTCCTCCCAGGATGCTTCCACAGTGGTTGCAAAAGGCTCAGAGCAGGGTGTGACTCAGAAATGCCACCCAGGTCTACTGCACGTTATCCCATCCTCCGTCCACAGCCAGGAGGGGCGCTGGGTCGCAAAGAGCTGTGAAGTGTCACAATCAGAGCCATCTGGGTTGCCTAGAAGGAAGAAAGTAAAGCGAATGAAACCGGCAAGTGAAAGGGAAGGGCAGGCAAGTTGCAAAAACCTCCAGGAAGCCTCCCAGCACATTGCAAGAAGAGGAAGGATCTTTTCCTGCCTCTCCTGCTAACTGTGGCAGTGGCCTCCTAATTTGCCTGCCCAGAGGTCCCACCAGAATACCTAAAAGTGGGAGTAAAACACATGGTCCAAGTTAAAAAAAACAACAAACTCTGGGAGGCTAGGGTAGGAGGATCACAAGTTGGAGCCCAGCCTGAACAATTTAGCAAGATCTTGTCTCTAAAAACTAAAGAATTTTTTTTTAAAAGCTGAGGTGTAGTTCAGCAGTAGAGTACCCCTGAGTTCAATCTCAGTACCACAAAAACAAAACAAAACAAACAAACCTAGTTAACGAGTTTCCAGCATAAAACAGACTTGGCATTATAGCAGTCCTTGGTTTTACCTTCTGGGGTTTCAGCTATTTGCTTTCCAAAAATATTCAAGAAAAGTTCTGGGAATAGGGCTTTTACCTGGAACTCAAGAGTGGCTAGCGGCATAAAACAAATACAGACAATCACATCAACAGATTGAAGAAAAGGTCTGTGATATTAAGAGTCACAGGAAAATACTGAATAATATTCAGCTCTCAACTCGAGGTGGTTTATTTGAAGCTTACACCCAGTAACAGCCGGGAATGGCTCAATCTACCCAGGCACTGGATTCACTGACAGGGCAGCTGGTACCAAGGACCACAGCAGGCAGCTGAAGCCATGGAAATGGACTCTCTCATCTGGGAGCCAGAGACAGAGGCCAAGGCATGACCGGCTGTCCCTCCCAGGGCCACCCTCTCTGTCTCGAAGATGCCACCTGTCCCTGCGTCCTCACCAGATCACCTCTGTGTATGTCTGTGTCTTTGGCTCAGCTCATGGGGACCTCAGTCGGATTGGGCTGGGGCCATCTCACGGACCTCATTTCACCCTTGAAAGGCTGTGTCTCCCAACAGCCACAGTGGGAGATGCGGGGTCAGTACATGGAGGGGGTGAGGGGCACATTCAGCCCATAAAAAATGTCTGCCAAAAACTCTGTGGAAAACACCATTGTCACCAAGACAGTGAGGTCTTGATTTCTCTTTTTTTTTTTTTAGCAGTTATCAGAAATTTTTTAAATTTAAATGTGTTTTAAGTGATACATAAAAACATAAAATTTACCCATATGAATGGTGTACTATGTGGTGTTTCAATACATGTATACATCCTGTAATGTTCAAGTCAAACATACCTTATCTCCTCACATGTTTTGTTTTGTTTTGTTTTGTTTTGTTTGTTTTTGCAGTACTGGGAATTGAACCCAGGGCCTTCACTCTGGGCCTCATTCCCAGCCCTTTTATTATTTTTTATTTTCAGACAGGATCTCACTAAATCACTAATTGCCCATGCTGGGCCTGAATTTGCCATCCGCCCAAAATGTGTGGTATTATTCTGTGTAGTAAAAACATTCAGAACCCTTGTCTCTAGGTCTTTGAAATGTGCATACTGTGATCAATATTCACACTGGTACAACTGACACACCAGGACTTCCTACCTCTATCTAACCTTAATTAGTGTCCACTGATCAACATTTCCCTGTTCCTCCTACAACCCCAGCCCAGCTCCTAGTAACCACCATCTGCTCTCAAGTTCTGTGAAATCAGCCTGTTTAATTACACATCTAGACAGAAGTGAGGTCATGTAGCACTTGTCTTTCTGTACCTGGCTTTTAACATAATGCCTGCCATTTCCATCCAGGTTGTCCCAAATGAGAGGATTTCTTTCTTTGTTATGGCTGCCTAGTATTCCACTTTGTGTTTACCACATTTTCTTTGCTCATTCATTAGGTGAAGGGCACTTTGCTTATTTCCATTTCTTGCTGACTGTGAAGTGCCACAGAGGCAGTCCTTAACGGTACCCAGCAAAATCCTCTTGCTGCCGGACAAGTACTGTGTGCTTTGCTGTGTGTACCAGCATGTTCCGTCTCTGCAGGAATAGTAACACTTTTTACATAAAGAAAATCTCATCTATCCACTTGCTTTTTTGCTATAAACAGAAAGAAACACTCATTTTTTGTCAGGAATCCAGCTTGTGGATTCTAGGGTGAACAGGGAGAAAGTTTCAGAATCCCTGGAAAGGTTAAATATTTTCCACCTTGTCAAGACACCGCAATGACCAGATTTCATAGGCAGCAGGTGTGGGAGGACCCAAGGCCGGCGAGCTCCTCTGGCCCCTCCTCTACTGCCTGGGTGGCCAGCTGCACTCTTGAGCTTCCCCCAGGACAGGGGCCTTGAACTTGGGGTACTCACAGTGCTTGGTACCCCATCTAGCTCCACAGCACCACCCTCTCTGTGAAGCGGGGTCCCTAAGCTTACCATCCGCCAGGGACCATCTAGTTCATGGCAGAAATACCGAGGGGCGTCGAGCCAAGGTGCCCTGACCTGCAATGTGTCCCAAAGCCCAGCAGAACGTAGCAGGGATGGGCAGCCCGGGGAAGGGGTAAGCAGACAGGGCCAACACGAACCAAGCCAAGGCGCATTGTCAAATCTAGGCTTACAACACGCTCTCTTATTTTTCTGTTCTAATTTTCTGTTTTTGAAAACCATTATTATATAATTGTGGGAAGAAATCATTAGCAGCATTTCTAAGAGTTTAGATATCGTTCAAAACTCTACTCTCGTCTCACTCCCACGAGCCCTGCCCTAAGCTAACTCTCCTGGCTGGTCTCTCAGCTGAGATGCAGCAAAAGGGGGGTGGGGTAGGACTCTGGTACAGTGCTTGCCTAGCACATGACAGCCTCAGGGTTCAATCCTCAGTGCCCCAATCAACCCATCAGAACAAAGGGGTTTATTTCTTAGAAGCCACGAATTCATGAAGACAGAGACAGGAGCCAGGAATGACCTCAGGCCATCAGTCTTCACTCTTGATGAGGACACAGAGGCACAGAGAGGTTAAATCACTTGGGCAAAGTCACATGACTGAGCCAGGCTCTGAACCCAGAGGTCTGGCCAACATCTGTGTGTGCCACCTGTGTGTGTGTTGCCCCCCTACACACACCGCCCCAGGGCTCTGCTGGAGAGCAGAGAAGGTGGAAATTGGAGCCCACAGCGCTGGGCAGAGCTGCACCACCTGGCCAGGAGGTCTTAGGGTCAGAGGGTACCAGGTGTCTCTGACACTAGATGGTGTGAAGGGGCAAGAGAGAGGGATGCTTCAAGTCTGTACAGTGCAGAGTTTCACATCCCAAAGCTCTGAGCTGAACCACCTCCCTGCTAGACCCCAGGTCCTGTGTACCTCAGGGTCTTGGAGGGTGGGATTAGGGAAGTTGAGGGAGGGTAGATGGGTGCAACCGCTGGGTGCTCATTCGACGAGGCACAGAGGAGACAGTGACACAGCCTGACACCAAGAATGGCTAGCAGCCAGCAGGAGCCAGGACAGACACAGAGTGGAGGCTCTGTCGGGCTCCGGCAGAAACCAGCCCCACAGATGCCTCCTGGAGTTCTGGCCTCCTTGGGGCACTTTATTGTTATCTAGGAGGGAGGGGTCTCTGCTGCCTTCAGCCATCCAGTTTGTGGCACTTTTGTTATGATAGCCCCAGGACACAGTCATAGTCATCATCCAACTCAGCCACACCACTCACCTCCCTCTCTTGAATCATGAAACTCAGAATACATTCTCCAGAAAGCTCTTGTCAAGGTCAGATAAGAAGCTGGCCATGGTGGCACACACCTGTGATCCAGGAGGCTGAGGCAGGAGGATCATTGCAAGTTTAAGTGAGAGTCCAAGGCCAGCCTGAACTACAGACCAAGACACTGTCTCAAACCAGAAAACAAAAAGTATAAAACAAACAGATTAGTAAGAAAATGAATGACCAACAGTTGGCCTCGGTGTCACAAGGGTGAACCATAAGGTCAGCTGTCTTCACTGTCATCACCACCATTTTTGATACCTTCCCTGGCCTAGGGGAAGGTGGGGGTCCCTACAGTGAAAACGAGGTCCTGTGACACACAGCAAGACCAGGTGCTCAGGAGAACCTCCTTTTCCATGTAAAGTTCATGAGCTCATTTTACTACTGGGGACTCAGAGTGGCATCAAAGCACAATTGACGCCACCTCAACACAGTCAGTGTGAAGAAAGCAGCACCCTGGAGCAACACCAGCCTCCAGCAGGACTGGACTCCTGCCACCTGATCAGGAAATAGCCAGCACTGTCCCCTCTATGCCATGACACTGGGCCCCAGGGGGACATTTGATAGCTAAGCCACACAGGGACATCCCCAAGGAAGAAATTGAGTCTTCTAGATCAAAATCACCTCTGCCGGGCCACACTGCTGCTCAGGGTCCCTGGTATGACGTCCACCTGAAGAGTTCCTTCTGTAGTTCAAGCCAGAAAAGGCCTCTCTAGTGACAAACAGGCCATGTTCCTTCTCCACTAAATGAGTGGCTTACACAGTGCTTCTGTCTCCTTCCCCCCGCCCCTGGCCAACAGGAGTCCTGGTGAGGAGTTTGACATTTAATTACAGTATCTCAGTCCTTGGGGGAGCCTACTTGTTCTTCTTTGTGTCTTTGATTTATTTTCTTTTTCCAATAATTATATTGGATGTGTCTTTTATTCTAAGTGACCTTAATTTTCTTTGGGAATTACCAAGCCAGATCCATGAAGCTATCACAGAAAATGGCTTTGGGAGCTGATTAGCAAAAAGTACAAGAGAGAGTCATCAAACCATGTCTAGAAAAACAGTTTCAGGAATTTCTTACCTACTCAGAAAGGAGGGGAACAGGGAGGAAAAGATGATGCTTGGAGAACAGTAGCTGGAAGAGACACAGCCCATGTGCATAAAGAATAGAGAACAGGGCCAAGAAAGAGGAAGAAGCTGTGACATGAGAGAGGAGGAAGTGGGGAAAAGAGTCTAAAACAGAATTGGAGGAATGTTTGTGCAGCACTAAGAACACTGAGCATGAGCCGGGTGCAGCGGTGCATCCCTGTAACGGCAGCACTCTGGGAGGCTGAGGCAGGAGGATCACAAGTTCAGGCCCAATCTGGGAAATGTAGTGAGGCAGAGAGACCCTGTCTCAAAATAAAGAATAGAAAAGGTCTGGGGATGTAGCTAGTGGGAAAGCCCTGGGTTCAATTCCCAGTAACACACACATACACAAAGGAGCATTAAGAAACATTTGAACATTTGTGCACTCTGTAAGAACCAGGCGAGACTGCCAGGAGATGGGAAGTAATTATAAATATGTATAGTATTTTTGATATAAAGAATGCAGTATAGGGCCAGGGATTTAGCTCAGTGGTTTCACCACCTTGCTGCGCAAGGGCAAGGACCCAAGTTTGATCCCCAGTACCAAAAAAAAAAAGAATGCAGTATGAAGGGGAAAAAATAAGAACCAAGAGAGATTATGTAAAGGTACAAATTTCCAATGGTGAATGTCATTATATTGTATACCTAAAATGTACCAATAAAATAAAATTTTAAAAAGAATGCAGTATGTCCATACTAAGCATATTTTTAGATTTAGAATCTGAAAAAAGATTCCACAGAGCCTAAGGTTTAGATAAAGCCTTGCATAGAATTGCAGAGATAAGGGTTTGCTCAAGGTCGAGTCCTTGGGCATGGAGAGGAGATGTCCTGATTTGGTTTCTGATAAAGACTCTGAAAACTTTTACCCAGCACCGCTGTCTTCTCAGTTCACATCCTTGGTCCCAATATCTGACATTAAATGTAACCCAAGAAGAGCAGCACCAGGTGGCTCCTGACCTATCCAGTCTAAAATTCATGAATTAATTGAAAGGAGAAAAATTTCAATAACAAAACAGAAGCATCCCTAGACAATCAAACCAGCCTTTCCCTAGGATGAACTCATAAAGATCAGCCTTGCCGTGAGGGTCACACACGAAATCACTTTGCCCTGGCAGCAGGCAAAGGAAGGAGGTGTCTCGTGTCTTCTTGCCATTTTGGCTTTAGCTAAAGGACAGGATCAGGGCTGGGGATTTAGCTCAGTGGTTTCTCTGCCTGCTGTGCAAGCGCAAGGACCCGAGTTCGATCCCCGGTACAAAAAAAAAAAAAAAAGAGGATCTACTAAAGGATAGGATCAGTAAACATCTCTTCCTGTGGCTACCTGTCACCCAGCCTTTCTTTCATCCTGCATACATTTTTTTCTCCCATACACTATCTAAGCAGTTTCCCCACGTGGTATAGACAATAGAAATCCAGGCTCTCCTGGTCAGGTCATGCTTTTCCCCAAGTCCAATGTCCTGGAGGAATTTAGCACAAGCTCACTGCAAACAAGGCCCCAGCACACACTTCCCTTCCTGGTACCGGACCCAGCCCAACCTCCCCTTCCTCCACCTGCCAGCCCGCCACTGTGAGCTTGGAGCCAGAGATGAAACTTCACAGGTTCCTCTGAAGAGCTGTAGGGAAGTGTAAACGGGATCATCAAGGCCGGGAGTAAGAACACATCCAGTGACCAAGGCAAAGCTGGCTGGGGAAGCAGGTATGACCTGTTAATTACAAGATCCTGCACACATGTGGGAACAGTTCTCAAAGCCCTGCACATGAACTCTTGAGAGAACTCGCACAGGTTTTTTGTTGGGGTTTTTTTTGTACCAGGGATGGAACTCGGATCCTTGCGCTTGTGCAGCAGGCGGTGAAACCACTGAGCTAAATCCCCGGCCCTCATACAGGTTTTTATAGGATGGCCTAGACCTGACATGAGCCTGAGGAGTGGGCGGTACAAAAAGGACAGTCAACACTGAGTTTTTGGCCACTGTATTCACTCTTGTATGGTGGCCCACTCTCACGCTGTAGGGTGTACTTCTTTCCTACTTTTACTTGCCCCAAACTCGCTCTGTAGAGCCTATTCCTTTTCCTACCTTTAATAAAACTTTGCTACCCTTTAAAAGACAGGAAGGGGACCGAGGATTTAACTCAGTGGTTCTGCTGCCTGCCTTGCAAGTGCAAAGACCCGAGTTCGATCCCCGGTACCAAAAAACAAATGGACGGAGGAAAGAAAGAAAAGAAGACAGACAGACAAAAGCTCAAATAAGATCCACACCCTAAACATTGTTGTGGAGGCAAGAGAGCTACACTCTTAAGAGAGAGACTCATTACAGAGAGCCTGCCTGCTGCAAAAGAGCTCAAAAAACCCCAAGCCATTACAGATGAAATAAGCAGCCTGATTATGGGCAAAACACGGAGAAGAAAGGGAAGCAGGGGAGGAGAAAGGGAAACCCCTGGACCACGAGGGTGCGGGACAAGAAGGAAGCATCACCCAGAAGCTTTTCGTGGGGTCTAAACAGCCTGAGGACTGAGGTGGAGTTATCACAGGAAAATAGTCTTTCCTTACTAGGACTCAAAATCTAGTTAGGACCTGCCTAGCACTCAGGAGTGGGGGCCATGCCCCTCTGCATCCCCTCTGGCCCCATGCCTTGCTGCCAGAGCAGGTGCCAGCATAGAGGTGAGGGCTGCAGGCCTGAGGACCCCAGCATCCAGGGAGGTGGGACATATGTAGTTGTGCTCTCTGACCACACACCCTGACCACACAAAGCCAGCTCCAGACCCACCACCATCCTCCAGGTGCTCAGGTGACTGGCCTGATGGATGCTAAGACCCAGGAACTAGGGCCCTGCAGCCTCTGTTCCAAGTGCCTGGCCCCTGCTCCTCCAGACACAAGATCCCTCCTCCAGCATCTCCTGCTCCACTCACTTGGTCACTTCCTGTCACCTCCATGATGAACTGTGCCCCTCACAGACAGGTGCACCTGAGAAGGGGTTGGTGGCCTGCCCTGTTCCACATGGAGGGGCAGGAGAGTCCCAGAGGCACAGGAACCTGCACCATTGCTAGCTTGGAAACCAGTCTTTTCCACCGAAGCTTCCAACATCCCAAGCTTCTCCTCCCTCCAACCTAGGATTTAGGCTCCCAGCCTCCTCCTGCCTCACACCCAGGAGTCTACACCTGTAGCCACCTCAGTCACAAGCATTCCTAAGTCACCTTTCCTGCTTGCCTGCATCCTCTGTGGAATATGTTTCTTTCTGTCCTGTATCCGGACCACCACCTACAGACATCCTCAGAGGCCATCTTATGCCTTCCAGGCACATCATTGGGCATCAATGCCTCTTCCTGTCCCCAGCACCCTGGCGCCCTCTTGGGAACCTGGACTGTCAGTCCCTTGTCTGCTCCGGTAACCAGATGGGACAGTATGCCACACTGCACTACTCATGCTGGCCCAGCTCAACGGCCATGAGCCTTCATCCTGCCCACTATGCATGCCCTGCTGGTCCCTGTGTTCTGGATCACCCTGCCCAGGCTGGTTCCTGAGATGGACAGTCACACACTGTGGCAGGAGCTGCAGCTGCATGACTGGATGTCTGAGGAGTATTCTCACTTGAAGGACCCCTTTTTGAAGCTCTCGGGCTTCCCCTGCTCTTGGACTTTCTTGCATCATCTCCAGGAACAGATCCACCCTGAGTTCACCCTTCACAACCACCTTTGGGAGGAGGCCCAGGGCCTCCTGAGGGAACTGCGCCTGGGTCTCTCAGACTCCCAGCTGTGCACCTTCATGGGGGTCCACATGTGCCACAGGCACTATGTACAGCTGATGCCCCAGCACGGGAAGGGTGTGATAGACAGCTGGACTCACCTCCAGCAGGCCATGGACTGGTTCCGGGCCCGACATGAGGACTCCATCTTTGTGGTCACCAGCAATGGCATGAAGCGATACACAGAAAACATCAATGCCTCCAAGAGCAAGGTAGTCTTTGTAGGTGGTGGGCAGGAGGGCAACTTCACCCTGCTCATGCAGTGCAACCACACCATCATGACCATTGGCACCTTTGGCTTCTGGGCTGCCTGCCAGCTGGCAGAGACACCACTACCTGGTCAACTTCATCCTGCCAGACTCTAAATTCCTGAAGCTCTTCAAGGCTGCCTTCCTGCCAGTGGGCATCAGTGCCAACTTGTTTCCACTCCAGGTACCCGACAAGTGGACTGGGCCTTGGAAGAAGCCAGGGAGACTTTACATATAGATCAGATCCATCTAACGTCAGTGGTGCATATCTCTGAAGGCCTGGTGGCCTCTGGATAAGGTCCTGGAGCAGGTGGGTACCCCATGTGATTCTAGTTGGCCAGACTTGGCAAGATGGAGGGGCTTTATGGAACTGCTGAACATTCTAGGACCAGCAGAACATCTTTTCCTGAGGACTGGCACTGTCTAGAGAAGCTTGTGGCAGCTCTAGAAGTCATAGTGCCCATCTACTCTTTCCTGCCCATATCCATAGGACTTCTGGTTGGCTGCTTCCCTACGAGAGTTGACCGTTTTCATCTTTTCTACCAGAGGTGTTACTTCTCCCCTAGGTCTTCAGAAGACTGGAAGAATTCACAGTTATCTAAAGCAAGCACACCCCAACTCTGTTTCTGAGTGATACCAGAGGAAGCTTGTTCTAGAGAGGACAAGATTGAAAGCCTGTGAAGAATCTTGCAGAGCCCTTCCAGAGGGGACAGGTTCCGGAGTTCTAGATCTAACAAAGGCACCGCTGGAAGCTCAGCACCCCTCACTGCCAGAAAGATGGAGACAGAGCAGACAGTCTCTATGAAGCCAACCTCTTACCTTGCTCAGGAAAAGCTGGAAAAGCTGAGGCAGTTGGGAGCAGAGCCAGACTCTGACCGATCCCCAGCCCATGAAAACGTCTCAGAATTCTGATTTGAGCAGAGAGACTAAATTATAGGCGAGAGGAGAGACAGATACAGTTAAAATGCTGCAGCTCTGAAGCACAACCTCCTAGAGAGCCAGGGACATCTTTTTTTTTAATCTCAAACTGCCAAAGACAGAAATGGTATATATTACCTCTGGGTTTGGGATCAAGGAAGCTTCCTCCTCTATAGCTGGACTGCTGTGAGTCTGGGTGGAGGTCAGCAGCCTGCAGAAAACTAGGGGCAATTGTGCTCCTTGCCAACTATTGTGTACCCCTGAGCTCCCAGAACCACTAAATCTGGCTTTGGGCAGGCCTGGGATGAGTGAGCAAGGGTGTACAGACCGCCTGAATCCAGCTCAAGCCTAGGCAGGAGCATAGCATCTAACTAAGGAAGATGGGCTTGGGACTCGGATTTCAGGAGCCCTTGCTGCTTTTTGGATGGTGAGGGAAGATCCATAGATACCGTCAGATCTAACCACGCCACCATCCAAGAAGCCAAGCCACTGTCTTCTCAGGGAATGTCAGGGTACCATTCCCGACTCCCCTGCCATGGAGAGGAGAGTTGGAGTATGAAAGTCAGTGGGAAGGACTCATGTTCAATCCTCAGTACTGCAAATCCATTCATCAGAAGTGGGGGCAGCTACACACCACCCTCAGTGCTGGGAGAAGCAAGTGCTGACTGCACAGTCCACAGCAGAGGACCAGGGAAATGAGTTCCTGGCACCTCCTGGCCTCAGTCCTCTGGGCTTTTTACCTTTGGTGACTTTAATCTGCATCCTTTTTCTGTCATAGCCACTGCTCTGAGTAGAATATATTTTCTAAGTCTTTCTGGCCACTTGCCCAACCCAAGGGGGATCTCGGGACAGAGAGAATTGAAGAAAGGTCACACCAGGCACAGTGAAGAGCGAGTTCAAACACGGGGGGCGGGGTGCACATGAGGAGACCAGGGTCCCCTGTGGGATCTGCCTAAGGTCACGTGTCCATGAAGGAGGAACTGGCTTAGGTGAAGTCCCTGGAAATGGTGAACAGACAGACTTAGGAGCTGCACCACTGTGGCCACGCACCCTGGTTCTCCCCTTATGTGCTCTGGAACCCTGGAAAATCTGTGGCCTGTCTGAAGCTCAGCACTGGCACCCCGGTCAGAAGACCCCAGCATATAATGGGGCTCTTGGCTTGAATTTCTCCTAAAAGAGGCACTGAGACAAAGATCTGGATGAAAATGGTTTATGTGGGCGGTGACAAGGAAGCATCATGAGAGGAGGGAGATGCAACCCAAGGGACATGAGGAAGAGGGTGGTGCCTGACAAAGGTCACTGTCCAGAGCAGCTGGGCCCGAGGGGAGGGCATGGCATTGGCCACGGCTTGGTTCAGCTCGGCTCAGTGACAAGGGAGCCCCTCCCAGGTGCTGGGGGATCTGAGATAGTTTGTCAGCAACATCCGGCCCCATGACCGAAGTATTATGAAGGAACAATGAAGCTCTTGGACCTAGAAAACAGGGCAGGGGAGAGAAAGGAATCTAAGGAGATTTGAGGAACAGAAGTGGACCCAAAGACTAACAAAGGCCCTCATCGATCGTTCCAGAGAAGAATCAATCAGAAAGGTAAGCAGTGTGTGGCTGGAGCTGTGAGGAGCGGATGAAGAATTTCAAAAAGGCTTCGGGGTGATGGAGAAGTGTGGTGGCCCTCGGGTCACACACTAGCAGCCCTGGAAATGTGTGTGAGTCAGACCCAGAAAAGGGACAGCGAGAAGCTGTCATTGCGGGGTGCTGCCCTCCACTAGCCCAACGCCACCGCAGCCTCTCCAGCCTGTGCGGTCACTCAGGGAGAGGTCCACCATCCACACCTGTGCTCTCTCTCTCTCTCTCTCTCTCTCTCTCTCTCTCTCTCTCTCTCTCTCTCTCTCTCTCTCCTTTCCTTCCAGAAGAATCTATCCACAGCAGGGTCCCTACCTCCCACCCACCTGCACTCTCCTGCCCTGGCTAACTGGGAATTGCCTCCTGATCCTCTTGCCGATGCTTTCAAAACAGGGTGATTTATGTGAATGTCACTGTGAAATACCAAAGCCAGTTGCAATGGAGAGAGCTGGGCAAACATGTCCCGTGGGTCAGAAAGCAAAGGTGGCCCTGCCTATGTGGACCTGGCCAGGGGACCTGGCATGCAGTAAATCAAGATGGTCTTGTAGTCAGGCACAGTGGTGCACACCTGTCATCCCAGCTCCTCAGAAGGCTGAGACAGGAGAATCACAAGTTCGAAGTCAGCCTGGGCAACTTAGTGAGACCCTGTTTCAAAATAAGAAAGAGCTGGTGGTGTGGCTTGGTGCTGAGCACTTGTCTAGCATGCACAAGGCCCTGGGTTCCATCCCAGCACTACAAAACTAAAGTCATGTTCCCCTGACAGATAAACATTTGGGCTCACTGTATAAGAGGAATGTTGTTGGTGCTGCCATAGAGTCAAGGACAGAACTGTGAGTGGCACAAAGCCAAACTTAGGGAAACATCAGGAACAATGAGAAGGCGAAATGTCAGCCAGTCCCACTCCATCCAGCAGGGTTCCTCAGGAGGGGCTCCCACTGCTGATGCTCATGAAGATTTGCTACTGCACCCACGCCGCCGTCTCAGAGCCACCTGGGCTCCCACTCCTCATAGCTGGCAGGATTCTGGGCATGTGGGTTCAGCCCTACTCTGAGGCTTTTGCCAGGTGGCCCTGTGGATCATGGGCACAGACCTGAGCTCTCCATCGCACCGGCTGGGTCTGCAACAGAAGAAGCAGCTGGGATTGACGTCTTCAGGCTGGCATTGGCAGACTCAAGCTGCTTCGAGGGCTGCAGGAACCGCCCGGGGCATCACTGGCTCCACAGCACCAACCCCAACCTCCAGGAAAGACTGTTCTCCAACCATGATGACACCATCAGCCACCACAGCCCCCTAGGCCTCAAGAGCCCTCATAATAGTTTCCTGCAATGTGTTCATTCACTCAGCCCATGTGTCCCTGACCACCTGTGTGCTGGCTCTCCTGTTGGACATCACAGGAGGATTCTGAAGAATCTGAGAACTACAATGGAGTAGGAAAGGTATGATTCAATCCATAAGTTCCAAAGGTATCTTGGACTTCAAATATTGACATAATTCAATCAATCGTTCATTAAGCAATTATTTATGGAGTGCAGGACACTCCATTCAAAGCTGGGTCCACTGGGTGGAAGGAATCAGGAAAGTTTCTTGCCCTCACAGAATTCACATTAAACTAATGAGTGGATTAATAATAGTAATTATTATTATTGCAGCCACAAAGCTTTCAGCCACAGAATTGGGTATGAAACACTTTTTATCTCACTATACCTAATTATTCCTGAGTCACTGGTAATGAAACCTGAGCACAAAGACTCTAAGTATCTTCAGTGCCCAGGAGTGCTTTTCAGTTGGTGATTAATTTTTCTAACATTTGGAAGCATTTTGGAATATTTTGACATCTGATGATTACACTCTTTCTTTCTGGATGTTTCTCAGCTGGATCTGACAACACTACCACCACCACCCCCACCCCGTGAAAGCTCCTAAGACATGAAAGGTTAAACATTGAATATTGGATAATATTCATGCATTTCCTTCTGGGCTGCTGATAATAAATGAGCAATTTTTTTAAATTAAAAATCTTGCCGAGGTCACACAACTTGTAAGTGGCAGAGCCAGGCTGCAGATCTACACTGGCCTGATCCATGGCCTGTCCTCTTGACCATGACATTTGCTAAATTAATCACATAAAGTCAGTTTGCCACCGCCAGAAACCTGAGCTGGCTCCAATTAGCTGGGACAGAGTGAAAGGTGTGATTTCATCCGGTCACATTGCAATGTCATGTGATAACATTTTTAAATTATTAACTGATGTTTCTCTGCTTTTTTTTTTTAATTAAGGTGAAATTTGTATAAAATCAAATCAATCTTTAACGTGTACACTTCCGTGGCATTTAGTTTCTGCATAAAGCTGTCTAATCCTTACCACCGTCTGCTGTCAAAAATGTGACTAATGTTGTTTTTCAGCCCTGGTCTTTCCTTCCACTCTGCCTCAAGGAGAGAATACAGAGAGAAGCAGGGCTTTGATTTGGGAACCTGGGTCCCCGAAGATTGGAGAGTTTTCTCAGAGAGTTCAGAGATGGGGGCGGGCCAGAATGAATGGAACAGAAAATGTCCCCATGGCCTCCTGATGGTGGGAGAGTGAGCCCCACAGGCTAGAGGAACTACATGGTCTGGAACTTGTTCGTTCTGGAGGGATTCACCGAGCGTCGGAGTCCCCGGTGGCCAACTGCCGGGAGCCACGCGTATGCCCGGCCAGCGCCCAGGGACCGCCCAGGAGCAGCCTGGAGACAGTGGCTGTGGCGCCCTGTCAGTCTCCTTCCTTCCGGAAAGCTCCAAAGCGCTGCCCCACCCCCACCCGTGCTCAAAAACCTTTTGACCCAGGTCAAACCTCCACGCGGAAGCGCACAGCACATGAGTTCTCACAAACCCCGCTCAAGCGAGAGAAGCCGCCCAGGGCCCCAGGACCACCTCAGGCCACCTTGCACACAGGATTCCTCCAGCACCAACAATGCAGCCCGAGTGCTCACTTCTAACAGCAGAGCTGCGCTGAGCTGACTATGGCTGTGCCTTTCATGCGAACAATCACCAGGCGAGCTCTGGTCCGGCTCTTCTGCTTGGCTCTGTGTTGGTGAGATGCATGAGTTTCCGTGTTCTGACACACACAATGCACATCATGAGAGTGCACAGGGGATTCCACACATGCAAGGGAAAGGCTTTACACCTGACTATATCTCCAGCCTTTTTTTTATTTTTTTGAAACAGGGTCTCTCTAAGTTGCCCAGGCTGGTCTCGAACTTGCAATCCTCCTGCCTCCACTTCCCAAAGTGCTGGGATTACAGCTGTGTGCACCACTTTGAGCCTGCTATTCTTAATCATAAGTGCAATGCTGATCTTTAGAACTCACGCTTCCTATGTGATTGAATCACTACCCCCGCTCCCCTCCACCCCAGTTTGTGGCAACCACTACCCTGCCTTGTTCCCATGAGTGTGATGTCTTAGATGCCTCATGTAAGTGGGCAAGTGCAGTCTTTGTCCTTCTGTGATTGGCTCATTTTATTAGCATGTCCTCAAGGGTCATCCATGCTGTCTCATACAACTGTATCTCCTTTTTATGGCTGAATAATTTTCCATTGTGTGTGTGCATGTATGTGTGCATGTGTGTGTGCAGAATTTTCTTTACTCATCCATCGGTGAATTTAGGTTATTTCCCCCTCCTAGCTGTTGTGAATACTGTTGCCATGACCATGGTTGCCATGGTTCAAATTCATCCTCCCCAAAAGCGTGGACTGGAAATTTAATCCCCCACTCAACAGCATCAGGAAGTGGGGCTGTTAGGGCTTGTATCTAGGTGTCCCCCAAAGCCTCATGCAGTCATAGGTGGGGCTTTCTCAGACGTGGCTGGATCTATAGTGTGTGAAGTTGGAATTGATTCATGGTGCACATCAAGGCTCAAAGGCGCTAGGTTTACGGGTGTGAGTGCTACCCGCCCTAAGTAGCCTGGGTAAGATAAAGGGGGGCAGAAAGACTCTGTTAAGGCCCCTTACTGTTTTTTGCTGTCTTCTGCCACCCTGCCTAGGAGCCAGCTGATTACGGACTGAAACCTCTACACACTGTGAGACAAATAAACCTTTCCCTTTTAACTTTGGGTGTTGGGTATTTTGTCTCAGCCACTAGAAAAGTAACTAAGACAGGGCCTAGGGGGAGGTATTTGGGTCCCAAAGCCCCACCCTCATGGATGGAATAGCTACTATAAAAAGGCTTGAGATCAAAGTGAGTTTAGAAGCATTTCCTCCTCTTTAATGTTTTCCAAGGGACTAAGACCAATTGGCATTCATTCTTCTTAAAGTGCTCTGGATGACACATAGTAGAAGGAGGAAGCCTCCAACAGGTCTGGCAGGATTTAGATCTGAAATGCCCCTCAAAAGCCTCTTGCGTTCAGAGGCAGGGCTTTGGGAAGGTGATGGTATCTGGGGACACTGGGCCTGGCCCAGAGAGGTGGGTCCCTGGGGGCATGGCCTGGAAGGTGCATCTCCCTCATGGCTCCTCCCTTCCCACCTGCTTCCTGGCCTCAATGGAATAAGCAGCTGTCCTCCATCCAGGCCCACCCACCGCACCACTTCTGTGTCTGAGCCTGCCCACCGCACACCGAAATCTCTGACCTGAGCCAAAATAAACCCTTCCTACTTTAAACGGTGGGTGCCACATACTGTGCCTCAGAAAAATGACTAAGACAAGATCTGCCAGTCTCCAACAGCAAACCCTCCTGTTCCTCCTGCTGATCCTCTTTTTTTTCTCTCAAATTCTTTTATTGGTACATTTTAGGTATACAACACAATTACATTTTTCATTGGGAACTTGTGCCTTTACATGATGCATCTTGGTTCTTATTTTTTCCCCATTCCTAGCCC
>NW_004624740.1:28605699-28648986 GCF_000247695.1 Heterocephalus glaber | reverse complement strand
TGTAGCTCAGTGGTAGGGCTCCCCTGGGTTCAATCTCTAGTATCACAGAGTAAAAAAATTGAAGAAATCATTCTTATTCAACAACAGCCTCCTTTCTTCTGAAATATCTTCCTATTCTGCTCATGACATTTCAGATGTGGCTGATACAACAGATGATAAGCAAAAATATTTCTCTCCTGCTCCATTTTCCCCCTCTCTGTTCACCAATTTTCTTCTCATTTTCCCCTCCGTATAGTTTTTCCTCTCTTCCCTTAATAGCCTCAGTTTTATAATTAGTCTGCTCCAATAATTCTTTCATCATTTGTGTTTTATTTCTAAAATATTCACTAGCATGGCTGTCCCATACCGCCTTGATTCCCAACTCCCTGATCACTATTTTTACAATCCTACAGCATTAGTAATGTCTTCTATTTTGGTAGTGCCTCTTTTTTCTTTTCCTGTTGGATGAACAAAAATCACTTTGCAGGTATTTCATGTCCCTGCAAGGTAGGGCAAAGTAAGAGATTTTTGCAAATGGAAAAATCTCTAGGCACAAACATTGACTGTGTGCCGGCAGGAGAGGTAGAAAATGACTAAAATTGAGACTGTCAGGAGCATTCAGTGTTCACTTGGGCAGAATGATGGCATTTCTCTAATCCAAAGGCCACCTTCACTAAACCCGCAAGTACGATTCACAATCACACAGCACGCCCTTCCCAGGGCAAATCCTATGCCAGTACCTATCCTGCTGCCACCTAAGAGCTGACTGAGTCCACACCACAAACACAGGACTTCAAGCTTGTTGGATTTCCCCAAAATTTTCCTCCTCTGGTAGAAGATTTCCCCACCAAATCCTACTGTGCCCCAGTGTGCACAGTCAGCTCTAGACGGCATGGTCTTTTTAACAAGGTGGGGCGCGTCTGTCACATGCGAGCCCCCATTCATAATCAGTAAGCCGTGCACAGGGCTTAACAACAGAGCTGACCAAATGCTGCCAGTAGGGTTGAGGTGAATCACTTCCTAACAATGGCTCAGCGACTGCCCATCTGGAGCAGGCACCACCCACACCAGGGAGATGCAGAAGAAAGACCATCCTGGGAGTCCGTGGGTGGGCTGGGATTTGAACCCAGACCCACCATCTGTGGACTTGTCTTTATAGAATCCTCAACACAGTGTGCAGGAGATGTTTCTGAACCCTCTGTCTCCCTGGCCACTCCCTCTCCCCCATCTTATAGCACACGATGTTTTCCAGCCGCAGCAACCTCCCCTCCCATCTCACCAGCAGGGCAGGCAGAAGCGACATTATGTAACCTCCAAGACTAGACAAAAGCAAAAATATGCCGGTGTCTGTCCTGCTCTGAGAACCCAACCAGCTTGCTGTGAGTAAGCCCAAAGGACAAGACATTCGCTGCTGCCCCAGGCGTGGGCTGACCTGGGTCAGCAGAGGCCACCACACACCACAAGACTGTTCCCCAAGATGCCCCAGACACCCAGGACTTGCTGGCTTCCAGTATTCCCAGCCAAGCCCAGGCGTGGTAGAACACAGTCCCCAAGCAGCCCTCTCTCTCCAAGTCCTGGTCCTACAAAGCCCCTTCAGGGGTAGAACATCCTGGAGAGAGATGCCGTCCATGCTGGCCGCTCGTTAGTCTGCTTATTTCTGTTCTCTCACCTAAATACCACACTCCTCAGCTCAGGGTGGGGCCTTGGGTCTTTGAAGCCCTTTGCTATCTGAATTCCAGGTCTGCTGTTCATCTGTTCTCTTCCCTACAAGCACCCAGGACCACCCATGCCGTCCTCGAGTCATTGAGGAGGAGGACAGGCCAGACCTCAGGAAGAGGGCAGGCAGGAAGCCCCGGGACAAGGGGAGGGCTGGCAGCCAAACCAGCCCAGGGAGAGTCTGGGCCCTTCCCAGGCAGTTGATGCCCCAGCTAAGAAGCTGGTGTCCTGGGCTCTGCTGCCCTCTCCCCAGGGCCACCCCAGTCTGGACAGCTCTGGACAGTGGGCTTGCTCTGAGGGTTCAGCCTGGATTTGGACACCATCTGCTCAACCAGCCAACCAGGGACCCTCACCCTGGGACTCTCTCTCTCTCTCTCTCTCTCTCTCTCTCTCTCTCTCTCTCTCAAAATGAGACAGGGTGGGGTGGAGGCTAACCACATTTCTCATCTGCCTAAAACTCCCTTTAGAGTCATAGCTGCTGGGCAGAGACGGGCTCAGCACATGGTGAAGAGGTCACTCTTCCCTGACAGACTAGGGGGAAGGGGTCCTGGGGATTGAACCCAGGACTCCTGCACTGAGCTACATCCCTGGCCCTTTTTCATTTTTTATTTTGAGACAAGATCTTGCTAAGTCGATAAGTTGCCTGTGCTGGGCTACAAGTTGCAATCCTCGTCAGCTTCCCGGAGTGCTGGGACCACGGGCATGCGCCACCACAGCCTGCTATGAACAGATCTTATCTAATGCAGAGGACAGTGCTGGGCCATCCTTGTGCACTTTGCCTTTCTCACTGGCTACATCCTGAAGGTTTCTCTAAATCTCACCTATTCTACCTCATTCTACTGGTGGAGGATAATTCTCCAATATACCAATGCAAATCACCTTTTAAGAACTTTTCAAACAACTTCACCAAGGCATAATTTGCAGTGTGTGTGTGTGTGTGTATGGTGTGCGTGTGTGTGCCTTTTTACATGAACAGTCTAGTAAGTTTTGAAAAAGATGGAGACACTTTCTGCACTGTCACTATAGGTGCATACGCAACACCTAGCTGTGTCTAGCACATAGTAGTGCTCAAATGCCTTTTGGATCAGTAGATGAATTGAGAAGCCAGGCAGAGTGGCACACATTTGTAACCCCAGCACTCTGGGAGGCTGAGGCAGAAGGATCACAAATTGAAGTCCTTCCTGGGCAACATAAGAGACTTAGCAAGATCCTGTCTCAACATTTTAAAAAGAAGTACTGGGAATGTAGCTTAATGTAAAGGCCTGGGTTCCAATCCAAAGCCATGAAAAAAAAAAGAGGGACGGGGAGGGACGAGTGAGCAAGCTCTGAGACTGCCATGTGTGTGACATACGTGGCTGGGCTGATGTCCTCTTTTCTCCGATCTGTCACATCCCTGGGCTGCCCCTCTGCCACACTGCAACAGAAGAAGCACTCCTAAAGGTTATATGGGGGCTGCTGGGTGATTTTTATAACTTTGCAAAAGGGCTTGATTTTTCAAAAAGAATGAACGAGGAAACAGCCCTCTGTGGCTCTGCCGGCCCTTGGGTGGACGCCCAGCCTGTGACTAGCGCACCAGGATCCCAGCCTGCTGCTGTGACCATCTCAGCTGCTCATCCTGCTCACACCAGGGCCACTCCTGTCCTGGGGCGGGCGCTCGGCAACCACTGTGAAACCAACAGAAGGATGAATGAATGTGTGCGTGAAAGGCGGAATGACTCAGACCTACCTGGCTACCAAAAAGCCAACCCTGTTTGGTTTGGGCAGGAGAAATGTCAAAGCAGAACAGTAGCTCTGGCTATGGGCTGTTCAGACCCAAGCTGCTGACAGCTCTCTGTGTCAGTGAAAATACAAGGAAAGCACGCTTACCATTTAGTTAACCCAAGAAACACGGCACCGAGCAGGAGATAACAGTCCTCACTTGGCCACTTCTTTGGAAGACGTCACCCATTCGTGCATTTGTAGGTATTTACGGAGCATCTGGTATGTCTCTGGCACTCCCACACACACGTAAATCCTTAGGGCTCCCGTCCATCCTGCTAGGGAGAGTCCTCCCTCTCCACTGCTCCCTGGTTCTTGGGGGAAGCAGCTCTGAGCACCCAGGGTGATGTCACCCCAAGGTATCTGGGACCCAGCACTGAGTCAGCTGCTTCCCACCCGTTCCCAATCAGTGTTCCTGGACCGCATCCCACGCTGTCAGACCCGGTGCTATTTCCAGATCCCAACACATGGCTCAGGACAGGCCGGTCCCCCTTTCCCTTCCCCGCTCCGTGGCCTTGTGGGTGTTTGTGCCATCCCTCCCTCTGTAGCACCATACCCTGTGAAGTCACATCTGAGGGTCAGGGGGACACTGAGCTCAGGAAGTGGCTTGTTCTCCTCAGGCTCTGATGCCTGAGGTCAGGAAAGTCCTTGTTCTTGTACTTGTTGAGTGTTGCCTAAGAAATAGAATTGAGTCTCACTTTTCCAGCAATGCTTTGGGTTCCTAGAGGCCACTATTTCCGTATTCTTTCATGGTGAGAACAAAGGTAGAGCTGATTTTTATTATGAGTATAAGAATAATGAACTTAGGCTCAAGAACGCTGGGGCTGACGTAATCAGAGTCCCCAAGGCACCCCAGGCTCTCCCAGCTGATCTGGGCCCTGCCACACCTATGCCCCATCCACTACAGGTGACCCCTGTGCCCCAAACCAGCCCTGCAATTTTCAGCCTTCAGGGCTCTGCTCATGCTGCTCCCTCACCGTGCACGCCTGTCCCTTCCTCGCCTAACTGGAAAGCCTTGTGCACCCTCAGGACCTACTTCTGGTGTCACCCACTTGGTCTCTGGAACCTGTCCCTGACACCCAGCTCCCCGGAAGTGTTGACCTTTCCCACATCTCCTACAGCCTCCAGGATGTCACTCTGTCTGCCCATACTGTTGGGCATTAAATGGCCACATCCGTGCAAGATTCAAATTCTTTTTTTTTCCCCCCACTACTGGGAATTAAACCAGGAGGCCTCACACTGAGCTACATCCTCAGCCCTTTTTTATTTGTTTTGAGACAGGGTCTCACTAAGTCAACCATGCTGGGCTCAAACTTGCAATCCTACTTCCTCCGCCTCCCGCAGTGCTACCATTACATGCCTAGCAACCAATTATTCTTTAACAAAGAAATAAATGAGTGAGCATATCCCATCTGCTTTGACTTCCACCCCCTGGCAGGATTTCACACAGGTAACCACATGGGTTACCACGCTCTGCCCATTCCACACACCCTTCCTTCCCACAGCTGGGACCTCACCCTGAGTGTACAATTGACAGGATCCCAGCAACCTGTCTTTAGTTCCTTCCTAAGAGGGAAATTTCTCATTCTCTCGGATGGCTACTCCCACATAATGCAAATAATCACCTTTCCGTGACCCAAGAAAAGCTTTTATTTAATCTAGCTGACAGGTGTCTTCAGTGCAAGGATCCAGTGTAAACAAAAGCACAGAGCTGAAATGTCAGGGAGCATCGGCACCTGGAGTCGGAGCGAGGCCTGGGGTGCAGCCTGCAAAGGCCGCCTCTACTGCTTCCTCCGAGAGCTTTCCCGCAGCTTGGGGCGGCCCAGGATCCTACTCCACTCGAAGCACCCTCAGGTCTGAGCTCACCTATCCCCGCCTTCGGGGACTGATAGCCCCGCAGCATCCAGCTGAGCCCTGACAGCCAGGAAGGCCAAGCCCGGCCCAGGGTAGCTTGGGCCATGGCTGGAATAAAAGATGAGCCGAGGTCCCACGCAGGGGGATAACCAGAGAGGTCAGGTAGGGGCAAGGCTGCTGACCTTGCCAGTCTGAGACACCTGTCTCCAGGAGGGGAAGGTGACAATTCCTGCCTGGACCGGAGAGCAGGCCCAGCTGTCCGCAAGGGACAGCATGCTTTGACACCTGACAGAATCAGGAGCTCAGACCAAGGGTCAGGAGGAGCAGACCTAGGAGGCAGGGCGGGGCCCATCTCCAGGTCGGTCACAGAGGGGCCATGGGATCTTGCACAGGGCGCCCAGTCACTGTGGGGGCCCTGTAAGGTGGTGGGTGGGAACTCAGGGACTTTCGGCCTATGCGATCTCAGAGCTCATGATGTCAAAGATCAAAAAGACACTGCAAGTTCCAAGGTGTGATACCAACACATTAGTAACCATGACAACCTGGGCTTCCTCAGTGGAGGGGCTCTGTTTCTGAACCCCACAAAATCTAGGCAGAGGTGCAGAGCAATTATTTTGTTCTTGGGCAAACTACTTAGCTGCTTCAGGCTTCTAAATATGGCTGGCCTTTTTAAAGCACTCCAGTAATCGCAGCACTCTGGGAGGCTGAGGCAGGAGAATCACAAGTTTGAGTCCAATCTGGACATCTCAGTGACTTCTGGAAACCCTGTCTCAAAATAAATAATGAAAGACCAAGGATGTAGCTCAGTGCAAAGACCCTGGGTTCAATCCCCAGCACTGCAAATCCATCCATCAATCAATCAGTCTAAACAATGGAGCTACATAGGGGCAGGCAGACCGTGGGAAGTTTGTATGAGACAATTCAGCCCTGGACACATGGTAAATGCCCAGTGGACACCAGCATTATTATGACCATCCTCGTTCAACAATGATAGCAAAGGCAGTTTCTTCATGGTTACTTGATTTAACCACTAGAGGGGAAAAAAAATTTCTATCTGTAGATAAGTGAAAGGTTCTTGTGTTAGTCAGCCCAGTTGAGAACTACACAGAATACAGACCCACCTGGAGAGTTCGGAGAGGACTCAGCCGTGGTCCCTGAGGACACCAGAGCCTTCCTGAGCAAATCTTAACTGTATCTTGGTGGTCTCAGCTGCCACCTCCCTCCCTAGGCTCCCTGAAGGTGACCATTTCTTAACACCTGAAACACCAGCCACTCACCCCAGGGCCACCAGGACACACTTGGCCTGTGAACTTAGAGTTCCTCAGAATCTCATCACGGATTCTAATCCAGCAAAGGAAATGGAAATGACCTATTTCAAAAGCTAGTGATCAGCTTGAGTCACCCCCACCCTCGTCAATGTCAGTACTAGAGATTGCAAATTTTTCCGAAAAGCCCCCAAATTTGTTTGTTTGTTTGCTTTTGAGACAGGGTCTTGCTATGTAGTCGAACTCATGGCAATCCTCCTGCCTCAGCTCCCCAAGTGCTGGGATTACAGGCATGCACCACCACACCTAGCTTCCAAATTTCAAAATATTGGCTCAGTTTTTCTTTTAACACTGTGGGTCAAATAAAACAACCACGGGCCATATTCAGTCCCGCGGCCACCATTTTGTGAGCTCTCAGCATGCTTCTCCCGCCCCACCCTTCAGTCCTAACCTTCACTTCTGGTGCAAGCAGACAAGAGTAGAGAATGGTTGGGGTCCACAGGTGTGGCTGTCTAGGATGCACACTGCCCAAGGGCACCATATCTAAAAAGAGGTTACCATTTCTGCTACAGGCATCAGAGCTTTGTACAGAACTATGAATTTCAGCAATCCTCCAGCAGAGGGCAGTAGCACATCACGCTCAAACAAAGGTGGCATACAAAAATTTCGGCAGTTGGAAATCAAGTGTCTTCAAGAAAGGGTGCCCTTTCAGAGTCTCCACAGAGGTGTGGAGGCAGAAGCTATCCTGGCCTTAGGCTCACAACAGTCAGGATGCCTTCTGGCCATTGGAGGCCACAATAGCGAGCATCAGCTCTCACTGTATCTCACTGACGTCCCGACATGAGCCTAAATATGATACTGCTCTAATCACATTTAGGTTGATGGAGACTTTCAGCTAACTGGACAGAGGCCCCTCAGGTGCCACCTCAGACCCCAGGACCCTAATGAAAACCTCGGACCAAACACAGATGCCGCCACTGAGTCAGGCTGGCCCTGGTGCTTTCTCACCGTCCTTCACTCTGTGGAGTGTACTTGGGTCCTGCTCAGTTCTTCATTCCGGTTGCCAAAAGCCTGGATGCAAGGTGAGACAGACCCGGGCAGTGACAGCGTCCTGAGGAGCAGCAGCAGCCTTGAGGGATCATAGTGCAGAAGTGAATCCTCACCCTTTCTCAGATGGCAGAGCGGCAGAAAGGAGGCTCAGCCCCCAGGCGGGGCAGGTTCCAGCAGAGCAGCAATCCTAGAGGAGCAACTTGATGTGTCACCAGCCAAGTTCCAAAGACTCCCCGACATTCAGGCATGGTGCTGCATGCCTGTAATCTCAGTGCCTAGGTGGCTGAGGCAGGAGGATTGCTTCGAGCGCAAGGCCAGCCTGGGCTACACGGTGAGGCCCTGTCTCAACAAACAAAGACACCCCCAAGAGACATGAGGCCTCAGCTCTCGCCACCCATCGGGTAGGGTACTGGTCACTGACTTCCATCACAGAATGAGAATGTTCAAGCTGTGTCAGTGAGAGGCATAAAGAGGTTTATTAGGCATGACTTGAAAAGTCCAGACTCAGAGAGAATAGAATGGAGCCAGCAGAAAAGAGGCACATTATGGCCAGAGACTGAGGGCCTTACTATGGCCTTGGGGGGTCCGCAGGATGGGCAATCCAGGGCGTGACTGTTATCACCCTTCTGGGCTTCGTTAGGATGAGAACGCTCAGTGTGTAAAGCTGAGATCGACTGCCTGCTTAATAGCACACTATCTCGAAGCCACGTATAGGTGAGGAGTATCGGCCCACAGCCCATCTGCAGGCTTACTGTGTCTCTAAGACCCTTCTGGAATGAGTTTCCTAGGAGGGGAGAAGGCCTGAGTAATATTTGTCTTGAAGTTGCAGTCATTCTTAAAATTACAGTATTATAAATTAGAATTTTCCTGATCTCCTTTTCACCTATCTTTATTTTTTCTATCCTACCACAGGTACACGTCCACTTTGGAAACTGGTTGGCATTCCTAATCATGAACATGTGGCTCACGCCTGTAATCCCGGCCTTCAGGAAAGCTGAGGTGGGAGAATCCCAAGGTCAAGCCCAGCTGGGGCAACTGAGTGACTGAGCAAGGCCTGATCTCCAAATAACAAAAGGGCTAGGGATGTAGCTTAGTGTAGTTGCCCTGGGTTATCCCTAGTTCCACAGGAAGAAAAACAGCAACATGAATTCCCATGACCAGCCGCTCCACCCCGTGCTACCCAGCAGGATGTATTCGTTGTGAACCCAAAACACGCTGCAGAGTGCTGGTGGGCGTGACTGCCCCTGGGGACCAGCCAGGATGAGAAATGCTGCTACGTTCACAGCGAGCATTGACCAGGCACCAGAATGGGACAAATCCCATGAAATTCGTGTTAAGCAAGCACAAAAGAGAGAACATCCTGGATGGTTTTATTTCTATAAAATGCAGACAGCAGGCAAAGCTATATTCTGAAGTGAGAGATTGATTGAGCTGCAGTTTTCCTTAGGGCTGAGTGGGTAGCAGATTCAGTTACTAAGAAGGTCCAGATATTTTTCCAGTACTAGGGATCAAACCCAAGACCTTCATCCCCATCCTTTTATCTTTTATTTTGAAACAGGGTCTTGGTGAGCTAAATTGCCCAGACTGAGCTCGAACTTCTCAGTCCTCCTGCCTGAGCCTCCCAGAGGCTAGGATAACAGGCATGCACCACCACAGCCAGCTGTAATTCTTGATCTGCGAGAAGACCACGTGGTTAGTTCCCTTTGGAAAAGCACTGGCTCCAGCGGCCAGGCAGGAAGTGGAGGGGAAAGTACCGCGTTCACGCTTCGCCGCTCCTAGTTGCAAGGCTTCCCAGCTGCCCACTCCCTTCCTTGGCCTCTGCTTTCTTGCATAAGACACCAGCTTCCCCTTGGCTGTGTCAGCAAGTCACCCTCACCAGCGATTCCTCAGGCTGTGGCCGACTCTAGGCTGGCATTTGCAATCCGGAAGCACTGTTGGCTTCTCGGTTTTTTCCAAGGAAATGAAAAGGCTCCGAGTTCCCAGCATCGTCGCTCAGTGGATCACCACGTCGCAGCTGGGCAAAGGCGCTTTATCATCCCAGCAAGAGGAGCAGCCCCCAGCCCCCCACCCGGGAAGGAGGGGTGCAGGGAGGGTGCGGAAGCAGGGAAGGCCGTGAGGTCAGTCTCAGCGCCCACAGCCCCCTTCCCAGGAGGCTGACAGTCAGTGCAGATGCTGTCCTCCTCCCTGAAAATCCTGCCCTTCTCCTCCGGGGCTCAGGATGCTGCTGCATGGTCACCCCGAGAGCCCCTGCGGGACAGGAGCAGGTCCAGAGGAGCCGATGGCCAGGCCGAGAACGTGGACAGGGCCCCCCCCCCCCCGCCTGAGTCTGCAGACTCTGAGGTCCTGCTGGCCCCGCAGAGCCCAACCACTTGTTAATTACAGAGAGGACTTTAGTCTTTTATTAGCACATGTTTGTGATAGCTAATGTTGACATTCCTGTGTGGAGTAGGTGCGTGCACATAACACATCCCAATTCTTTTTCCATCCCCTTTCTCTCTCCTCCCTCCTCCCCTCTCCGTCTCTGCCCTTCCCGTTTAAGAAAGATCCATCTCCCTACTTCCTGTTATATATCTTTTATTTATAATTTGGGTTTCTCATATAAAAGAAACCATGCAATATTTAAGCTCTCGTCCCTGATGTATTTCACGCAACATTACGGTCTGAAGATGCATCCATTTTCCTACAAATGACTCAAGTTTATCTTCGTGGCAGAGTAGTACTTCGTTGTGTGTAAACACCATATTTTCTTTATCCATTCATCTGTAGATGGACATATAGGCTGCTTCCAAGACTTAGCTATTATGAATTGTGCTGCTATAAACCTGAATATTCATGTATCACTGTAATGTGATGTCTTCAATGCTTCTGAGAAGATGCCTAGAAGGGGAATAGCTGGGTGGAATGGAATTTCTAGTTGTAGCTTTTTGAGAAATCTCCACACTGATTTCTGTAGTGGTTGTACTCCCGCTGACAATGTAGAAGCTTCCTTTTTCTTCACATCCTCAGCAGCATTTGTTATTATTGGATTTTTTTTTTCTGGTACTGGGAATCAAACTCAGGACCTTGCACTTGCCAGGCAGCTGCAGCACCACTGACCTACATCCTTGGCCCTAATACTGGATTTTTTTCATGATGGTCATTCTTTCTAGGGTCATACTTACTGGCATTTTGTACTTCTTTTTTTTCTTTTTTCTGTGCCAGGGATTGAACTTGGGACCTTGGGCTTGCAAGGCAGGCACCGTAACCACTGAGCTAAATCCCCGGCCCATGTACTTCTTCTAAGAAGTGTCTATTCATTTCCCTTGCCCTTTTTTTTTTTTTTTTTGATTAGGACTTTCATTCAGGGGTCTACTTTTTTGAGTTCTTTATATAGTCTAGATATTTGTCCTTTGAAGAGTAGCTGACAAAAAATATTTTTCCATTCTGTAGGTTGTCCTTTCACTCTGTTGGTTGTTTCCTTTGCTATCCAGGAACTTTTATAATTTAAAATAATCCCATTCATTGATGCTTAATGTTATTCTCTTAATGTAATCAGGGTTCCGTTCAGAAAGTCCTTGCCTGTGTCTGTATCTTAAAAGTGTTTTACCTGTTTTATCTTCCAGCAGATTGTTTCTGTTTTAACATTTAGATCTTTGATCCATTTTTATTTTAGTTGAGTGCATGGTGAGAGATGTGGGTCTAGACTCAATCTTCTGCATGTGGATAGCCAGTTTTCCCAGCACCATTTCTTTTGTTTTGTTTGATTTTGGGTACCAGGGATCGAACTTGGGACCTTGCATTTGCAAGGCAGGCGGCAGAACCACTGACCTAAATCCCCAGCCCCTCCCAGCACCATTTATTAAAGAGGCTCTCTTTCCTCCAGTGTCTGTATTTGGCCCCTCTGTCAAAGATCAGATAGCCAAATGTGCCCGAGGTTGGTTTTGCATCCTCTATTCTGTTCCATTGATCCACAAGTCTGTTTTCCTGCCAGTACAAAGCATCACTGTAGCTCTGTAATATAACTTGAAGTCTGGGATTGTGATGTCTCCTGCTTTCTCTCATTGCCCAGTACTTCATGGTACTTTCACACTTTCCTGTTGAAGTGCTTTACTCCTTCTCTTTGGCACATCTCAATTGCCAGGGTCACTATTCTTATACTTGGTGCCAGGCGTTTTTAAGGAAAATAAGGGTTACTTGCACAATTACTGAGATTCTGAGACAGCTGATTTGCTAACAGAATTGGCTGCCAAGTAACCAATAGGCAGGCAGTGGGCACGACTCAGACACGCTGGACAGAGGAGTGATTCTCATCCTGGGCTGGTGGAATGAGATGGCTTGTGATTTCACCATGCTGCTCAGAACAGCACAATTTGAAACTTGTGAACTGTTTATTCTTGGAATTTTTCCATTTAACATTAAACATAATTGAAAGAAATCAAACAAAAAAGCCATGCATATTATAAGCCCAATTTTATGAAATAGCCAGAATGGCCAAATCCATAGAACAGAAAGCAGATGGTGATTTCCAGGGCAGGGGAGGAACATGGGGGGAGGTTTCAGGCTGGGGTAGCAAAGATCTGGGCCTGACTAGAAGTGGTGGTTGCATGACACTGGGAATGCACTGAATTGTACACTTTAAAATAGGGAAATGGTAACTTTTATTTCACATGTACTTTCCCACATGCAAAAAAGGGAAACACCAAGCTACTATGTGACTTGGGAATCCAGCGCCTAAGCTCATGCCTGGGAGAACTGAGGCTGCAGCTGTATACAGCTGTCCCCAGGTAGCAATCACAGCCTGATTCATCACAGTAGGAGGCCAAAGCAATCTCCACATCCCTCCACTGGGGAATGGGTGTGTCCACTTCCTAGGGTGCTGGAACAACTGCCAAAGAACAAAGCATAGTGTTGTTTCACAGTTCTGGAGCCTGCAGCCATGGGGATGGCAGGACTGTGCTTCCTTCAAAGCTCTGCTGGACTCTGCCTGGCTGCTGGTGCTGGCTGGGAGTCCTTGGTCTTCATGGCTTATAGATGCCTCACTCTTTGCTCTGCCTCTGTCATACATGGCCATCTTTTCCCAGTGTGTCTTACAGGGATGGGGGTCTTATTGGGTTAGGGGCTCCCCCTACTCTACTAAGAACTGATCTTAATGAACATCTAAGTACATGCCCAGATAAGGTCACAGTCTGAGGTGCTGTAGTTAGAACCTCAATATTTTTTCTAGGGGACACAATCCACTCATAGCAGTGGAGATACAAGTCGTGGTATGCTCATTCAGTGGAATACTATTCAGCCCTAAAGAGGGTAAGATTCTGACACTCCCAGTACATATGAAACTTGAAGACAATGATGCTTAAATGAAAGAAGCTAGACCCAGAAAGCCACAGAATATATGGTTCCATTCATATAAAATACCTAGGACAGGAAAATCCATAAAGACAAAAAGTAGTTTACAGGGCCTAGAGAGAAGGGAAGAATGGGCAGCAACATGTGCATAGCTTATTTGTAGAGGCACTGAAAATGTGCTAGAATTAAATAGCATAACACCATAACATTATGAATATACTAAAAACTACTGAATTTCACACTTTAAAGGAATTTATGATATGTGTATTAGTTACTTTCCTCATTGCTGGAACAAACTACCCAATACCCACACCCACAAGTTAAAAGAGGAAAGGTTTATTTCAGCTCACAGTTTATAGAGGTTTCAGTCCATAGTCAGCTGGCTCCGTGGCAGGGCAGAGGGTTATCACAGAGGAGAAACAGTCCATGGCAGGGCAGGCAGAAGGCAGCAAGTAGGGAACCTGCCTTTCCTTTTTATTCTGTGTAAGCTACAAGCCTATTGATTGGTGCCACGCACACCCAGGGTGGGGCTTCCATTATCCACACCCAGAACTATGCTAAATGGATTCATTTAGTTATCACACATCCTTAATCCCAGTATCACACACCCCGGGTCCAATCACCTCCAAAAAGCCCCACCTTTTAGCATATGAGGCTTTGGGAGGACATCTAGATACAAGCCACAACACTGTGTAAATTATAACTCAATATTTTATTGAAGTCCCTATTAAGAGGACTTTAGAAAAAACAAGTGACACTGGGAGAAAATATGTGCAAACCACATTCACCAAAGGATTTCTATATAAACTCTGGAAGGCTGAGGCAAGGGGGTTGCAAGTTCAATCCCAACCTAGGAAATTTAGTGACAGCAAGGAGATTCTGTCTCAAAATTTTAAAAAATTAAAAATCTGGGCTGTAGTTACTCAGTGTGAATGCACTGGGTTCAACCCCCAGTACTGAAGAAACAAAAAGAAATACATTACATAAGGATGAAAAGATGCCCAGTATCATCAGCTGTTGGAGACATGCAAATTAAATGAGAGGAGGCTTCATTTCAGCCTTCAGAATGGCTAAAGCAAAAGTAGTGATAACATCCAGTGCTGGCAAAGATGCCAGGAAACTGAGTTCCACGTGCAAAGCTGGTGGGAATAGAAACTGGTACAGCCATGTGGAAAAGACTTTGACAATTTTAACCCTAAAGATGCACTCACTGTCTGACTCAGGGAATGCTATCTTGGAGAGTTATCCTACAGAAAAGAAATACCACATTCACACAAAAACCCAAAGTTCCCAGCAACTTTATCCATAATACAAAAACTGGACAGAACCTAACCCGCCTCAACAAAACTGTAACATTAGCCGGGGATTTAGCTCAGTGGTTCCGCCACCTGCCTCGCAAGCACAAGGTCCCGACTTTGATCCCTGGTACCAAAAAAAATTGTAACGTTACACTATGGATGCTGCTTGGCCGTGCAAAGGGACAAACCATTGAGAGACTGGTAGCTCTTACAGATCTCAAGAGAATTAGGATTAACAGGGGAAAGCCAATCTCAAAAAGTTACTTATGGCTCCGTGTATAGAACATTCTTTAAATGACAGAATGATAGATTAGTGTTTGCCAGGGACTGGGCTGGGTAGATAAAAGGCTGTGAAGGTAGCAGGTGATAGATCTGAGGGACGGGCGGTTCTGTAGACCTTGATGGTTCCCAAGGTCTACACAGGTGATGAAGTAACATAAAACACACATGTGTAACTGGTGAAATTGAAATAAAATCTGTGGATTGTACCAATGTCAAGTTCCTGATTTTGATGTTGTGCTGTGGGCTAGGTATCCCTTGTCTGAAATGCTTGGCCATCAGAACGTTCCAAATTTTGGATTTTCTTTTCAAGATGTGAAGATTTCCACACACATATTGAGATTTCTTGAAGGATAGATTCCAAGTGTAAACATGAAATTTATTTCTGCTTCATGTAAACCATGTGCCCACAGCCTGGAGGTCATTTTATACAATATTTTTAGTGGACCTGTGTTTTGATTATGACCACCTCCTGGGGTCGGGTGTGGGGCACCACTTGCAGTGTCGTCCACACAGGAGGTCCCAGGTTTTGGAGCATTTTGGATTTCAGGTTTTCACATTAGGGATGTTGGACCTGAGGAGTTATATAACATGTTGCTACTAGGGACACACAGCGAGGATACATAGGACCTCCAGAGCTGTTTGGGTTTGTTTCTTTTTAAACTTCCTATAAATAGAATTTGTTCAAAATAAACCTCTTAAAGTAGATGATTTCTTACAGAAACATTGGGTGGCTGATATCATCTGGGCTCTCGTCCGCAGAACACAGCCCACCACACACACCGGGGTGGTCACAAGCCTGGGCAACAGCTGCGCATCCACCTTGCACAGAACCCAGGTGGCACCGGACTGCAGCGTCCTCTGGGTCCTGGAGACCCGGGGCCCTGGGCGGGCGCACTGCAAGGAAGGAGGAACCGACTTCACCGCTGTGACGGCCCCAAGTGGCAGAGAAAGGAAAAACTGCCTCAGCTCTCCGCGTTACTCACCTTCCTCACCAAGGCCGGCCCAGAGCGATGGAAGTATGCATTACAGAAAAGACACATTGGCAAGGGGCCCCTCAAAATCCTCCCCCCTCGCTTTGAGTACACTCGTCCCATTGTTCTCGCCACTTTCTGAAGCAGTTTTGAAAGTCCTCTTTCTTGTCTTTACAAAGTGTGATTTTAAAATATATACATATGCAGGGAAAGTGGCACCCTGAGGAAAGGCAGACTCGCTAGTAGAACAAGAACAGGAGGTGGAGGGATCGCACCAGGGGCTCTGCCCGACCTGTCGCTGACACCTGGAATGTAAACAGTTTCTGTATCCAAAGCAGGCCACACCCTTTCCTGGAAGCTGCGCTGCAGGTTGGAGCAGGGACAGAGAACAGGCAGCCTCCTCAGTTTCCCTTCTCACGGCTCTTTGGGATTGTGTTTGCTGATGGTTTTCCTGGTTCCAGGGAGAAACTTCCCCTCTTGGTGTCTCTGCCACACCAAGGGTGACAGATAAATGTCCCCACGCTTCTCCATCCTGCCGACCTGGAGCCTGTGGGGCTCCCTCGTGCCCACCTCTCCGCCAGACAAGTCCTGCGAGCCCAGGGCAGGGAAGCGCCACTGCAGGTCCCCTGGGTCCTTAGGAGTCATGGCCAGCCCCGCCCGAGTCCGCATCACACTGTGACTTCGTAGCAAAGTCCCCACGTGGCCTCACCACAGGGAGAAAAGCGCCCATTCCCAGGCATCCTGAACAAGGGTCACAAGAGGGCCTGGGGAGATAGATGGAAAGGGACTTGGCTCATTTTTACCCTCTTTGCTCTTTGCCCCAGTTCAGTTTGGAGAGGAAAAGTATGCAGCTGGGGCAGCTTGGGACAGATGTCACCCTCTGGCTTGGGGAGGGCAGACCCCTGCTTAGAACCCCAACGTCATGGAGCTGTGTCCGGGGGAAAGGAGAATCATAAAAGAAAAAAGTCCATTCCGATTCATTTAAAGCTCTTGGGAGGGGCAGTACTTGAGACTGAACCCAGGGCCTCTACACTGAGCTACATTCCCAGCCCTTTTCATTTTTATGATCGCACTCTGTTGCCCAGGCTGGGATTGAATTTGGGATCCTTCTGCCTCAGTCTCCCAGAGGAGCTGGGATTACAGCTGTGCCACCATATCTGCCTCATTTTAAACTTTTTAAAAAGAAAACTGAAGCTCCAGACTAGCATATCTTGCTTTGAAAGAGTTCAAGTCTCTGTGCTCAGATAAATTCTCCACTGCAATCAATCTGAACAATAGTATTGTTGTCTTGGATGACACAAAGATAAATAGAACAGTGCCTGGTACTGAAGAGTCCCCAGTCTAGAAACAGAGCAATAATATACACAATGTGAACCACAAAATGATGCAAGCCCATCGTAGTGGTACATGCCTATGATCCTAGCACTCTGGAAGGCTGAGGCAGGAGAATTGCAAACTTGAGCCTATCCTTGGCAGCTCAGTGACTTAGCAAGACCTTATGTCCAGAAAACTTTTTTTTTATTTTTTAAGGGCTGGGATGTAGCTCAGTGTGAAATCTCTGGATTCAATCCCCAGTACAGCAAAAAAATAAATAAGTAAATAAATAGATGAGGCAAAAGTTGTTCAGGTACCTAACCAAAGCAGCAGAAGAGAATCAAGAATGAGCTGTTAATTTGCCTCTGAAGATCACAGCGGGCTTCCTGGAGGAGGTGGCATTTTGAGCAGATGATGGGGATGGAAGACAGATTTAGGCCAAACAATGTGGAGATTTTGAACGTTGGGCTGAATCTTTCTGTAGAAAAGTGTTGCTTCGGGAGGCTGAGACAGGAGGATTGCTGTGAGTTTGAGGCCAGCCTGACAGCAAGACCTTGTCTCAAAAAACCAAAGCAAAGGCTGGGGATTTAGCTCAGTGGTTCCACCGCCTGCCTCACATAGTGCAAGGTCCCAAGTTCGATCCCCGGTACCAAAAAAAAAAAAAAAAAAATCCAACAACAACAATAAAAAAAAAAAGTGTCGCTAAAATTTTTTGAGCAGAGGAATAATATGGTTTTATCTCAGTAGCAAGGTAGAGATTAGATCGCCCCAGCAGGAGAGATGAGAGGTGAGGGGCCCAGCAAGAATATTGCTGCAATAATTCAGATAAACTCTGATAAGGGATTGCTTTCGAGTGCTAGGAAGCTGAGAAATGACCAGAGAAAGCATTCCAGGAACGAGACCAGGCAGGCTGTTATGAGTAATTGGATGTTGTGGGTCCAAAGGAAGCTAAAGTGAACTTCTGCCTTGGTGAATAGCAATGCTATGCATTGATGTAGAGACAATGAGGTTGCCTGGGGTCAGGTGGGGCTTGAGATGTTCTTGAGAAGCCCAGGTGGAAGTGATCTGTGAGCTACTGGAAATCTGAGTCCAAAACTCAGAAAGCAAACGTCACCAGTCATTAGCTTTGAGCAATGGAGTTAGGAGTAATTTTGTTCGATCATCTGTAGGATCTTTAACGGGTGTGTGTCACTGTTAGGGTTACAATAAAGAATAAGTAAAATGGGCTTGGTGGTGCACATCTGTAATCCCAGCACTCTGGGAGGCTGAGGCAGGAGGATCACTAGTTGGAGCCCAGCATGGGCAACTCAGGGACCAAGTGAGACCCTCTCTTTCAAAAAAAAACCCAAAAACTGAATAGGCTATTTTTTAATAACTATAGCAGGAGACAGGTTTGGAGACACACGTGAACAAGACTATAAAATTAAGAGTCCATTCTGCTCAGCTTGGATCAACACAACTGTTGAGCATTTCCTCCTTGTCAGGCTCAAGGCCCCTAAAGCAAACAGGGCAGTAACCGGCATGGGCTTCAGCCCCAGGGAGCCCAAAGGCGCAGGGGGTGCCCGAAGAGAAAGGATGAGCGGAAGTCCCACTTTGGGGGGAAGTGAAGCAGGCCAGGTGCCGGGAGCCGCGGAACTCTGCAGCCACGGCTGGGCAGATCTGCCAACCTTGCCAACTCTGCAAGAAGCACCTACAGGTGAGCCCTGAAGACAGCCTGGAGCCCCTGAGAACTTTCACGCCAAAGGCCGCTCATCTCGCTCGCCCCACGCCCTCCTCCGGGCCTCCCAGCTGGCCCACACCTTCCACCTCCTCTAAGAGCCAGTGGTGACTGGGTCCTTACTCTTGAACATGTCCTCGCCCCCTCTGTCACCAGTTCAGCTGAGGGTCCTCTTGCTCAGTTCATACAGAAATCACAAACAGGAAAAGTGTAGCCCTTTTATTAACAGCTCTGAGCTTCAAGCGCCGGCAGCTCACAAGCTTGGTGTGCGTAGCCTCCCACCACTCTCCGAGCAGCGCGAGCCAGAGATGGAAGCGCCCAGCGATCTTCTGCTCTTCACCCTGCGTGGGCTGCTTGGCACCCAGAGGGTTCCCAGCCCTGGCTGCTGTGAGCACCAGCAGTTTTGTGATACCAGGTCCAGACGCCATTCAAAAGAGGCTTCTCCGGGGATTTAGCTCAGTGGTTCCACCACCTGCCTTGCAAGCACAAGGTCCCGAATTTGATCTCCGGTACCAAAAACAAAAAACAAAAACAAAAGAGGCTTCATTGGGACTTACACCGCAGTGCACAGCGAACAACGCACAGACTGAGCCCTGGGAACACGGGGGAGCAGCTTTTGTAGAAGAGCAAGGTGAGTTCACGCATGCGTGGTGTCTGACTTCCTGTTTAGCCATGGGAGGGGAAGGGCTCGCCGGGGACCTGACTGAGATGGGGCCCAAGGGGCAGGGTCATCCGGGACAACCCGGCCAAAGCAGATGTCTCCTGGAGCGGCAGAGGGCTGTTTGATGTAGCTGTGTCCAGCTGCAAGGCAGCTGGCACATGCACGGAAGAAGGAAAACAAAAACCAGAAAGTACCCCTTAGGGAGCATCCGGCCTTCCCTCCTGTCCGGCGTCACCCCTGAACTCACCACACTGCAGTTCTGAGGACCTGGCTCCTCCACCCCTCCCTAGAAATACTTGTTGAGGCACAAGTTGTTCCAGGTTCTGTCTGGTCTGTGAAGGGTGCTGATGACCATAGCAGCTAATGTCCATTGACTTCTCACCAGGTGCTGTGCTGAGTACTTCGCACGCTTCATTCACCCACACCCGGGCAGTTCAGCCCCACTCACCATTCACAGCCCCAATAGGCAGAGAGGAAAAGGCCCCTCCCTCAGGACACCTGGGCAGGTCCCGTGGGATTTGAACCTGGACTGCCAGGGGAAGGCCATCTGCCTATCCGGATGAGAAGTCTGGGTACACAGGGTCTGAGATTCTGGCCTCTTCCAAAAGCTTCTGTTTTTCTTGAGACACTGAAAACAAAATCCCAGTCATCAAACAAGCCAACTCAAAGCGTGATTTTTATGCTAATCATTCCTGTAGTGAAGCAGAAGGCAACATGTAGGAGCTTTTTTTTTTTTAAAGAGACAGATTGGCACTATGTTGCCCAGACTGGTGTCAAACTCCTGGGCTCAAGTGATCCTCCTGCCTCAGCCTCCCAAGTAGCGGGGACTATAGGTGTGTGACTCTGCACCACTTTACAGGAGCATTTTTAAGACAAAGCTGCAGGTGGGGCCTGGAGCTTTTCGTCCGGTGTCTCAGGATCCCAGCGTCACACAGAAGCCAGGCCTCTGGCTTCAGCCTCGCCCTGCTGCTCCCCGGGCACCTGTCACACTGTCTCTGCCAACAGCCCTGTTATGTGACCTCCATCCTCCCCCAGTGCCTCTTTCCTCTGCACAGTCCCGGCTTCCTCCACCCTCCACCCTTCAACCAGCACTTGCTTGGCATTTTGCAAGCTGCCTCACCCCATTCATTGTCTTCCCTTGAGTACTTTTCAATCTGTCCAGTAAAACCAGCGGCTCCTTGCAGGCAAGAGGGCACTCTCCTTCAGCCCGGCCCAGGCCTCCCAGAGCCCCCATTTGCCCATGGTCCCCTCCCCAGGGACAGTTGAGTGCTTAGGCCAGGTGTTGCCCCTGAGTTTGGGAGCCATCCTCATCTACCCCAAGAGCTGGAGCTCAGGGTGGGAACCCACAGGGACAGCAGAACACAGGCTGCCTCCAGCAGTGCCAGCAGGACTCCCCGAAGTCAGGGAGCAGCCATCATTCTGCTCAATTCAATTTGCGTACTCCACTGCCACCTCCAGGGCACCAGGGCCTCTCCAGAGCTATCGGAGACTCCGCAAAGTTAGCCGGAAACACACACTGGCGCCCTCCTTCGGAACCAGGCTCCGAATCCACAGTCAGACCACAGGGGGAGTGGGCCCAGGAGCCCAGCAGCCCTCTTCTGGCTGCTCTCTGGGCTGTCAGCTGGAGTGACCTAGGACCCGGACAGGAGAAGCCTCAGGCAGCACTGGACCCATGCCACGCAGCAGCAGGCACTGTGATCTGTATAATTCGGATCCCGAGGCAGAAAGGAGGCTGGGGTAGGGTGGAGTCTGCACTTCTACAAATCCCAGGCATTGCCAATGCCCCCAGTCTGATGCTGTGGTCCAGCTTCGTGGTCCAAGTGTAGCCCCAGGAGCAGTGGCTTAGCATCAGCTCAGCATCTCCAGGAAGATGTTTGCTGTTGGAAGCCCAAATGCCTTATCACTGGGCTGTGAGAGTTACCCATGGGCACCATGATTCCAGACTCTGGGAGGCTGAGGCAGGAGGATCAAAAGTCCAAGGCCAGCCTGGGCAATCTAGAGATTTAGTGAGATGCTGTCTTAGAATTTTAAACTATCTTTTTTAAAGGGCTGAGAACAGAGCACAGTGTGAAGGCTCTGGGTTCAAACCTCAGTATTGGAAAAAATAAATACATAAAGCAGGCACTGTGGTGCACACCTGTAATCCTGGCACTCAGGGAGGCTGAGGCAGGAGGATCCCAAGTTTGGGCCCAGCCTGGGCAACATAGCCAGACCCTGTCTCAACAGTAAAATTAGGGTGGCAGTGTAGCTCAGTGTGAAGGCCCTGGGTTCAGTCCTCAGTACTAAGAAAGAAAAGAAAGACAGTAGGAGAAAGGGAGAGAGAGAGAGAGAGAGAGAGAGAGAGAGAGAGAGAGAGAGAGAGAATGCAGAGTCCCAGGCCTCGCCCCAGGCCTGCTGATGAGAACCTGCATTTGAACAAGGCCCAGGTGTCTGCAGATGCCTTCCAGCCTGAGAAGCTCTGACACCACTCCACACCCCCATGCACACAGAGTGCCCTGTGGAGCCACTGCCAGCATCCTGGGAGACTGATTTATTCCATACCAGGTAAAACCTGCATAGTGGGGATTTTTAAAAACCTCTCTAAGTGATTCTAATAGAAAGCAATGTTTGAGGGCTTTGCTTTATGTTAGACTAGTTTACTAATTCTGTATTGATTTTTACTAACATATTTGTTAATATTTATTGTTTTCTCCTGAGAATATAAACAAAGAAGCAACAGACACATGAAAGATGGGAAATTCAAGACAAAACTGCAGTGAGGTTACCTCACACCTCCTGGAGCAGAGATAATTGTAAAAATGGAAAATTAGTCAGGTGTGGTGGCACACGCCTATAATGTCAGTACTTTGGGAGGCCGAGGCAGGAAAATGGCAAGTCTGAGTCCAACCCAGGCAACTTAGTGGCTTAGCAAGACACTGACTCAAAAGAATTAATGAATAGGGCCGGGGATTTAGCTCAGTGGTTCCACCACCTGCCTCGAAAGCCAAGGTCCTGAGTTCAATCCCCAGTACAAAAAAAAAGAATTAATAAATAAATAAAAAGAACTGAGGATGTATCTCAGTGTGAAGACCCCAAGTTTAAACCCTAGTACTGCAAATAATAATAATAATAATAATAACAACAACAACAATGATGCAAATAACAAATGCAAGTGAGGCTGCGGAGAAACTGGAGCACCGTGCATTGTTGGTAGGAATGTAAAATGGTGCAGTCATCATGGAAGGCAGTTTAGGGTTCCTCAAAAAGCAGAATTACCCTATGTTCCAGCAATAGGATGAACGCTGCTGCCCAATGCCATCCAGCAGAAAAGCAGGCTCATAAAAACACACCAGTGTGTCCTATCCCCTTATTCACTGGGTCTGGCACTGTGTGACTCCTGGCTCTTCCCCAAAGTCAAAATAAGCAAGGTAAGGAAATGTTTCGAATTGACTCAGGACATCAAAGCCTGGGGGCGGGGGGGTGCACTCCTGTAGTCCCAGCCCTTGGGAGGCCGAGGCAGGAGAATCGCCATGAGTTCAAGGCTAGGTTCACCACAACTGGTTCCACTGCTCCTGTTGGGGCAGAGAGCCACCTTCGAGCCTGAATCCTGTGATACACATGAGGCCAAGTGCAGCTCATGAGATCTTTCTGGTGTGCTTGGGGCAAGGTGTCGGGGACTCTGCCAGGTACAGGCTCGGTTGGCAGGAGGATGAGTCACACACAACTCAAAGACAGGGCTCTAACTGTCTGAGGGATCCTAGGTCCCACATCCATTTTTCAATCACATCTTCCACTGCCCTTTTAACCCAGGGCAGATCTGGGAGGTGGGGGAGAGACTCATCTTCAGTGGAAGACCTTCCAGCCCATGGCTTGGACCCTGGCTCTCCCTTCCCATACCCCACGCTGTTCTCCACAGAATGGGGCAAAGGGTCACTGGGAGGAGTGGCACAGGTGTCCACAAAGCACCTGGCATCCTACAGTCTCGACACGGTTCATTCAGCTGGGAACACCAAGGGCGCCTACCCCATGGACACTGAGTTGATTCATCCACCCACCTACAAGCACTCACTGAGCACTCCCTGGGGGCTGTGGCCCCTGGCCCGAAGCTGAAAATGTAACTGTGAGGAAGGAAAACAAGGGTGTTGGGAGTGACCAAGACAGACAATAAGCCGAGTCACAAGCACCTGAGACAGTGGTGCGGGCTGAGAAAACAAGCAGATGGGATCAAGGAGTACGGATTCTGTGCTACTTTGACACGGACCTGTCCAGAAAGGTCCCTCCGGGGCAACATCTGAGCCAACTACTCATGGAAAGAGGAGTCCTGAAGCCTCCCACGAGGTGGCCAGAGCACAGCAAGGCGGGAAAGAAGCCGGAGAAACAAGACCAGAGCCGCTTGGCCCCAGGTGCCATGCCCAACCCACCTCTTCTTGGGCAAGCACTTCACCCTGAGGCCACATCTCCTCCATGGGTTACCTAGCAGAGTGATTTTAAAATATACATCCTTGACCCTTGAGTGGTGGTATCTGTGCCCCCTCTCCTTGAGTATGGGCAGGTTTCTCATTGCTCCAACCATGAAAGTACAACAAAAGTCACATTACAGGGAGGCTTCTTTTTCTGGTACATGGATTGAAACCAGGGCTTTTCCATTGAGCTACCTCCTCAGCTCATTTTTAATATTTATTTTGAGACAAGATTTTAGTAAATTGCTAAGCTGCCCAGGCTGGACTCGAATTTGTGATCCTCCTGCCTCACCCTCCCAAAGTACTGGGATTACAGACATGGGCCACTATGGTGACTTTTGACAATAAGTCCTAAAAGGCTTATTATTAGCTTCTGCCTGGTTCTCTCCAAAGCCTTACTATGCAAGAAGTCCAAGTGCCCCACAAGGGCTAAGCTGGAGAAACCACAGGTAGGCATTCCTGATGGCAGTGACCCTGCCAGTCAGCCACAGGAGTGAACTAGCTTGGATATCTACCATTCAGGGCTCCACAATCCTGGCCAATACTGAGTAAGGCCCCAGGCAGGAACTGCCCAGCTGATCCCTAAACAAACTTGACTCTCATAAGATTGTGAACCAAATAAGATGACAGTTGTTTTACCTCGTACATTCAGGGGTGATGTGTCGCAGTTATAGAATGGGCACCCCTATTCTCTGCCATCATATCTCAAATCCCTCCCTTGCTCACACGCCCTGACCACCTGGTCTTCTTTCTGTTCCTCAATCACCCCAAATGCTCTGGGCCTCAAGTCTCTGAGCACTTGTTTTCTCTCCCCCTGGAAATCCCCTCCCCCTCCCCAGTGGAATTTCCAGTCACCCCTGGCCTGGCTCCTTATCACCTGGGTGGCAGGTCAAAGCACTGCCCCCAGAGAGTCCAGCATCACCTGATTTGGATTAGACCCCCACACACTGCCCTAATCTCATCACTGGATTTTCCTTCCAGGTTCACCACCTGATAGCTTTGTTTGCCTTCACTGATGCTGGCCCCTGCCAGAGTATAAAGTTCAGGAAAGCTGAGTCCTTACCTGTTATGGTCGCCTGCCCTGTGATAACACCTAGCATCTGATAAGGCAAGACGTGCAGTGCGTTTATGCAAGGAAGCAGCCCTGGGAAGGTGGCAAGGAGCTGACTGTGGCAGAGAAAACAGCAGGAGCCCTGAGGCCAGACACCCCATGGAAGAAACTTGTTGGGTTGAAACTAGACTTAGGATGGTTGTGACTGGAGGGTGTCAGGATGATCCTAGCAGGAGTGGAAGTCTCTCAGGTCACATGAAGAGTGTGTATTGTACTTTTTTCCCAGTGCGATGGGATATGTGATGATCTGATGTGTTGCTGTGGTGAAATACATGTAACAGAATTTCCCAAATGAACCACTTTTACATGACAGTCCAGCGGCATTAAGCACAGCCACACTGTCATGCAGCCATCACCACATCCACCTCCGGAATTTTTCCATTTTTCCAAACTGAAATCTGGTCCCCATTAAACACTAACTCCCCAGCCAATGGCACCCACCAATCCACTCTCTCTAGTTAGGGACCTGGAGTAAGGGGAATCAAGCCTGTGTCCTTATGTAACGGGCTTATTTCTCTCAGCACAACATCCTCAAGGATCACTGAGTGTGGCAAGTGTCACAATTTCCTTCCTCTTTATTTTTCCCCAGGACTGGAGACTGAACCTAAGGCCTTTGAATCTATCCATTTAATATTTATTTAGAGACAAGGTCTTGCCAAGTTGTCCAGGCTGGGCTTGAACTTCTGAGCCTCACCCTTCAGACTCTCAAACAGCTAGGATTGCAGGCGTGCACGGCCACACTGGGCTAAAACTTCCTCTTTTCTTAAAATAAAATAGACATCAAGTAAAATGCACTGCATTCCTTTCTATGGCAAAATAGTACTGAACTCCACAATCTGCCGTGATGTGGAAGGCGCCTGCACAGTGTCCCCTTGGCAAAGTGACCCTAGGAGGGGAGCTGAGGTCGCAGCCTGCTCCACAGTGGTGGGCACCCAACTTGCACCCCTATCAGCCCCGCTTCCCAGGAGAGAACCCTTCCCAGGTGAGGACCATCGCCTCGCACAGCAGGGCGGAGACAGCCTGACGGGCGTGGACAAATCACAAGACCAGGGCGGCAGCGGGTCTCGGTCTCGGCGCGCCCGCAATGCGCAGGGGCAGGAGGAGCCACGCGCCGCGTCGGCGAGGCGCATGCGCTTATGGCTCCGTTCGCCCGGGTAACAATCCACCGATCCAGGGTTTGGGCGCCGCCGACAGCTCTGTTTATAAACACACCGCGCGCCCGCCGGCGCGGGTAACCCTAAAGGCTGTGGGTTCGAAGGTCAGAGGTCAGCGGCTCAGGGGTGCTGGCATGGGGACCAGCTCTGTCACCTTCGTAGGTTGCTGACTGTGCTGCGTGTCCGGCCGGACGCTCTTGCAGCGACAGGGTACTGCCGGGCGCCACGTGGTGCGCACGTGGTCCGGCCGGCGCGGCCCTCCCCTCCCCCACAGCGGCCGAGGCGCCCTCTGGTGGTGTCGGCTGTCCGTTGCGCCTGCGCAGAATGGGGCGCGAGGCCATTTCCGGTGTGGGCGGTGTGTGCCGTTGCCCCTCGCGCGGGAGGCGTGGCCCAGGCTACTTACACTGGTCTTCACTGCGGACCAGTGACGGGCGGTGCTGCGGCGTTCACGTGGTCCCGAAGTCTACTGCTCCACGGCGGTGGCTTTCACGTTGACTGTGCAGTATGTCCCAGGTGGGGCTGAGAGCGGTCCAGCTCTCTCCACCGTTCCCACCGCACTTGGATTTGTCCCCAGCAGTGGCTGTACTGAATGTCTGCTGTACAATAAGAAAGAATGGCCTAAAAAAATACATTATTGAAATATTCTAGTTTATTATACTCTTACATGTTTATGGGATTGTACACAACTCATGGGTGTTTCCTAAGCACTCAGTCTTATTTATTTATGTATTTATGGTACGGGGAATTGAATGCTGGACCTTCGCACTGCATCCTCAGCCCTTCTTCACTTTGTATTTGGAGACAGGATCTTGCTAATTTGCTCAGGCTGAGATGGAACATTGGGTGTGCACCAGGCTGGTTTCTTTATACTCAGATTTGAAGAGGTTTACACAGATGAGAAAAACAAACCAACTTCTCCCAGTCTGTTTTCTGCCCATTTCTGCTAAAGGCTCAGAATTGCATTGGCATGGCCAGTTGCTCTATAAAATCAAGATTCTTCAGTTTATCCACTCCGGCATCGTCTTTTAAGTAAATACCTACTATGTGCCAAGCACTGCTCCAGGCTCTGTGGTGTATGGGTCACATAAAGGTAAGTGGAGAATCTGGGCCTGGGGCTGTAGCTCAGTGGTAGAACACTTGCCTAGCATGTGCAAAGGCCCTGGGTTCTGTCCCCAGCATTGCAATGAAAACTAGAAAGTACATAAAGGTCAGGTTGGTGATTGTGTGGCTTATACATATGATTATAAAGTCTGCTGATATGAAAGCACATATAGTACATCATCTACAAATAATAAGTTTATAAAACTAATCAATTCTGTAGAGTCCAATTTTTCTTTTCCAGTACTGAGGATTGAACCTGGGGCCTTCAAACTGAGCTTCAAACATCCCCAGCCCTTTTTATATTTTTTGTTTTGAGACAAGAGTCTCACTAAGTGCCTCTGGCTGAGCTGGAACTTTACTTAACTTTGAGTAATGGCCGTGTGTACGTGCTCCCAGAGCTCCTGCACGTTGGTTTTTCTGCTGAGCCAGCTGCTCAGCCCCAGTCTCACCACTGAGTGGACCCCGGCTTCTAGGGTGGCAGACAGTGTCCTATTCTTAGCCTGGGGTACATTCAGACACAATCTGAAGTGACCCCTGATGAGTCACACCCTATGTCACCTGTTCCGAGGGCAAGTGGGCCTGTGACATGCTTCTAACCAGTGCAGTGTGGGTGAGGAGAAGGAAACCATGGCCTTGGTCAGGTTGCAGTGTATGAAAGGGGTGGCAGCTGTTGTTCCTGCCCCTCTGGTGATGGCAGGACATTAAGGAGACCCTGTCTGGGCCCAGTGGTCAGGACATTCCTGCTGGCCTTGCAGAAGCCAACACCATGCTGTGACCAGCCTCTGGAGAGGTCCCTAAGACAGGACCATAAGTGGCCTCTAGGACACAAGGATGGCCTCCAGCCAATGGCAGGAAACAGCAGGAACCTCAGTCATGAGGCCACAAGGAAACACATTCCACCAATAGCCTGCATGGGCTTGAATAGGATTCTTGCTGGTTGAGTCTCCAGATGAGAACACAGTGTGCCCCACACCTGAAGACTGTACTAGAAGACCCCACTGAGCTGTGGCCAGACTCCTGCCCCATGGAAAATGTGTGCTCACCATAGCAACTACACATGCCATGGTTGCTGGGCTGGCCTGCTACAGGATGGCACCTTCCTGCTAAACTCCATGGCACCTCATCCCCTCTTCTGACTCCTAAGGATCACCTTGGCTTCTGCTACAATACCAGGCCGTCCCCCTGGCTGGGCAAAGGTTTGCCTGCATCTACTCCTGGCCACAGAGGCCATGTGCTCAGCCATCCATGGAGTCTCCACTGAGGAGCCCTCCTGTGCTCCTTCCCAAAAGCAAGCATGACCAGCCCGCCCTGCGCATATGCTCTGGTCTGCAGGGTTTCACAAAAGAAACTGAGGGTCCCTGGGCCCCAGCAACAGCCTGGAGCACTTGGCCCAGGAGAGGGGCTCAGCTAATCAGGCTGCCGGGGGTGGGGGTGCAGGCAGGAGGATCTTCCCAGGCCTCTCAGGTCGGGAGGTTGGCCCTTGGAAGACTGAACAGCCGGGGTGAGGATGGGATTGTAAGCAAGCAGCCCACGGAGGCTTTATTGCCATTTTCTAGGGAACAAAGGCCCGGCTGGCCCCAGGACTTCATGCTGCGGCTCTATTGAAACATCAAGGTGGCTCTCTATTAATCACTCCCCTCGGTGCCTCGGAGACCAAAAAAGGAATCAAACAAAACCTCTTTTCTAAGCAGGAAGAGCTTTGCAGAGGCCCCTGCTGAAAGATCCCCCCCCCCCTTCCAACAACACTTAACAAGATGCTTGGGCCTCTCAGACTCTCACAAACAAGGGGACTTGCCCTGCTGTGTGCTGAGGGCCTTTGGGACATGACCAGTGGCGCCTCGAGCTCAGTGCAGGACACAGGCTGGGTGAAGGGGGTCTCTCCTACGTGCAGCCCCTCCTTTGTCTTATTTTAGAAACTGAAGACTCAGTTGAATGATTTTTTTTTTTTTTTTTTTTTAGGTAGACATATGCTGAGAGCATGGGAAAGAAGAAACAGAAATCCCATTTCCCTTTCCCCTATTAGACATGACCTTGAGCCATAACTTCTTTGTCTCTTTTTTTTGTTTTGATATTGCTGTTCTACATTAGCCCTGATAATGAATGCTGCATTATTCTCTAATCTATAAATACAAAGTTTGGCTTCTGTTTTTAAACCAAAGATACAGGTCAAAACACCAAGCAATCACTGCCCCAGACAAGTCCTTATCACGCCAGGGAGCAGACCTGTTACCTGTGGGTGGTGTTCAGATTGCCTTCTTACAGAGACATGGCTGCCTTTTGATTCAGACACTGTGTCTTCTAGAATATGACACTCCAAGTCTTGTATACCTCTGAGAGGAAGCATGTTAAAAAAGGGGAAAAGCTGGCTTAAGACTCCTCTAGTGTGGGTCGGGGATGTAGCTCAGTGGTGCTGGCGCCTGCCTCAAAAGCACAAGGTCCTGAGTTTGATCCCCGGCACCAAAAAAAAAAAAAGACTCCTCAAGTGACTTGCATTCGTATTTGAGGGCAGAAGTCCACCTAGAACAAGTGCATACTATTGGCTTGGAAAATCAGGTGAGTGAAGAGATAGGAATTCATGGGCAGACAGTGTTCTTCGCCTAGCAAGGTAACAGTGTACTTCAAAGTATGGATTTTGGCATGGGAAGCAGCAGTTGAGTGTGGATCCAAAACAGCTGGTGGAGACCACAGGTAGAATGGGCCACAGGTCCACAGGTCTGTCCTACAAGGAGAGACTGTCAGCAGTGGTATGGTGACATTCACAGTACAATGGCTGCTGGCACACAGTATGCACTTAGAAATTATTTACCTACTCTGCCGCCTGCCTCGAAAGCACAAGGTGCTGAATTCAATCCCTGGTACCAAAAACAAAACACCTACAAATTATTTCCTTACTGTGTGGTAGGGTGTCTCCGATCCTTCCCTTTCCTGTATTAAAATCAAACATCCCCATCTTTTGTCTGTAACTCTGTGTGATCTCAGGCAGAAGAGAGGGCAGGTACAGTCCATCCCCACAGATCTGGGGCCTGAGAACATGACTCACTCTGGCCAGTGAAATACATATAGCAGTCCCTAAAGAAGCATAGCATGTTCCCCTTATAGTTCTGATCCATGATAAGAACGTGCCCTGGGTGCCATGCCCTGGGCGGCTACTTCCAAGGAGAACAAGACTCCCCAAGAAACCTGATGCTCCTCAACAACCCAGAGCCAGTCCCAGTAGATCCTAGGAGAACTGCCACCTAGTAACAGATCCCTGATGGAGGATGGAGAAAAGAATGCTTACAATTTAAATCACTAAGATTGGGGGGGGGGTTGTTATGCAGCACTACTGCAGCAGTTGCTGACTAGTACATAATCTCCCTCTCCAGTTTACCAGAGGCTATATCCAATTTTTTACATGTTTTACATCCCCATCTAGAGCCAGGGACTTTGGGGGGGGTATAATAACAATTCTGAATAAATTTAGGTATTAATAAAGATCTGCCATTCACTGGAGGAAATTGAGACCATACTTTTTTTTTTTTTTTTTTTGAGGCAGGGTCTCCCTTTGTAGTTCAGGCTGGCCCTGAATTCACTATGTAGCCCAGGCTGGTCTCAAACTCATGGTGATCCTCCTGCCTCAGCTTCCCAAGTGCTGAGATTATAGGCATGCGCCACCACACACAGCCACTGAAGGAAATTGTATCAAACTCTGTACTGAAAGAATTAAAGCCTGCTGTTCTTAAATATCAAGATTGTCAAATTTCCAAGCAAATTCTGGATGAGTTGGTTAATCTGTTAATCTGAATTAAGAACTGCCTCCTAGGTTAGTAAAGCACACCCCTGGGTGTGTCTGGGTGGGTCTGGAGGTGTGGCCTTGGGGAATATATTTGGTCCCTGGCCTTCAGGACCTGAGCAGCTCTCCTCTGCACCTTCCACCTTGATGTCTCTGCTCTGGAGCCAGCCTATCATGGACTGAGATCATGAGCAAATTAAACATCTCCTCCTGTAAGTTCTTGATGTCAAGAGTATTGGGTCTCGGTGACAAGGAAGCTGACTAATACAGTTGGGCTCTAGTTGTGGAGAGAAGCCAGACTTTTGATCTTCTTTCATTCTGTAAAATGGGGCGAAGACCAGCTGTCCAGCCAACGAACTTGTCCAAGCATGTTAAAAAACTGAAAAATGTTCCTCAAGTAAATGTGACACTTACACATTCCTCTATTCAGCAAATGTTACTGAGCCCCTGTTACATGCCAGAAAAAGTAAAAGCAGGTGGGAGTACACTGTACAAAATTGGGTATAGCCTCTACTGAGCTGGAGAGGGAAATTATATACATACTAGTCAGCAACTGCTGCAGTAGTGGGGTTGGCTTCCATGACTGAGGACAGGAGGTGTCTGCATTCTGTCTCCTGCAAGCTGGAGCCCATGGAAGCTCTTGGTTCTTCCAGTTTGTGCCCAAAGGCCTGAGAACCATGGACACAGATGCCCACGGGCAGGCACACACAGAAGTCTTTGCTCGACCAGAGAGTGCCGTGTGCCATCTCTGCATCCTGGTGCAGTCAGACCCTCAGTGGGCTGTGTGGTGCCCATCCACGTTGGTAAGGGTGTGTCTTTTTTACTCAGTCTACCAAGTCTGGTTTCTGCCAGAGACGGGCTCACAGACACCCCAGGAATATGAAGTGTGATAGAAACATACAGTGAAGGTTTAAATTTTTTTTTAAAGTCCGTCATAGTAAAAGACACATTACCATGAATTACCTTCAAAATACTCCCCCTTGATTCAAACACACTTATCCCATCGTTCTGACCACTTTCTGAAGCAGTTCTGAAAGTCCTCTTTCCTGAGTGTCTCTACAAGGTGTGATCAAAATTACAGTGAATGCTGCTGCTGGATGTTCTTCATTGGAAAGGCAAGCTCGTAAAAACAATGTTGTGCCCTCATCCACCTTATTCATCAGGTCTGGCACTGCATGACGTCTGGCTCTTCCCCAAAGTTAAAAGGGAAACTTTTTGAATCAATTCAGGACATCGAGGAAGCCACAACAGCACAACTAAAGACAATAAAGAAGACTCCCAGAACTGTTTCATAAAGTGGCAAAAATAATGGGATAAGTGTGTTGGAAGGGGGGGGGTCCTGAGGGAGATTAATGGCAATATGTTTGTTTATTTATTTATTTATTTATCGGGGTTCTGGGGATCAAACTCAGGACCTTGCCCTTGTGAGGCAGGCGGAAGAACCACTGAGCTACATCCCCTGCCAGGCAATGTGTTTATTACTGTAATAATATTTTTTATTTAAACAGTTACCATATCTCTTTATCATACCTCATGATACCAGCTATCTGGGAACCTCTTTTTTTTTTGCAGTACCAGGAATTGAACTCAGGACCTTGCAGTTGAGTGGCAAGTGCAGCACCACTGAGCTAAATGCTTGGCCCTGAGAACCTGGGAAATTACAACATAAAATTAAATATCCCAGGTGTATGGATAGTATAACCTTGGATATACCATGATCAAATAGATGGGGAGCGTTCTCCCATGGCCATTAAAAATATCCCTAAACCAAGTATGGTGGCACAAACCTATAGTCCCTGCTACCAGGGAGACTGAAGAAAAGATCATTTAAAGCAGTTGTTGAAGACCAGCATGGGCAACACCATGAGCCCCCATATCAAAAAAAGAAAAGAAGGGGCTGGGGATTTAGCTCAGCAGCACCACACCTGCCTTGCAAGCACAAGGTCCTGAGTTCGATCCCCAGTACCAAAAAAAAAAGAAAAAAAGACTTATGTGAGATGATGCGTGAGATTAATTTCTCTTTTAAATCTATTTTCCTAATTTTCTACAAAGGACATACATTGCAGATCTGATGGGAAGAAGTGTTGTTTCTAAAATGAAATTTAATAGAAATTAAAACAGCTCTTTAATAATCTTTTCCTCCCATATGCTAGCTTTTTTTTGATGATTGACTTCCATGGTCCATTTCAGTTCCTTTTATTCAATCCTCAACTCACTGCCTGTTGCCTGGTAACACATCTTTAATGAGGTCTTTAGCGTGCGCTCTCTCTCTCTCTCTCTCTCTCTGCCCTTCAACGAGGCTGCTGCACAGAGCAATCTGACTGAGATGATTCCAGACCAGAGCAACAACAAAACTCTCCAGCCTTCTGAATTACCGCATGAGAGAGGGTATTACTTCCAACTTCCCAAAGCATTGCATGTAATAAATGTACTAGAAAGAATAACAGTTTAAAGATTTATGCTTCCTTGCCTTTGCCTTTATACCCAGCTGTGAAAATCTCTCCCTCTACTTCTCCCTCACCCGCTGCTCTCCCAGCATTCCCTGTTTCCCTGATGGAGCAGAAGATTTGCGGATGCCTACCCAGCAGCCCCCTCCTCATGCCCTCTTTGTCCTGCTGGGAGAGCCCAGATTTTATCTAAATGTCCACTTTCCACCAGCTTCAGGGGCCAGGGTCTCCAGCTCCTAAGAATCACAGTGAAGCTAAGGAAAGTGGGGGGGCCTCAGATCATCTGCAGGAACTGGTTTGGGCATGGACACAAGATCATTTGGGCCATGAAGACAGGAAGTGTGTGAGGCGGGGGAGCAACTGAGAAAGGGGCCTGTGTTCCTAAAAAGAGACCCAGGAAACAAAAATGGTCTCCAGTTCCTGGTTTGTGAAGATGGAAGGCCTAAGCCCCCTGTAGGCACCTGGAAGTGATTGGAGCCAACCCACCCAGAACAGAGGAGCTGTAAGGCAGGGAGAAAATGAGACCTGACTTCCCTGAGGTGCTGAATCTGCTCACCCTGGGACCCCCCACCTCCTGAGTGCCATTACGTACAATCCTGAGTCCCCACAGTGGCTGTTTTCTATTACGGGCAGCCTCTAACTGAGTCAGTGCTCAAGTATGTGGATGCTGTGACTCCCCTGGTCATCCCAAAATAGCTGAGCCACCATCCAGGGTCACCTCCCTTGATCTTGGGTCTCACCTGCAATCCCAGTGGGATTACAGCAAAGCCCCGGTTTACATCCCAAAGTGTCCCTGCTTCAGATGATCCATAAGATGGTCATTTTGTGGGTTGAATTGTGTTCCCCAAAATTCATGTATTGAAGTTCTAAACTACAATATTTCAAAATGTGGCCTTTTCTGGAAATAGTCATTGTAGATGTAATCAGTCAAGGTGACGTAGTACTGGAGCAGGGTGAGACCTTAACTGGCAACATGGTTAATATTCTTATAAAAAGAGGAAAGAGGGCTGGGGATTTAGCTCAGTGGTTCCACTGCCTGCCTCGCAAGCACAAGGTCTCGAGTTCAATCCCTGGTACCAACACCCCCCCCCAAAAAAAGAAAAAATATCCCAGCTACTTGGGAGACTGAGGCAGGATTGAAAGTTCAAAGCCAGCCTAGGGAATTTATCGAGATACTGTCTCAAAAAATAAAAAGGGCTAGGAGTATAGCTTGGAGAAATTGAATCTGTGCCTTACAACATATATAAAAATCAATTCCAGGTGGATTAAAAAATTAAATGGAGGGCCAGGGATTTAGCTCAGTGCTTTCACCACCTGCCTTGCAAGCTCAAGGTCCCGAGTTCATCCCCCGTACCAAAAAAAAAAAAAAAAAAAAAAAAAATTAAATGGGAATAGTAAAGCTACGAAGCTTTAAACAGACATTGGAAGACAATATCTTCATGACATGGGGGTAGAGATTAGTTTCTTAAGTCCTTAAAAGCACTAATCATAAAGGAAAACAATGATTGCTTTGACTGACTTAAAATTAAGTTTGTTCATCAAAGTATAGCAATAAAAAGAAAGTGAAAGTGAAAATCACAGATGGCAGAAGATATCAGCAACACACATTATCATCAAGGACTGCCGGTCCAACTCTTCCAAGAAATTCAAAGCCATAAGAAGAAAACAAATGCTCCAGTAGAAAAGTGGGCCACAGACCAGAACTAGCACTTTACAGAAGAGCCAGATCCAAACAGCCAGTTCAAAGGGCTATTCACACTCATTACACTCGTGCCAAAGCCTACTACAACTGTACCGAGATATATTTATACCTTCCAGACTGGCGCAAAGAACAGTGGGATGGAAAAAGATGCAGAGCAATGAGAACGCTTATTCACTACAGGTGAGAGGGTAGATTAGGGCAATGACTGGGAAATTGGCATTATTTAGGAAATTTGAACTTGATATATTACATGACTCAGCACATGGACTTCTAGCTAAAAACTTAGAACAATGTTTCTAGACTTCAAAGAGGGTCTGAATCTCCTGGAGGGCTCTGGGCTCTGATTGCCCCGTTTCTGAATCTGGAGGTCTGTGTCAGGACCTGTGAATGTGCGTTTCTAGCAGGTCCCTATGCCACAGTGCTCATCAGGGGACCGTGATTTGCGAACCATCACCCTGGGAGGAAATGTGTGCATGTGTACAAGGGTGCATGTGTGATGGGCGATTGAAAATATGTTGTGTGTTTAAATTTTAAAAGTTATTGGGCCGGGGATTTGGCTCAGTGGTTCCGGCGCCTGCCTCGAAACCTCAAGGTCCTGAGTTCAAACCCCAGTACCAAAAAAAAAAAGGTATTACAGTAAAAGACTCATTGTCATTAACCCCCCTCAAGAGACTCCCTCTGGAGTCAAACACACTTATCTCATCAGTTTTGCCACTTTCTGAAGCAGTTCTAAGAGTCCTTTCTCATGAGTGTCTTTTTCTTTCTTTTTTTTTTTTTTTTTTCATACCAGGGATCGAACTCGGGACCTTGAACTTGCAAGGCAGGCACTGGAACCACTGAGCTAAATCCCCAGCCCTTTTATCAGTGTCTTTAGTTGTGCTGTCACAGCTGCCTTGATATGCTGAATCAATTAAAAACATTTCCCTTCCATGGTTATTTTTTAACTTTGAGAAAGAGCGAGAAGTCACACGGTTACAGACCTGGTGAATAAGTTGGTTGAGGACACACCATCATATTTTTCTGAGTCTGCCTTTTTGTTGGATGGCAGCAGTCACCACATTTTTTGTGTGTTTTGTTTTTTTAAAGCAGACATTTAGGAACACATTAAACAATTTGGTGTAGAACTTCTATAAGAAACAAATTCAAGACAGAAATTCTTCCAGCAGGTAACAAAATACTGCTTAAGTTTCTCTCCATCAAAATGATTTGATTCCATAAAACAATCCAACAGCTGTGCAGGCCCAGTCTCCTTTTAGGATTAAAACAGTTGTGTGGCAGTCACTATTCTTTGTTCCGTAAACACAACTGAACACAACAACGTGGTCATAACTGAATCTGAAGTAATTCAGTCCTGAGACTTACAAGAGCGGGTGGGAAATGTCTGCAGTCACACTGAGCACTGCGGAGCAATCTCCCATTTCCTGTCATCAGCACTGTGGCTTCATCCCCAAGCGGAAGGGTAGGGGGCCTTTCTCCCAGAGAACCAAAGTGTTTGCACAGCAAATTTAATAAACTAAGAACACAGCAGGAAAGAGCAACCAAGGAACAAAAGAATTTTCCCTTTTGGGTGCTCTTTTAAAGCTAATATGTTTAAGGGTTAGGTGTGGATCAAAGCTTTTGGCGAACAGACACACACCCAGGGCCCTGGAGTAGCATCAAGGACAGAATCCTCTTTTTCACTGTGTTTTTGAGCAACGATTCCATCCAGCAGGAGAAAGCAGAGGAGCGTTTATGAGAGAGTTATGGGCTCTGCAACAGCTGCTCACTGAGGCCCAGTCTGAGGTTCGCGCCCAGGCTTTGGGCCCTTCTAGGCTCTTGTGGCTCCCAAGGGACCAAGTCTGTGGGGACTACCATCTGGCTTCAGCCTCTTTTTCAAATGAAGAAGTCAGACTTTCTGGAAATGACAGAAATCAACTGAAAGGAAAACCTAGCAAAAATACTGATACTCTGTATTCTAGGACTCGCTCCTGTCAGCCTCATCTTGCTGCCATTCACTGTAGTTGTGATCACACATCATACAGACTCTCAGGAAAGAGCACTTCCAGAACTGCTTCAGAAAGTAGCGAGAGCAATGGGATAAGTCTGTTCAGAGTAAGGAGGAGCATTTTGAGGGAGATTCATAGCAGTGTGTCTTTCACTGTAACAACATTTTTAAAAATTTAAATATTCATCCTACTTTTCAATCACCCCTTGTACAAGAACTGGCCACAGAGTGATGGCAAAAGATCAATGGCTGGATGAGTAGGTATGGTACATGCACACCATGGACTCCTCAGATGCATAAGAAATGAATTAACTACAGCCACATGCAAGGCACAGGTGCGTCTCCAAACAGTCCCTAAAGCCAGACACAAAAGACCACGTGCAGTATAAAACCAATCACAAAAAGCTTTTTAAAAATTTGGGGATGTAGCTGAGTGCAAAAATAAATTTAAAAGTTTGACGTTTCCTCTTTTAAACTTTTTTTCAGTGCTTGCTTAGCATAGCTGAATCCCTGGGTTTGATCCCTAGCACTGAGAAAAAAAATGTTAAAAAGAGGTAAACGGTAAATAGTAAACTGTAAAAAGAAGTAAAAGGTAAAACTTTTATTTATTTTTGCACAAATATGTGATAGCAGCTTGATGAAGACCACCCTGAGCGAGCTGTAGGTTCATAAATTGGCTTTTCATATTGGAAGTTTGAGTCCGCCTATTGGAGCTGTGGCATCTTGGATGATGGGACAGTGGTGTAGCTAAGGGCAGCACGACTCGGACATAAAACTCCTGTAGAGGCAGGAATCAATCCATGGGAAGAAACAAATTTCCATTAACCCATGATCTGTTCCTACTAGAATACCTTGTTCCCTTGTTGCTGGGACCCCGCTCGTGTTGGTGCTCACTGCTCCCTGTGGAACCCCTTACACCTTCTGGAAGCTGCATGATCAACAGGTGGTGGCAAGCTCCAGGAGTCAGTGTCTTGGCCAGATAAGAGCTTTGATCGTCATGGGCCCTCCATGTATGCATTAAGATCTTGTCTTGTCTTTTTTTAATCTGTCCACTGTACCCCTGGTCAGGTGATTGGGTGTCTGATCAGCCTCCAGTAGCAGCTCAAAGGAAAAGCAAGGAAATAACCACCGAGGGACATATGATGGTTTTCTAGAGAAAAGGACAGAATTGTACTGGTTATTAAGTTGTGGCTTCCCAGCCCCAAGTCCACCAGTCTAGCCTGAGCTCTGTGATGTTGGAGTTGGGCTTGTGCCCCACATTACTGTAGAGACAACCTCTGAGGCTTTCCAGTAGGTGGCGCTAGAGAAAGACTGCCAAGCTGGAGGAGGAAGGAAAGACTTTCCTGTTTCTGCCTTCTGGGTGTGTCTCCCTGTTTTCTGTCCCTCTAAGTTTGATACTAGCAGAACTTCTTTACTTTGCACCATCAGTTCCTTTCTGTACCAGCAATTAAATTTTGTCTGCCATTTTTCTAACACTTTACAGAAATAGCCTCATTTTGATTCCTCGAAGTCACCAGCACCCGCTACTCCTCTCTAGCTAGAATTTCAGTTCCTTTAAGTTCCTAAATTTCAAAAATCCCAACGTCTTCACTATCTGCTTCATGCAGTTGCTACCTCCAAGATACGTGCGGAATTTTCTTCTGGCCCCTTCACTCACTGAGTCGACAGTTTTAGACCTAGTTACTAGTTCTTTATGCCAAGTTCTTTTCTATCAGCCTGGTACCCTGGTACTTCATAGTCACCTCCATGTAGCAAGAGAGGGACAGGCAAGAGGGCAATGGCACTCATTAACTGCATTGCCCTGTTAAAGAACCTGCCACCAGATTGACAAGTGGTCCTTTGGATCCCATATCCGTCTTGAGGAGTTCCCTGGAATGCAGGACTTTTCGCTGCTAAGACCAAGAAAGACTGGGCCACCTGGGATGAGTTGGTCAACCTGAGGTCTGTGACTTCAGCTTCAACATATTAATCTTAGTCTGTGGTCACCTTAATCTGAGGAAGGCTGGGAGGTGTAGATGTGTAGCTGAGCTCCTTACAACTCCAGGCAAATCTGCATTCTGTTCATAAGGAGGAAGGTCAGAACAGTGCTGGGGAAGCACCTAGTGGTTCTGCCCTTTTAACCCCAGACTATAACCATTAACCACTTGACAACATTGCCTGAGATCACACAACGGTCATCAGAGCGGTAACCAGAGCCAGATCTTCTGATGCTGGCCTCCCTTAACTTCTTGTTTTCCTCAAACAATGATTTATTTCTGGTAGTCAGGAGAATCATCCCTCATCATTTAGCTACCCCCCCACACACACACACAACCCGGTACTGAGGGCTGAACTCACACTGAGCTATAGCCTCAATCCTTTTTTCTATATTTTATTTTGAGACAGGGTCTCCATAAGTCACAAAGATTCCCAGAGTGTGCTTGACCTATGTTTCTCCTGCCTCAGCCTCCCAGAGTGCTGGGATTGCAGGCATGCTCCACCACAGCCGGCTCTTTTAGCATTTTAAATCATCAATGCTTAATCAAATTCTGCAGGTGAGAGGCTTGTGCAGTAAAGCTCCCTACTTTTGTTGGGTAGTTACTGAGGGAAAGTGGTCACAGGTGGAACTGTGGCTATTTGGCCTAAGCTTCATTTTTTTTTTTCTGTGTTTATGGTTAAGCTTGGCTCTTTCTGAATGGGAATCTGGGTTTTAAACTATTAGTTTTGAGAGGGATCCAGAATCCTCTGAGCTGTACTCCCATTCTATTCTGTATGTACTTGTTGCTCTTCTTAGACTGTCGTTACCCTTTTATCCTGGGTGTCTTTATTCTTGAGATCCTTTGGTACCTGAATTTCCTGTTATTGACCTGGTAGGAAAACGCTTACTGGGGAGAGATTCAAATCCACCAAATCCATACTCTGGTTCACTTTCATTTCAACAACTGGCTACTTTAGCTTTATGGCATTAGTATGTATAAAAAGAGGGAGGGGAAATGATGTCGTATAGATTTAATCTTTTTTTTACTAACTTAAACTTTGTAAGACTCTCTTAGCCAGCTTGTGTATTTTTCCCTTTGAAGCATTAATAGGCTAAACCAAAGAGAGAAAATATGATCCATAGGTATTAGACAGTCCTGCACATTTCACATGCATTGTGTGGCCTCCCCACACCCCGCCATTGGGGAGGCCGCATATTTGCAAGGTACCAGCAACCCAGGAGACTGCAGCTCAGATGTTTTCAATTACCCCAGCTCTGTGTGTGTTTAGTACGGCCACAGCCTTTACTAACGGCTGAGAGTCGGGCTGGAAGCCAGGGCTTCTTGAATTCCATTTCCTTCTCTAGGATACAGGTTTCTTCATACATGTGGGAAGCTACATTTGCCTTTCCTTTGCTCCCTCCTCCAAGCAGGGAATACAGCCCTGTATAGAGTAGTCCACTAATGTCTGATTGCATTTTCTCTCCTTGTCTTCATTTAAAGCCTTCTTTCCTGTTCATAGCTCTGAAGGTTTCTACTTGTACCCCCTCCACTCGGGTCCCTATCTTTTTCTTTAATTTAAGCTTTGATTATAATTTTAAGTTGAACCCTATGGAATGAATGCCAATTAACCCCATTTGAGTGGCCATTGCATCTGATTCTATCCCATAATAAGCAGCACGTATTGAGTTCTTGCCAATACAATGGGTGCTGCGTCAAAGCTTTTCACACATGACCCTCATTTCATCTGGAGGTTTGGGGAAACTGAAGCATGCAGAGATGAAGTGATTTTCCCAGAGTCATGCAGCTAGTAACACCCAAGGGGCCTGGCTCTAGAGCCTGTTCCTGTGGCCCTTATACCATGTGCCTCAGCTTCCCTAAGCCAAGGACAGAAACACATGACCTTCCATGTGGGATACAAAGCATTTCGTAGGAAAGCCCTGTGCAAAAGCTCTTTTCGCTTATGTATTTTACTGACTGCCCCTTCCACTATGAATTTGCATTAAGTGACAAAGAACAGATGGCACCAAGAGCTAAAGAGGGCATTGGCATCACACTGGCCCGAGTGCCGAACCTCTGCTCCCCTTTAAAACTCGCAGCACAGTGAACCCACAGACAGACAACCTCACCCCTCGCAAGCTCAGTTTCACCACCTATGAAGTTGGGCTTCTAGAGAGTTGTCTGGAGAAGTAAACATCGCATGCACATGAGGCACCTAGCACACGGTAAGCACTCGATAAATGTTAGCTCAAACTACAACACAGCAAATTGCGAAAGAGCTGGGATTAGGATGCAGGCCGCCTCTGTGGCCAGACTGGTCAGTTTTCACTACCAGCTTCTGTACACCTCGCTGAGTCCCTCAGTCTGAGTGTTCACTTTCTCGAGTAAAGCCAGGAGAGCAATGGTGCCTTCCACCACCCACAGGATGGGAGAGGAGGAGAAGGAAGCTGGTGCTGTGGAAAAGATGAAGGACTTGGAGCAGGACTCCTGGGCTCGACCCCCCCACACACACACCTGCCCACAGCCCAGAACTGTGGGATATGGGGCCCTCACCAGTCCCACCTGAGCCACAGCCTTGCGGCTACAAAACAAAGCGATAATCTTTCCCTCAAAGCTGCTCTCTGAGCAAAGCGGATTTTTGTTTTGTTTTGTTTTGTTTTGTTTTTCACGCTAGCCTCGAACTTGCAACAATCTTCTTGCCTCAGTCTCCTGAGTGCTGGGCTTACAGGCATGCACCACCATGCCTGGCAAAGCAAATTTTAAAAATAAAACAAAACTGAAAGTGATAAAAGTAAGGTATGGGTACTAAAAGACATACAGAAATGGTCCCTAAAATATCTACAGAAGGATATTTCCTGGTATGTGAATCTGTATTTTGCTCACTCCATTTCTGTTTCTGGAAGTAGTTAAGCCTTCATGTTCCCTTATCTTCCAGGTGCTACAAGCCTGGAAGTAGAAATTGTAAGTGAGGGGGTCATACTAGGACCTCCCAGAAGGAAACATTGCCCACATGGGGTCAGCTCCAGAGGAGGGATCACAGGCCAAGATCAGGGATGGATCCAGGCTGGGGGGTCTACAAGCAAGTGACCTGCATCCCCATTCCTCTCTCCCTCCCTACCTCTCTGTAATGGAAATTGAACCCAGGACCTTTATACTGAGCTACATCCCCAGCCTTTTTTGATTATTTTTAGACAGAGTCTTAGTAAGTTGCACAGTTGTTCAGGCTGAGTTCGAACTTGTGATCCTCCTGCCCCAGCCTCCCAGAGTACTAGGATTACAGGCGTGTGACACCACACCAAGCCCTGGTCTTGCTCTCCTGAGGAGCCCCAAGGAAGGTGAAGTCCCAGTGGTTGGGCCTCAGGAACTGGCTTTCCCAGCCTTGCCAAATATTCCTGACCCTGAGCTGGGCCATGAAGCTGGGAGACGCCCAACCTTGGGAGCCTTTGGCCTGCAACATGGGACATAGCAGCAAAGGTCAGTGTGGGCCAAGGGCTGCAGCCTCCTCCAGCACATTCCAGACACAGTCAGACACCTTTGCGCAACACTGGAAGAGGGAAAGGAAAGCCAGCAACAATCAAACCTGAATTTTATACTACTTCTGCAAGCAGAGGATGATTCTGAAAAAATTACCTGGATACTTCCTATATTTCATATAACTGCTATAAACTTACCCCACTGGGCCCACTGGACAGGTCATATCTGAGCACCTGCTGTACGCTTAGCTCTGTTTCCAGTGCCCAGGAAAGCACAACAAATAAAACAGAGCACTCCCTCTAATGAATTCCTTGCACCTTTTACTTTTATAAATTGCTATAAAAACCAGAGAATATTGAATCACTTAGCTCTGGCAGGGAAGTCTGAACTTTGAATAAATATAATGGCTTCAAGTAAGCAGTGAACTCCCTGTTAAACTTTGATGGGACTAAACCCTGCGCTGGCTCAGGGCCCTTCCTCAACAAAGGGCTCTCAACAGTGCGATGGATATGGTCAAAAAGCATGCAGAATTGCAGCCCCCGGGGTAGAAATAACACTTGGAACAAATGCTTCGCTCAAAGAAGATGAATTTATCTGAGTCAGGTTTGCAATAAGCAAGGTCAGGGTCAAATATGTCCTTTCTTGGGGAGGACTTTTTTCAGACCCCCAGGATAAGCCAGCTGAATGTGGGGTCCTGGGACACAGGCGGGTGCATGGGAAGCCAGACATTGGCCACTTCTGAGAAGATGTGGCAGTCTCTGGTGACAACTTCCTCCTGGCCACCTCTCTCTCTCTGTCTCTCTCTGTCTCTCTCTGTCTCTCTCTGTCTCTCTCTCTCTCTCTCTCTCTCTCTCTCTCTCTCTTGGTGCTGGAGATGGAACCTAGGGCATTGCACACACTACGCAAGCACTCACCACTGAGCTACACCCCAGCCCTGGCCACCATTCTGCTACTTCAC
>NW_004624740.1:28532199-28577091 GCF_000247695.1 Heterocephalus glaber | reverse complement strand
TGTGTGTGTGTGTGTGTGTGTGTGTGTGTGTGTGTGTCCCCACCCCCGTAATCAGTGTTACATAGTGGATAAAACTGCTCCTGTACCTGTTCCAGAAGGGCTTTCAGTTTGTGGCTGTGTCACAGAGATGAAGGGTTTCACACACAAGGGCACACTGTGGAGATGGAGGGGCCTTCCCAGCTCCTCCCCTGGTGAGCATTGATGCAGCTCACAAATATTCTGGGTCTTGGGCCAGGGTTGGTGGCATTTAGGATTCAAAAAATAACTTCACATGCCAGGCATGGTGGCACACTCCTGTGATCCCAGCACTCTGGGAGGCTGAGGCAAGAGGATCGCATATTTAAGCCCAGGCTGGGCAACTTAGCAACTTAGCAAGACCTTGTCCCAAATTTTTAAAAATTTAAAAGGGCTGGGGATGTACCTCAGTATGAAGGGCTTAGGTTCAATCCCCAGTCCCACCAGACAGAAAAGTAACATCACAGCTTCCCCGAGGAGTTGTGCACAGCATTTTCCTTGGTGGCCTCTGTCAGGTTTTTGTGCTGGTGATGGAGGGAGCTAGTGAGTCTGCCTCGGAGGTGTGCACAGGGCACTGGGACTAGAAAGCCTTCTGTACCTTGACTCCAAACCACGACCTGAGGAGCCTCCTGTGGGTGGAGTGATTTGTATACTGAGGAGTTCTTCAGAGCTGGAAGCTGGCCTGTGGCTGAAGGTGTGCTGGGTGTGGCCCAGAGGCCAGAAGAGGGAGCTGCACTGGAAAGGGGTCCCTGTCTGGCCTCCTGGCAGGTACGTCCCTGTGTCCCTGCCTGGGGAACGTGACGGTGACTCATCGCAGCTGAGGAAAACATCTTCCCCCAGGAGTATCCAGCTTGCTCTGGCTGGGAGTGCACAGGGCCACAGCCTGCTAGGCAGCTTGCTGCCCGCTCTCACCCTGTGTAGGGGAGTCTGTGCCTCTGTTCATGGTGTGGACAGGTTTCCCAGGCCCCATCTGCCCCTGCAGTACTGTGGGGAGCCCTGCAGCTGCCTTCAGTGGGGCAGCCATGGCTCGGTGGGGCTGCCTAGCTTTTGAAAAACAGCTGATGTGACTGAGGGACTGAGATTTTTATTCCATTCTAGGTCTCTTGTTGTTGTTCTTTATGGTACTGGAAATTGAACCCAGGGCCTTCTCACTGAGCTACATCCCAAACCCTTTTTTATTTTTTTGAGACAGGGTCTGATTATGTTACTAAACCGCATGGGTTAGGCTTGAAATATCGATTGATGCTCCTGCCTCAGCCTCCCAGAGTGCTGGGATCACAGGTGTGCACCAGCACTCCCAGCTTCCATCTGAGTTCTAAGTTACATTGGAGTAGCCCCGACTGCCACTGGGATCCTTGATGCATTTTTGGACCTGCAAATCTTCAGGTGCTGGGCACGCTGCCGCCACCTCGGTTTACCTGGATCACTGAGCGTAAGGTAGGGTTTTCTGCTGTGTGGTGGGAGGTGAGGCCAGTCCGGAGCACGAGGCTGACAGCTGTGCTGGGCTGCAGGAGAGGCTCTCATGTGAGTCAGGCGTGGTGGCTCAGCCTCTGACCCCAGCATTCTGGGAGGCTGAGGCAGGAGGCTGAGTGGAGGACAGCCCTCCCCATCCCTCCCACTTGCCCTCTCTTGTCCTGTTTCTTGAAGCCAGAGGAGCAGATAAAGCCTCCATGAAATGGTTCCTATGGGAACAGAGGAGGCCTAGGCTGTTAGGGGACATTTCTGAAAATCAAGTTGCAGTGCACCTTGGTGATCACGATTACACACATGTGCAGCTCCCAGATATGTTGCTCTTGCGGTTATTGGGGTCCCTCTGTAGACAGGCAGGTGTGCTGCATCTCCTGCCCCACCTGCTGTCCTCACAGCCGTGGATGGTCACACTAGGTGGCACTTCTCTACACGGCCCTCCCAGCACCTGTGCTTTGGCTCTGACAACCTGCCATGGCGGGTCACTTGATGGTGCTGGGGTGGATACTGGCTGTGGCCTGTGAGTGCCCTAGGGGCAGATCTGACACTGTCCGGACTGCCCAGCCGCAGCTTGGCTCTTTGGACTGGCGGGAGGTGACAGGGCGGGTCCTAGGGGCGTTGGGGCAAGTCTGGAGGTGGTAGATCTCACTACCGCTCGTGCCAATGACCAGAGCTCAGCCCCTAGCCCTTCCAGAGCAGGACCGTGTGCCCAGGAAGAGGGCCAAAGCCTGCCAGCTGGCTGTGTTTGTAAATAAAGTTTTATTGGAGCTCAGCAGAGCAACCCCATCTGCTGCCTGGGCTGTTTGCTGCCTCGCGCTGGGCAGGAGCAGAGCCCACTGTGGTCTCAGGCCGCCTCTGAGGCCCCGCAGCACCCCACCATCGCTGGCTTCCTTTGTACAGAGCTTTACTTTTCTCATCATGTTTAATTCTTTAATTTTTCATATATATATTTTTTAAGGAGATGAATGGATCTTTTTTCATTATTTTCTAAAGGGTTAGTGTTTATGTTTTGAGAAAGCAGGCTCCATGTGTGTGTGTGTGTGTGTGTGTGTGTGTGTGTGTATTTGGTCTGAGTTTATAATACTCATCTATTTTTAAAATTTTACATTTTGAAAAAGAAATTTTTCAAGCTTCCAAGAAAGTTGCTAGATTAGTACCAGTAACACCTATAAGCCCTTTGCCCAGATTTGTCCATTTTTAACACACTGCCATATTGATTTCAGCATTTTCTATTTGTGTCTTGCGAGTGAATTGTATATATCATGCCCCTTTTTTCCTTAATATTGCTGTATATATTTCGTCATCAAGGATACTCTGTATAACTCATCTTGTTATTAATTTGGGGAAATTTGACATTGGCAGGGTGCTGTCACCTGACATACAGTCCGAATGCCAATTTTGTCACTTGTGCTAAGGGCCTCCTTCAGAGCCATTGTCCCGATAGAGGGCCCAGCTGGGGATGGAGTGTTGCATTTGTTGTCCTGCCCCTCTGGTCTCCTTGACCTGAAGCAGTTATCAGCCTTTCTGGGTCTTCACCTGACCTTGGCATTCTTAAAGAAAACAGGAGGGGTATTGTATAGCATGTCTCTCAATTTAGGTTTGTCTGATTTGATACAGTTCTGATTAGGGTCAGGTTAAGCATCTTTGGTTGAAATCCAGAACGGGGATGCCTGCCCACCCCTCCCCACCCCCCCATAACACAGTTTCCGTGCCTGATTTTAGGTGTTGCCAGGGCTTTCTCACTAGTTATTGTTCCTCCTTGTGTAATTAGTAAGCAAGAAGTTGGAGACTCAGCACTGGGGTAAGACGCTTTGTGTCCGTGTAGTCTGTTTACCTTTTCTAGCAACAGTATTTCTATCAGGGGCTGGCATTGCCTGGATCATAACCTTTATGTACACACAATGATTATTTTGTCTCCTTTTTACTTTTTTGTATCTCAGCTCTTTTTGTTGTCTTGTTGAATCGTTAGCACCTCCAAGTAACATTGAATAAATACCACGATAAGGGCTTCCTTCCCACTGTTAGCTGCAGGAATGGGAATGGCAGTGTTTCAAAGGGAAGATAGCTTTGACTCTCAAAGGCTCTTCCTAGGTGGATGTGTTGGTGTGCACCTGTAGTCCAGCCTCTCGGAGGCTGAGGAGGAGATGGCTTGAGCCCAGGAGTTGAAGACAGCAGACTGGGTACCAGAGTGAGATGCCCAGGAGGGGAGAGGGGGGCACTCCCTCGGGAGGTCTTCCTTGGTGTCTGGCCAGCCTGTAATTGTTGTGCTGGTGGCTGCACTTACACTTGCCTGATGCACCCTGAGGATGATGGCCATACTTTATTGTTTGCTGTTGGAACCCCAGCACACAGCAGCATGCTTGGCCCAGAGTTGGGTCTCTGTCGATAACTATTGGCAGAATGAATAAACAAATAGGAGAGCTCTGAATGCAGAAATAAGCTGGGAAGTGATTGGAGGTTAATTTGCTTAGCTTTTTAAAAAAGATCTGGCTTAGATTAGGGCGCCCTTGGCCAGAGGCCCAACCTCAGCCGTTTCCGAGGGAGTTAGGAGTTAGGAATAGGTTAGTACTCACCTCAGTGTCTGGTTCATAGAGTGTGCCTAGTAACCCCACCCCACACCCACTGCATCTCTGCAGCTGTCCTCATCACTGTCACTGTGGCATCCATGGGACTGAGGGCCTGCATCCATTCAGAGGCTTTTGTGTGGGGGTCACAAGACCTGTTCCAGGGGACGGGACATGTTGCAGTGCTCAGGAGCAGATCACAGGCAGGACTGTCCCCGTCGTCGTGTCCCCCCCCCCCGGGCTGCGGTCAGCTGACAAGGGCAGGAAGGTCGAATTCCTTGCTGGCTGATGTGTCTCCAGGTCTCCCGCTCCCCCTGGGTCTGAAGCTTGTATGATCAGGGCAGAGTGGCGGGCATTTGTTTCCTCATGCTTTCCTGAGCTGTTTGCCCAGAGAAGGGGAGTTCAAAGTACAGGGGACTTGAAAAAGCAAACTCGGGTTTACCCTGAGCTCTCGGGAGTAACATGGGAGGCGGAAGGCAGAACCAGAAAAGAGAGAGAAAGCCGGGGAAGCACAGAATTATGTAATTCATACGCATTTTGAAGCCATTTAAAAACAGAGATGCAAAGGATAATTGAACAAGCACTGCATGCCCATGCAGAGTGGATGCTGTGCTGCTCATTTGCATTTCGCCATTTTTAAAGCCCTGCCCCTCCCCTCTTCTGTCTGCCCTGGGTATCAAACTCAGGACCTTCACTCTGAGCTACTTCCCCAGCCCTTTTTTATTTGGGGGCAGAGTCTCACCAGCTTTCACTCCTCCTGCCCCAGCCTCCCGAGTAGCTGGGATTACAAGTGTGTGCCACCACACCCAGCTTCAAACCCTTTTTTAAAGTCAAAGAAACAGCGCTTTGCAGGCCAGCTGAGGTCCTTGGCTTCCTTCCTCTCCAGTGGCAGAGGGATGGCCTCTGGTCCCGCCTCATGCTTTACACACAGAGATGTCTAGGAACAGCTGCGTTGTTTAGTTTTGTGTGGGTTTTTAATTTACATAAGTAGTGTCACACAATCTTTGTCATTGTACTGTTTACACTCTCACCTTGTCTGGAGAGATTGCGCCCTGGTGACACTGTCAGGCTGAGTGGCTGCTGTGACCTCACACCAGGTTTCCAGGCTCTGGTCCTCACAGGGTCCTGCACACTCTACCCCTGCTTTCCTCCCCGTGCTCTGATGGAAAGGCTACCACCTCCCTCTAGGGTCAGGTCGAGTGCAGCCCAGCCAGGCCTGCCTGCCCCCTCGGTCGGGTTGGGTCCCTTTACCCTGTCCCAGGACCTCGCGTAGCTCATACCTCCTGAGCTCTCAGCCTCTGTGCTGGGCTGAACAGAGTGTGTTTGGGGAGTGGAACTTCAGATGGGATTTCGACCACCAGTAGGAGTTGGTAATGAGGGGAGCCGGGCCCCCACCCGACAAGGTGGGATGATCAGAGGGGCCAACGGCCCCAGTAAGGAGGCCTCATCAGCCCGCAGGAGGGGAGAGGTGTGAGTTCACCTGGGCCATACTGTTGGAGGCCTTGCAGACCCAGAAACGGGAGGGCATGGCGGTGGAGGCGGCTCCTGACCAGGCTCCCCCAGACCTGAAGGGTGACGGGACCTCTGGCGGGGTGGGTTAGTGACATGCTGGCTGAGTGAAGTCAGTGGCTCCAAAGCCAAGATGAGAACCTGTTTCTGCAGGACCAGTGGCTTCACTCAGGGTAAGGGAGGCAGCGTCCCAAGCCCCTCAGCTTGCATGGGTACCCTCCCACAGGCTGGACCTGCCATGCTAAGGAAAGAAAGTGAATGCAGTTCCAGGTGCCTGGGAGGCATGGGTGGCTTTGATTCATCTTAGACTTGGGAACAGAGCAGAACCGGGAATTGTTTTCATTGTCTTTGGCAAAGGGAGAAACTTGAATATTGAAACCAGACCATGTTGAGAAAGCCCCAGGCCGGGGATAATGTCCCACAAATTCAGGATGCCAGGTAGACAACTGGATGTCCCTCCAGAGTTTAGGGAGCAATTTATCCACATCTCTTGGAATTTTGTGACCATGTGAAAATGGAAAGGGAGGGCCAGGGATTTAACTCAGTGGATCCGGTGCCTGCCTTGAAAATGCAAGGTCCTGAGTTGGCTCCCCGGTACCAAAAAAAAAATGGAAAGGGTGTCTCAGCCTGCTGGGAGCTTCACAGAGTGCCAGAACTAGGGTTTCATTGGGCACGTCACACAGTATTCGGCCCATGAGGGACATGGTCCCCATCAGTGTACCTGCAGGAAACGCAAACACGGTAGGAAAAAGCCTGTGTGTGCCTGGAAAGTTACTACTTTCTCCTTCATGAAATACTTGAGACTCCTGCAGTTCCCAGCCGGCTTCAGGCTCAGCTGATGGTGGGACTTGGAGCCTCTCACAGGCAGGATCACTGGGCCAGTGTCCCTGTTTCAGAAACTGGGAGGCCAAGAAGCAGGTGGCCAAGGGTGCCGGGCAGCTGCCTGGTCCTCTGTCAGTCGGGGTGCAGCCTGTGTGTGGGGCCTGCCAAGGGCTTTGCCAGACCAGTCTCCGAGGGTGGCCTGTGTGCCTCCAACTGTGTGCACCCACGGCCACCGTCCACTCTGAGCTTCTCTCTGCAGGCTGGAGCTCTGCACAGAGACTGCCTCGTGCTCCACCCCTGCCAGATCCTCTCACCTCCTCTTCGCCCACCTTTCCTTTTTACAGGGCAGCCAGCCCCAGCCCATGTATCCATTTAAGTTTTGTTCAGTTTTGTGTTGTGTTGCTTTTGCAGTCCTGGGGATTGAACCCAGGGCCTTTTCAGGGTCTCAGTAAGTCCCTGCAGTTGCCTAGGCTGGGGTAGAATTTGGGATTGTTCGCCTCAGCCTCCCAGACTGCTGTGTCACAGGTGTGCACCACTCAGCCCCAGCTCTTCTGTCTCTTTTTGTTTTAAGTCCATGGCAAGGACTTTCCCAAAACTGCTTATTTGCATTGTTTACAAGTGCTGGAGATCCGGACCCTGGCAGGTAAAGGACTGAAAGCGCACCTCTCCGGTGACTGGGAGGTGAAAGTGCTGGCCCTGGCTGTGTCTTCACACTGCCTCCCAGCCCACCCGAGGCTGTGATTCCCGCTCCCAAGGAGCCTTTCCACATCTCAGCGTAGTGGAGCCCCAGCATCCACCTTGATGCATTTTGCAGTTCTCGGCATCATCTTCCTAATGGAAAATGTCAGAGATCGTCTCACACCCTGTCCGAGGCCGGTCGCAGCAGTAGAGCCTTACTAGGGCAAGAGGTCTTTCCTCCCAGGGCCGTACTGGGGACCTGGACCCTGGAGGCCAGCAAGCCGCCCCACCTCACAGCCTGACTGCTGGGTTTGGTGTCCTGGTCTCTTTTTGTCCCCTTTCTGGATGAGGGCTTTGCATGGGCTTTGGTCTGCTCCCACCCTGCTTAAATGCTGTGACAAAAGTCCCTCAGCTGCTAACTGAATTTCATTGACCTTTCTGCGTAAAAATTAAAGCTGAAACCCACAGGTTTCTGCTTCTCCACATGGGAGACCCGGCGCACAGATACCGGGTCTATAGAGTAGACCCTGAGCAAGGGGGCACCTAGCCAAGCTCAGGGAGGTCAGGACCCCTCCCATTGCTTTGAGGTTGCGCCCTCCCGCGCTCTTGTGAGGCCCCCTGGTGCTTGGGCACAGACACTTGGGGGGGGGAGGTCTGGGCTGGGCTTTGCAATGCAGGGTGCATCAGTGAAACCACAGCTGGCTCAGTTTTTATTTCAGAGAAAACTGTGCTGATGAATAGGCCATCGGGGATAAATTGGTGGGACTGAGGGTGCAATTTACATAACAATTAAACCAGTTTAGTGTATCCTGTAACATGCTGAAACCTGGCTTCTCCCTGAGTAGTTATTCAGGTTTATTAATGTGTTTTATGACCCAGTTCCCCCAAATGGGTAATTTCTCCCTCGTACCATTAAAGTCTATTTAGACACAGGTATCTGAGGCAGCAGAGGTAGTTGGAAAGCCATCTGTAGACTGTGAAGTGCCTGACTCAGTATCCCCAGTTGAAGAGTAACATCTTTTTCTTCTTTCTTGCAGTACTGGGGATTGAACCTAGGGCCTTCACACTGAGCTGTACCCCTAGCTCTTTTTTATTTTTTATTTTGAGACAACGTCTTAATAAGTTACTGTTGCCCAAGCTGGCCTCCAACTTGGGATCCTCCTGCCCCAGCCTCCCAGAGTGCTGGGATTAGAAGTGTGGGCCACCAGGCCTGGCTGTTCTGATTTGTGTGCTCGGGACCAGGGCTTACCACTAAATCTGTTTCTCATGTTTTTGACTCTTTTCCCAGGAGTGAATGGAATGTGCTCCTGAAGGGCCAGGCTTAAACCAAATAAAAGGCTTTTTTCCAATTCTGATTGGTAGGCTGCTCTGTTTCATTTGGAGTTTTATCTGGGCTAGTACAGAGGTCTCTAAGGTAGGTCCCTGTGGCTTTGTACACAGCTCTGGCCTTCAGCTGCTCTGCTCCACTCCCATGGAGGACTGAGGTTCCCATGGGAGGCTGAGGCAGGAGGATCCCAAGTTCAAGTCCAGTCTGGGTAACTTAGCAACTTACCAAGACCTTGTCAAAAAAAATCTCAAAAGGTAGGAGGGTTTGGGGATTGTAGCTCAGTGCTTGTGAAGGCGCTGGGTTCATTTCCCAGTACTGCCCAAAAAGCTGGGGGGATGATACTAACTTGGCCTTGCCTCATCAAAACTCAGATTCTGTGTTCAATGTGAATTTCACAAGTAGAACAGCACGAAGATAACCACGTTGATACTCTGGTGTATTAAAATACAGCAGTTTGTCCTCGAGGTATAAGCTATAACTTCCACATGACCTGGGAAGGAGTTCTCCCAGCTACTCAGGGGTGCCGGTGCTGCCCTTGGGTCCCCAGCCCATTGGTGACAGTGTCCCTCCTGCTTCTCCTCCCGGGGGTGTCTGGCAAGGGCAGGGAGGGCAGTGGGAAGGGAGAGGGAGGGTGATGGACTGTGGAAGCCTTGCAGAGCTGCCCCACCTCCCTCTCCCTCTGCCCCATCACATGGAGCACCCCAGCCTGCCTGTCACACCTGCCCCACGTCCCCTCCCCAGTGCGGCTCGGCCTCCACTGTTGATCGGCTTCTGCAGCTCGATGGCCAGCCCTGTCTTCTGTGAGGAGTGGTCTCCGTCTCTGTCCTCGGCCTGTCCAGGGCCTGACACTTCAGGGCTTCCTAAGTGTTTGTTGGTGACTGGGAGGTTCACAGCACACAGGCTACCTCTGAGCAGGTCATGCTGATGTCACCACGTATTGTTGTGGCCTGGTGTGGAAGACCCTTCCCCTGCACGTGGGCCTGATCTGCAGCTCCCAGGACACAGGCGTGGGCTTCACGCAGGCCCCTCTGGCCTAGCAGAGCTGAGGTTCAGAATTGTGAACGCTTGTTGCCACAATACAGTGTAACTTGTTTTGTTTTGTTTTTGGTTTTGATTTTGTGGTACCAGGGAGCAAACTGGGGACCTTGAGCTTGTGAGGCAGGCAGTGGCACCATTTAAATCCCTGACCAATACAGTAATTTGCCAATTGAAAAAAATCAAACCGCCAGTTATGCCATTGGTTTGAACATGTGCATGGTGAAATCCTGCAATGCACTTTTTATTCTTTTAATTGTATTGCAAAACAAGAAGTATCTAAGAAAATTCCGTTTCTTGGTTTCTGTATGTGAGGAGTCAGAACTTTGGAGCTTAGGTGGAGTCTATCCTTTGCTGTTTTGATGACTTTGGGCAGTCAGCATCTCTCCCCCAAGCCTCAGTTTCCTCATCTGAGAACCACGCAGATTGCCGCTTCCTTTCTGAGATGAAGGGAGCCACAGAAAGTGCCCAGAACATGACTCCCTTTTTAAAAATACTCATGTGCTGGGCTGGGGATTTAGCTCAGTGGTGCCACCGCTTGCCTCGAAAGCGAAAGGTCCCGAGTTCGACCCCCGGAAAAAATACTCATGTGGTGACATCAGATGTCGTGGCACCAGTCCATGTTTTCATGAGTGGAGTACTGGGAGGCAGGTCTGGTAACACACGGCTGTCATCCCAGCTCTCTGGGAGGCTGAGGCAGGACAATCGCAAGTTGGAGCCCTGCCTGAGTAACTTATTTAGTAAGACCTTGTCTGAAAAATAAAAATTTTAAAAGGGCTGGGGATATAGCTCAGTGCAGAGGCCCCTTTCCCAAAAAGGAAAAAAGGAGTGGCATATTGACAGCGTATGTAGAGGACTATTTTATACTTGCAACTTTAAAAAATCACCTTGGACTTCAGAGAAACTCGCGAGCCAGGGTCTCCTTTTTTTGCAGGAGTCCTTGGTTCCCTCTGGAAGGGGCACTCTGCCAGCCAGGGTGCTCTTTGTGGATACTGCCCAGAGGGAGGCACTGCATAGCCACAAGGAGTGACAGCGTCCTTTGGGAGGTCTCCTGTTTCTGCTTCCATTTGGTCAGCATTGTCCCTTTCCCTGGGACTGTAGTCCTGTCCCTGTCCTGATCTGCACGGCTCTGTGTTGGTAGAGCTGGCCCTGATCAGGGCTCCCTCCCGTCACCTTCCTGGCATGGCTCTCTGGGCAGCCAGGGCATCCTGTGCAAACCCCAGGGGTCTGAGCCATGTAGGACTCTGGAACTTCCAGAGACCCAGCAGGCAACTGACCTGGACACTGAGCATTAGGAGCGGCTGGACCGCCCCTCACTAGCAGGCTCCCTCCCTATGTTGGGTCCCATTTCATTACTGGCCATCAAGGAGTGAATGAGTCGATGTGCCTGCCTCCGAGGCAGGGACAAGACTCCAACTTGGGGACAATGCTGATCACTGGAGAAATCGGGCGGCTGCCCTCTGGCTCCTAGATTTGTTTCTGTGGTCTAGAAAGCAGTCGTGGCTGTGTGGATTTGAATACACCAGCAGTGTGGCCTTTGCTTTCCAGCTTGAGTTTGCTGTCCTCTTGCTTTTGCTGATCTGTTCCCTCAGGGAGGGGACACTTGATCAGTCTGTGCTTCCGAGTGCGTTCAGATTCATTTATGAAACTAAACATTGCTCGGACAGCCAGGATTATTCACACAGCAGGGTCTGTGCAGATGAAGTGCTGGGCTCGGGGCTCTGTTCTGATATTTTCCAGCAGAGAAGACATTTAATTTTAAATTGTACTCCCAGCTGTATGACTTCTGCTAAATGTCAAACAATTTTGTTCTTAAAATAAAAGCCAGTTTGGTTGGGTGTGGTGGTGCATGTCTGTAATCCCAGCACTTTGGGAGGCTGAGGCAGGAGGTGCACAGTCTGAGCACAGCCTGGGCGATTAGCGAGACCCTTTCTCAAAATAAAAAAGGGCTGGGGACGTAGATCAATGCCAAGGCCTTGGATTCAGTCCTCAGTCCCCCCAAAATATCTGTATGCAGTGCATGGCCAGGAAGAGGCTGATGGCCAGTGCTCCTGAGGGCACAGCCACCTAGAACTCATAGCAAGTAGCTTTGGTTCAGGTGATTTATCCAGGTGACTTGTAGTCTAAAACATAGTTCTCTTCCTGCACTATTAATTTGCCAGTTCTGTTGTGAAATAATTGGTTGACAAAGTTCGTAACTCTTGGCAGCCCGTTGTATAATTCTAGAGTAGCAGACGGTGTTTTCTTTGTATAATTATTTCAGCACCGTTCAGTGCCGTCCCCCAGCTTGGGGTATCGGAGGGAAGAGGCAGAGAATTAGGGCTGCTGCTTCTGCTCATCCTAGGACAGCCACAAGAGGCCAGCTCTCCAAAGAGGGGACTGCATGGCCACTGTCCTTCCTTCTGGCCCCTACTCACCTGTGAGGCAGTTCTGACGTCTGTTTTTGAGTAGGGAGAAGAAGTTGCTGTGTGACCCCAGACCGTGTCCCCTTTGTGAGACAGTTCAGGGTAGGAGCTCCATTTTTGCCTGCTGACCTCATTGTAGCTTGGAGAGCGAAGGCCGAGGGTTAGAGGCAGGGCCCAGGGCTCCTACCTTCCTCTCTAAAGAAGGGTTGGCTATGTCTCCTTACTGGTGTTTTTACAAGGCACACCTCAGGCACAGTGACTGGTGTTCGAAGAGTGGATGACACACCTCTGTAGCGCCAAACCCAGCAGGTCCCAGGAAGGGCCACTCTCCCACCTTCTCTCCCAGGCGGTCAGGTCTGGCCCAGGAAGGTGTAAAACCCAGTCCTTTTTCAACCCTCGGTGCCATGACTGAAAGCAGACCCTGTGCCTGCAGGAATGTGCTGGGGGTGCCCATGCAGCGTCGTGCTGGGACCATCACCTGTGTCTTCATGTCCCTGATGCAGGACAAAAGCCACACCGGGCACAGATTCTACAGAGACCTAAAGGGCATCCTCTCTGCTCAGACAAGGCAGAATGCAAGCTGTGACCAAAAGTACGGTGAATGTTCAGTCATTACTGTAAAAGACGTCGCAATTAATCCTCCTCACTATGCTCCCCCACCCTCCCAGGCCATTGTTCTTGCTGCTTCCTGAAGCAGCTCCGGAAGTCCTGTTTCAGGTCTTTATGACATCTGGTCAAAAATACAGTGACTGCCACTGCTGAGTGCCATCCAACAACAGAAAGGCAGGCTCATAAAAACATGATGCCATGTCCTCATCCACCTTATCCACTAGGTCTGTCACCATGGGAACTCTGGCTTTTCCTCAAAGTCAAAATGACTAGGAAAGTGAAATGTTTTCAGTTGATTCAAGACATCGAGGCAGCAGTGACAGCTCAACTGTAAAGACATTCAGGAAATAGTACTTGGTGGGCATGGTGGTGCACATCTGTAATCTTAGCACTTGGAGGCTGAGGCAGGAGGAGCACCATGAATTCAAGGCCAGCCTGGGCTACATAGTGCATTCAAAGCCAGCCTGAACTACCTGACTTTAAAAATGGGGCGGGGGGCAGGGGTTTAGCTCAGTTTTGCCACACCCGCCTGGCAAAGGAAAGGTTCTGAGTTTGATCCCCTGTACCAAAAAAAGAAAAAAAGGAAAGAGGACTTGCAGCACTGTTTCAGAAAGTAGCAAGGACAATGGGATAAGTATGTTCAAAGCAAGGGGGGGCGGATTTTGAGAAGGATTTGTGGTAATGTATCTATTACTCTAATATATATTCTTTTTTTTGGTACCAGAGATCGAACTTGGGACCTTGTGCTTGTGAGGCAGGCGGTGGAACCGCTGAGCTAAATCCCCAGCCCCAATACATACATTCTTTAAAAATGTAAACATTCACCATAAGTTTTGATCTGGCCTTGCATGTGCAGAGCGAGTGTGGATGGAAGTGTGCCATGTGCTTTCCTTCCTTCCCAGGAGCAGCCACAGCCAGTGGCTTCAGTTGCTAGCCGAGCGCCTGTATTGATGTCAGTAGGATCAGGCATGAGTGTCCTGGGCTCAGAGGACAGCTGAGTGGGACAATCTTCGCACCCTTCCAAAGGATGGGCTGGGCTGGGGCCTTGTCCAGGTGCCGCAGAGGGGAGAAGTCTGCAGTCTGCTTCTGACCTGAGCAGAGTGAGTTTCTCGAAGGAGGGAAGGTGTGTTTTGAAATTCTCTGCTGTTGTGAAATATGAAACGTTGCAAGGTCTCGTCACTGTTCCCTTTGTCCCTCATTGTGACCAGTCTGCTGGAACTGGATCTTGCCGTCACACCTGGCATTGTAGCTCAAGGGCCAGAAACACAGGATGCGGTGTGTCTAGTGCATTTAGAGAGGGCTCCGCAGGGCAGGAAGCCCCAGTGGGGCATTGGAGCACGGGGTGCCAGGACCCAGACACCAGGGCCCCGTCCCATCTGTCTCTTCCAAGGGGACGAGGGGAGGGGTCTCCACGGGAGCCCACCGTGTGTCCACTGGGAGAAGAAGGGGCACTGCATGAACAGGGCTGGGGCCCAGGGTGTGCTCCTCGAGCACACAGGGCAAGTGCCCACCGGCCTGGGAGAGGAGCCAGGGTCCCCACCTTGGACACCGGGTGCTGGCTTTCCATGGAGCAAACCAAAAGTGACATATTCTCGTTTATGAACTATTTTAAGTGGCTTGGTTGATTTTCCTTTTCCTTATAGAAATTAAAACCAGCCATCGGTCTGTGCCTTGTGTCGGGTACAACACCTGTCTGGCAGGGTGGCTGGCTGGGGCCTGCATCAGCCCCTGTCCCCAGGCATTTCGGCCTCCTCTGGAAGGTACTTCACGCACCGTGCGCTCTGACCATGTCCCGACTGGCGTGGGCATCGTTTGCGTGCTCGCCCCTGTTCCACATGGAATAAGGGAGTTTGTACAGAGATGTAGGCTGCACTGGTGGGTGGTGCTGAGTCTTGCCCGAGCTGTGGGTTCGTCGTGTCTGATGATCCGCTCTCCTGTAGGGCAGCAGAGTAGTCAGCATCCCTCCTGATAGGCACCCATGGGCGCTGTTCCATATGTTCACTCTTTTCATGCGATGCTGAGTTTTGAGATGTAGAGCGTGGCGGCTCCCATCCTGAATCAAGCCTGTTGTGGGCCTGTCATCACAGTGCTGTGTTTCCAGGCTCAGTGGGTTTTCTTTGTATGCAGTATGGGGGGGTGGAACCCAGATTCTCACATGTGCTAGGCCAGCGCTCTTCTCCTGAGCTGCGTTGACCCCCCTCCCACTAGGGACTGACCCAAGGCCTTTGTATTGAACTATGTCTCCACAACTACAGGGTCCTACTAAGGTGCCCAAACTAGCTTCAAACTTGTGATGCTCCTGCCTCAGCCTGCTGAGTGTTTGGGATTATAGGTGTGCATCACCACGCTTAGCTTCAGGCACACATTTTATTGTGAAATCATTAGATTCATAGGAAGTTGCAAATGTGCTTCAGAGAGCTCCTTGTCTGTGTCTCCCCCTTTTCTCCTGGACCCAGGACAGTGACCTTGAGCTGTGTACAGTGTTCTGTCGACTGCCCAAGTGTGAGCCTGGCTGTGGCCACCTCAGCCAGCGCAGAGAGCCACCCACTGTGAAGGGGGTCACAACTACCCCAGTGCTGTCCTAATCGTGGTCACCCCAGGCTCCCCTCCCCGTGGTGGTGAGGTTATCTGGAGGTGCTGAGGGTAGAGTCACACTACCTTCCCCAGCTTGGCACGGCCTCCCTGCCAGGGCTGGAGCTTGAAAAGTGCCTCCTTTTCATACCCAAGCAGCGTGCCACCAGGGACACAGAATCTCACCTGTTAGACTTCCCAGCTCAGGCTCTGATGAGTCACATGGGAAGCCTCGGTGGACAGCCCCATGCAGGCCTGGAGCAGACCCAGGCCTCCCTTCCCCAGGATGAACGTGCTGGCGTGCCACTCCCTAGCCAGAGCCTCAGTATACATTTTATTTTTAAGGAAATTGCAGAGAGACCGTGGGATTTAACCCCCTCCAGCAGTGTCCCAGAGACAGAGTCCCACTCCTCGTGGCACTGCGTAGTGTGGCTGCCGTCTCAGTCAGGGGTGTTGGGGGCCATCTGTCACCCACTGAAGGGCTTCGGGGAAACACAGTCTCCAGGCAAGGAAACACCAAGCCCTCCTGCTGTTGAGGGAGCTCGCAGAACGGGAGAGCAAGGCGGCCTGAGAGGAAGCCCCTCGCTCTCTGCCTGTGAGGTGACTGTGCTTCTTTGTTTTGAATCTGATGAATCTCCGCAAAAGGACCAGACTGTCCCTAGGAGGGAAACCCTTCCCCCTCTGCCTCCCCATGTTGCTCCTCCTTTGCTAGGGTGCCCTGGGTCCTGGTCCAGGTCCCCACAAGGGCCTTCCCTTCTCCCAGCCTCAAGGTGAGTGGGGGAGGGTCACTTCCTGCTGTCTCCTTGACCTAGGAGCATCCTTCAGAGGCAGGCTGGGCTTTCTCCCAGGTCCAGTGGGCAACCAGGTATGCCTGTTGGCACCTGCATGGATCTGCCAGGGTTCTGCAAGGTTCTGCGGCTCCAGCACCAGCTTCCAGTACAGACTCGCAGGCCCGCCTGTTTGGCTGAATCCCAGTCACCTGGCTTTCCCGGCCTCTGAGTGAACCCTGCGAAGTTATCGCAGCCCCCCTCCCTGCCCCCTGTAGTGCTGTAGGAGTTTCCCTTGAGCACCCATGACTGGACTCCGAAGCACACACCGGAATTCCTCCCAAGAGGGCGGGATGGCGTGTACGGGGCTGGCTGTGCACCGGGGCACGTGCTCCTGTAATCCCCAGTATCTTCCCCCTGCAATGGCTGTCCTTTTCCTGAGCAGGAGGTGACGTCATTTTGTTGGTGTCTTGGCCTCGAAAAGCTGGCAGCCTGGCCAGGAGCAGTGATCAGGTAGGTAACTGCCTTTGGAGGCCCTGGCCCCCCACCTCCATGCTCCTCCCAAATGACCCTCTGCGCACCCTCCCCTTGTGGCTTGTGCGTGTGGCCCTCCCACACTGCTGCTCAGCACTGCAGCCCGTGCCCAAAGCCGCCTGGGCTCATTCAGGGGTGTTCTGGCAGGACACAGTAGATGTTTAACAGAAGATCTTTGGGGTTAAACACAGTCTAAGATTGTCATAGCTCTTTGTTTTGGGGTTTTATTTGTAAAAGCATCATGCAAAGCTGTTTTCTGGAGTCCTGTTTTTGCATAGTATCCCCACAGTGGAGAGCCCCTGCCATCTAAGTGGTCCCGTGCCCCACAGGAAAGCCCCTAGCCACGCATGAGGCCCTGCTGGTGCTCTGACTGCTGGCTGCTTGCTGGGAGCCTGACTGGTCATTCCTCTCTTGTCTGCCATGTGCCCCTGGAGCTGCACCCCACGCAGCACTGGGCCAGGTTGATGCTTCCCTGAGGTCAAAAGACATGCGGCAGCTGGGAGAACTGGGCACAGGGCACAGGCCTGCAGTCCCAGCGCCCTGGGAGGCGGAGGCAGGAGGGTCAAAGTTCCAGCCTAGCCTGGGCACTCCACCGCTTAATGAAACCCTGTCTCAAAATTTAAAAACTGGTAAAGGGCTGGGGATGTATCTCCATGCAAAGGCCCAGAGTTCAGTTCTGATACTGAAAAGAAAAATATCTCCAGAGAGGGCTCATGCCCAAATGCAAGCCTTTCAGGGAGAGGTGTGAGTGGTAGACACTGGGCGCATCCAGTAGGTCCTGGGTGTCCTGTGTCCTGTGTCCTGGCCCCTCCTCTTGCTCCTCCTGATGGGAGTTCGGAGAGCTCCAGCACAGGAGGCTGCCCTGATCACATCCCCTGGGGCGTGCCAGCATCCTCTTAGGAAAAGCGGTGGTATTTTCCTGAATGCTCAGTCCACCTGCAAATATTATCTAGAATCTTGGGTTTTAACCTGGAAATCTCCGTAGAAATGACCTCCACGCCTCCCATTCTGATGATGAGGAGAACAAGATTGGGGCAGGGTTCTGTCTGCTCTCCTGTAGTGGTCCCCAGGTCACCCCAGAGAGACTTGGGCCTGGAGAGCAGATGGCCCAGGGCCATGGCCCTCTTCTGGTCTTCATGCCCAGCCAGACACTTTTCTCAGACCCACGTCTGCCTGTGACCTTGGACATGGGCTAGAAGCCACGTCTTCTTTCTAGCTGGCCATGATGGGGCTGTTGTATCAGGGTCTCATGTGGACACGGCTTCCCTGCACAGGACCCAGAGCCCTGACCGTGTGAGCACCCCAGCCAGTCACCCGTTGTGATGGAGTGGGTGGAAGGCATGCATGGTAGTGCACCCAAAAACTATCTCCTTGTCGCCATCCTTACTGTCTGACAGTATTATCACAGAGTGTGTCCACACCCCCTTCTCTACCTTTGGTGCCGCCGTTCACAGGTGGACCTCACCTGGCCAGCATGGCTCACCTGCCCAAATACCCAGCTGCCCTCCTGACTCCAAAGCACTTTCCCTCCTCTAGCTTGGGGATGCCCAGCCCATGCTCAAACACCAGTGTGGGTGGATGTGGCTCTGTGACTTGCAGAAGCTGAAAGCCATCAAGGATGACATCAGCGGGCTTCAGAGAGCACCTTAGGGCCACCAGTGTGGGGCCTTTGCAGCCAGAATACCAGGGGAGGAAACTTCCATCGGGCTGCAGGGAGACCAAGGAGCGCCCCTTTAGATTGGGTTTAGAAGCAGAGCTCAAAGCCTGCCTGAACCCATTTCCACTTCTAGACACTCCCTGCAAAGCTTGCCACAAAATAGCTCACTTTTATTATTTTAGTATCATTATTACATTAGAATCGAGAGAAGTTCTATCAAGAAACAACTCCAAGAAGAATTTTTATATTTTATTTCCACATTGAAAATCAGTCAGATTTGCTTCAGCTCCAGAGAGTCTGTTTATGTGAAATCAAGTGCATGCTAGCAGCAGGGTGTACTTTTCTTCTCTAAATGGTAAATGGGTGAAAGAGCTTCAGGCTACCACAAGCAGAGCCCTAGAAGTGATGTTGATGCCACACTTCAGACCCCACTGTCCCCAGCGGTGGAATGCCAGGTCACTCTTCCCATGATGCCCTTCACCCCAAAGCAGTACCTGCCGCCCTTTGCTCCGATTGTGTGCACAGGACCGTAACCTCCAGCTGGGTCACAGTCAGCTGCTGGGATGTCCACCCCCCTATTTCAAGACATAGTCTCAATAAGTCACTAAGTTGCCCAGGCTGGGATCAAATCTTTGACCCTTCTGCCTCAACCTCCCCGAGTGCATCATCAGTTTGCACCAAATCACCATTGTGTATCACAGGTCCCAGCTTTGACTTTTTCTTAAGTCTTATTTTTTAAAAAACTGACTTGTGGGCCAGAGATTTAGCTCAGTGGTGCTGCTGCCTGCCTTGCAAGCGCAAGGTCCCGAGTTCAATCCCCGGTACCAAAAAAAAAAAAAAAAACTGACTTGTAAGAGCAGGATGCTCTGGGAATGACAGGAGCATTTTGCTCACATCTGAGTCTGCAAGGTTTGAGGTACCGCTGCTGTCCACACTGCTGCAGGGCGGAAGGCAATCGGGAGCAGACACTGCTGTCTCCAGGTCCCGGCAGCTGTGTCACAAAGGCTGAGTGTCCCTCAAGTGCGGGGCTCTCTGAAGAGCCGGAAGTGTGTCGTGTGTCATCGCTGGGTGTCTGGGCTTCTTTCCTACACGCCCTGCCTGCTTTCCACACAAACAGTGGTCATGGGCAGCCTGGATTGTCCGACTCTGGGCAGCCTGCTTTGATTTGTTTCATTTTTGTTTTGCTCTTTTCCTGATGTGCAGTTAGCAAGTTGTTGATTTGTGACTTCTCGGTGTGGAAATGAGGTGGTGTACACAATAGACCGGTCTCAGAGATGGAGCCTTGAACAGCATCTGCCATCCTGAGTCCCCCATGCGGCCTTGGTGTTGCATGCTTCCACAGCTGCAGGGTTGGACCCGTCAGCACATGGCCATGTCCAGTAGGAAAAGCAGGCTCAGGGTCTTTAAGCTTAGAGCTAACTGGGAAACTGATGTTAAGCTCTGGGTTCGTGACTGCTCTCTAGGACTCCTTCCTGATGTGTGTTTTCAGGTAACATCACTACCTATGTTGCGTAGCATTTGCTTTCACTGTCCATGTAGTGGGAGGGAATCTGTCTTTAGCATCTCTCCATAAATACCGTGCCCATTTATAGCCTTGGCCGGGTTGTCACAGCAGCTGCCCTGTGGACAGCAAGGGGGCATCCCTGTCCAGGAGTGGAAGGGAGACGGACCACACTGTGCCTGGGTGTTTATCCCTCTTCTGCACCTCACACAGAGTGTAGAGAAGCTGTATGGGAAGCGACTTAGCAGAGGTATGGAATGGCTGAGGCTCAGCCCCACATGAGCCACAGTGAGCTGCAGGTCTTGTCCCTGCTGACCGGGGCTCTCCTGCTGGGAACCCTGTGTCCCTCCCCACTTCCCTGCACCTGACCTTCTGTCCTCCCTCTGCAGGTGTACCTTCCGGTTCCCCAGCACAGCCATCAAGATCCAGTTCACATCCCTGTACCATAAAGAAGAGGCTCCAGCATCTCCTCTCCGGCCACTCTACCCCCAGATCTCCCCGCTGAAGATCCACATTCCGGAGCCGGATCTCCGGAGCCTGGTCAGCCCCATCCCCTCCCCAACTGGTACCATCAGGTGAGCAGCTGCCTGCCGAGCCAGGACCCTGGTGGATTCACCCTGTGTACTCGAATATTCATCACTGCTTCCCCACCTGGCCAGGCGGAAGTTTTAGATACAGAGCCTGTTAACACCAGCACAGGAATATCACACACACACACACACACACACACACACACACCTTAAAAACATTTTAAAGTAATGTTTACATACTAGGATCTGATGAACTTGTTTTTCTTCTTTTCTTTTCTTTTCTTTTTTTTTTTTTTAAAGATCCTGGGGATTGAATCCAGGGCCCTAGCACTTAGCTACATCCCCAGGCACTTTTTTAAAACTTTGAGGCAGAGTCTCTAAGTTGCTAAGTTTCCCAGGCTTGGATCAAGCTTATGATTCTCCTGCCTCAGCCTCCCAGAGGAAGGATTACAGATGTGTGCCACCACTCTTGGTCTTTGCAGTCACTTTTAAATGAAATGGGCTTTTCTCTCACACATGCACCTATATGTCCCAGAAGATGGTCCTCATGTGTTTGGGTGTGAGGCCACAGCTCCTCCCATGGCCTCTGCTGCTTCTACCACCTCTTGTGCATTGTCAAGGATACAGCGAAGGGATGGAGGCCGTGTCTGGTACTGTTGTGATGGTGGCTTGAGCCTGACATTCCACTGAGGGGTCTCAGGCTTCCAGGGGTGCCTCACACTAGGCTCTGAGAACTGCTCTGCAGCAGAGACAGGGTGGTGCTTTCCTCTAACCCCAAAGATGAGTCCCTCCTATGGCTGGCACACTGAATGGTCCCCAAGGTGACTCTTCTCAAGCTTTGTGCATGGAATCATACTGTGGTTTCACCCTTGTGTGTTGCCACAGGGGTGGCTCCCATCCCCAGTTTGGCTGTGCTCAGTGTCACACTGGCTTAGGTTTTCCTGCATGCACCTGTGTATGTGGGTAGGTGGCTGTGTTTGAGCTGTAAGGAGCTGGCTTCCTCTCGCCAGAGACAATAAGAGGTCAGTGCTGTCTCAGGGGCAGCCTGGGAAACAGCCCAGCCAGAACTCAGTTCTGGGCCAGTGTGACCCTGGCCATGTGTCGTTGGTTCTATCTTTTGGGCTGGGGCAGGGCACTCCTACACGTCATCTTCCCTATCCATGAAGCCACCACTAACCTCACAGGTCTCGGCGATGGTCAGGAAAGGAGTAACTCATGGAGCATCGGACACATGCTGGTCCCCTGCAAAGCACTGCCCCTAAATTAGTGAGTTCCTTCCTTCCCTCCAGTTCTCCTTCCCTCTATCCCTCTGTCCCTCCCTCCTTCCCTCATTACTGGGAATTAAACCCAGGTCCTTCACTCTGAGCTACATCCTAAGCCCTTTTTATTTTGAAACAGGGTCTTGCTAAGTCATTAAGTTGCCCAGGCTGGGCTGAAACTTGAGATCCTCCTCCCTCAGCCTCCCAGAATGCTGAGATTATGGGCATGTGCCATCATGCCCAATTCCTTCCTTATTTCTTAGTCTTCACAGCTTTATGAGAGTCTGGTTTCCTAAACCTCACTCAGATTCCTGGAGTAGCCCTGTCCTAAAACCCAAGTTCTGTGTGAGCAGGTGTGGTGTCTTCCAGACCTCTGGCATGGGTATGACCCCACTGCCCCACCCCAGCTCACTGTGTGGCAGTGCCTGGTGACACTCCTGTGTTCACTTCTGCAGTATAATTCACACACAGCTAAGAAAACGCCATGTGGTACAGCGAGGCAGCCAATGGGAAGATGATTTAACCCAGGAAGAGAAGATGAGGATCCTCCTGGGATCCTGCAATTCGCTGTCATCTGTCCACACAAACAGCCCACATGTTCATGGCAGCACCATCTGTATATCCCCAAAGCAGAGACATTGCAGACGTGTCAGCCATGAGGGGTGGAGGTGTGGCCAATGCATAGGACAGGAGGTCACTTGCCACAGAAAGCTGTCAGGGACTCACGCGTGTGCACACACACATACACACACACACACACACACACACACACACCCGTGGCTGGGCGAGGAAAATGCAATGCCTGTTAGAGGAGCTGATGTGGAGGCCATGCAGTGTGTGACCCTTTCGGCAGCAGCATCTGGGGCCGGGCAGCCACAGACAGGAGCCAGGTTCATGTCCGGGGACGAGAGGGTAAAGGCAGTGGCTGTTCTCGGCTGTGGGGTGGGGGACTCCTTGTGGGGTAGTGAAGATGTTCTGTTGTCAGACAGTGGTGATGGTAACACACTTAGCAAGTACAAGAGCACCACTGAGGTGCACGTGCTCTGTGGGTGACGCATGTTGTGCGCGACCTGTATCACAGTAAAGCCCGCAAGTCGCATGTGTCCTTAAGGCTTCATCCCCTGTCCCCTGAAAGCAGCTGTTGGAGTGAAAGCCAAGCCCTGTCTCGAGCTGCCAGGAGCTGGGCTGGCTGCCGCCTGTTTCTGCGGTATCCCAAGCAGCAAAGACCTTCCATGCCCAGCAGGAGCCAGCCCAGGCGCCACTGAGGGGCTGGGTGTCTGGGCCTAGACATGGAGTCTTTAGGAAAATAGGAATGTTTCCCAGTCATAGCCCAAAGAAAAATAGCTGCTGGTGAAGAAGGTGTTGTAGCTGAGCTATGGGGTGAAGGGCGCCTCTGTCGGAGGGGACAGGGTTGCAGAGGCCCGAAGTACTCCTTACTGACACCAGGGTCCAGGGTCCTGCTTTTCCTGCTGGAGCTGGGGGCTGGCCCCTGAGTCCCCCTCATGGTGCTCACTGCCTGGTCCTTCTTTTTAAGTGCCCCACGTGGGGTCCCGGTTCCTGGTCACCTGGTAGTTAGTGGCTTGGGCCTGCCTCTTGGGTCTGGGCCTTTAATGCAGAGTCACAGCGAGGAGGAGGCCGTCAGTTGACATCGTTTATCTTAGGCCTGCGGAATTCAATTGAGTGTTTAGAAACCTCACAGCCCTGAGGTTTTTCTGGCCAAGGCACTTTTCAGTTTGAGTTTCTTCACAGGGTGGGGCTGACATGTTTACAAACATGCCCTGCCCTGCCCTTCCTCTGGGGGAGGGCTGGCTGCCTGGAGGGCTCAGGGCCAGCTCTGCCACTTGCCTAATTTGGTGTGCCTTTGCCTCGCCTGTCCCCATTGGCCACCGAGTCCTGAGGCTGGGGGAGGTCCTGGTCAGCCCCTCCCTGGAGCAGCAGCTCCCTGGCTGCTCCCAGCATGGCTGTCACCTGCAGGACCTTTCCAGGAGCCCTAGCCCCATGGCCATGTCCCTCCCCCGCCCGGGTTTCACTGTGCTGGCCAGTGCTGGTTCCCAGGCTGTGTTCCGCCCATGGTGTGTGTGTGTGTGTGTGTGTGTGTGTGTGTGTGTGTGTGTGTGTGTGTGTGTTTTATTTTTTGCCCTGCTCCGAGTACTCCACCCAGCAAATGAATGAGCTCTCTTTGAAATACATTATGTGACCTTCACCAGCACTGTGACCTTTCTTCTCGAATAGAAGGAATAGAAGTGTTTTAGGAAAGAGGGAATCAGTTCATTTTCTAGGTTTGACAAAAACAGCCACCAGTCTAATCTGTGCTCTTCAGAGCTGGTGTTTTCAAACAACTGCTGGAGTCGCATATACAAGAGGCATCTCGGGGCTGGGGTTGGGGGAAGGGGTCTTGCTGCGATTTCTCCAGTGTGCAGATCAGAAATGAAAGTTGCTTGTGAAATTTGGCAAAAGTTAGCAGTACATTACATAAAATAGTGTACTGAGTGGAGTCTAAGACCCCTTTTAACCTCGACCCTTCAGCACAGCTCTGGTTCATTTTGCTAGATGACTCTCAGCCCTGACTCAGCTCTGGTTGCTGTGTGATGCTGGCCGCCTTCTAAGTTCGGAGGTTCCTGGGTCTGTGTTAGAGGTTTCATAGTCCCCTTTTCTCTCTCCTTAGTTTCACTGTGTGATTTCAGTTGCCAGCAGCCAAATAGGCTCTGTAAATATTAAATGGAAAATTCTAGCAGTGAGCAGTTCTCAGGCTTTAAACTGCTCCATTCAGAATAGTGTGATGAACTCTGCTCTGTCTCAGGCAGGCAGGAAACGTCCCTTTGTCCCTCAGATCCTTGCCATGTGCTCTGTGCCCCACCCCCCAATCACTCCGTAGCTGGCTGGGTTATCAGATCTGTAGCTGTGCACAGTGCTAGCGCTTCCGGTGGCCCCAGAGCACCAGGTAACAGTGCTGGAGATTTGGGTGTCAAGACAGGTGGCAAAGCACTGGCTCTCAGTGAAGAGTGCAAGTGCGTCATAGATGTGCAGGAAGAAGCAGTAGCTGCAGGGTCAGTACTGAGGGCGAGGCGTCCACTGGGGAGCACAGATCTGATCCCCAAGGGTAAGGGGATTCTGTGCTCTTGTTTTTCATGCAGACTTTGGTGCTTCCTCCTGGGTTGCTTGTCCACGTTCTTCACATGACTGCAAGAGAAATGTGTGCACACGTTCAGTCATCCTGGCCGGGGGCAGGTCAGATCTTGCTGGTCTAGGAGCCTTGGATATTGTGCGATCATTGACATTCCAGCTTTAGGGTTCCACCCACACCTGCCATCTTTGCCAGTTCTGGTTCACCTTGTCCACTTTCCCATCTCAAAACTTGGGGAAATCAGCTAGGCATGGTGGTTCATGCTTGATGCCTGTCACTTGGGGAAGCTGAGGCGGTAGGATCTCAAGTTCAGGCCTGGCCTGGGTAATTTAGCAGCTTAGCAAGACCTTATCTCAACTTTGGAAGATAAAAATCCATCCCCCCTGCTGAAAGGTGGGGGCCCTCTGTGTTCCTTTTATTTTTCCCTGCTACCTAAATCTGTCCCAGGGTATTTGGGGCTCTAAAATGGTGAGAGTATCGTTTGCAGCATGGCAGGGTTGACCCCAGTTCTCCTGAGACTGTGGCAGGAGCCTCCTCAGCTGTACCTGCGTGATGTCACTGGCTTGTGTTTCCTTGTGGGACTGTGCATATGGCGGGCAGACGGGCTCAGGCCGGGCAGACGGCCACTGCAGGGCTAGAGCTGGCAGGGGCTGAGGCAGACTGCTCTGGAGTCTGGGGGCCACACCCCAGCCCAAGCATCAACACAAGTCTTAAGTATCACATGCAGACCAGCTCACCAGTGTCCTTCTCTGGGACAAAATGCATTTCTGAGGCTACTTCAGCTTTTTTTTTTTTTTTTTTTTTGCTACCAGGGATCAAACTCACTTGCACTTGTGAGGCAGGCACGGTGCCACTGAGCTAAATCCCTAGCCCCTACTTCAGCTTTTGAAGTTAGCTTCCTAGGATTTTATAGCATCAAATTTGTCTTAAGGGAGAACAGACATTTTTGGATGTAGGTCTAAAAAGGTTCTTTCCTTGTTCTTTTTTCCCCCCTTGTTCTTTTCTTTGTAAAGTTGCTGTATGTGCATTGTAGAATTCAGACATTATGGTGAAAATCCCACAAAGGACACTGCCCAGAGATAACCCCTCTTCCCCTCTGACTTAGTCTTCTGGCCATTGCCTGGTTATTTCTTAGTGATAGTCGTATGCAGTTGTGCTTCAGCCTCTTGGATTTAGATATTATACTTGGACTTCCTACGTGGAAGTTAAGGATTTAGCATTTCCTCCCCGCCCTGTCATTCCTGTAAAATTACATCATTTTGATTCAATCAGTATCAGCGTTTTCTTTATTGTAACCTTGTGATAGTGGTCATGCCCCGCCATTTCCTTCCTTGTACTTTGGCCTATTTTTCCTCTCCCTGGCGTCCTGATTCCTCTTTCTTTTGGGTTGGCTCTGTGTGCCTGCTGCATGCAGCATGTCTGGCTCCAGCTGGAGTGGGCAGGAATATCATCAAGAGGCCTTCCTGTCTCTACAGCCCTCTGCCTGTGCCCCTCTGACCATGGAACTGTCTTCCCAGCCATCTAGGAATTTCTGGGAGGGCAAGGGTGACTCTCCTAACTCTGGTGGCTTCCTCTTTCCTGGTTTGCTTCTTTGTTTAATTGAGGAGCATCCTTTGTGTATTTAATATGCTCAGAATTTTCCTGGGAAAGGGTACAGGAGAGGTAGGTTTTTAAAAAATTTTCCATGCCTGAAAATTATTGTTATATTTTCATTCTCACCGGATATATGGTTTCCCACATAGAGAGATCTAGGTTTGACCCTTTCTCTCTCTGAATTTAAAGTCTTTTTCTGGCTTCCAAGGTTGCTGTTAAAAAGTTGGACACTGTCCAGTTCCTGACACTTTCTCCCCAGACTCTAAGGGGTGCTTGGTGTCCCTGGTGGGCGACAGTGCCACCGTGATAGGCTTGGAGAGCCTCCCTCCTCTGGATGGGGCCTGCAGTGACCCCTGCAACTGAGTGACCAGTGGCCTCCTGAGTGTCCTTGCATTCCCCCGCCTCATTTTTCCTTTCACTGCGTGCCCTGCTTTATGGGGGACTTTCCTGTCCCTCCAGCCATATGGGGGACTTTCCTGTCCCTCCAGCCACTCTCTATTGGATTTTGTTTTCTCTCATTGCTTGTTTTTATTTTTAATTTGAAAGGGCATTTTCTTTTCTCCACATATGCTTTTAATAGTGTTCTTACCTCCTCAGGGCTCCATCATCTCTCCCTCTCTGGGGATACGAGCTGTGCGTAGTTTTGTTCCCATGTTCTGTCTTCTCCCTGGCATGGTGGCCTTACCTGTGTCCCTCTGCTCCTTGTTTTGTTCTGTGGGGTCCCTGCCTGGCCCCTGCTGGCTGCATGGCTGGTCGCTGGGTGTAAGAACGAAGCGGCAGGGCCTGGGACCAGGCCCTGAGTGTCCCCCACCAGCGAGACTCCGAGGGTGTGCGGGGCCATGTGGGGCACGGAGGCCACACAGCCCTCCCGTGTGTAGGGCGTCATCTGACCTGAGCTGTCCCTGTGCCTGTCTCTTCTGGGCTCCAGGATCTGGGATCTGCAAGCGCTTGGCATGTCTACACACTGTACCCCCTTATATTTCAGCCACACTGACCTCTCTGCCCAGTAGCCCCCAGTTTCCACTTGGACTTCAGGGACGACACTGGAAGAAAGCCCCAGGGGTCAGTCCCAGGCAGGGTGAGGCCTGGGCCCTCTGGAGGGTGGCAGTCATGGGCCCAAGATGGCCACCCTGGCCCCAGAGCTGACCAGCTGGCTGCCCCCAGGGCTGTTTGTGGCAGGTTTGTCGCCTCAGCCTGAGTTCCTGTCAGTAAGACCGAGGCGCTTCTGTTCCTGCTGCCCTGCCTGTCAACACCCTTGCTTCGGGAGGCACCCGTGCAGCTAGGCTTGTCTCAGCTGCACCCTGAGGTGTTGCCCAGGCTGTGGGGACCATGGGGCTGTCCTGACCAGAACAGCTCATTGCAGGCACAGGCAGGGAGCTCACGTACTCTCTCAGCCTTCCCACTTTCCCACCTAGGGTGGAGATGGGATGTGGGACGTGGGACATGGGAGTGCTGCTCTGTGTAGGGGAGAAATAGGAGGTGGTCTCTGCCCCTAACGAGACTTAGTGTTTACACTGTCTTCTAAGGACCATCATCAGATGCTGTGAGAGAGTTAGTTGTTGGTTTTTGTTACGTTTGGTTTGGTTTGGTTTTTTGGAGACAAGGTCTCACTTGTAGTTCAGGCAGGCCTTGAACTGACTATGCAGCCCTAGCTGGCCTCTAACTTGTGGTGATGCTCCTGCCTCAGTCTCCAAAGTGCTGGATTACAGGGCTGACCACCACACCCGGCTGTAAGGAGTTTTGTCGTAGACTGGTCGTTTGTGTCCCTGGCATTTGGCCTGCAGTCTGGGTTAGCTGTCCCAGGTGACCCCGAAGTAGGCGCCCTTCTGTGGAGCTCAGATGCCACCATCCCAGTGAGGCCCAGGACATCTGGATCCGTCTTCACGTGGTACGTTTGACGGCCCTGAGGTTTCCCAGTCTCTGGCGTCTCCCTTCCTGCGGCCCCTGGAGTGGAGGCGTGGCGTCAGGAGGCCCATCCCAGGCACAGGCAGCTGAGGGATGGCTGGGTGGGGTTCATTGAGAAAGGCCCTTCCCTGCAGGCCGGAAAAGCTGAGTGAGCATCAGCCTGACCTGGCACTGCCGGGAAACCACTCGGCCCTGCAGCAGCAGTGACTGTGGCATTGTGCCCCATCCTGGCACCAGGGGACTTCTTGGCATGAGCCAGGCCCAGACTGAAAAGCAGCCAAGAGACTGCTCTGCCTTTTTCCCTGCTTTTGAGCTGGACTTTGCCAAGCCTGGTGTCTGACTTCCGCTCAGCCATCCTTTGGGAAGGGATGCCTCTGCCGGGGGCTTCTCTGCAGGATGCAGACTCGCATACTACCCTCTGTTTTTTGTTTTCTGTCTCATTCTCTTTTTTTTGTACTGAGGATTGAACCCAGCCTTCAGCCCTTTTACTTTGTCTTTTCAGACAGAGACTTGTTAAGTATCTTAAGTTGTCCAGCACGGGCTCCAACTTGGGATCCTCCTGCCTCAGCCTCCCAGGATACTGGGATTACAGGCTGCAACACCAGGCCTGATGCATTCTACTTAGCTCTGCACTTGATCTTTTATAAAGCACCTGCGGGTCGTTCCCATGCTCGCCCCACAATCCCAGATCACCAGAGCTCACGGGATGTACCATTGCCAGACTGTGCAGGACAGAAGCACTCACTGCCTCAGGGCCTGCATGCGAGGTGTCTGAGATGAGCCCACCCTGTCCCACTGCACTCGGGCTGGACGTTCCCTGCTCTGTTGCAGGGAGGCTACTTGTGTGTCTGGGTGACACCTTGGCCTTGTGGTCTGCAGCACTGCCTTAGGCCTCAGGGCAGCCTCTCCGAGCCCAAGTGTCATCCAAGGGCCTGGATCTGGGGCAGGTGTATGGGGCACCCAGCATCGCAGGGCCGCAGTCCCAGGAGGTACCCCATCACCTTGCCACTGCATCCCTCAAACACCTTCGTGCCACAGCTGGTGGAATTTGGGTCCCAGATGGCTGAGTTTGAAAACCTGATTTCTGAGTGTGTGAGATGGTACTAGTGAGATCTTCTGCCCCTCCCCACCTTTGTGCTTGGGTTGTATTTTAGGTTCAGAATTAAATTCAGAAGTCTCTTGTGTTTTGCTTCTGCCTCACAGCTCATGTATTGATTAGAATGTCTCTCTGTCAGAGAAGCTTGAGCTAGTCCTGGGAACACAGGCTCCTCCAAAGAGCTGGAGGTGTGGCCAGGACACACACATCCAAAAAAATTTCTGCACCCGCATGATTACCTATCTCTAGCAGATTTGGGGATCAGGTGGGAAAGAGAACAGAAGTTCTCAAATTAGAAGCCTGGTATCATGGTGCACTCCTGTAATCTCAGAGACTTGGGAGGGCTGAGGCAGGAGAAGGATCACGAGTTTGAGCCCAGTATGAGCAACAGAGCAAGATCTTGTCTCAAAATAGAGAAGAGCAGGAGTAGCCCAGTGTGAAGGCCCTGGGTTCAATTCCTGGTACCACCAAAATAAAAAAAAATTATGAATGAGAAAGCTTAGAATTCTGCTTGCCTTGAGCTTATTCACCCCTGAAAGGGCCAGTGACTCAGCTTCAAATTTCTCCTAGGGTTAGCTACAGGGTTTTCTTTTCATTCATCCCTTGCTCCATCCACCAAGTGTTCCTTGAGCCCCGATTGTGCAGGAGGCTGCCACTGAGAGGGAGTCAGATGAGGACCCACTGGGTCCTGGGGCCCAAGAGGGTGCAGTGTGCGGAGGAGAGAGGAGGCAGCGTGGGGCTGAGTCCCCATGCAGGAGACCAAGTGTTTGGACAGCGGGGCTGGGGGCACCAATGAGGAGGAAGCAGGAAGCAGGAAGCAGCAGGAGTCCTCCAGCCTGGTGCACCAGGGAGCCACCACCTCCTGGGGCTCTGGGCGGCCTGAGAGAGTACAGAAGAGGAGCAACTGCTCCTCTATCCCAGGGCCCAGCCTGTGCCATCGCAGGCTCTGGGTGGGGCTCTGTGTCACGTGAGGCAGGACCCACGTGGGCGGGCAACCACGAAGCACCTGCACCCTCCTACCATGTTCAGTTTGGTTTTCTCAGAATGTTTTGAATAGAAATCATTTTCGGAATCAAAGTTTTGATGTGGTTTGATAACTAAAGCCTGTCTTCACTAATGAGAGGAAGCAGGCTACAGCTTCCTTTTTTTTTGTGGTTCTAGAGATTGAACCCAGCACTTTTCACACTGAGCTACATCATCCCCAGCTCTTTTATGTGGTGGACCCTCGAGTTACAACCAGCCTAACATACAAACAACTTGAGTTACGACCAGAATTTTAGTTTTAGCTTACAACCACAGTCTTGAGTTACGACCCATATGCTGGGTGCTTGTGCTTGCACATGGTCTCACATACAGATCTAACCCTTAAAGAGTTCTGGAAGGAACATTTCATCATCCTTTCCTGTGTGGAGTTAACTGAGAAATCCCGGGCCAGTGTCTCTCTAAGGACCCTGAGATCTGCCTGTGTACAGGAGAGAGGCTTTGAAGACTGTGTAGAGGAGCCTGAGCCTTTGTTGGCCAACTTGAGTTACAACCAGCCCTTGGGAAGGAATTGTTCATAAGCTGGGGATCCACTGTACTTTGAGACAGGGTCTCGCTAAGTCCTCAGCTGCCCAGGTTGGGCTCAAACTTGGGACCCTCCTGTCTCGGCCTCCCAGAGTACCAGGACGACAGGCCTCTACCACCTCCCAGCCTGCACTCGGTCTTTAGCCCCTCAGGTCCCAGGTGCTCTTCCCAGCATGTTTCCGTGGAACCATGGAGTCAACTCTCCATCCCAAGTCTTTTCTTGGGGTGCCATCTTGTGGACGGCTTTGCAGTACCGATCTGCTCCCAGGCCGCCTAATTGGTCCTCCGGCCTGGAGCTGGCCCTGCCTGATGGGGAAGCTTGGGTGGGTAGGAGCTGCCACGCCTCCGTGGGCAGGAGGGCCGCAGCACGTCCTGCCTGCAACCTGGGGCGTGGGCGGCCTTGGCCTACAGCAGAGGCTGCTGCTGGGAGACGACGTGTTGCCATCGCCGGGATCCTATTCCCTCGCTGTGGGACCTCTACCCTGGGTGTGCCCCGTCTTCTGAAGAGGGTTGCACTGCACAGTGCTGCTGTGTGCAGCGGGGACAGTAGTGAGTCCCCCTCATCCAGATGGTCCTGGAGCCTTGCCCTGCACAGAGTTGAAAACTTACCAGTGTCCTTTCGTCTCTGCAGTGTCCCCAACTCTTGCCCTGCCAGTCCTCGTGGAGCCGGGTCCTCTGGCTACCGCTACGTCCAGAACGTGACCTCAGACCTGCAGCTGGCTGCAGAGTTTGCAGCGAAGGCCGCCTCGGAGCAGCAGGCAGACACGTCCGGCGGGGACAGCCCCAAGGTCAGAGCCTCAGCTCCTGTGGTGACAGGACCGGGTGGTAGGGGCCTGCCTGGGGGCAGCACACATGGTGCTTAGGGCTGCCGTGTGGCTGGGTGGTCAGGAGCGCCAGCAGCCTTCCAGCCTCACCTGCCCGAGTGATGGAAGTGGCTGTTTTCGATGACTTCGGGTCACTGCTGCAACCCTGCTCCCGTCGTCCCGTCTGCTCCTGCAAGACCTTTTCTGAGCTGTAATGATGGTCTCCGAGAAAGCATGCCCCATCTTCCTTATAAGTGTGCACCTTTGTTCTTTCCCACTTGAGACCTGGCGTCATGTGTGAGTGGGGTGGAAGATGCTTCAGAATTAAACAGCCATAGAAACTGCGTTTTTCCTTCCCCTGAGGCGAAAGCGGCAAGTGTGAGTTAATGAAGCACTTGGAGCCGAGGGTCTCGGGGATGAGACTGACCCAGAGCCAGGCGCCCTTGCGGGGAGCCTTTCCTCATGGGTCAGCGGCGTGGGGCGGCTGCCCAGTGACCTCGCGGCCCCTGTCTGTGCAGGATGAGTCAAAGCCACCGTACTCCTATGCCCAGCTGATCGTGCAGGCCGTCTCCTCGGCCCCGGACCGGCAGCTGACACTAAGCGGCATCTACGCGCACATCACCAGGCACTACCCGTACTACAGGACGGCCGACAAGGGCTGGCAGGTGAGGCAGCCGCTCACGGGGCGACCTGGCGAGGAGACCGGGAGGGAGGGCCCGGTCTGCCTGGACCACGCGGGGCGCCTTGCCTGTGTCAGAGCTGGCGTGCCGTGACGCTGAGTCAAATGGGGCCTTCCCTTTTTTTTGGTGGCAAAGTTTCACATTTATTAAAAGTAGGAAAAAGGGTCTGCAGAGCAAGTTTGGGCCAAGTAAAAATAGGGAAAAAAATACACCCTGCAGCTTAGGAGTCATTTTTCTCAGCTTCCTGCCATACTTTGTTAGGCTTTTATGCCTAGTATATGTTATGATCCTGTGCTTCTTTGGAAATAACCCTTGCATGTGGATGCTGCAGTCCACACGGTGTTGTTTTGGGAAATGGTGTTATTTTTGTTTGCTTTTTGTGGTACTAGGGATTGAACCCAGGGCCTTTACCCTGAGCTACATCCCCAGCCCTTTGTTGTTTACTATTTTGAGATGGTCTCGCTAGGTTGCTAAGTTGCCCCGGCTGGGCTGCAGCTTGCAGTCTTCCGGCCTCAGACCCTGAGACTGCCGGGTTACAGGCATGCACCACCGCTCTGGCCAGCGGTGTTTGTTTCACTTGTGTAGGGTCCCAAGCCCTCTGCCTCAGGTGTACTGATGTCCATTGCATTTGCTGTTTCCCCCGTGGTCACTGTTTTCCCTGTGGCTGGTTTATCTCAGATGAGTGTTGAGCTGTGAGACCCAGGCTTCTCCTTGAGGTTGTTACGCTCCTGTGCACACCTTGTCTTCCTGTTTCGCTTTTTCTGTGAAGAGTGGTGATGGCTTTACCCTGTGGGGTGTGGATGGGAAAAGCCACCTGGAGCTTTGAGGGGCACAGTCGATCCACAGCCACGGTCAGACCATTGCTCTGTCACCTCCAGTCCTGCAGTCTCTGTGCTCAGACTCGGGACAAAGACCCTCTCCTACAGTATGCTGGTGACCAAGGCTCTCTCTGCCTCCCCACAGAACTCCATCCGGCACAACCTCTCTCTGAACCGTTACTTCATCAAAGTCCCTCGGTCCCAGGAGGAACCTGGCAAGGGCTCTTTTTGGCGGATAGACCCTGCCTCTGAAGCCAAACTGGTAGAACAAGCCTTCCGAAAACGGAGACAGAGGGGTGTCTCCTGCTTCCGCACCCCCTTCGGGCCTCTGTCCTCACGGTAAGCCCCCCGCCCCCACACTCCTGCTCGGCCGGCCGTGCAGGGTCGTTCTTGGCGCTCTGAGGCCTGCTGTGTTCCCAAGAGCGGGTCTTTGCACTGAGTATGCAGCAGCTGCGAAGCCAGTCCACCAACTCTGACACTTCCCTGAGTGATGAGAGCCAGGGGTGACAAATGGAGTGCTGGGTGGGACTGAGCTTTCTGCCGCAGTGTGAGGGGACCCTGTGGATGACCAGCTGATCCCTGTCCTGACCCAGTGTGGGGCCTTTTCTGGCCTGAGGAGGGAGGCTCTACCTCTACCTGACCACCATTGCTATAATCTGGCAGCGTGATGTTTGGGGACACGGCTTGTCCGCTGGTGGGCAGAGTGGGAGGGGCCATCTCACCTGTCACAGGCAGCCCCAGGCTCTGCTTCCCACCTACCTGACCGGTCAGGGCCTCTCCTGCCTGTGGACAAGTAGGTAGTTCTTCCAAGTTGAGAGCTGAGAAGCAGCCCCAGGCATGGCTGAAGGGAAGGCCTCACCCTCAGGAATTCTTCCACATGCAGGAACCATCAGGGATACTTCCTGTTACCAGGTGCTTTCAAACTTGCCCTGGGAAAGGCAGCCCAGAGGCTTGAACAGCGTTTCCGATCAGGGCAGTGTTACAGTTCTCAGGTGAACTGGTCCTACCATTGGAAGCTGGGCTTTTGACAGGCTGAGCCACTCTCGTAGAAGACAGCTGGTGCCTTGCAGGAGATAAATGCTGCCAACTGTGGCATTTGCAAGGAAGCTGCTGGTGATGTGGGCTCCCCATTTAATGGAGGCCTCACCCCACTGGGTGGAGCTGCCAGTGTTGGGTCTGTGTCACCAGGTGGCAATTGTCGCTACCCAGAACTTCAGAGTTGGACAAACTTTAGTGGGGCAGAGAGGAGCCCTAGGAGACACAGAAAGGGCACAGCAGGGTAGACACTGGGGCGTGTGATGATTGAAGTCATCCTCAACCAGTGGCGTGCTGACTTAACCTTGGTGGCCCTCTCTTTCTCTGTCCTTTCTCAGGAGTGCTCCGGCCTCACCCACTCACCCTGGGCTGATGTCCCCTCGCTCCAGTGGCCTGCAGACTCCAGAGTGCCTGTCTCGGGAGGGCTCCCCCATTCCACACGACCCCGAGCTGGGCTCAAAGTTAGCCTCTGTCCCAGAGTACCGGTATTCCCAAAGCGCACCTGGTAAGACAGGCTTCTGTCCTTTCCCTGGCTGTGGTGGAAGCCAGGATGGAGCCAGCTGGGCAGGGCGGGGTGGGGCGGGGCCATCTCAGCACCACCCTCTCTCTCCCGGACAGGCTCCCCCGTCAGCGCCCAGCCAGTGATCATGGCCGTGCCTCCCCGACCACCCAGCCTAGTGGCCAAGCCCGTCGCCTACATGCCAGCCTCCATAGTGACCTCACAGCAGCCCTCAGGCCACGCCATCCACGTCGTGCAGCAGGCCCCCACTGTCACCATGGTCAGGGTGGTCACCACCTCCGCCAGCTCTGCCAATGGCTACATCCTCACCAGCCAGGGCTCGACGGGGAGCTCGCACGACACTGCGGGTGCGGCTGTGCTAGACTTGGGCAGTGAAGGCAGAGGTGAGTAACGTAGTCACACTGCCAACACCTACCACACCGGCACTGCCATGCATCATTACCTGGGCTGGCAGGCAGAGGTGCAAAGAGGACAGGTCTCTGCCAGTGCCTTCTGTGGATGTGTACTTTTGTTTTGTTTTGGTTTTGGTACTAGGGATCGAACTCGGGTCCTTGCGCTTGTCAGGCAGGCGGTGGAACCACTGAGCTAAATCCCCGGCCCTTTTTTGTTTTTTGCAGTGCTGGGGATTAAATCCAGGGCCTTTGCTGGGATATATCCCCAGCCCCTTTCTTTTTTTTTCTTTTCCAGTACCAGGGATCCAATTCAGGACCTTATACTTGCCAGGCAGGCACAGCACCACTGAGCTACATCCCTGGCCCTCCCCAGCCCTTTTCTTATTTTTTATTTGAGACTGGGTCTTGCTAAATTGCCCAGGGTGGGCTCAAACTTGTGATCCTCCATTTTAGCCTCCCAGAGTGCTGGGTTTACAGGCTGCACCAACATGCCAGGCTAAGCATTGACTGTCCCCAGGTGGCCTCCTCTCTGGTTCTTCAAGTGCATGTGACTCTTTATGTTAAATTTTGTTTCTTCTGAAGGTGACACTGAATTAAGCTGTGGGGTCCTGCATACAGTTGGAATATAACATCTCCTACAGGAGGAAGAATAAGCCTAGAGGATCCTAGAACCAGGGTCTTCAGGGGGCATTGGAAGTGAAAAGTAGCTGGGAATCCCTATAGGAAGTTTGGTCAAAGTTTAAGGCATATTTTCCCAGAACCTTATTGTTTTTCTTTGGAAATATATTTTATCAGTGCAGTTTTCCTGCGAGAAGCAGTTTTCCCAACACTGCTTAGTGTGCGCACGTGTATACACATACACACATACTGGCAGGCCCTTTGCTTCATCATCAGTGCAAATCCCTGGCCTCGGTGGCCTGATGTGTTTTGTTTGGTTTTGCGGTGCTGGGGCTGGAACCCAGGGCCTCGTGCATGCTAGAAAGCACTTCACAGCTGCGCATGCCTTGCCCCAACGTGTGGCTCCGATTTGCCCTGTGCCCACAGGCTTGGAGGAGAAGCCCACCATTGCCTTCGCCACGATCCCTGCGGCCAGCCGAGTCATCCAGACAGTGGCCAGCCAGATGGCCCCTGGGGTCCCTGGACACACTGTCACTATCCTGCAGCCAGCCACACCAGTGACCATTGGGCAGCACCATCTCCCCGTCCGGGCCGTCACTCAGAACGGAAAGCATGCGGTTCCCACGAACAGTTTAGCCACCAGTGCTTACGGTGAGGCCCCAGGCCCAGGCGCGAGGTCAGCTCAGCACCAGGAAGTTTCCCAAGCCTCACCTAGTTGCCTCAGCCCATTTATTGAGCACCTACTGTGTGCCGGGCACTTTGGCAGGCTCACACCATACCGGTGGGCCAAGAGGCCAGAGGAAGAACCCCGGCAGCTGGCAGGGATGTAGGTACAGAGGGGTGGGCTGGTACGGGCAGGCTTTCTTTGGGTACTGGAGGTGAGGGATGGGGGCCTGTTCTACAGTGCCTGGGGGCTGGCGGGTGTTGGGACAGAGCATCCAGGACTGGCAAGCTCAGCTTCCTGTTCAGTTGACTGAGCCCAGGTCCCTAAGTAACCTGTGCTTTCTCCACCCCAGCCCTCACCAGCCCCCTGCAGCTCCTCGCAGCCCAGGCGAGTTCGTCCACGCCAGTGGTGGTCACCCGGGTATGTGAGGTGGGGCCTGAAGAGCCAGCAGCAGTGGTCACAGCAGCCACCAGTGCCACCCCCACCGTGGCCACCTCTACTGCCACCTCAGCTTCTTCCATCGGGGAGCCCGAAGTCAAACGGTCCCGGGTGGAGGAGCCCAGTGGGACAGCGACCACACAGGCCGGGGTGATGGCAGCTGCCGGCCCCCAGGGCGCAGGCACCGGGGATTGAAGTTACCTGCACGCACACACAGGGTGGAGTGGGACTGTGCCATGGGAGCCCGAGAGAAGCAGATGCTGCACTCGGACAGATGGGAGGGAAACCCTGCAGCTGCCCGCCCCAGGCCACCACGCCAGAACACTCGTCCTGCCCATTTATCTTCTGTCCTGCGGTTTGAAACAAAAACACATAAACAAGTTCAGACAACTGATTGTATGATTCTGGGGATTCTGTGTGTTTATTTTCTTCTCCCTCTGCACCATTGCCCCTCCCCGGCCCTTCAGTCGAGGGCATGGGGTGAAGATCAAGTCCCAGAACCTCAGGAACCCAGCAAGTCACCCACCTGTGATGAGGAGGACCGAGCCCCATGTCCTGGCTTCAGAGCTTTGCCGAGGCAGCGGCCTGTGTCCCTGGGAGACCCAACAGAAGTGCAGCCCTGTACAGACCAAGGCCTCTTCTGTGGGAGACAGAATGGGAACAAATTCCTATTCTAGATTGGGAATAAGCCAGAAAAAGGCAGGAACTGCCGAATTGCAGACTGTTTCCTGGTGTCTTTTCCCCAAAAATGGCATCGAAAATATTGGCATTAATCGGGGCGGGGAGGAGGGTTATCTGGTTTGGCTTTGGACCCCAGGTATTTCTTGCTATGTTAAAACGTGCCATTCAGGCTTATCCCGGATTGGAGCCAAACACTCATGGGAGGCCCTGTGTCTCCGAGGCTTCCATCCAGAGACAGTCGAGTAGCTGTGGTCACCCTGCCATCAGCCTTCCAGGAGCACCAACTGCCGCCCTGTCTGATAACTTCAAGAAGGATCAGCGGCTCCTGCATTGGCATCAAGATGGAAGTCCTCTAGAACTGAGCCACGTGCCACATCCCAGGCCCAGGAAACACGGGTAGCTGGTGCTTGGGGCAGGAGCCAGTCACCTGCTTGGCAGGGAGGACATTCATGTGCCCATCGCTGGAAGATAGGAGGGTTGAGCCCCGCGTTCCTGGCAGCTCTGATGTCTTGATGCTCGTGGCCAGTGGACACAATCTGCTCATATTGTTTCCAACCACATTCCAGTTTCCTGACCACCCCAGATCCACCCACTGGAACTGTTTCTTATGTCTCAAGCTTGAGGCCTTGGGTCAGTTAGCAGGAAGGAAATTCCCCTCCTCGGGCAACAGCGGGAAGCCCCAGGCCAGTGCCATTGGTGTGATTGTAACAGGGTAGAACCAAAGGACAGGATCTATCAAGAGGTCCTAGGTCCCTTAAGGAAGCCCCTCCACATGTCCTGACCGGCAGCCTGCTTTGAGCTCGGTCACAGGAGGGGGTGAAATGGGAGCCTTCTGTCCTGGCTCCTCCTGGAGGATGCTTTCGGGAAACATCGCCATATCTGCATAGAAGTTGGCCTCCAGGCACCCAGTCCCACTTCTGTGGCTTCTTCTGGAGGTGGATTATGCCTAGGAACAAAAGGATGGTGGACACATCTCTGAAGCCACAGCCTGTCCTTGGCGTCCCAGGCTCTCGCCAGCAGACAGCTTCCCCTGCCCTGGACCTGATGGAAAAGCTACAGAGAAATCAGGTCCTAGGCAGCATGAGTGGAAGTGGTAGTCCATGGAAGAGCCAGCAGGACACGCACCACCTTAACAGAGGGTCTGCCTTTCACGGTGACACCAAGGTAGGGCCAGAGGCAGGCTGCAGCTGGGCTGGGACAGGGCTGGTAGGCGATGGGACAACCCCAAGCTGTATCTCCTGGCACTTGGCCTTCTGCCTTGCTGGGGAAAATCCCTCTCCTGTTGCTTTTTAAAGCCCCTTTCCCCATTTCTATGGCACTAAACTTCAATGGGAAATAAGCTCTGTTCTGAGGTCCATACCTATGTGGCCATGGTCAAGTTTCAGAGAAGCGGGTATGGGGTGGCAGCAGCTGACTGCTCTCTCGCCAGATGGTGCCACAGAGAAGTCGTCCCTTCCCACCAATGGTTTCCAACCCTCCCCTCTTGTAAACTCTGTCTGTCCTGTGTGCCTGGTACATGTGTGGGTCGGGAGGGGGATTGGGGTGATGGGGTCTGAGGAACTCTGTGTGACAAGGGACATTAAGGTCTCCTGTTGCTTCTTTCCCTTCCTTGGGCCTCATTTGTGCCCGGGCTGCAACCTGTGTGCTGCCCTGGCTTCTCGCTTCTGGGACATTCTGGTGTTGGTCCTCTGTCGGTGACATTGATGCTGGTGCCAGGAGAAGGGGTGGGAATGGAGTTGGGGAGGACAGAGACATGGTCCCGAACAAGGAGAGAGATGAGGGGAGGGAGCCTCAGGATCAGAGCGGACAGTATGGGGCAGAGCGCCCCTGCCTGGGCGGACTGCTCTGGGGGTGTAGGGTGAGCATTTTGAGGGTCTCTGGGCTGCTTGCATTGGAACTTACCCTGGAGCCGAGAGGCATAAACCCTGGCCACGGGGCCCCCTGGTGCATGCCGGGCCTCTGTACGGGCCTCCCCCGAGCATCCCCAGGGCCAGAGCCCAGCCAGGTGCCAGGAGAGCCTCCACAGGGCAAGGGCTCAAGCAGCCTTCTTCATGATTGAGGGAGAGCTCACTAGCCATGGTTGCAGCACAGGACCAGCATCGCTGCAGCAGTGGAGCCCAAGGACCTGCTGGGTCACACAGGGTCCCAGGCACTGCATGGCCTGGAGTGGAGGGGTGACCAGCAGGGCACCACCGCCTCAGCTCATCTGATGGGCACAGCATTCCAGACGAAGACTGGTGTCCACCCTCCTCCAGTGCTTTCTGCTCAGCCATAGCCACACGTCTATGACAGAAGTCACCATTTGTAAACATTTGGGCACATCCTGCCAAGACCAGCTATGTAGTGGTGGACATGAGAAGGGCTCTCTGCCACCAAGGCGCTGACCCCAGCTGCGTCCTGGGGGTGCCCAGGGCACCATCCATGCACCTGGAGAGCAGTGTGCAGCCAGCGGTGTGCTCAGCACCTGACCTCGGGGGCGAAGCCCTGGCTGGCTGCCCCATGTGGAGTGTGCAGCCCCTGCCTCTGGGGAGTTCCAGAGCCTCAGAAATCACACTGCATGGCCTTGAAGACAGTTGTCCCCAGATCCTCCCTAAGAGGTTTCCACATACCCTGGGGAAGGGGAGCTCCAGTGCTGGGACCAGCACTGGAAAGAGGCTGTGGGGACTGCAGTCCTCAGCCTCCCTCGGGGCCTGGTTTGTCCCTACTCTGGAGTTGTCTACTTGTCCTTTTTCTTACTCTGATTTAGAACTAAGCCAAATGGAATCGGTGGAAATGAACTTCTGTGTTGCTAGGATGGGTGTCCCATGATCCCAGGTCCTGCTTTGTGTCTCAAGTAGGGAGGGAGCAGGTGGGCTTTACCCTGGCCAGGATGGATGTCTCCCTGCCCTCTAGGCCACCCTGGCCCCCGGGAGGATGAAGCTGCGGTGAAACCTCAGCACCGTCCCTGGGCTCCTCTGCCCTCACCAGTCCTGGTGACAGGCTGCTCTCAGATCACAGGTGTCACTCAGTGGGCACTTCTCTTTCCACTGAAACAGGTCCTCCAGGGACCTTCTGTGTGAGTGGGGACTCTGCAGAGAGCCTGTGGCAGGTCCCTAGTAGATGGAAACCTCTACTCAGGGCGATTCAGTTCAGGAGGAGGAGAGGAGAGCTGCACTCTGGCTTAGGAGTCGGTGTCCTCCTTTATGGAGACAGTGATCAGACCTCACTTGAAACACAAAAACTTAGTTGAATGTGAGAAAACATTGGAAAAGAAATAATTTCCCCATGGCTTTTAGAGCATAGAAACAAATACAGCTGGAGGGAGGGGACACTCTGCTCTTCTCCAAAAGCCTCAGATTCCACTTTGCTCCCAAGTGGCTTCATGTGGTCTGAGGGACGCAGCCATCCCTGGGGTGGGTGCCCTTGTCTGTGCTGCAGCCCCATGCCCCTGGGACTTTCCGTGCTGTGGCGAGGTGCTTGTTCCAGATTGAGTACACAGCGAGGCTGTAAGATTGTCCCGGCAGAAAGAACCTCAGGAGCCCAGGAGTGTCCCCACTGCGGGCTGCTGGCTTCAGATGGGAGTGGGCTCACTGCAGCCTGGTCTCTGGCCTCCTCTAGAATACCTCTGCCTAGAAGCAATATTATTTATGCCTAGAACAATACGGATTGTTCAAATTGCTGCTATGATGACAGAATCTTAGGACTTAGCTCTGGAGGCTCCTCTCCATGTACTTTGGTTCCCTGAGGTAAGGGCAGAATATAGACTATAACAGGTCCCCAGCCAGTTTCTGGCTTCCCTTTTCATGGTGCGCTCCTCTCCCTTACAGTTCCCATGTACTTTGCAAGTTCCTCTCTCTGGGCCTTGTTTTCACACTGAGGTCTCCTGAGTGCAGGACACTCCTTGTCATCATTGTGCTTGCTTTTCTTGTTCAGGTCTGGGCCTGGCATCTGCTCTCAGTACCAAAAGCTGCTTCACTGGTGCCTGGGCCAGGGGTTGGCCCTGGTGCCTGGCAGGTGCCCTTTTCCTGCTGCAACATGAGGTCTGAATTGTCCAAGTGTGGCATGGAGAAGGGGTTGTCCAATTGGGATCTGCCATCTCTCCTCTGTCCTTCCTGAAGTCACAACTGCTTGGCAGAGTGGGATTTTGTGAGACAACTGTGGATGTTTTCCCTGAACTGAAATAAATACTGGCCCATTTCACTGACTTCATGCTGGAAAGACGGTTTTACACTTAGATTCATAAACAGAAGTCACATGAGCGGCTCGTTGCCATTACAGCAGCTGCAGGTGCTCTGGCTGGCTGCTCTTCTCCCAGCGGGACTGGGCTCCACTTTCCAGGGCCCAGCTCTCCTGCTGGAGGGGACATTCCAAACTACATTCTGGGGGGTCAGGGTGCAGCGGCCAGGCAAGGCTGCCCCACAGCATGGCCAGCCAGATGCCCGTCACCCTAGAGGTGCTTCCTGGGCATGTGAAGTGGATGGCATTCCCCTGGAGGTGGTGGGAAGGTTCTCAGGGCAAAACAGAGAGCCAGAGGACAACAAGAAAGAGATGCAGGCAGGAGGTCACTGCTGGAGGTCACTACTGGTCACATCAATGCCCAGAGAAAGACTTGAGTTCCACCCCAAAGCCCAGCCCACCACCCCGATGAGAAAACTTCCAATGTATTCTTGTGCCGGACCGAAATGAAAATCCCTCCTTTCATGGGGTGAGCCTTGGGGATTTATTAGCTTCTTTTACTTATGCTGATGGCTGATCGGGCTGCTCAGTGTTGCAGAAGAGTGAAGAGAGCTTTCTTTAAGACATCCTTTTCTCTGCAGGGAGAACCTCCATTTAAAGCTCTCACTCATTCTTTGCACCTGTCTTTATAACCACAAAAGTATGGGGAGAAGAAAAGCCTGGAGCCCAGGCTCAGCAGCAGGTGAGCCCTGCCCTTGGGTTAAGCAGCTGGACACTGGTGCATGCGACCCCGAAACCCCATGAGCCAGTGGCATCCTCAGGTCATGGCCTTTGGGTTCTGGTCATGAACCCAGAGGCTGCCAAGGACACCTGGAGAGGTCGCCGAGTGACCCTCTCCTCGAACCTTACCTACCCACTTAAGAGTCAGAGGAGAATCAGAAGAGTCCTGCTTTTAACTCTTTATCCGGGGATCTGTTTCTGGAATAGTCTGAACAGTGTGCAGGCATCTGGGCCCAAGAGGACACACGCTGTGAACGGCTGGACGCACTCTGCCCTCTGTGGGTTTCCTCCCACAGTAACAGCACTTACCCCATCCAGAGTGTCTAGCACTGTCCCTGGGCTCCTGTGTACCTCACTGAGCTGGGAGGAGCCCTGTGGCTCCAAGGTAGATTCTTTGCCTTTGTTCCCTTCTCGGGCTGTGTGGATTCAAACTGCCTGTAGCCTCTGAATGTCTGGGTTAGCTGGTCAGATTTTTTTATAGTCAGTAAAAATGGGGTTTAAAATCACACATTTTAAGTTTGGTCCTTCTCTCTCTTCCTTCCTAACTTTACAAGAGGCATTCTGGATTCCTAATACACCTTAACTTACGTGGCTTGAACCCTGTTGCAGGAGAAAGTGGTAGGGCGGGAGGAGAGACAGGCTGTCTCGAGTCTTTCCTTAGACTCCGCTTGGGAGGGAAGGGTCAAAGCCAATGCTGATGTTCTCTCTTACCTGAATGATAGTTCTCCTGTAAAAATAATTTGATGGGGGTGGGCGTTGTTTGGGGAGTGTGTATGTGTGTGAGGTTTTTTTTTATTTTACAGTGGCTGTCTAAAGTATTTTCACAATACGTTTAATAATCAGTGCTTTAAAAAGCAGTGGTATCCTGTAAAGTGGGAATTCCGGTTCGAGAGCTTGGGATGCATCCCAGGTCCATGGGGAAAAGGTCCCCTGGGCAGAAGCGCTGGAGTCAGAAGAGCCAGCGGACCCACGTCTGAAGCAGCTTGCCTGGGTTTTCATTTCAAATGGGATACAGTATTTTTTTATTATGGAGCCATACTTTTTTTTAAAAGTTTGAGATCTGAATGTGATTTCTAATTGTATCAGACGTTAATGTTTTAAAACTATAACAAAGTTTAAAATTTCTACTTTTTTGGTTTTTTCATTTACTTTAACTGTTCTTTTATCTATTAAATTGTTGTATGTGGATGGGGGAAGTTTTGTTTCTCCTCTTAGCATTTGTTTCTATAACCAGAAAAATTATATATTAAAGAAATGACACCAAGACTCCGTGTGGTCCTTGAGAGAGGGTGGCGAGGGAGAGACGGATGGACAGACAGCCTGGACACAGATAGCCTTGTCCCTGGAGTGAAGAAGCCTCACCCCGAGCTGCTCTGGAGGCTGAAGAGCAACTCCTGGTGGGGCTGTGCTTCCTCCCATCTGTCCTTGGCATTGGGCTCCCAGGAAGAAGCAGAGGTCCAGACATGTGATTTCCATAGGTGCCTGTGAGGGCTGGATGGGGACCCCTGGGCCCCATGAGTCCTCTGAGAACAACTGTGTGAAGGCAGCGCACACCTGCCCCTCAGACATGGGCAGGGAGGAGCCAGCGTGCTGTCCCCTGCTCCAGGGTGCAGACGCAGAGCAGACACGGGGTGCCCACAGGGTCCCTGTGCAGACATGGGTCCCTCCGGCACTCAGCCAGGGGACAACTTTTGCCCGTCTGTGTGTTCCCACCAGAGCTTTGCTCATTGTAAGTGGTGGGGCAGGTGGAGGTCAACAGGGTGGACATGGCTGGGCATTGACACACATGCCGTATCCGTTGGCTGCCACAGGACTGTAACATGCCATCAGGTCCTGGCCAAATGCTCCTCTGTGGGTCTCCTCCAGTGAAGCCGGGCCCCTCCTCTTCCAAGGGCCTCAGACAGGCAATGAGACACTGGCTGTTTCTGCTGCAGGTCACCTTTAACTGGGCCATTATGAAGGCCTGTGTTTTCTTTTTTTTTTATTTTTATTGGTACATTTTAGGAATACAATATAATGACATTCATCACTGGAAATGTGCACCTTTACATAATCTCTCTTGGTTCTTATTTTTCCCTGGTCCCCTGCCCTCCCTTCAACCCCTCCATCCCTCCCTATCTACAAAGACTTTGTTTCCATTTTTCCATTTTCTCATATTAATCCCATTCCCTTCTTTCCTTTCCCCTACCCCTCCCACTTCCCCTTCCCCTTTGCCCCTTTTCTTCCTATTTCACACTATCTATTATACCTTTTAGTCCTTATTTACAGTTTCAGTTTCTCACACCAGAGAAACTATTCGGTATTTACACGTGTGTCCTGTTTATTTCACTTAAGAGTATCGCCTCAGTGTGCATCCATTTAGCTATAGATGTCTCTAATAGGCCTTTGTTTTCTGACCTCTCTCCTGTCAAAGTTCTGTGACGCTTGTACATGTGACCCATTCTCTCATTCAGCTAACAGATCACCCACACTTTTCAAACTTCACAGTTGTCCACAGTGATGGCTGAACTCTGTACACTTCCTGGTCTTCTTCTGGATGGCTCCATTTCCAACATAAGATTCTAACCGCAAGCACTACTGTAACATTAACAGATTCATTACTTGGGGGGGGCGTTAAATTCTTTTATTGATTCATTTTAGGTATACAATACATTTACATTTATCATTGGGTGCTTGTACCTGTATATGATGCATCTTGGTTCTTAGTTTTTCCCCATTCCCTGTGCGCCCTTCACCCCCTCCACCCTTCCCTATTTACAAAGACTTTGTTTCCA
>NW_004624740.1:28492797-28530397 GCF_000247695.1 Heterocephalus glaber | reverse complement strand
GTGTAGAGGTCTTTTGCTTCCTTTGTTAGATTGATTCCTAGATATTTCATTTTTTTGGATGCTATTGTAAAAGGAATTGTTTCCCTAATTTCTGAGTCTGTTATTTGTGTACAAGAACACTACTGTTTTTTGAGTGTTGACCTTGTATCCAGCTACTCTACTGAAACAGATTCATTACATTTTAAGACACGTGTGAGTGGGAATAATGACATTTCTTCTGGGGAATGGGTAGCATCATTTTTATCTTTAGTTTTTTAAAATTTTGTTTCTGAGTAGAACTGTTATTCACTAGTGAGAACTTAAGATGACATCTTATACAAATGTAAGTTTTGTAAGAAACATGCTTGGAGGGATGGAGAGGGAGAGATTAGTTAATCACTGGCACACAGTTCTCAACAGTGAGCTGCCCTGGGGTGCTGAGTTTGTACCAGAGAAATAGGTGCACATCCCATAAAAGACATAGTATGTATCGTAGTGATTCATTATTTCAAAAATCTGGAAACAAGCCAGATAGTCACAAAAGAACATGCCAGGTGTGGTGGCACACTTCTGTAATCCCAGCACTCAGGAGGCTGAGGCAGGAGGATCACTTGAGTTCAAGGCCAGCCTGAACTACAAAGTGAGACCCTGTCTCAAAAAAAACCAAAATAAAATATACCAATAAAAATTAAAAAAACAAAAACAGGCTAAATCCTGGGTGGTTCCTCTGCATGGAGTGCAGACAGGGAGGATACTGGTTACCTCTGGGTGAGTGGAGATGGCAGGCAGGGACACTGGGCATCTCCAGAATTGGAAATGGTCTGGATGGAAATCAGCATGTTATCACAAAGCAGTCCCCTACGAAGAGAGTCAGTTACATGCTTACCAGCAGTTTACTACTGCTTTATGGAACTGTAAAACCTTGCCGAGCTCCTTTACAATGTGAGCACTGCACCATGCATAGGTTTTACATTAACAAACTCTAAACAGGAGGCTTCCCACAGATGGCCATGGTTATCCTCTCCACCTGTTCCCTTCCACAACCTGGGGCACCTCAGGATGCTCTGGGTCACCCACAGCACTGTGGCCATGCTAGCCAGCTGGCTCCTGTCTCTTTGTCCTCAGCACTAGTGGCCTCAAGCATCTCCAGGGACATGGCCAGAGCACTTCAAAGCCGTGTCTGGAATCCACTCTGGTACTGGCCAGCCCACAGCCCCTCTCTCCCTCCCACCCTGATGTCTTCTTAAGTGTTCATCCCTTCCTGACCGCCCTACCTCAAGAACGCCCCCACTCACACTACTTACTCTGCTCTCAGAACCTAAGACAGCTTGGGCTCATGGCTCCTCATTCAATGAATGACTGCAAACTTCCTTTTTAAAAATAGAAATGTTTTCCATACAAAACAATTAGATTCATCTTGGGGAATTGGTACATAGTCTTAATCACTTACTTCCCCTACCCTACCTTGTTGTCCCCCCCCCCCCGCAAACCTCCACAAACTTCCTTTTCTGCTCCAATACCAAGTTGGACCTCCCCATGCCCAAGAGAAACCTGCTATTGCCCTTGATTTTTCCCGTTTCTTCTCCTGTCCCCAAATCCACTGATCGCCAGGGCCTACAAATCCCACCCCTGAATGGTAACTGAATCTGCCTATTCATCTTCTCCCGCTCAGCACCCTTCTCCTTGGCCCTCCCATCCATTCCCCACCTTCCAGGCACAGGACGCCCTGCCCATCTTAGGCCCCAGTTCCCTAGGGAGGCCTTCCTTCTGTCCCATCGCTATCCAGTGCAGGCGGCACAGCTTCTGTCATGGGTTCTGGCTGCTGGAATGTCGTCCAGTGTCGCACACTCTACAGGTGGAACCCTATCGCCAGGCCCAGCACAACCCAGGCATCCAATACATCTAGAATAGAAACTGTCATCCCCTCTCAGCCTGGTGCCTCCCCTGATAAACACTGCGACAGCCTATGATGATGGTGGGGATTGAGTCCAATTTTTAAAGCAGTCCAGGGTAGGGCCGGGGATTTAGCTCAGTGGTTCCACCGCCCGCCTCGCAAGCGGAAGGACCTGAGTTCGATCCCCGGTACCAAAAAGAGTTTTTAAAAAAGCAGTCCATATGGCCCATCATATCCGCTAAATAAAGGAAGTTTTAAAATAAAGGCTGAGGCGGCAGGTTCCCAAGTTCGTGCCCAGCCTGAGCAACCTAGGGACTTAAGACACTTGTCTCAAAATTTTAAAAACAGAGGGTGAAGCTTGGGGATGTACCTCGGTCAGAAGGCCTTAGCTTCAAGCCTCAGTTCCAGCCGCAAAACAGTTTAAAATTACACACTAATTGCCTTAGCCGCCTTGGAAAATGGCTGGACAATGATCCCAGCTGCAAGTCGCAGTTTCTGAGCCACTTCCCGGCCATCCTCCACACGAGGGCCGCACACTCGCGAAACAGAAACCGGAACGGGACAAGGAGCCTAGACCCGTCGGAAGCAAGACACCTCCGCGCCAGGTGCCTCCGCAAGCTGTTCCGGCGTCAAGGAGTCCTGGGGGATCAGAGTTCCGGTGTCCCAAGGTTCCGAGGACACCCAGGAGTTTGCCAGAACCAATCACAAACGAGCGCTTCCGGTCCCGCCCCAAAAGGCTACGCGACAGGGCCGGGGATTTAGCTCAGTGGTTCCGCCTCCTGCCTGGCAAGAGTAAGGATCTGAGTTCGATCCCAGGTTCGGAAAAAGAACAACAACAACAACAACAACAACAAAACCGCGACAAAGCCCATTGGCCGGCAGCCCTTCTACCAACCCCCTCCGAGACATGCCCCGCTCACGTGACCCAGCTTGTGCGGCGACCCCGGAAGCCGCCTGGCTCAGCGGCTAACCCGGCTGTGAGCTCTACGTCCGCGCGGCGGGGAGATGTTCTCGGCGGGCGAGGAGAGCTTGCTTCACCAAGCCAGGTGCGCGGCAGGTGCCCGCACCTCTGCCCTGGGCCGGGCGCGGGGCCGACTGACCGGCTCCGGAGAACGGGGTGGACGGGGCAGCTGCCGGCCCGGCGCGGGTTAGGGTCGGGAGAGGCAACAGCTGAGCAGCGTTGCCGGACGAGCGACCGGAGGTCCAGGGAAGAGGGAGCTCCCCGGAGCTCGAGCCCGACCTGGGGCTTGGGGGCCTGCAAGGGATGTCACGTAGAACAACCTCTCCCTTGTCCCAGGCTGGCTCTCGACTCCCACTAACTAGCCTATGGCTCCGTCAGTGAAGAAGGCCGATTTGATGCTACTTGTTTAAGGAAGGAAATGCAGCTGGAACCTCAGGCTTTTGGTAAACCGAAAAAGCAAACGAACCAGCCAGCGTTGAGATTTGGACCAGCTGGTGGGAAAGATTAGAGTGGCCGAGGTCCCAGAGGTTGCTGTTAGCGAGGTCCTGGGGCAGACTAAGGGCTGTAGTCTTTGACCAGGACAAAATTCTGGTCAAAATAACTTCTGAGAATTTCTTAGGGACGTTTTGGTGGAGGTGCCACACACTCTCCCCTTCTGCCCAGCACAGTGCACCCTGCCTTTATTAGCGGGTGAGTGTGCAGATACCAAATTGATTGCACATTAAAGGAAAGACATGCATTCCACTCCTAATGCAACCTGCTCTCCCCAGACTGCTGGCAAGAGACAGAAACCCGCAAAACACCATTCCCAGCTCACAACCTACACAGTTCCTCTGGGTTAGAGTTTGGATGGCCAATAACCTATTAGGATCTAACTAGATTCCATAGTAGACTTTTGTGTGTGTGTGCCGGGGATCAAACTCGGGACCTTTTGGTTGCAGGACAGGAGCTCCATGGTAGACTTTTAACTGATTTCTGGGTGGTGCTTTTGATAGAAGTAACTCAGGTTTGAGAGATAGGAAATTTCAGTTTCCTTTTGAATGTTTCCGAGGTGTGGAAAGTAAGGGTGGAGGAGGGCATCTGAAACATGTCTGAGCTGAGTAGTAAATGAAGGTGATGCACAGCAAGGTCCCAGCCTGGCTCATTCTGGCAAAGGATCCGTAGGAGGGAGTGGCCCAGCCATAGAAGCCAGAGAGGGTCTGCAGGAGTGAGGCTTGGGGTCGGGCAGGACAGCTGCGGTTGGGAAGCCTGGCGTCTGGAGAGCATATTGAAGGGGTTATGCTGGGATGCAGAGTACGTCCATGCTGGGAATGAAAACTACAATTGGCAAGCCAGTCGTTGGTTGCCTCTTCCTCAGTCTGATTTTGCACTTGGGGTTCAACCTCATGACCCCAGTTAAACAAAAACCTGGCCTTGTCCTCTTTTCGTGTCCCCTTTCTCACCTTCTACCTGTTCTTTTGCCTGAATATGACTGGCCAGCTTGAAGGCCAGGCAGGGATGAGGGTGATGGGGAATTCCTGGGGTGCACCTGACCACCTGCAGGGAGGAGCAGGATCACAGGAGCCATCCAGGTCCTCAACCCCAGACCCCAGGCTTCGGGTCTCCTCTCCGTTCCCAGTCTGAGCTCAAGCAGCTGTAGGCCCAGAATGGGTTGAGTCTATGAGCTTGGACCCATTGGCCATGCCCGGAGGATGCTGTGGAGCCTTCAGCCACGGCTTGGAGGGTCAGGCATGTGGAGAGGGACAGTGGCCATTCTCAGAGAGCCCCCAAAGGTGCCTCATGTTGCAGCTCCATCACTTTTTGCCTTTTATTGTCTTTTAGCCTGGGATTTAAAACCCCAAAATAGGTTTCCATGGTGAGACTCTGTCAGTGTCTTTTCTCAGTGCTTAGTAGATAAAGTTTCAGGTTAAGCCAAGTATTGGGGTAGAATATATCAGGTTTACCTTATGATCTGTTGTAACATTTGCCCTTTTTTGTTCGTTTGTTGTTTGTTTTTGCGGGTCGTACCAGAGCTCGAACTCGGGACCTTGTGCTTTCGAGGCAGGCGCCGGAACCACTGAGCTAAATCCCTGGCCCTTGCCCTTTAATTTATAAGCTTTATGTATTCTTGTTTTTTAGAAGTAAAATTTTCTTTGAAGCATCTTTTAAAAAGCAAGTTGGATAAATTTTTTTACTTTTGAGTGACACTCCCTTTCTTTTTTGTTTGTTATTGCTTTTTTTGGTACTGGGGATTGAACTCAGGACCTTGCGCTTGCAAGGCAGGTGCTGGAACCACTGAGCTAAATCCCCGGCTCTTTTTTGTTTGTTTTTTGATGTTTTGAGATAAGATCTTACTGTGTAGTTCAGGATGGCTCTGAACTCATTATGTAGCCCAGGCTGGCCTCAAACGCCCAGCAATTCTCCTGCCTCAGCTCCCCGAGTGCTGGGATTACATGCGCCCTGCCTGGGTGAGACTGCTAAATAGGTAGTTTTGGTTCTGCTTCTGGAATAACAGAACTGGAATGGGTGCATCTCTACAAGGGTTGTAGTGAAGTAGGAGTGATGGGTTTCAGTCCTGGTGCTCCTTGAATTGACCTCAGGATGTCCTTGGCTGGGGGAACAGTGGCACCGCAGCTCCCCATCCTCTGCTAAGTTGGTTCCCCCCGCTCCCCAGCACCAGCTAGGTCCCTGGTCAGATGCTGGCCGGCTGCTGACACCCTTTTCTTGCTCAGGGAGATCCAGGATGAGGAGCTGCAGAGGTTCTGCTCCCGAGTCAGCAAGCTGCTGCAGGAGGACCTGGGACCAGCCACCGTGGATGCCCTGCAAAGACTCTTCCTCATCATCTCGGCCACCAAGTACGTGCGCAGGTGAGTACACGGCAGCCCTGGGCAGAGGCTGGGGCCAGCACCCTGTGGCGGCTGAGCCTCTGCTTACTTAAACTCCTACCCAGGGTCCTCACAGGGAAACATTCTGTCCCCTGCCCTGTGAGCCCAGGCCAGTCTTCCTGACACTGGCATGACCTGCAGCCCACCCGGGTCTTGCCCTCCAGGCTGGAGAAGACGTGTGTGGATCTGCTGCAGGCCACCCTGTCCTTGCCCACATGCTCTGAGCAGGTCCAGGTCCTCTGTGCCGCTATCCTGAGAGAGATGTCACCCTCCGACAGCCTGACCCTGTCCTGTGATCACACCCAGACCCCCCATCAGCTGAGCCTGGTGGCGTCTGTACTCTTGGCACAGGTAACACAGTTGCATGGGACCCAGTGCTCAGATGATTCTAGAACGGCCGATGCCTGCCTGCTCCCTCCCCACCTCCTTGGATTCTGCTGAAGCCAGCTCAGGCTGTGAGGTTTGGGCTGCAATATTCCTAGACACACTCACTGGTGGCACTGGTGAGGCTAAGGGGACAGTGGCCATGGTCTGCTTTCTAGTGTTCCCAGGCAGCTGCCATGCTGCTTTGACAGAGATCAGACTGGGGTTCCGATGAGAGGAGATGCCCTCAACAGTGAGCTAGGGCCTGCTCTGAGGGGCCTGTCCACACTATGCCTGTTCCCTAAGCAGGCACATCCCAGAAGGACCGGGGCAGCCTTGCCATTTTAGGACCAGGAAGCCACCCACAGTACTGACCAGCAGCCCCGGGTCCTTCCTTGGCTGCCTTCATAGCTGTGATGGTAGAGGGTCACCCACCTCTGTCCCTCTGCTGTCCCCACTTCCTGTCATTTAGGAACATGTACAGGCCTAGGACACTTTTGCCTGCTTTGCTGCATTTGCCTCGGACAGGACTCGCCTTCCCAGCAGCTGCTCACAGAAAAGACTGGGCCGGTTTGCTGTGGTCCCCGGTCTGGACCAAGCTGATGGCCTCGGGTGGGGTCTCCTGTCCCTCCGTCCTCATCAGAGGGGCTTGGTCACATCGAGCCTGGGAAGCTTCACCATTCCTGCTGCAGGCAGCTTCTGCACACAGTACCCCCAGCACCGTGGCCGGGACAGCACGGGATGCCCAGCATGTGGGCCAGGCACCTGGGGGCTGAACCAGCAGCCTGTGTAGGAGAAGCTTCTTTGCTGCCCTGCTCTTGGGGCTCTCGGCAGAGCAGATAGGGATGCACACAGTGGAGGAGGCGCCTCGGTTCCACCCTGCAGTCCTCTGAGTCGTGAGCAACCACAGCTACTATGGACTTAGTGTCAGGATAAGTGTCAGATGGTGCGCGTTGGGGGCTCTGCTGCTGTGACCCTGACGGGCGCTGCGCTGTCCATGCTAGACCCCCGAGCCTCTGCAGACCACACAGCTGAATCCCTAAGTGACCTGGCAGTACTGTGGCCACTGCCTCAATGCTGCTGCCAGATGACCCAGCCTTTTCGTTCACCTCCTGCTTTATCCTGGAACCAGCCCCCTTCCCTCAGGGAACTCAATTCTCTGAGTAGAAAGCAACATTCAGAACCCTCGGTCAGATACCAGTGTGACCCTCGAGGCTGCTGCCTGTGGCTCCCTCCTGCTGCTGGGGGCCATGTACACATGTGGGTTTGACGGCTTCCCTGTCACTAATGTTCCATTTTACCTGCTCAACTTTAAGAACTTAACCAGTGATGTGAAGGTTTAGTGCAGGGAGCTGTGAGGCTCTGCCCCCTGGACTGACTGGAGGACGTTGCATGGTCACAGTTAGACCATCCATGCCCAGTGTGCCCGCCACGAGCACGTGTGCATGACTGGTCTCATGAGCAGGTACCCTGCAATGGCAGGGCCCTGGAAGAAGAGGGACAGTCAGACAGGTCAGGGCTCGGCCCAGCCCAGACTCCTGGTCATGGGCCTGGTCGTTGCCAAGGGTGCTGGGTGCTGGAACCTTCAATCCTGAAACCCACAGGGGCATCTTCCTCTAACGGTACTGTCAGGGACAGGGACCGGTGTTCCTCAGGGAGCTTCCTGCAGACTTACGAGGCAGGGGTCTCGCTCTGGCGAATGAGCAAGTCGGTGGCTTGGCATCTACTTTGTGCTTGCTTTGAAGGGTGACAGAAGAGAGGAGGTCAGAAGAGTGAGCCAGCACGTCTTCACTGTCCTGGAGAGCCGGCAGCCCGAGGGCCCTAACCTCAGGCCCCTCTTGCCAGTCCTGTCCAGGGTCATGGGCCTCGCCCCAGGGACCCTTCAGGAAGGTACCAGGGCCCTTCCCTATCTGGGGTTGCCTTCCTGGCTCCTTCCTGCCGATGCCCCCTGGGAGGGGTGGGCATTCTCCGGGTCAGGTTGTGTCCAGGGAAGACCTTGGGCATGGAGTTCTTCGGGACTCAGCTTACTTCATGGGGCTTGGGAGTCTGTGGGGTTTAACTTCCCTTCAGTGGGACCCCCTGCCTCCCCTCACTCCCACAGACCAGGCCACCCTGCTCAGCAAGCGGCTAGTGGACTGGCTGCGCTATGCCCGAGTCCAGCAGGGGGTCCCACACTCAGGGGGCTTCTTCTCCACACCCAGGGCACGGCAGGTGAGTCAGGCTGCTTCCAGACCTCTGTCCCCTGGCCAGTCCTGTGCCCCCAGCCTTACCCAGCAGATTCAAACTGACCCCTCCCGGCCTTCTATCTGGTGCCACCTTCATCGCTGTGTGGCCTGCGGCTGTGTGTGGGGTTGACATTCATGACCTGCAAGGATGCAGGACATGTATCTGACATCCGATCAGGCCATGTGCTGTGTCTCCATGTCCTGGGGTGGCCTTGGCCTCCTGGATCTGGGAGGGAATGGACAGGGCAGGAGGTGCAGGTCTCTGGGCTCCCACCCCTGGGTCACACTAGAGCGGGGTCCTCCCACCCTGCCGAGCAGCTGGTGAGCCTGCAGCCCTGCCTCTCCCTTCTCCTGCAGCCGGGCCCCATCACCGAGGTGGATGGGGCGGTGGCCTCGGACTTCTTCACAGTGCTGTCCACGGGTCAGCACTTCACAGAGGACCAGTGGCTGAACGTGCAGGCCTTCTCCATGCTGCAGGCATGGCTGCTGCTCAGTGGCCCCAAGGGCCCAGGCCTTCCAGACGCAGGTGCAACAGGCCAGGGGGTGGGAGGCAGGTGTGCCCAGGACAGAGTGCAGGTTACCGTGGGGTGGCACGAGGAGGTGGCGACCTGGGGAGGTTGCTGCTCGGGGCTGAGCTGAAGACCCAGCCCCGCATCACTGGCTGAGCCTCAGTCTGAGGTTGAGGCCTCTTTAGATGGGACATGCTGGTGACCCTCCATGGCGGGGACAGAGGAACGTTTGTGAAAGATGTCTCTGACCTGTTCAGGACAGCCTCACTGAGTGTCATCTCGTCTGCAAACTCTTGGTTTGTAGAAAAAGCCACTGTAGCCCAGACCCCATGGACTTCCAGGGGAATGGGACTTCGGTTCCCAGTGCAGTGAAAGTTGCCAGGTGTGGTGGGCAGGCCCCAGGGCCCTGTGCTCTCTGGGAACCTGGCTGCGGCAGTCCAGTTCCCCTGGGACTGGCTGAGGGTGGCCGCCTCCTAAGCCCCTCCTCTCCCACAGAGGACAAGTCTGAGCTGGAGGGCTCCACCCTCTCCGTGCTCTCTGCCGCCTCTGCTGGCCGCCAGCTGCTCCCTCAGGAGCGTCTGAGGGAAGTGGCCTTCCAGTACTGCAAGCGCCTCATCGAACAGAGTAACCGGCGTAAGTGCCCAGGCTGGCATCCGGTACTTTGGCCCAGATCCACGAGGCAGGCAAAGTTCCCCGTAGCTAGTTCAGGATGGGGCCTCCATGCTACCCAGGATGACCCCCAGCAGCAGGCCCGGCCTGTACCCCTGCCACGTCCCACGGCCACAGCCCCACCCCGCGTCCTCTCCGCCTGCTCTCTCCCTGTCCCCGCCTCCAGCTTCCAGAACAGGCCACCTTCTCAGGGGGCTGTTCAGGAGCTAACTTCTTCCTTCCCCAGGAGCCCTGAGGAAGGGGGACTCTGACCTGCAGAAAGCGGTAAGTGGCCAGGCCAGGGTGGCAGGGACAGGGCAGCGCTCAGCCCCCTGATGCCGGCCCCGTCCCCACAGTGCCTGGTGGAAGCCGTGCGGGTGCTGGATGTGCTGTGCCGGCAGGACCCTTCCTTTCTGTACCGCAGCCTCTCCTGCCTCAAGGCGCTGCGCGGGCAGCTGGGCCAGGACCCAGGCAGCGAGCGGGCACTGCTGCCACTCGCCCAGTTCTTCCTCAACCACGGTGAGTGTGGCGCAGAGGGCAGGTCCGGTCAGCAGGAAGCCTGCGGGGCACTCCCGCCGCAGTTAGGGGTTATTTCTCCCAGCACCGTTAGTGTGTTACCGCCATGCTTTGGTTAAAAAACAAAAACAGCCGGGGATTTAGCTGAGTGGTTCCACCACCTGCCTCGCAAGCTCAAGGTCCCCAGTTTGATCCCCAGTACCAAAAAAGTAAATAAAGTGAAACAAAATATGGTCAACTTGATGTCAGAGTGAGAATGCTCCTCGCTGTGCCTTTCACCCATGAAACCCAAACGTGGAGGACCTTCCTAAGCATGTTTCCCGGGTTTGTGCTCCTAGGGGACCCACCTGGTCGGTGGCTGAGTCCAGCTCAACTAGATGTTCCTGTCTGGGACATTTCAAAAGACCTTGGTGTCCTAGAGGCAGATGGCCATGAGGACTTGGCCAGGACCCTAGGGGCCTTGACCAGCAACAGAGATGTGTTGTCATGCTGCATGGGCGTGGTGGTGCATGTCTGTAATCTCAACACTCTGGGAGGCTGAAGCAGGAGGATCTCATGTTCAAGACCAGCCTGGGCAACTTAGTGACTTAGGGAGACCCTGTCTCAAAAAATAAAAAGGCTGGGATATAGCTCAGTGCAAAGACCTGGGTTCAGTCTCTAGTACTGAAAAAGAATAAAGGGTTTCTGGCCTATAGCCCTGACCTGCCTTTCAGGGGCGGCAGCCGCCGTGGACTCGGAAGCCATCTACCAGCACCTCTTCACCAGGCTCCCGTCTGAGCGTTTCTACAGCCCCATGCTGGCCTTCGAGGTCACCCGGTTCTGCCGGAACAACCTTCCCCTGTTCGACCCTCAGCTCCTTGGCCTCCTGAAGCTGAGCTTTCCTAACCTCTTTAAGGTGTGTATGGGTGCCCTCCGTGGCTCGCGCAAACCGGATGCTGGCAGCAGGGTGAGGAGCGGGGTGCAGGAGGTGCTCCACCCACCCCAGAGCGCATCCTGGCGGAGTTTGTGTAGTTCGGCTGTCTGGGGAAGGTCTGCCTGGCACAGTCAGCCTCCAGTGCCAGTCTGTCCTGTTTTCCCACTTTTGACCTCTGAAACCCACTTGGAGATGTACAAAGGGTGATCCAAATACAAGATGAGTGTTTAGACTTAGAAAACAGTTATTGCAGTAAGAGACTGAATGTTGCCATGTATCCCCTCCAGACTTCCTCTGGCTTCCGAGACACTCACCCCACTGTTCTTGCCCCTGAAGCAGCTCTGAAAGGCCTCTTTCCTGAGGTCTTGAGATTGGTCATCAAATATGCGGTGGAAGCCACTGCCGAGCACCGTCCAAAGGAAAGGCAGGCTCATAACACATCACAGTGTGTCGTCCTCCATCTTCGTCACCAGATCTGGCTGGAGCAGACTTCTGGCCCTTCCCCAAAGTCAAAATGACCGTGAAAGTTCATGTTGAATAAATTCAGGATCAAGGCAGCCACAGCAGTGTGACTAAAGACACAAAAGAGGACTCCCAGAATGCTTCCAGAAGTGGCAAGAATGGTGGGATCAGTGTGTCTGAAGCGAGGGAGAAGATTTTAAGAGGGATTAAGAGCAATCCTTCTTCATTGTAATTTTTTAAAAATGTATTTAAAATTCACCTCATTTTGGGGCACGTCTCATTCCTTTTCCTAAAGAAAAAAATAAGAAATGATTGGTTGAACAGTGGTACAGCAGGGGAGAAGCAGCAGAAGTGACTGTGTGGGACGCTGGCCCACAGGAAGTGGACCGATGGCAGACAGGGCTGCCGATGAGGGCCAGGGCTCTGAGCTGCCACACTGTCGCCACAGCTCCTGGCTTGGAACAGCCCTCCCCTCACTGCTGAGTTCGTGGCGCTCCTCCCTGCGCTGGTGGACGCCAGCACAGCCGTGGAGATGCTGCACTCCCTGCTGGACCTGCCCTGCTTGACGGCCGCCCTGGACCTGCATCTCAGGTGGGCTGCTCGCCTGCCTTGTGTGGCCCACAGAGCTGCCCACTGCAGAGCCCACGGCTGAGCCGTCCATCGCCCCGGGGGCTGAGCCCTGCACCCCGCAGCCCGTCTTCACAGGCCCTGCCTTGAGGTCCTCCCCAGCCCTGAGGGCTGACACCACAGTGACACTTCCCTGAGCAGTGGGTCCCTCGGGGCTGGATGCCAGAAGCCGCGTCTCAGTTGGCCCTGGGCCTCTGTCTGCCCACAGATCATCACAGACGCCCTCTGAAAGGCCACTCTGGGACCCCTCCCTCAGGACCCCTGGCTCCCTGGAGGCCTTCCGGGACCCGCAGTTACAGCCGCTCTTCCATTACCTGCTGCGCACCAAGGCCAGCGGCTCCACAGAAAGGTCAGGGCCCTGGGGCTGGAACCACAGGGGTGACTGAGCCAGGCCGCCATCATCTGCGTGGGGCTTGCTGAGGTCTGGGTGCTCAGGACTGTCCCAGCCCAGGCCTGGGAGGAGCTGTGGTCACCTTGTTGGTCTGCTGGGTGCAGTGCTTCTACCCACCCTGAAGGCCTCAGAGCCTGCGCGAACTTTACAGAGGGAAAAACGAGGACACCCAGGAAGTCAGGATGGGAGTGGCACGTGGCCCTGCTCTCAGTGCACAGCCCACACCCGCCTGTCCCCTGGGCACCACAGAGCCCCTTGGAGCATGGGGTCCCCAGTGCAAGTGAGCAGTGCTGCTGAGGGAGACCTCTGATAGCCATGGTGTCCAGCCCCTCCTCTCCTGGTGGCTGTGGGGTCCCAGCTGGGGTGAGCAGGAGGACACTCAGCGGCTGTCTGTGTCCCTAGGCTGGTGCCACTCTACCAGCTGCTGCAGCCCATGGCCGGCTGTGCCCGAGTGGCCCAGTGTGCCCAGGCGGTGCCGACCCTGCTCCAGGCCTTCTTCTCCACTGTGACCCAGGTGAGCTGAGGGCCTCACACTGCCGGGGGCCCTGGCCCAGAGCAGGGACCATGGCACTGCCCTGGATCTCTGCAGAAGGCCAGCTCCACTGTACACTCTGGCTGCCTGAGGGTCAGGGAGACGGGGAAAGGGCTGCACACCACAGCCTCGCCCCCAGGACAGGGGACACAAGCTAGGGCCACGGGAGTGGGTCCCAGCCACTCCACGTTCCTGTGGCCCTGTGGTTCCTGCCTGGCTGCACCTGGGGAGCTTCCCATGCCCCCGTGAGGCTACAGGCCACCACTGGGAAGGCGGCCCGAGCCTCACTGGGGCCACGAGCACCTTTGGACGATTGACACTTCCTGGCTTGCGGAGCCACACGGGGGCGCCACAGAAGAGAAGTGGGACTTGCTTCTCCTCCCGAGCTCCAGGGGGAGTGGCTGGGGAGCTGGATGAGTTTTCTAGCCCTCAGCCACTCCCTCACCCCGTGGTGGCCTCGTGTCCCTGAGGGCTGCAGAAAGTGACACTTGGGGCTAGGTGGGCTGAGAATCTGTCTCGTGCCCTTGACCACCAGGTTGCCGATGGGGCCCTGACCAACCAGCTGGCGCTGCTGGTCCTAGAGAGAAGCGATGCCCTCTACCACGTCCCGCAGTACCAGGCACATGTGCATAGGTGGGTCCTTGCTACTTGCAGCCCAACGCAGGCAGGGACCCTCAGCATTGCCCCTCCCCGCTCCAGGCCCCAGCCCACTGCTCGTTGCACAATCTCTCGTCCTCACCTCCCTGGACCCTGACCTCCAGGCTGGCTTGGGCCCCTTTCCACATGTTCCTGTCCTGTCTGGCCCAAAGACCTGAGCCACACAGGCTTGTCCTTACCCTGTTCCCAACCCGGGACCGAGGACAGCACAGCTTGGCCTTGTCCCCTGCGGAGCAGTGGCCTCCTCGGGCTGGGGCCATCAAGCTGAGCATCAGCCTGCACCCTGCTCGGGCTCTCTGCCTCTCGGAACATGCTCAGACCCATGGCGCCCTCTTGGCAGGGTGCTGAGCTCCCAGTTCCTGGCCCTGTGCAAGCAGAAGCCATCCCTGGTGCTGGAGCTGGCGAGGGAGCTCCTGGAGCTCGTGGGTAGCGTGAGCAACATCCAGAGCAGGGCAGGCATGTTCACCTGTGTGGTAAGCAGCACCAGCCCCTCCTGCCTTCCAAGCAGCAGGACCTGGGCGCACTGAGCCCCTTCCTGACCTAGGTGTGGGCCATCGGCGAGTACCTGTCGGTGACCTGTGATCGGCGATGCACCGTGGAGCTGATCAACAAGTTCTTCGAGGCCCTGGAGGCCCTGCTATTTGAGGTCACCCAGTCTCGTCCCTCAGCCGACCTGCCCTGGTGTCCACCCCAGGTTGTCACCGTGCTCATGACTACGCTGACCAAGCTGGCCTCTCGGAGCCAGGACCTTATCCCCAGGTACGCATTCAGGGAGCAGGGAGAGGGAGGCCCACTCTCCATGGCGAGCTTCTGAGGTCTTCCCTTTGCCCATGTTGTAAAATGGCCTCAGCAGCACATGGGTCCTGGGCAGACACAGCAGCAAGGGCACTGGGAGCTGGGCTCACCAGTGGGCAGTGGGTAGCGATCTGAAGCCAGGGTATCCAGTTGCTTTGAGGGGCTTGGCTCCGTCACAGACCCCTTTCCAAATGAGGGGTGCTGTGAGCTGATGGGCTGGGACTCCCCCGCCTCCCCATCCCCAGGGTCTCTCTGTTCCTGTCAAAGATGAGGACCCTGGGCCAGAACCCAGCCACCAGCTCTGTGTACCGTGAGGAGGATGCGGAAGCTATCCGCACGCGGGCCACAGAGCTGCGGGCCCTGCTCAGGATGCCCAGCGTGGCCCAGTTTGTGCTCTCGCCGAGCGCAGAGGTGTGCCAGCCCCGCTATCACCGTGACACCAACACGGCCCTGCCCCTGGCCCTGCGCACGGTCAGCAGGCTGGTGGAGAGGGAGGCTGGCCTTCTGCCGGGGTAAAGGGACCGTGACCCAGCGGACACCAACAAGTGGGCTGCAGCCTTTGATGAAGGGCTGGGGCTGCCGGCCTGCTGTTAGGTCCCAGCCAGCAGCGTTGGTGATCAGCGAGGAATGGAGGAACAGGGGCCTCCCGGGAGCGGAGAGTGGGCCCACCCCACAGGGACGGATGCCTCAGCCTGGGCTCTTTCCAGCTTCCTGGGCTTTGTCTTCCTTCTAACCCTGTCCCTGAGCCATTCTGCGCTGCACTCCTGGCCTTTCCTCAGGCTGGGTAGAAGCCGATCAGTGTTTCTGGACAGTCCTGGGGCAAGGAGAGATGCAGCAAGAATAAACCTTCAAAATGCTTGTGTAAGGTCAGGTCTCCTCTCTGCCTGCGTCGTGGGGAGACCCAGGGAGCCCAGCGCATGACAGAGCCAGGCACGGTAGGCCAGGCATGGTCTGTCCTTCCCACTCCTTCACCTGTAGGGACCATCCCTGACCCGGAACAGAATGGATCCAGCACTGAGCTGCAGCCCCAGCCCATTCTTTATTTTGAGACAGCGTCTTGACACATCACTAAGTTGCCCAGACTGGGCTGGAACTTTCGATCCTCCTGCCTCAGCCTCCCAGAGTGCTGGGATTACAGGTGTGCTATGTATTGTGAGACAGGTCTCAGCTAAATGGCCCAGGTTGAGCTCTAACTCAGTCCTGCCCCAGCCTCCAGAACAGCTGGGAAGCCAGCGTCCCTGATGATGCAGAAAAAACCCATCTACCGGGCGGGCGGGGAAGGAGGCCGAGGGAGTCTCCCGGGTTATAACTGCCCCCGAGTGGTGTGCAGGTGGGGAGAGCCGAGACGGGCCCTGGGGGGCTGGCTCCAGGCGCTGACTGTGCAGCACAGATGCTGCCGGGCCAAGCGCTTCTCTCTCCAGCAACTTGTGCAGAGGCCCTGCGGACCCTGCCCCGGCACGGGACGATTTGGCCACTAGATGGCGCCATCGCCCGCGAGGCTCGGTCGTGCCCCGCCCCTGTGGCCCTGCACCCACGGCGCCCTGTGGAAGGGCCGGTTGAGGCCGGTAGGGCCTGCACGGTGGCTGGAGTTCTGCGCCTCCCGGCCGGTGGCGTCCAGGACTCCAGCCTGACTGGCCGCACCCGTGTCCTTGCCAGGTGCGCGCTCCGGGAAAGCTCACGTATCCCTGCCCGGCCTGCAAGGTCCTCACCCACCTCCCTACTCCAGCGGGCGCCCTCGTGCCGCTTTGCCCCGGGAGAAGCCACCCCCACAGCAGATGACCACGGAGACGCAGGTGGGGCGTCTCAGTCGAGCGTGTCGCGTTTGTTGTTCGCACCCACAGAGTGGCCTAGCGCGCAGCGCACCTGGAGACTTACGCACATCCCCGTACACGCATGTGTGCCCTGCCCTCTTCCCAGGGACTGTCCCTTCCGCGCTGGGGCGGGGATTCCCAAGGGGTACCACGCGTCCCCAGACGCTTCTTTCTGGCCTCACCGGGCTGGAGGCGAGACCGCCTGGGCCCCCCGCCTCGCAGGTGTTGGCAGGGGCACACGCTCTGCTGATTGTTCATTCAGCACCATTGTCAGATCGTTCACGTCAGTGCTGCTCTCCAAACACGGCGCAGACATGGCGCTTATCCTTGAGATTTGCCCTGATGGTCAAAAAGCAATGGTGGGTAGCATCCACCTGTGCCAGTCTGTCCACCCCCACACGTGCACAGCTTCACAGTGTGCACCTCACTTGCTGTGTCCTTGCGGAAACAGCGAGAAGTACTGGCTTAAAATAGAAGCCCTGGCTTCCCAGAGCAGGGATCCTTGGGGCCAGGGGCAGGGGCTTTGGGCTGTGAGCTGAAGCTCTCACTTTTGAGAGCAGACACCACTTTCATTTTAAAGAGTGACAGGCTGTCCAGATGGCCATTTGGCAGGTATCTGGTAGGAAATGAATAAAGTAACTTCCCAGAAAATAATCGAGAATCTTCTTTGCCAGTGAGAAAATCTGAGTTCTCAAAGTGAAAAGTTGGAATGTTGAAGATTGGGTATCTGGTTTTTTAAACTTCCCTATCAAAAAGCGACAGTAGTGATTTCTAAAAATACTGTATGAAATAATGTTCGAAATTCATGTCTCTTAATTTTTCCATTTTTTTAATCTCTGGGTTTAATTCTGACTAAATCATTCAGACTTTTTTTTTTTAACCAATTCACTAATCCTCTCCTTCTGAACCTAATTACCAGTTTAACACTTCACTGATTCCTAAAATTTCAGTGACTGGACTGTAGTGAAGGTTGCACAACTATATACTAACCACAGTTGTTCAATTTAAGTTGGCACATTATATGGTGGGTGAATTGTATGCCAGTAAAACTGCTGCCAGTTTTCAATAAGCAGTTTTCACTTCTAGAAGTTCTGGTTGATTTAGTCGTCCTCATGTATGAAACTGAATTCATCATGACCCTTAAAGCATGGCCTACTCTGTTTCTGTTGTTCTGGTTCATGTTTGTTTTGTTTTCTGATGCTGAGGTTCAAACCCAGTACTGCTCGCAGACTCAGCGTTCTACACTGAGCCACACTCCTGGCCCTCAGCACTCATCTTTGATATTTCCAGAGCTCTCTTCTGTCTTCGTTAATTAGCAGGTAAAACAATAACCATGATGAACCTGCCACCCCGTCTCAGGAAGCCTGGTGACCACACATCTGCCCGCGTGCTTCTGCCTTCCCTTCCCCTGCTCCCCTTCCAAATCCTGAGTCATTGTCCTGAAGGGCTTTCTTGGAGTCCCCCCTCCCACACAAACAGGGACCTCTCAAGATACAGTGTTCCCTTTGATTTCTTTAGCATTGTAAAATTGCATCACACTGCAGTCAGCCTTTGAGGCCCGATTTTCTTTCTATTCAGGTGCCCTGTCGACACACTTGATCCATGGCATCCAGGTGGCTGGTCTACCAGTCGGAGCTGATGGCAGCCGGATCCAGGCCGCCAGCACCTGGTGTCTGCCTCCGGGAGAGAACCTCCGAGCTGATGCCCCTGCTTCTGTCTGGGCCTCTCATGTGGCACAAAGTAATCCTATTGCTCCCACCTCTCTAATAATAGATCCTTATCTCACCTAGACTAAAATCCAAAGTCCCCAAAACAGTCACTGGCTGCCTGTGACCTGGGCCCCAGCCTGACCTGACTGCTTCAGCCACACCAGTCTCCCGTGTTCCGGGCATGAGAGCTCCAGCCTAATGCCTGTGCCTGTTGCTCCTAGTAGAAGTGCTGTCCCCTGAATAACCATACAGCTGTCCCTCACTTAGACCCTGCAGGTGACTGATGAGATGACTATTACCGAGGCCTGCCAAGTGCTGTATATTAAATGACACCCACATGCCTCCATCTCCACCTGCTTGCCCCTGCCTCATCTGGTCCACACTGATTCTCCTCTGCAGCACTGAGCACTGACACGGTCTGTATTAATCTATTATTGTCAGGCTAGAAAAATTAGAATTGAAGTTCCAAGAGGTCCAGGAAGGACACTGTCTCTTGTTCATTCATATGTCCTAATTGATTTCTGTCATATATTACTGGGAGATTTAAGCTAAGGCCTCCTCTTATCATAGTGGATTCAATCCCTGTCTTCATCTGGTTTTTGCTTTATGTACTTTGAGAAAATGTTATTAGGTGCATCTAAGTTGAAAATTTTCATCTTCCTGGTGAACTGAACTTTTAATTACTTTGTACATCTGATACATTGTTGTCCATCCTTTTAGCATTAACTTTTATAGATTCTTAACATTTTACTTTTTTTTTTGGTACTGGGGATTGAACTCGGGTCCTTGCACTTGCATGGCAGGCGGTGGAACCACTGAGCTAAATCCCTGGACCTCTTACATTTTACTTTTATCTCATAAATATGTAGAATTTTATCTAGCTTGATAATTTTTTTGTCTTTTAACATTAAAGTCCATTTACATATAGTTTGATTAGTGATAATGTTGGATAAATTTCCACTATCTTATTTAGTGCTACTTGCGCTTATGAGGCAGGCGCAGCACCACTGAACTAAATCCCTAGCCCTCTGTGTTTTTTGAGGGGCTTTCTCCCTTTCAGCCTTTGGGTTTTTGTTTTTCTTACTATGTCATGTTACCCCTCTCTTAGTTTGAAAACTGGATACTCTTTCTAGTCTTCTAGTGGCTACACTTGAGATGTCAACACCCGTTAACAAAGTCTAAAGCTAATCAGTATCATTAATGTCCCTTAAGATAATGCAAGAACCTCACATTTTCCCCGATCACACCCCCTTCTGGCTCACATGCAATTAGTGACATGAACTGCCCCTCTGCCTTTACACTTAGAGCCTTCCAAGTTAGAGCTACTGTTGCTTTACGTCGTGGTTTAATATTTCTTTACATCCCTTTATTTGCTTACCATCTACTCCTACATCTCAGACCTTCTATTAGACATACTTCTCCCCCTTGAAATACAACTTTTGCACATCTCTTTGGTCTCTTTGAGTAGTAAATTCTCTCATTTTGCTTGTCTGAAAAATATTTTAAATTTATCCTTATTCTTGAACGACTGGACTGAGTTTCCTGGGCCTCTGAAGAGACCATACTGCTTGCTGGCCCCACCTCTGCCCCCCAGGCTGGTGTCCTGCTGAGATGTCTCTTTGAGCTCTAGCCTGTTCTCCAAAGCTGCCCAATCGCCTGTCTCTGGGTTCTGTAGTCTCACCATAATGCCCTTAAGTGTGTATTTCATTTGACTAATCCTGCCATTCATTGATCATCCTGAACTTGAGGATTTGGGTCTTTTATCAATTCTGGAAATTCTTGGCCATTATCTTTTTAAATACTGCTCCTTTCAGACCCCCAACTAATGTAAGTTGCATCTTGTTCTGTGTCTCTTAACCTTTAATTTTCATGTTTTCTGGCAAACTTTCCATACTGTGTTATAAAGAATTTCAACACCCTCTTCCAATTCATTATCTTTTCATCTATCCAAATTAATCTTTGATTTTGGGGATTGAACCCAGGATCTACACTGAGCTACATTTGCAGCCCCTTTTGTTTTCTGAGACAGAGTCTCACTAAGTTGCCCAGGCTGGCCTTGAACTTGCGATCCTCCTGCCTCAGCCTCCCAAGTAGTCCATCTACCAAAGCATCACAAATGCACAACTGGCTGTGGTTTCAGGGCTGGTAGCACGTACTAAGCCACTTGAGGGTTCGAGACTGGCTGTGTGACTTGTTTGGCCAGCAGGGCACCGAGAGGTGACAGAAGGCAGGAGTGTGCTGCTGGCTCAGCTTGGCCCCTGCATGTGTGCTGTTCCTATAAGACCAGGCCATGGCTGGTCTGTGGGACCAAGGAGGCAGGAGAGCTCACTGCTGGCTGCAGTTGGCCACACCTGTGGCACCAGCTGTGCAGAGCTGAGTGGGGATATAAATGGTTTGGCTTTAAGACTCAATCCTCTGACTTACCCCAGAGCACTATGGCACTGGATGGCTGCCATATAAAATGAGGCTCTTTGCTTTAGTCCCCTCATCTGGAAACTGTCTCTGGAAACTGTCCACGTGCGTTCAAAGGGCCTGGCATGTAATAAATAAGCTCTACATACTACCGTGGTTATTCATCTATACCCTAGCCCTTTGTCCGGCCATCCAGGAGCTCTGGCTAACTGGGGTCCCCGAATAAAGTCTGCCTGCTAGCTTGGGAAGATTAGGACTTTGCCTTCTCTACATGCCAGGCCACTGTCACCAAAGCAGAGTCGTGAAGGCCTGGGACCAGCAACCTGCCACCCTAGGTGCAGCCTCTCTGAACTTGGCCCCTCATTTCAGTTTTGGGCTTTAAAGATTTTCTTTCTTTTAGGCCCAGCCATGCATTTAAAATGATTTTTTAAAATATACTTTACCCAACATTTTAGGCAGCCACTAGTTCAAGGCGAGTGGTGGCAGCACTGGCAAAGGGCCTAGGGCAGATGCACTGTACCTCCCTGTAGGGTTCACCAGGGGGCAGCACAGAGCTGATGAGGCTGCAACTGGGGCCCACCCAGGACCCTGCTCCAGGGCACTGGGCCCTCCAGGCGATCCCCTGTTCAGCTGAGGGGTCCTCTGCAGCTGACAGGCAGGGACTCCCACTAGTCCCTGTCTCCAGGGTCTCTGTTCCTATCCAGGCCACCAGCTTTGTGCACAGAGAGGAAGACACAGAAGTCCCCTATACCCAGGCCATGAAGCTGCAGAACCCACTTAAGATGCCCAGTGTATCCTAGTCTGTGCCAGCCCTGCTGTCCCCATGATGCCAACAGGGCCCTGCTCCAGCCCTGCACCGTCAGCTGGTGGGTGGAGGAAGCTGGCAGCCTGCCAGGGTGAAGGGACAGTGACCAGGTAGATGATAGCCACAGATTAAGTGCCTGGTATTAGGGCCAAGCTACTGGCTTTGGTGATCAGAGAGAAGGGTGGGGGAGCTGGGCACAGGACGCTGTGGCCCTTGGGACACTGCAGCTCAGCCAGTCCCTTTCCATGCTCTGGGTACATGCCATGCCGAGCAAGACCACGAGAAGATGGGAGCTGTCCTGCTTGGTGGCCCTGCCCTGCTGGCTGAAAGGGAGCTGTGGTCTGCTTCCTGCCTCTGGGCAAGGAGGAGACAGGGCCACCCAGGGCTCCCACCATGCTGGCAGGGAGGGAGGGCTGCGCAGGGCCACGGATACACCAGGCAAAAATGGCAGAGCCCACTGCTGCCCCCAGGAGGATAGCAAAGATAGTTTATTGAATCTATACTTCTCTGTTAAAGTCTTTAAACATAAAAACTCTGTAAGAAACATAACCACTTAGTGTCATCTGTCATATAAATAAAATATACACTGAGATGTACATTATGAACAGGTGTGTCCTGGTGGGGCCACCACACAGGAACTCACTGGATGACAGACAGCTTGAAGGAACTGGGGCGCCTGGCGGACCAAGGTGCTGGAGTAGAGGCGCATCCTGCAGCCCCACCTAGGGCGGGGGCATGTGGTAGCGGATTTTCTTGGCTGTTTCCACATCAGACTTGGCAACCAAAAACCGCATCTTCTTGCCCCCATGTCGGATCAGATCCACGGCTCTGAAACCAACCAAGGGGAGAGGGTGGTACAGAGGCCCTGGCCTCCGTGCAGCTCAGGCCAAGGCAAATCAGACTCCCTCTTGCTCAGGGAGCCCGTGGGACAAGGTGAGCCCCGCCCTCTGCCCTCTGAGGGTGCCCAGGAGGGTCGGGAGGCAGTGGTACCTCATGTAGCTGATACCCATCAGGCTGATGCTGTTCACCTCCAGGATTCGGTCTCCCAGTGATAGCCGCCCATCGGCCGCTGCAGGGCTTCCTGGAACCAGGGTCTGGATGTAGAGCCCAGGGGAGCCCAGAGGCGTGTGCTGGAGAGAAGCAGAGGACGCTGACACCTGCTGTCCCAGCAAGGACTTACAGCCCCTCCCTCAGCACCCGAAGTCCCCAAGCCCAGCATGGACTGTTTATTCAGTACAGGTGTCCAGTGTTGAGCAAGAACTGGGCCCAGCACTGCCCCCAGAGGCTAGGATAGATCTTGAAGCCTGGGCAAGCAAGCAAGGCAGCTGTAGGCCCGGAAGACGCTCCATAGCCGCAACCTTCTCCACATTCCTTCCCCGGCCAGGCCATGGCCACGGCCAGCTGGCCGCACAAGCTGTGACCAGACTGGACAGGAAGGGCAGTGGCAGCCTGAGGCTTTGGGGTGGGCAGGGGTGGGCAGGGGAGGCCCGGGCCGCTCACCATGCCGTCGATAAGGCCCATACCCAGCCCCAGGGGGCCTCGCTCCAGCTCCACAGAGAAGATGTAGCAGAAGTCCTCAGTGCTGGAGCTGCCACTTGAGGGGTCTAGAGGGGACTCGTCCACGGGGGCCACTGTGTCTCCTGGGTGGGAAAGGAGGGGTGCAGAGGCATGAGGGGTCCACAGGGCTGGAGACCAGCACCCACCCCAGGAAGTCAGGACACAGGAGGGCAGAGTGTGGGAGCAGCTGGTGTGTGGGTTGGGTCCACCTGTTGGCCACACACAATATGCCTGCAAGGGGGACCTCGTCCCGCCCCACAGCTGCGCCAGGACAGTGGCCTCCTATGCTCCTGTGTGTTTCAGCAGAGCCTCCCAGGCCTCTTTACTTCGGTCCCGTCTTCCTCCCCCCTCCACACCCTCCATGTGGCTCCAAGTTTGCCCTTCCTGAGGGCCCCAAGTTGACCAGACCCTGTCTGGAACCCAGCCATGCCCACCCTGAGGGCCACAGGCTTGGCCTTCCCTTTCTGACTCACTCATGCCCACTGGGTCCCTGGTCAGGGTAGAGCCAGGGCCTGGTCTGGAGCACACCTGTGCAGGCAGCTGCCCCAGCCAGGCTCTGCCAGAGGACCCCAGTGCTCAGGGACCCCTAAACTCAGCCTGAGCATAGAGGACCCTGTTCTAAGCTCCTCCCTGGGGGCCCGCTATGGATACACACAGAGGCATCTGCTTACAGACACTTAGGCCCACACATGCCTCCCTCCGTCTCCTCCCAGAAGCTTTCTGGCCCACAAGTGCACATCTCCTAGACCTGCGAGACCTGTCCCCTACCTGGTATGGAGGCCACTGTGAGTCCCTGGGTCACTGTGGGCACCCAGGGCCAAGGCCTCCCTTTCCTCCCCCTCTGAACTCCATTGTCCCCGCACTGGGGGAAGGTTCCAGATACCTAGGACCCCAAGATGGGAACACCCCAAGACAATGGGCAGGGTCTGAAGGGTTGGGCATGCGTGGGGATGCGCCTCACCTTCTAGAACTGCACCCAGGGAGTCCAGCCCATTCCTCTGCCCTTTGGGGAGTATCTTTCCACAGGGGCCTCTGGGCTCAGACCAGCTGGGGCCCCCAGGCTTGAGCCCCAGTGGGGTGCCTGGGGGCGTGAGCAGGCAGGAAGAATCTGTGTGCAGGAGGCCGGCCTGGGAGCCCCTGTGGCCCCCTCGGTTGGGATGCTGTCCCTCTGGGGGCTCTTGTGCCCTGGGAGCCCCAGCACCAGGAACGGAGTGTGCAGGAGTAGCTTTGAGAGGTCCTCCGCTGGGGTCCCTGGCAGCCAGGGGGCAGCCCTGGCCCTCTGGGTGCCCCTCAGGGACGGTATGATACAGGCCCTGGGGGGAAGAAGTAGAGAGGCAGTGAGGAGGGTGGGCCAGGGGGATGGTGCCCCTTGGGAAGAGACAGGGCCCCAGGGCTACCAGGCAAAGGGTATTTGCTAGTCTGCACCATGCAAAATGCAGGAGGACCCAGGGGGCGTGCCCGGGTCTACAGCCTTGGGCTGCGCTCACTCATGCTGGCCTGTGCTTGGCTGCACCCTATGCCACATGACAGCTATGGGACCCGGCTCCCTACCCCAGCTTCTGGCCCCTACCTCAAGGCTGGCCAGCTGCATGGGCCCACCACGGCCAGGACTGGCTGGGCCACGCAGCCCCCACAGGAAGTTGCGGATGTAGAGCAGGTGCTGGTAGATGCTGTCATCTGGGCAATCGGCCTCCAGGTCCACCTGAAAGCCCTCGCTGGGCAGGACGATGGGCGGGGGCTTTTCATAGGACTCCAGGACATGCTCTGCGGTGGAGCGAGTAAGGGGGTGTCGCTGGCACCCCCCCCAGGCCCCACTTGGCATGTGGGGTCTGAACCAACAGGCTGAGCTCCAGGCCTGACCCACCCAGGCCACAGGAGATGGGATCCCACCTGGGCGACCACCCCAGCCCGGCTCTGAGCCCTTCTCCACCCAGTAGGTAGGGTGTCCAAGCTCCCCGGGATGAGGACCAGGCTTCGAAACCTGGAACTCTCGGCATATCCCATGCAGCCACTGTGAGCAGATCACCTGACTGAGCCAGGCGAGCTCCCGGGCACTGAGAGGCCAGGAGGTGAGCCTGTCCCTACCCAGGTGGCCAGGATCATAAGACTATGTGCACACAAGGTTCTGTCCACTAAAGCACCGCAGCACCTCTTAGGTGGCAGGGACCCCGGAGGTGACATGCCTGCTGAGCTCCCAGCTCAGAGCAGGATGTGTGTAGGCCTCAGGCACCAATGGATGAATAGAGAAGGGCTGGGGGCAGAAGCATCTCCCACCCCCTTCATGTGTTTTGTTTATGTACTGCACTGTGCACGGTGCCCATGGAGGAGGCGGGTGTGTAATCTGTAGATAAAGATGTGCATGTACATATCCGTGAGTAACTGCACAGCATGCAGCCCAAGGCTCCATGAGGACAAGGGGGACCTCAGACCCGAGCTGGGGCTGGGAGCTGGGCATGGACTTGTAGGGCAGGGCAGGCCCCAGGTGCGGGGGGGCCCACACTCCCCTCTGAGGGGCAGGTACCTCCACTGTGTGGCCGCCCTCAGCCTGGGGACAGTGGTCCCACCCGGTCCTCAGCCCCCTGGCTCCTGCCCCTGGCAGCCTCACCTGACTGGAAGGCATCGGGACAGTCCTGGGGTCCAGGCTCCCAGGCGCTCATGGGGCCCATGGCCGAGGCCAGCTGGTACTGGGTCAGCAGCCGGTGCAGCTGCGCAGGGCTCAGGGCAGGGAACGTGGCCCGCAGGGTGGCCCAGCTCATCTGGAGGTGAGGAGGAGCTGGGTCAGAGGCCTCGAAGTGCACAGCGTGCCCAGCACAGCCCCCTCCCAGGGAGGGTCAGGCACAGGGCAGGGATCCCCGGGGAACACACGGCCCTAGGGCTTGCATGAGGTCAGCCAGGGGACAGCACCAAGGTCACCAACCCAGGCATTCCCATCACCAGCCAGGAACTGGGAGGGTCAGGGGCTGAAATCGGATCCCCAACTCACACAACGTGAAAGAAATCAAGCGGGCTGGAGATGCACGGAAAAGGCAGACGGTCCGAAGTGGGACTGACCGGCTGTAGGAGCTCAGGGTAAGCACAACCTTTTTCCTTCTGTTTTGTCATACTGGGGGTTGAACCCAGGACCTGCACGCTGAGCTATGTCTGCAGTCTTTTTGCTGATGGGCAGTTGCTGCGGACCCCTTCTCTGGTCTCACGCTGGGCTCCTCCTTTCCTTCCCAGGGCCTATTCCTCTTGCTGTTTGTCCCTCACTGCAGGGGCAGGCCCTCCAGCCTCATGACAAGGCACAGGTCGGGCACTGCCACCCACGTGCTGGGGCATGGACGTCCTCCTATCCCAGTGGATGAGCTGGGCTGGGTGCTGGGGATTCTGGGGGCAGCTCCTTGGCATGCAGACTCCGGCTCAGGTGGCTCCTCTCTGGGTCAGGTCTCACTTCCACCCTGCTCTGCAGGGTATTCTGCAATGCTGTCTAGGTCAGGTCCCTCCCTGTCCCTGAGCTGCCTCCTCACTGCCCCAGCTGGTTGGGTCGTTATCTGGACGCTGCTGCTGGATGCAGCCTCCTGACTGCTCCTTCGGCTTGCTGTCCTTTCTTTCCCTCTTGCTTGCTTTTCCCACTGACGTGCGGAGGCCTGGGCAGTGGTCATCACATCTACACTGCAGGTATCTCATGCTGCTGACCCCAGGAGTCCATATTCCCGCTGAGGCCTCCAGCCCTCACCCTCATGCCGGGGGTGAGGGGCCTTTGGGGGGATTTTTTTTTTTTGGTACTGGGGATCAAACTTGGGTCCTTGTGCTTGCGCCTCAGGCGGCGGAACCACTGAGCTAAATCCCAGGCCCATGGGAGGATCTTTTTGATGCTGTGAGTTCCTGGCCTTTCTGCTCTGCTCTCTGGATTTCCTTGGCTTTATCTTCCAGCTGTGCCTTTGAGCTTTTCCCTTCTGCCTTCAGTTTTAATTCCCAACAATCTCCATTTTTTTGTATTTACAGACTCATTTATGACTTCTCTTTATTTTTATCAGGATAATTTTGTAATAGAGTTTCCTCTCCTTGAATAATCTGTCAGGGGTACTCAGCTATGGCCAGAAGCCATAGCATCCTCAAGCTAAAAACAGTATTTATTTTTGTTTTTTGGTCGCCCTCCCACTGAGCCACATCCCCAGCCCTCTTTTTGTGTCCAGACAGGGTCTCACTGAGTTGCTGAGTCGCCCAGCAGGCTGGGGTAGAACTTGAGATCCTCCAGCCTCAGCCTTCGGAGCAGCTGGGATTACAGGTATGCCCTACCATGACCAGCCACAGAAGAAAAGAGTCAATCTCTTTAATGCATAGGACACTCCGATTTTTATTTCCTCTTGTACTAGTTTTAATTAATACTCATTTCCTTATTTGTTCAATCAATCTAAATTGTCAAATTTATCAGCATAAACTTATTACAGTAATTACAATATCCTCTTCCTACTAATTTTCAATGTAGACTGAGTGGTCTCTCCTTTTTCATTAATACTAGCAGTTTGTGTTTTCTCTTACTTCTTTTTTTTTCCTTCGGTACCAGGGATCAAACTCAGGACCTTGTGCTTACCAGGCAGGTGCTGTGCCACTGAGCTAAATCCCTGACCCTTCTCCCGTTTCTTTATTAAAGGTTACAAAGCACCAACTCATGGTTTTATTGCTTTTCTCTATCACAGTGCCACTGTTTCTCTGACTGTTGCTTTTGTCCCTTCTGCTTTCTGTGGACTGCTTTCTTGCTTCCTGATCAGGCATCCTCGCTTGTTTTCCACTGAGCACTGCTTTACCTTTGGCCCACGGGGCTCGGGGTTCTGTGGCTTTGCAGTTTGACCACCCTGACACAGAGGGGTGAGCATGCCGGGCCCGGCCAGCAGCTGGCGGGGCTCAGTTCCAACAGGGAGCCTGGTGACCATGTTTGAGGGCTCCTGTGTGAAAATCCTAATCTCCTTAGCACTGTGACACTGTCCCGATGGGGTCACAAGGCTGCCTGCCAGCAGAGGCTGCAAGGACTTTGTGAGACAGGAAGCAAGGCCTGTGGCACGCTGCAGGCTCACAGTGGCCTTGTGCACACGGGCTCAGCAGTGGCCACTGTGCACACGGACAGGACATGCAGGCAAGACGTTGTGCCCCAGTCCTCAGTCAGCAGGCCTTACTCTCCCTGCTAAGCTGGCTGCACCACAGTCTGCTTGGGCATGGTGCCGCACTGCACAACTCAGTACAGCTCAGAGAGTGAGTATCATCGTGAGCTGCTCTGTGGGTGCCACTGGCAGCCTGGAGCTTGTCCAGTGTTTTCCAGGCAGTAAAAGAAGCCCTCAGTTGGATTTCCATCATTATATGTGATGACATTTTCAGGGGATGGTGGCTGGCGGGCGGTGGGGGAGGACAAGGTATGCGTGATTTCCTGTCGCTGGAACAGATGCCCACACACCTGTGGTTAGAGCCTCAAGTGTGTGACCCCACAGGGCTACGGCTCCCAAGGCAGCAGGCTCTGTGGTGGAAATCAAGGTGTCCACAGCATGGCATGTCCTTGGGCTCTGTGGGAGGATCCACCTCCTGCCCTTCTGGGTCCCTTCCTGTGGCTGAAATCACATTTCTGTGCTGGCTGCCAGCTGGGCTCCTGGACTCCCAGCCCTGCCATCTTCAGAGCTGGCCACCAGGCAAGTCCCTCTTCTCCTGCCCTCCATCCCTGGCTCACTCTGTGGACCTGCTTTATTAGCCTGGGCCCGTCTGCATGACCCAGGGCCACTTCCTCATCTCAAGATTCCTAATCTTATCACATCTGCAGAGTCCCCTTTGCCATGTGCAGTGACAGTCACAAGGCCCATGGACTGGACACAGACACTTCTGGGGCCATTACCCTGCCAACTGCAAGTAGGGACAGTTCTGCAAACTTTCAAGGAAACTGAGTTTTCTGGGCCCAGAAAGCAAGGTTCCCTGCCACCCTTGACACAGTCTGTAAGCCCAAGGCACTACCATGTGGCCCCAGAGCTCCCATGCTACTGTGACTCCCCCACCTGGACAAGCTGGGCACTGGGGGTGGCCAGCAGGTGCAGGGTGCAGGACAGCTTCCGGAAGAAGTGCTCCCCGGACACCCCCAGGCCGGCGCTCCTCGCCCACTCCAGGAGCTGCTGCAGGCGGGCACAGGCCTGGACACCTCTGGGCCAGTGGAAGCAACTCAGGGAGGGGCCTGAGGAAGGGATGGGAGAGGGAGGATGATGCAGGCCCCTGCGCGGGAACCCACACCAGGCTCCTCAGAGCCTGCTCTCCCCTCCCAGGCCACCGAGGACGGCAGAGCTGCAGCACACCTGAGAGAGACGCTGCCCCAGCTTCCCAGGCCCTGTCCGGGTGGGGGGCTGGAGGCAGGGCACCGGGCAGGACAGGCTGTGACAGCTCGGGCTCCAGAGTGCAGGCCTCAGCACACACACCTCACCCCAGTGCCACTTCACATGTGCTATGGACACTTCTCTGTCCCCAGCAGTGGCCCTGGCTGGAGGTAACTGTGCTCCAAGGCCAGCATGGGCAGAGGACATCAGCTTAGCAAGGCAAGGTCTGAGGGTAGAGCCTTGGCAGCAGCACAGACTTAGTCCCCTCTGGGCACACCTCCTTCCCTGGCCTCAGCCTGCCACCTGCCCACAGCACCACAGCCAGCCCCAGCCCCAGCCCCAGCCCGGCCAGGGCAAAGCAGAGCGTCCCTCAGGAGCCACACAGCCCTGGCCTCATGCAGCCGCACTCACCCCTGTCCAGCAGCTGGTTGAGCAGCAGTGTGCCTGAGAAAAAGAAGAGGTAGGCGAGCATTTGGGAGGCCACCTCAGGGTGCACCTGAAGCTGTCGCAGGAGATCCAGGGCGGCCTGGTACACAGCCACGACTCGGTGCAGCTCCTCAGGCAGCGCGGGCCCTCCGCGCCAGCTCTCCTGGTGCTCTGGCTGGAATGGGGGGCACTCCAGGAGGGCAGGGAGGCAGACGTACAGGCACTGTAGGGCGAAGAGACCCCCAACAACACTTTAGGGGCATTGGGAACAGGCTGAAGACCCCACCTAACAAGCCCCGGCCCTGCCTTGGCAGGACAGCCTGTGGAACAGGCCCTGAGGGAGCCCAGTCAGGCACAGTGGGCTCAGCTCCACTGGCCTCGCCCATCACATGGCTCGTGTTCCTGTTAGAGGCAATGCATAAAGGTGGGGCTGGTGGGATGGGTCCCAACAAGGGGGCTGGAAACACCCTGTGGAGACTGGGAAAGGGGTGCCCCATGTTCCCAAAGCACCGCAGGTGGCTCAGGACAAAGGACCAGCACAAGCTGGTGTGGAGGTGGCAGCAGTACAGCATCCCATGTGCCCCACACAAGACTTCTCAAGAGAAGAGAAGGGCCAGATGGTGCCCGGGTTGCCAGGTGAGAAGGGTAACCTGGGGGAGGGGGGTGTGAGGGAGCACATCCAGGTCCCTGGAAGAGCGTCGCACCTTGGAGAGGTAGTACACGCACTGCTGGAAGGCATAGAGCACCACCTCCTCCAGCACCGCCATGGCCTCTTCACTGGCCGTCAGTGTGCAAGAGAACACCGACTCCTTGGAGCCTGCAGGGGGATGGCCACTGGGTGTCACTGGGCTCCGTGCTCACGGACTCCCTCCTGGAGTGCCCCCGTTCCAGATGGAGCACAGCAAAGAGCAGGGACCCGACCCAGCCTCTGCCCAGCCCTCTCCTCAGTGCTCCACCCACGCGCCCACATGGGCTTGAGTGTGTGAAAAGCCAGCCTCAGAACTCACCATGCTCAACCTGAACCTGCCACCACCCTGCCCAGGGATAGCACGGAGGAAACCCTCATAGCCTACACGCCCACCCTAGCCCCCAGGGACTGCTGCCCCAACATCTTCATCGTCTTGTGGAAGCCAGATGTGTGGGGGCCCTCACCTGTACTGGCTCATCTGAGGCAGGCGCCTGACTGCAGCTGCCCCTGAGCTGCAGGTTATCTGAGCATCCAGAGCCACGTGTTCCCAGGGACAGAACAGAGCTGGCAGGAAGCGGGCAGTGAGGCCACAGGTGGCAGGGTGAAGCCCTGGAGCAGGCTCCCCTACACACCACACAGGGCCAGATGTCCCGGGGGACCACTTAAGCTGCTTTTCCTGTGGGAACCTCTGCAAGGATCCAGAGCCCCAGGACTGGGTGCCCCACCCACTGCACATCCAGGTGCTGAGCTGTAGGCAGAGTGTGTGGGATCCTGAGTGGATGCCATGTGGCCATGTCCCTGACAGCACAGTGGGGGCCCTGGGTAAGAGCTTGGACATAGAATCAGGTTGATAAAAGTGATTGTCCCAGCTCTCAGGACATGATATGCCTGATGACAGGATCTGTCCCACAGCCATTTCCTGCACAAGTTCAGCACCCTGACCTGTGGCCCCTGATGCTGCCTGGTGGTCAGGTTGGTGTGACCTCTCCTGAGTCAGATCCTGGGCTGAGTCTCCCAGGTCCAGCTTGAGCACAGCCCTGGGCTCAGTGTCCCAGCTCCCAGGCCCGACAGACCAGAAATAGCTTCCTCCCTGAAATGGAGGCGATGGTACCACAACCCATGCAGCTGGGAGAGGGTCCCTGGACCAGACTGCAACTCTGAGCACTGGCCTAGAGAGCCACACAGTGGGACCTCTGGAGTCACGCAGGTGGGTGAGCTAGCTCCTGAGCCAACTGTCCCCAGGAGCCAGAACAAAAGGACCCTCCCTGTCCAGAGCCCCCAGCCCTACCACACAGCACAAGGAGGGCAGCACCCCCTCCCCGAGAAGTTGGGAGGAGACACAGGCCTTAGAGGAAGAGAAAGAAGCAGGAATCAAATGGGACAGGGAGCAATGGCAGTCGGACACCAGAACTGAGTGAGGCATGGGGCAGGTGAGGTCATGCTCTGGAGACCTAAGCCAGGTAGAGGACACTCCTCTCTAGCAGTCAAACTGGCTGCTCTTCATGTACACCCAAGGGTACAAGGGACAGGCCATGGCCTGGAATGCCCCAGGGGCACAGAAGGGCCCATGCTGGTGGCCTAGCTTCCCTCCACACACCCACAGTGGCTGCTGTCCCGAGGCCCTGGAGCCCACGGAGAGGCCCACCTTCCCCACTGTGAGCTAGAGGGCAGGGAAATGGTCCATGGTCCCTTCTGGTCTCAGCAGCCAGCTCAGCTCCAGGCCCCTGAAGCAGATAGGAGCCTGTCCTGAAGGTGGTACCACAGATGCCCCAATCCCACCCAACGCCATCAAGAGCCCTGCTCTCAGGACAGCTGCCCATGAGGTGCCAGAGACCCCATAGGGTCCAGAACCACAAAGTGCGGCCTGCCAGGCCCAGGCTGGCTTTGGATCCTGGGGTCTCTTTCTGCTGGAGCCCAAGCTGCTTCCCAGGGGACAGCAATATCTGGTGGACACAGCCAGGGAGACAGGCCTCGGCTGACCCCACCATGGCCGGGGCCCTCAGAAACAGGGCTACCAAGCCACCCCCGCTCGGCCCCCCAAGGCACCCCAGCCAGGCCCGAGCAGCCTAGAGCTCCACAGATGTGAAGGCAGTGAGCACCTCTGTTTCAGCCACAGCCGGACACAGCTGTGTGGGACACCACCAGGGCCACCCACCAAGGCTCTGTCCTGGGACCCAGGTTCCTGTCAGCACACTGGTCCTACTGCAGGTGCTGTGCGTGCCAGCTCTATCAGAGCCTCCCAGATCAGCTCCAGCCCCACATGGCCATCAGCAGACATACGTCAGGTAAAGTCTACTTGTACCCACGGCCTGGCTCCACCCACCCCACAGAGCCCCCAGACTCCCCACCAGAAACCACCTCTCAGCTGGTGTTCACAGAACACTTCTACTCTACTTCCTAGACCCTAAAGTGCACATTTCCCATGTTAACCTCTAAACATGACTCAGTCTACAACTGTGCAACCTTTTTGTGCCTCTCTGAGCTGGCATTTGGTTTATGATGTACCCGTCTTTCCCCGGCCTAAGGTCCTCTGTGTCCTCAGCCTGCTGTAAGGAGAACTGAGCCAGCTGCAGGCAAGGTGCCTCTGTGGCACAGAGCACCCATGTGCTGCACACAGAGGCACCAGGTCAGCCCAGACTGCCAGCTCTGGTCTCAGAGGCTGCCCCTAAATCACTGCTTGCATTGAGCCTGGCACCAAGGAAGCCCCGACAGGAATCCAACCCTCCTGTCACAGCCGGCCAACTGTGCCTGAGGACGGCACCCTACTAGAGTGTGCCAACACAGGCCCTACCTGTGACATCCAGCTCCTCTTCCATGCTCTGCATGTAGAGCGGGCATTTCTGCTGGATGAAATACAGGAGCTCAATGGAGTTAGACATCCAGAAAAGGATGTGCTGCAGGTCTGGAACTAGGTCGGCCATGGTGAAGCTGGCCCAGGAGATGGGTTCCTGGCTACCGAGACAGAAAGACTCAGTTATGCTTGGTCCACGAGCCGGGGGGCTCAGTCTGCAGCTCTGTCCTGGAAGAAAGTTAGTTCCCATGGAACAGGAACAAAAACAACTACTGTTATCACCCACCACATTAGGCTGGAAGTTAGGAATTATGTACACACCCACTTGGTACGTGCCCACAAGACATCAGAGGCTCTGACAAGCCTAGCAAGAAGGAGAGCCAGACGCGAAGGAATGGATTCTGGTAAATGAACTGCTTCCATAGCTTCTCTTTGGAAATTAGATAATAAAGCGGCTGCAGATGCAAGAAGAGAGCATGTGTGCACATGCATGTGAGTGCATGCATAAGGAAGGGAGTGAGGTCTATAGCTTTTAGGACAAAAAACATGAGTTCAAATGTGTTATTTAAGAGCCAAAAACAGGACCGTCTGTGAGTTACTTAGGTGAACAGGTGATTACCAAGGAAACACACAGTAACAGAATTATTTGAGAGGTGCACAAATATTACTGAAATCTTCCTTTATCAAAACAGGAATCAGGAGAGGGCTGTGAAGCTGATGAACCAAGAGGCAGCAGCCAAGGCTCACTGTGTGAAGTTCCAGAGGTGATCATCAGAAAGCCCAGCACGGGCACTGTTAGCCAAAGAAACTTCTGAGATCTGCAGGAGTGGGGCGTGGCATTCCCACCAAAAGCCCTCTTGCAGCTTGGTTCTTTATCCACAGGGGGCACTGTTATGCCACTTAATAAAACCAGCAGCTACCACTCTGGATGCTCCCAGATGCCAAGCACCTAGTGCAAAGCCCTAAGCAGCTCAGACCCTCCTGGCCAGTCCGGGCTGGGGATCCTTCCCTCCCAGGCCTGCCGGCTCCCTCAAAGGACTCCATCTGCAGGGGACAGTGACACACTGGGGCCCCTACCTGCCTCGACCGGCAGCCCCACACCCACCACCCGTACCATCTTTCCTGAGTCCGTCAGTGCCAGCCCCAGGGTATGGGTGTCAGTCACCCTCTGAGTGACTAGGACCCTCGGATGATTGTCCCATATGGGCCCCGGGGAACGTCTGAGAGATGGAGGTGGTAATTCCTCACTTTAAAATACCAACGCACACCTCTAACATCTTTCCTCATCTCACCAACGCCCCTGGACAGGCTTTGAGGGCTGCCTGGGGGTCCCAGCAGCACAGGTGCCACATTTGTCCCTAAGTGTCCATAATCACATCTGCTGGACACTACTGAGCATCCCAAACAGTTGTGTACCCCAGATCTGACGTGGACTGGCCTCGGGCAAGGAGGGCACCCTGCTGCCTGTCACCTAGCTGGCCCAGGGTCCGTGTGCTTCTGTTCCTCTCTAGAGAATTCTAAGGGGCTGTCCAGCTGCCTGTGTCCACAAGGAGGTCACGGGGGAAGGCCACGGACCAGAGGGATGACGTGGACACTCAGGCCGGGGTCCAGGGGTAGCATGTTGCTGGGACTGTGTGCAGCTGGTTTGCAAGTGATCAGAGAAGGGCCAGGGTTTTCACTTTCTCCCTCTGCCCCAGATTCTCCCAGGGCCTAAGATGTCACCTGTCCCCTCGGATGTAATGTCACTTTTGTCCAAAAACAATGCTGACCTTCTCTGTTCTGCTCCCAGCTTAAGACCGTCTATTCTGCAGCTTTCCTGTAGCTCCACAGGCTTCTGAGCCAGAGGGTGCCTTGCTCTTTCCAAAGTCCTTCCCAATGCGGTGTGGATTACACACACGCACCAAGCAGGTACGCAGCAGGCAGAGTTGTGCGTGGTCGGGCAAAGATTAATCTGGCTCTTCAGAATTGATTCCACTTTGCTTCCAACATCTGTCGCCCTTCTCAATTTCACCCTGAACTCAAAGGCGTACAGAAGCTTCAACTGGAAAAGAAACCACCAGGCACTGCCACATGGAGCTCAGTGTCAAACCAAGCAGGGTTGGCATCCAGCACACGACACCTGCCAGCCGGCCACGCCCCAGGGGCCCCTGGTTAGATGCCAGGAAACCCAGCCTCTCCCACCCAGGCCCATCTGGGGCAAGGGACAAAAGCAGGCCTGGAGGGGAGGAGTCCACGACAGCCTAGAGCTGGCCAGCCGGAAATGGGTGAGGGAGAGGGGAAGGAAAGAAGGCAGGGAGGGGCACGGGAGGGAAGGAGAGAGAGAGGAGAGAGGGGCTGCAAGGTGTCAGCAGGGCCTGGCGACTGGGGGCGGCAGGGGAGGGTTTCCTATGACCGTGCCCTTGCATGCCTCGTGTCTTCACAGCAAGCACACAGTCCTGCCATGTTCCTGCCAGAGGACCTCATGGGAACAGGAAAGTATGGAGGTGCCAACCTGCAAGGCGAGGAGGGCTGGATGGTGGCAGGAGTGGATGGGTGAGGAGCACGGGAGATGCCAGGGCAAAGGCCAGAGAGGGAATCGCAGCCTGGCCAAGCAGCCCGGGACAGCCAACACTGACCCAGAGAGAAGCGGGGGCAAAGGCACAGGGGCAGAGTAGACAGGGATCTCCTAGGGAAATGGACAGAGGGCGAAGAGGGGACACCCAGAGGCCAGCCAGAGCTTGGGAAGGAGAGCCGCCGGGCAAGGACGGGGACATGAGGCAGGCAAGAGCACCTCAGGGACACCAGTCAGAGGAGGGCAGTGTCCCCACACCCAGTGGCATCAGGATGTGGCCAAGAGGAACAGATATTTCCTGGGTGGTCCCTCAGACCTAGGTGGCAGGGTTAAGGGGGAGTGCTGCGGAGTGTGGGCACACAGCACACAGAGAACAGAGGCAGCGATGCGACACAAGGCCCAGAGTGGAGGGAGCCAGTGAGGAGTAAGGGGGAGGCAGCCACACAAGACAGTGGGTGCTGCTTCTTCCTTCCTGAAGGAGAACAGGCAGCTGTCTCTGAGGGCAAAGGGAAGACACGCGTAAGAGGCAGACTCTGGATGCTGCAGGGCCACCTGCTGGGCAGACTGGATGGAGGCACCAGGGCAGGTTCGAGCCATGCCACGCTGAGCCTGCCACCCTGTAATGTGGAGTGGTCTCACTGGGACGCCAGGTCTGAGGCCTCTGTGAGCTGCTGGTCTGCAGGACTCCTGTCCTGTGTGCTCACCCATAAGCAGGGTGCTGACTGGTTGTGGGTGCCTTGCAGTACCCAGCATGCCCACTGTGTAATCTTCCTGAATTCCAGAATACTCTGAAGCCCAACACATCTAGCCCAAAGACTTGGGGTGAAAGATTATAAGCCTGTGTGTATGCACACCGGAATTATTTCTTACACAAATGGAGCATGACAGTGCATGCCTATAATCCCAGCCTTGTAGGAGTCTGAGGCACGAGGGTTCCAAGTTCTGGGTCAGCATGGGCAATTTAGCAACTTAGCCAGACTCTTTCAAAATTAATAAAATTTTTTAAAGCTGGGTTGTAGCTCAGTGTGGAGGCCCTGGGTTCAATCCCCCATACTGCCAAAAACATGTAAATATTTGCCTCTTGGTGGGAATATTGAACATAAATTGCTAAGTGCCACTGGGGACTGGGAGAGCAGCCTTGGTGCCCAGCAGAGGTAGGAGGGCAGCACCTGGAGTGACAGGAAGGCAGCTCATAGGGGACCACTGGCCCTCAAACTTCAAGCCTGACTCAGAATCCGCAGGGTGGAAACACCCCTAGACCAAGCACTGCCAACGACCTTTGCCCTCTGGCTAAGACTCTGTGCTCCGGGAAGGGGGCAGGGGTATCTGCACAGGCAACAACACGAAGTATGGCCTCGGATGAGTTCGGGCCACTTGAAGCTAGGTTCCTGAACCCCGGGGCCTTCACTGGTGGGTCCTTTGAGGCCAGAGAGCCACCTGCTGCCCACTGGATGGGTGGAACAGAGACAGTCAAAGCCACCTGCAGTCACAGAGTGAGGCCACACAGCCAGGGAGGGCGAGGACCAGCCCCAGAAGCCAGGGCCGGGCCCAGAGCCAGGACCAGCACTCAGGACAGCAAGGACTCCCACCCCCAGCACAGGGCTGGGCACTGCAGAATGCCACCTATGTGGCAACCAGCCTGTCAGGGGTGCAGACAGGTGACACAGGACTGTCGCCTCCAACACTGAAGCCATAGAGAGGCAGAAGACATGAAATCACTAATCAATCATAGTTCAAGGGACTGAAAAGATAAAGGATGTAAAACATGATTGAACAGATGGATTTAATTTAAAAGAAGAACGTGGGCCAGGGATTTAGCTCAGTGGAACCCTGTCTGCCTCGAAAGTGCAAGGTCCTGAGTTCAATCCCCGGTACCAAAAAAAAAGAAAAAAGAACTGGTTAAATTAAAAGAAACCAAAGAAAACCCTAGACTTTTTGTGTTTTTTTGTGACAAGGTCTTGCTATATAGTTCAGGCTGGTATTGAACTCACTATGTACCCCAGACTGGCCTGGAACTCACAGTGATCCTCCTGCCTCAGTCTCCCAAGTGCTGGGATCAGAGGCGTGTGCAACCATGCACAGCTAAACCCTAGACTTTTTTTTTTTTTTCAGTTCTTTTATTGGTCCATTTTAGGTATACAATACAGTTACATTTATCATTGGGTGCTTCTACCTGCACATGATGCATCTT
>NW_004624740.1:28477341-28490730 GCF_000247695.1 Heterocephalus glaber | reverse complement strand
TTAAGGTAAAGACCTTCTATTCCAATTTTCTGTAGGGTTTTTATCATGAATGGGTGCTGGATTTTGTCGAATGCTTTTTCTGCGTCTATTGAGATGATCATATGGTTTTTGACCTTGACTCTGTTATTATAGTGCATTACATTTATTGATTTATAAATGTTGAACCATCCTTGCATCCCTGGGATAAATCCGACTTGGTCAGTAAACTCTAGACTTTTAAAAAGCAAAATCACTAAAATTTAAACCAGCAGATTACACACAGACAGCCAAGTGGAGAATTAATGAGCTGAACAGCCAGGACAGATCTCTGAGAACGCAGCAGACACATAAAATAAGCAAGAGCATCAAGGAGGTAGGGAGCATCTCCCAGGAAGGCAGAGAGCAGAGTCTGGCGGAGCCACCAAGCAAGAGGCCACGAAGACAGCGTGGCTCCCCCATACCCCAGGAAGCCACCCAGAAATGCTGTGGGGGAAATGCAGAACATGAACGATGACCAGGAGCTCCCAAAAGAGAGATAAAGACACCAGTCTCACAACAGACAGATTCGAGACTTCTCAGCAAGGTAAAATGCTAAGAATAATGGAATTGTATCTTCAAGGGCTGAAGGACAGAGCATTTCCCAGCACTGTGGCCAAGCGGGGGCCACCAAGAGCTGCACAAGAGTCCCCAGATGACTCAGTCATACAAGGAAGACAACCCATAAAGGGGACTAAGACGTAATGATAAAGAAAACAACACTGGGCAGCAAAAGCACTGGCGTAAGTGAGAAGAAGCAGATTACAAATCCAAACAAAAGCAAAAGATGGCACGGGAAATAATGCAAAGTTCAAGCAGTCATCAGGCAATAAAGCAACAGCTGAGCACTCTGCTCTAGTGCTCAGCAAGAAGGGAGCTCAGTGTTTTAAGAATAATCCCCCAATCCACAGGGGGATTCTCTAAAATCCATTTCGATAGGCAAATAAGGATGACACAGGTGATAGGCATGGTAAACAGAAGCACAGCACAGACAGTGAAAATATCGCCACAGGGCCAGGGATTTAGCTCAGTGGTTCCGGCGCCTGCCTCGAAAGCACAAGGTCCGGCGTTCGATCCCCGCTACCAAAAAAGCAAACAGTTAGGACCAGGGATTTGTGCTTGCAGGGCAGGTGGCGGAACCACTGAGTTAAATCCCTGGCCCTGGTAATGGATAATTTTGCAGGAAAACAAAAGTTACCAAAGTTAGCAATGAAGAAACAAAAAACTAAGTAAAGCCATAATTCTTAAAGAATTGCCTGTGGTCCTCACAGCCTGCTCATGAGCCCTGAGGTGCCAGGTCCTGGCCCCAGGAGAGCTATGCAGGGGACTGAAGCACATGTCCTGTGAGCCTGTCACCAAACCAGACCAGGGAGATGCAGAAACATGCCAGGGTGATCACAATATACAGTGCGTTAAACAAAACACATCCACTACACATTGCCATAAGCCCCCCCACCAATACGCCATTTCAAACATATTTATCCCATTGTTCTTTCTGAAGTCGTTCTAGAAATCCTCTTTCCTGAGTGTCTTTACATGGTGTGGTCAAAAATGCAATGCATGCTTCTGCCAAGTGCCATCCAAAGGAAAGGCAGGCTCATAAAAAAACATGATGGCATGTCCTCACCCCCCTTACTCACAGGACCTGGCACTGTGTGACTTGTGGCTCTTTCCCAAAGTCAAAATGACCTTGAAAGGGAAACATTTTGAACTGATTCAGGAGATGGAGGTAGCCAGGACAGCACAACTGAAGACTTCCAGAAGTGCTGTCGAAAACGGCCAGAGCGATGGGACAAGCGTGTTCAGAATGAGAGGGAGGATTCTGAAGGGAATTACTGTAATGGCAATGTGTCTTTATTGTAATACATCAAAGAGTCTTTAAAACATTCACCATGCTTTTGGTCATACCTCACAGACTTGTGGACTAATTTCACCTTTGATTTCAGGTGGTACACTCCCAGTGAAAACGCCAGCGGCACACATCACCACAGCAAAGGGAAACACAAGTCATTCAAAGCTGTGAGGAGGTGTCAACTTGTGCCTACTGGGAAGGCTGTTCTCAAAACCATGGGGGAGCCCTGGGCTCAGATTTGGGACCGCAGAAGAGCAAAGCCACGTGGGAAGCTGTGTGGAAGTGTCTCAACAACTACACCTACAGCCAGTGGGCATGGTGGCACAGCCAGTAATCCCAGCACTCCGGGAGGCAGGGGGACTGCAAATTCAAGCCCAGCCTGGGCACCTCAGGGAATTAATGAGACCCTGTCTCAAACTAAAAAATAAGAAAAGGCTGGGGATATGGGTGAGTGTGAGTCCCCAGCATGGGAGGAGGAGGACACACAACTGCTGTAGGGTGTGGCAGTCCCACTCCTGGACACATCTGAGGGGATGACATCAGAATGAGGACTGACAACTGCACCGCCAAGTTCACTGCAGCCCCACTCACAACCACCCAGACATGAAACCAACCCTGGTGCCCATCAGTGAATGGACAGGTAAAGAAAACGTGGCACACATGGACAACCAACAGTAGTGAGCTACACAGTGAAGACCTGCCCTCGGCAACACCACAGTGAGCCTGGAGGGGCCGTGTCAGATAAACACGTAAGCCAGGTGCAGAAAGACAAGTGCCACACAGCTTCACCGTGATGTGGAAGCTAAGAAGTCGGGGTAGACTGGTAGGAACCAGGGCCAGAGCAGGGAATAAGGTCTACTGAGGGAGCCACTGCCCTCTGGTGATAGCAATACTAACATCATATCCTCAGAAACTGCAGAAAGGGCGGGTGTTGTGTTATCCCTACAAGTTGCAATTCACATTAAATGTGGTGCACAAGAGACACGTGGAATTTCATCTGCTGATCAGATGATCACAGCTTTCCATACAGAGAAGTCAACAGTCACCAAGAGCCTCATCCAGGAACACAGGACTCCCAGGGACAGTCCTGGGAATATGACAACCCCAGATGCAGAGCATTAAGGGAAATTCCATGGTCATTTGCATGCATGCTATTAAAAAGAAACACGGAGGACCGGGGATTTAGCTCAGTGGTTCCTCCAGCTGCCTCGAAAGTGCAAGGTCCCGAGTTCAATCACCGGTACCAAAAAAAAAAAGAAAGAAAGAAACAGAGACACAGCGATCATGAGCCCAGGTGTGGGTTCCAGGTAACTGGTACATTCTGCATAGTTCTGTTTTGGGAGTGATTCATTATTTTAAAAAGGAAAAGGCAAAAAAACCTAAATGCTATGAGCCTGCATGAGGGCTGGAGGCTAGCCCTAATGACGAATGCTCTGCAAACTCAGTGAAAGTGGGCAGCTGACGAAGGGAAGGCCTGGCTCTTCCTGTTGGAGGAAGCTGGGTCCAGCCCAGACCACCCACACACAGGCATCAGGATGGAAGGTTCCAGTCTTAAAGCACCTCCACCTCTGGGAGCAGGAGGACAGTTGGGTATGATTCCACCACTGAGCACTTCCTCAGTCCCAGAATTAGGGCTGTCGTGGCTCAAGGCAGGGAAAGCGTCCCTCAAAAGGCATTGTACCCACACTGGTCCCGTCCCAACTCCTACCAAGTCCCCAAGCACAGAAACTCTGCAGGACACAGACACCAACCACCCTGTGCCTATGTTGGCCCGCCCCATCTGCCATCATCCTGTGTCACTGTCTTTCAATGCCAATGCTGCCTCTGGGGCTGGTTTCTGCAGAGCCCTGTCCCATCCTGCTGGGAGGTAGCACCAATGGGAGGCAGTACCAAGGGTTGCCCATGCAGCCCGGGACCCCAGAGGCCATGACTCCCACTCAGTGTGTTAGCATTCAATATCATTCCGGCTCCTGACACCGACAGGTGCCTGGGAGCGGGAATCTGGGTGGGAGGTGTCCCGAACTGGACTCCATCTGTCAGTGGCGAGGACAGCAGGCCCCAGCCCAGTGCCCGCCGGAGGCCTCCTCTCTGAGGGCCCTTCAAGCCTACTTTGGAAGGGGTCAGTGACACCACCGCAGGAAGCCAGAACACATCTACCAACTGATCCCAACCTCTCCCTCCCTCCCCAGCAGGCACCTTCACCAGCCTCAGTGTCATCTGTGGTATGGCTCTTGGATGGGCGGCCTCACTGAGAACTGCACACTCATGTATGTGCACAGAACCATGCGACCGGGGCTTTGTGGGACTTTTCAGCAGCCTCATGAAGCTCCAAGACCCTGCACAAGTCGATGTGTGCAGCTCACAGCCACCCACGCTGCGTTGTCTCCAGTGTAAACACTTGGCGCTGCTGTCCCTACAAGGCACCCAGGGAGGGCAATTCCCTCAGTGTCCACACAGCGGGCACCTCTGCTAGATAATCCAGACAGTCCCACCAGACACCCCTGGCAGCAGAGGGTAGAAAGGCCCTTTCCATGGGGACAGGCACTGGGGAGAGCGATACTCTGCCCCAGAGCGGGGGCCTGCACTTTCCTTGGGGGCAAGGGGCAGGCCACTTCAATGTGGCCACCAGGGAGAGGGCCCGGGGAAGGCTCTCCAACGACCTTGCCCACATGGCCCTACGGATGCTCTTCTAGGGAAATTTCCCACTCAGAACTTGGGGGGTGGGGAGAGAAGAGGGAAGTGGACTCAAGAGACAGCAGCATGGGGTGAGGTTGAGGGCTGACCCCAAGGCAGCTGGAGGCCTCTGGGGACTGGGCTCCCTGGGAAGCCGGAACTCACTAAGAGGCAGAACAATAAGCTGGTCATACTTACAGTTGCGCCTGCTTCTCTGCTAATTCTTTGGTTTTCTCCTACAATTACAAAGGAAAAAAAAATATGAGAAAACAGAAGAACATATACAGGGATACATTCAGATATACATTATTCCATCTGTATGAGAGATGCAGCACTCTGTCCACACAGCCCAAGCTCTGCAGTGCTTTTTATCCTAAACTATGTTGGAAAGCACATTTTCCAGGGACTTAGATATCTTCCCATCCATTCCTGACTGTGACCTGAGCATTTCCTCCAACAGAAGCAGCTCACAGCCCTCTGGCTCACAGGACAACCACCCATTAAAAATCAGCAGGGACAGGCAAACACTTCTCAAACACTATGATGAACAGGCTGCTGTCATTCTCCATTGTTACACTTAATATTTACATATTGAAACACCCATGCTAATAACACCCAGTAGTATATATGCTCGGATATTTACATATCTATTTAAACTTCTCAACAAGGACTCGGGCTTAGCCAATGTGTTTTGTGCTGTCACCCCAATCAAGAAACTGTGCTTGCTTTAGTAGCAGCCCAGAGTCTGCTGAGTGGAACCTCAGTGCCTGCTGTTCTCCTGCCTTGTTCCTCTAAGATGCTGCACACATAGCCCTGTCTGCTGGGCAGATACAAGGAGACAGAGGAATGGGGATCAGAGCCGTCCATGCTCAGGAAGCAAAGGGAGCAAGTGAACTTCACAGGGGCCCACAGTGGGCAGCACTTTGGGGCGCAGGGAGACCTTGACTCAGACACCTGTGTCTACAAGCTGAGGGCTCAAATAAGCAGCTCCCATCAGGCAGCCTCGGTTTCCAGGCCAGTGACACAGGGCAGGGGCCTGGGCGTGCAGCAGAAGCAGACAGGATCAGAACCAGATGAAATCTGCTCCTCCACCTGCTGTCACACCCCTCGGCAAGTGACTTGTGTCCTCCTGGCCTTGGCTTCCCAGCTGTTACATGGGGCATGTCATCCACCCCATCAGGGTGGCGGGGAGAATTAATTAGACCCTAGATCATCTAGTTCATTAGTCAGTGCCAGGCACAGGATATACCCAGGAAATGGAGATCATGATGTCAAAATTCACAATTTAAAAAAAAAAAATTCAGGGCCTGAGATTTAGCTCATTGGTACTAAGCCTGTCTCGAAAGTGCAAGGTCCTGAGTTCAATCCCCGCTACCAAAAAAAAAAAATCACAACTTTTAACCATCAGTGCTTGGTCACAGCAGCCACAAAGCAGGCAGTTCCCATGCTGTAGACCATCCAGGCCCCAAGCAAGTGACTGGACAGTGGCTACACTGTGGGGGACCCCGTATCAAATACTGAGCTGGGAACCCCATAAGACACGGCTCAGATACCCCTAATGCCTATGATCACCCACATGAAACTTTGGATGGGACAGCCAGTCTAGCTTTTGTTTTTAAAAAAAGTTTCACACATTTCAAACATGGTTTTAATATAAGAAATTGATCAGGTTCCTATAAGGGTCTTCCTTGCCACCCACACCCATGATGAGTACAACCAAAATCAGCGAAGGCTCTGAGTGACACTGAGCCACCCTTGGGGTCCTGGGAGTCGAGCTCCCAAGCGGGCAAGAGCTGGCTGAGGCCAGGCTCCCCAGGCCCTGCTCCAGCACCCGCCCACCCCAACAGGGCGGCACTGCCGCGTGACTCCTCCTGTGGCAGAGCCTGGGAGCATCTGTGTGTCTGGGGCAGGGACTAGCCTCTCGTGGGTGGAAGCCAGAGATTCTGTTCACTGCCCCACACTGTCTGGACAGCTGCCCCAGGGAGGAATTCTATGCCCACAGGTCCATGGCGCCCAGGCCAAGGGACCCTGGCTGGGTGCAGATTATGTCACTGAACAAAGCCACCGGTTCCTGCACCCTCACCACCAGCTGACAGGGCCCATAATGGGGACAGCTCGGCAGCAGAAAACACAAGATGCCATGCTGTAAATAACAGCCTGGGAGGGCCAGGGATTTAGCTCAACAGTGCTGTGTTTCCCTCGAAAGCACAAGGTCCTGAGTTTGATACCCAGTATCGAAAAACAAAGGCCTGGGAGAGCTCTCCGAAGTGCCCAGCTCCAGGACACCTCACTGGGGCATGTGGAGGCATCAGGCCGAGTGGGACTGGGGTAGGGATCAGGCCAGAGTGCAGAAGTGACGGGAACCCCTCAGGGCCAGACCTCCCTGAAGGCAGCCTGCAATGTCAACTTACTGCTGCTGTCAGCCAGGAGGTGGACACATGGGAAAGGCTGGCCCTGCACCCACCCTGGCACCACTGAGAGGGCACTGAGAGGAGCTGGGTCTCATGCCAAGGGCAAGCAGGCAGAGCTGGCAGACCTGCTGCACGGGCCAACCCAGCTGCATCACTCACCCAGACTGTGTCACGGATCCTCCTGGCAACCTTGAGCAGCAGCCGCCCGAAGGTGCCCTGCTCAAAGTGTGTGGCCGAGTGCTGGATGCAGAGGCATAGGAGGAAGGCGGGTGTCAGCTTGTAGTCGTCACTCCCTGGCTCTATCAGTGTCATGATCCTCTGCAGCAGCGTGTCTTCCACATCAGGCTCGAACTCCAGGAGCAGCTGCCGCCGCCTAGGCACATCAACCAGCGAGCAAGAGGCACCATCATGGGCCCGGAGCGCAGCACCACATGTCCTGCAGCTCTGTGGTGGCCGCAGGTGGGCCAGGGCCCCAGCCGGCAACAGTTGGGCCTGTGCAGGGTCCTTGAAGAGCAGCAGGTAGTAGAGGCCCAGGGAGAGCAGGTCACCGTGCTGCAGCACCACAGGGCCCCGGCCCACTGCAGAGAAGTTGACGGCCATGGGCGCTCCAGCTATGGGCTCCAGCACCAGCCTGGCCACGCCAGGGCTGCCATCTGGGGCCGGGCACCGGCGGATGGTGCAGTGCAGGGGCAGGATGTCAGGGGCTACCAGGCTGATGCTTGGCTTGCTGGAGGGCGTGCGCTGGCCCACTGTGTGCCGCTCCTGGTTGAGCACATACACCAGGCTGTCCTAAAAGCAGAAGCACTACTCAGGGGAGATGCCACCACAGTGACACCACACAGGTGAGGACAGGATAGAATAGGTGTCCCACTCTGCAGCTGGGACTGCTGTCTGAGGCCAACAGCAGCCCTAAGCCACTCTCGACAGGCCCAGGTGAGGTCGAGGTCTGAGGTCACCCACACAGAGTGTGCAGGCCTCATGTTCACCCCCCAGCTAGCACAGGTGTCTCCTGAGACTAGAGCCCAGCAGCCTCAGGAAAGCGGGCACCCAGTGGAGTAAGAAAGGACGAAGGGAGAAGGGGACAAGGTTGGAGAGCAAGAGACACCGCAGCACTGCCACACCGCAGGAGGTGGGTAAGGCCAGCTCCTTCAAGCCCAGGCCCAAGACAGAGTGGCAAAAAATGGCTCTGGGTGGCAGGGGCAGTGTGGCCTTACCCAGAAAACTGTAACCACCAAGCAGTGGTTGGCACCATCACTAGGACAAGGAGAAGGCTGGCCCGTCCCTTGCCCTGGGCACCTGCCCGTGCCCTTTCCAGAAACCATGAGAAGCAGTATGAGAAGGGTGGAGAGCCCTCTACAAGGGCCTAGACCCAGTCATTGCCCCTCTCCTGCTGCCCCTGTCCCACCCCCACTTCCTCCTCCCAGCCACACAGGGGTGCAATAGGCCACGTTCCGGGTCCTTGGGTGGCTCACGTGTTGCTGGCTGTAGCCCTGCAGGAGCAGCAGGTGTGGGGCCTGGAACAGGGAGCAGCGCATGGCGTCCCGGGCCGGTTCTTCAGGGCCCTGGGCAGCCTCGGGCGGGGCAGTGGCCGGACTCAGGCTGGTCTCGCTGACCGTGCGACGCAGTCGGGGTGGAGGGGAGCTGCAGGCAGCACCTGGGGCCAGGCCTGAAGTTCCCTTGGCGCGGATCCGCTGCAGCCTCCGGGCTTGGGCGTTTATCCCTGAAATAGGATTAGCCCAGGTACAGGACCAGAGGTCTGACTGTGGCCATCTCCTGGGTCCTGCTGGACTCAAGTCTCACTAAGCCACCTCTGATGCCTGTCATTGCTCTGTCAAAGCAGGTCTGGAGGACAAGAGCTCTGCCTACTGGCCATGCCTTTTTTTTTTTTTTTTTTGGTTTTGTGGGTTTTTTTGGTGCCAGGGATCAAACTTGGGACCCTGCGCTTGCGAGGCAGGCGGCAGAACCACTGAGCTAAATCCCTGGCCCCCAATGCCCTTTGAAAGGGGAGGCAGCACCTTGGCACTGCTGAGGCACCCCAGAAAAGCTGCTCCCAGGGCAGCCACAGAGCAGGCAGCCCAAATGTCACATCCTGTGACTCAGATGGGACTATACCTGCCCTACAGGAGCCCGATGACACTCCTCAGCTTGCACCATGGCCCTGGGCACCAAACCCATCAAACAGTCTCCCCTCTGCAGCATCGGCCCTGCCAGGTCACCATGCCACCCAAGAGCCTGTCCATCGGTCTGTGTGGTCCTCCTGGCCCACCTGTGTGCCAGGCTCAGATTCCCCAGATAGCAGTGCGCTGACTAGACGAGATGGAGCTAATTGGTCACTGTTCTCCCTCACTTTAAAAGGAGAACCCAGTCAACTTCAGGTGTCACTGTGCTGGTCAGCTTCTGTGACAGCATAGCCGCCACCTCCCCACGACCACCTTGGACACGGTCAAACCAGAGCAGGCACACACCAATGCACACACACAAATGCACCCACACATAAACGTACACATGCACACACAAACACTGCACTGGACATGCACAACATTCAGACACACAAACATAAACACATGTACACTCATACATACAGCAGGGAATAACACACACCCCAAAAAAGCCTTAAAATCTCATGCTCACAAATGCAGGAAGCGCTCTCTAAACTGCAGCTGCTAGGAAAGCTGACAGGCAGGATGGATGGAAGCCCAGAGACCATTCACTGCTCCCAGCTGACCCCGGTGCTTTCTTCCCTGAACACTCTGCCGAGTCCCCTCCATGCAGCCTTGTCTCCATCTGTGGCATCCTGTCCTCCAGCCATTCCAAACAAAACCAGACAAAAGCCAGAAAGGAGGCCAATGTGCAGCCAAGAGAGCTGCTTTACTGGAGCTGAAGCCTCAGATGAGCTCTGCCCTTCCCTGCAGAAGGCTGAGCCGCCTGCGCATCTGCAGCCCGCAGGGGGCTGGGGCTGCAGGAGGAGCCGGCCACAGTGCCAGGCTGGAAATGCTCCTGCAGAAGTCCTGCAGCCACCTTGAGCCTGCTCCTCTAGGCAGGGACCACACTCACATCAGATGACTCCTCCAGGGCCTGCCTGTAGGTCAGAGCCAAGGCCAATGGCAGGGCCACTCCCAGACCCCCTTCCTTGTTTTGGGTGGGCTCCTATGAATAGGAGCTGGAAGGCCAGACCTTTGCTTGGGACCATGGCAGCATTGTCCACTGGCAACACCAGCACTGCCAGTGTGCCCCAGGTAGCATGGACATCCACCTGACCTCACCTCCTTCCTCCTCCTCTGTTATGGTTTATATCTAGATGTCCCCCCAAAGCCTCATCACTCATAGATGCGGCTTCTGGGAGGTGGCTGGATCATGGGTGTGTGATACTGTATATGGGTGTGATAGATACTGTATTAGTCCACAATTGGTTTAGCATAGTTCTGGCTATGGACAATGGGAAGGGCCATCCTGGGTATGGGTGCTACCAACCAATAGGCTTGTAGCCTGGGAAAGGAAAAGGAAGGCTCTCTACTTCCTGCTTGTCTGCCCTGCCATGAACTGTTTCTCCTCTGCTATGTCCCTCTGCCATGCTGCCCTGCCTTGGAGCCAGCTAATTCTGGACTGAAACCTCTACAAGTTGTGAGCCAAAATAAACCTTTCTTCCTTCAACTTGTGAGTGCTGGGTATTTTGTTCCAGCAACAAGGAGGTAACTAAGACATCCTCCCTTTCCTGCTGTGGGTCAGCCAAGAGGACACACATGCATGCGATGACCCTATATCAGGACACCCCACAGAACTGCTGCCCAAACAGCCCTTCCCAGGAGCACCAGGGTAAGGGATACAGACTCTGAGCAAAGGGCAAGAGAGACACAAGATCCACACCCTGGTTTACAGGCTTAAAAGCACTGAGATACCAGGTCTTGGTTCATATGGAGGTGTATAAAACACCTTTTTTTTTTTTCTGTAGTGCCAGGGACTGAACCAGGATCCCATTCGCACTACACAGCACTCTACCACTGAGCTATTTCTCCAGCCCTTCTTATTTTATTTTGAGACAGGATCTCATTAAATTGCCTGGGTTAGCCTGAATTTGTTGTTGTTGTTTTTTGGTACCAGGGATCAAACTCGGGACCTTGCACTTGTGCGGAAGGCAGCAGAACCACTAAGCTAAATCCCCGGCCCTACTAGCCTGAATTTGTGGTCCTCCTGCCTCAGCCTCTTGAGTAGCTGAGAGTACAGGTGTGTGCCACCATGCCCAATGACACATTGGGGTCCAGTCACATCCCATCTGAAGACACAGCTAGGGACCTTGGCTGTTTCAACTCAAGGACCTACTTGCTCCTCGATATTTGTTAATGCATGCACCTAGGAGAAAAATGGACACTCTCCAATATTCTAAAAACAGTGCAGCCAGGACAGGCCCAAGATGGCCCCACAGGCATCCTAAAGACAGGCCTTGGGAGGAAATGTCTGACGTGGAAGTCAAAAGGGAGACAGTGACAGTCCCAGAGTCCTGGATGCTCCCCCTAGCCTCGCCACCTACCCAGGCCAAGTCTCCGAGGGGCAGCAATCCTAATGATCTCAATTACCCACAGACACTCCTGGATGACACTGTAGGCCACACATCTCTTTCCTGTATCCCCTTCCTGTCACCTCTATAGAGCCCCTATGTGGACTGGGAGGAGGCAATGTTAATTTTGACAAGAGCTCCTAATGGACACCAGAGCTGCTACTGCAGCTCTGCTCTGGCTCAGACAGCCCTGGAAAGAAAAACAGTGCTCTTCCTGTGCGTCATCAGGTTCCTCCATAAAGTCACCCTGCAGGCTTCCCCTCCGGCCCTGTTTTCTCTTCCCTCCCTGACTCTGGGAAGCACATCTGTGCCACTCCTCCCAGCTGGCGGCCCCAGAGACAGGATCCTGACTGGAGACAGGTGGCCATCACAGTGTCCTGCGCGGAGGAGTTGTGAACCTGTGCAGTTGGGCCAATTTTACAATGATTCCTAGTAACAGGTGGGAATATAATGCTAAAATAAACTCTCAGTAGCTGCTGCAAATTTAGAGGTCAGACTTGCCTTCAACAAGTCACTTTTTTGCTAGAATACTCTTTTCTAAGTCAGCAAAGGGGCTGTGCACAGTGGTACACATCTGTAATCCCAGCACACAGGGAGACTAAGGCAAGAGGATCACAAGTTCCAGCCCAGTTTGGGCAAATTAGCAACTTGGCAAGACCCTGCTCAGAATAAAAAAGGGGTGGGGAAGTAGCTCGGTGCAAAGGCCCTGGGCTTAATCCCCAGTACGGGGCGGGGTGGGGTGGGGGGTGGGGGGTGGCTAAGTCATGGAGCTCCACCAATCAACCAATCTGTGGTGTGAAAACATCCAAAATGTACAAAACAGAAGTAAATACCTGAGGATAAGTGGGGAACACCTCCCTTATTCTCAGCATTTCAAATTTAAATCCATTTCGCTCTTAATAATAAACCCTAAGAAGGCAATGGGGCTGGATGGACAAGTAGCCCAGCCTCCTGCAACCAAACTGACAACTGGAGCAAACTCTAAAGTTCTGAAGAAGACACACATGCAGGTCCTAATCAGTTGTTCTTCCTGGTATGCCAAGACTGAAACTGACTAAATGTCATACATAATATTATAGGTCAGTGCCAAAGAACCAGGGATTAGGCCAAATAGGCAGGAACTTCTCATCCCCAATAAATTGAAGAGGTAGGACCTTGCAACAGACTCAAACCCCAAATCCCAGCTACATCTGGAAGACATCACTGAGAAATAGTCATTTCCTAAGGGTTCTAAATATTAGCAATAAAGGAACATACTATTAGCAATTTAAAAGCATCAACCAAGGAATTAAATTTTTTTTTAAAAAAAAAGAAAGAAAATGAGAAGACACTTAAACAAGATGCAACCCCAAACTTCCAACTTACCAAAGGCAAACCCAGGGAAAAATGAGTTGGAACAATTCAAAAGCCACCCACCTAGACTCTCTGAAGTGGCAACAGTAGAAGTAACAAAGCAGATGAATGAAGCTCTAGAAAAAAATCAAATCAGAAATAATTTCTCAGATAACTATAGAGATGGTGATGATAATGAAAGACACGCTCAGTGACTCTAGAGCAGATACAGATAAAAAAAATAGAGGAGCTTTGGAAAATGATGGACACCATGAATGCCCAACATAGCAAAAAAATAGAATCCATGAAACATTCAAACAGATATCGAGGAGATTAAAAATTTCATTGAAAGTATACTCTGCAGACTAAGAGAATGATACAAAAACTTAATAAAGCCAAGAGTTGGTTCTCCGAAAGAATCAACAAAATTGACAAACCCTTAGCCAACCTTATCAGAAAAAGGAAAGAAAAGGCTCAAATCCATGCAATTAGGAATGAAAAGGGTGAAATTACAACAGACCCAGCAGAAATCCAGAGGATCATCAATATCTACT
>NW_004624740.1:28417234-28471053 GCF_000247695.1 Heterocephalus glaber | reverse complement strand
TTCTCAAATGAAGAAGTAGAAACAGCAAATACACAAATTGTAAAATGTTCAACATCACTGGTCATTTGAGAGATGCAAATTAAAACAACACTGAGATTCCATCTCACTCCAGAAAGAATGGCTGCTAACAAGAAATCAACCAATAACAAATGCTGGCGGGGCTGTGGGGGAAAAAGGAACCCTGCTCCACTGCTGGTGGGAGTGTAGACTGGTACGACCATTGTGGAAATCAGTGTGAAGATTCCTCGAAAAACTGAAACTAGAGGTTCCATTTGACCCAGCTATTTCTCCTCTTGGAATCTTCCCAAAAGAATTAAAAATACACCACAGCAACATATGCACACCCAAGTTTACAGTGGCACAGTTTGTATTAGCTAAATCTTGGAAACAGCCCAGACGCCCGTCAACCAGTGATTGGATAAAGAAGATGTGGGTTTTTTCTTTAATCAGTGGAGTACTATTCAGCCATAAAGAAGGATAAGCTTGAGACATTTCTAACTAAATGGTTGGACCTTGAGACCATACTCTTAAGTAAAATAAATTGGACACACATGTGTAAATACAGCATTGTTTCTCTGGTGTGAGAAACCAAAAGTGTAAATAAGGACAAAAATGTATAGATATTGGAAAATGGGAAGAAAATGTTGAAATGAGAAGGGGAACAAAGGAGGGGAGAAGGGACAAGAAAAAAAAGAATAAGGAAAAAATGGAAACAAAGCTTTTGTAAATGAGGGTAAGAGGGGTTAAAGGGAGGAGAGTGGAATAAGAAAAAAAGAAGAATCAAGATATACCATGTACCGGTACAAATTCTCTATGATGAATGTTGTCATTACATATATCTAAAATGTACCAATTTAAAAATCAGAAGAAAAACAAGAAAATATACCCTCATAGTATTTCTCCAACGGGCAAAAGCTCTGCTTGTAAAGGACTGACGGCCACACGTGCTTCTGGGGCCCTGTATCGTTCACAGACAGATGACAGCCAGGCCAGCCTGATTCCCACTGGAGAACCAAAGGCTCCAACAGAGCCCCGAAGACCTTTTATCTCTTGTACGCACAATGCCAACCTCACTGAAGACTGAACGTAACCATGTGGCTCGAGAATGACCCCACACACTGAGTCCACAGCCGCACCAGGGCTCACGGAGATTACGAGGCGCTGGGAGTGCACCACCTGCCCCTCCCAGCAGCGGCCCGCCCCGCCCGGGGCGAGAAGACCAGCCTCGCCACCGGAGAGACTGCGCCTGGGCAGCTGTGAGAGGACCCCACTCCGACACCATCCCGGCCCACGTCGTAACTTCTCTAGGGGCACGGACCCTGAGGGTGCCAGCGGTGACTGGAGTGAGGGAAAGCATAACAGTGAGCTTTTTATTGGCCAAGTAATATAAGAAACAAGATCCAATTGTGTGCTTCTCACAAAAGATACAAAGAAAAAGGAAAGATTCAGAAAGATTTAATTAAAGGATGGAAAATCATATGCCAATTATATTTGCATAAAATTATAAAACTAACCTAAAGAAAGCTAATGTATCTCTAACGATATCAAGCAAAAGTACTTTGAACTAAAAAAGTCACACTACAGACAGAGTTCACTTAAATAAAAGTTTCAACACAGCAGGAGTAGATCCTCTTAAAATTATACATTCCTAATAAAATGGTACTAAAATAGATGGGAGGGCCGGGGATTTAGCTCAGGGGTGCTGCACCTGCCTCACCAAAAGCAAGGCCCTGAGTTCGATCCCCGATACTGCAAAAAAATAAAATAAAATAAAAATAGATGGGGAAAAAAAAGAAAAGAAGCAAAAGAATAGATATTCAAATCCATAAGCACAGTGGGACACTTAACCATACCTCTATCAGAAACATAAACAGGCAGCCAGAAATATGAGCAATGGGGCTGGGGATTTAGCTCAATGGTTCTGATGCTTGTCTCGAAAGTGCAAGATCCCAAGTTCAATTGCTGGTGCCAAAAAAAAAAAGAAGAAATATCAGCAATGGTCACATTTAACCTGCTTTCACCCTACAAAACCCTATACCCCAAAACCTAATTTTTAAAGCACAGATGGAATATTTGCAAAGACAAACCAAACTATAACAGACAATGAACTAAGTCTATAAATTTCAAAAGAATTAACAGAACATATTATCTTAGAAAAGAATCAAGCTAGAAATAAATAATAAGAGAAAAAGGAGAAAATCACCAAATGTTACAATTAAGAAACATATTTGTAAATATTCCAAGGTCAAGGCTGGGAATTTAGCTCAGTGGTTCTGCCACCTGCCTTGCAAGCACGAGGACCCAAGTTCAAGCCCCGGTACCAAAAAATATATATATTCTACGGTCAAGGAAAAAATCCTACTGGTAATGTTACTGAGTGATAACAAAGTTGTCATATATCAATACTTGTAAAATGGAGCTAAAGCAGAACTTGGAGGGAGATCTGTAGACTTAGAAGTATATATTAAAAGAGAAAAATAGGGGCCAGGGATTTAGCTCAGTGGTACTGTGCCTGCCTCACAAGCACAAGGTCCAGAGTTCAATCTCTAGTGCCAAAAAGAGAGAGAGAGAGAGAAATACAGGAGTTAAAGTACAAATTAAACAAAAAACATATAACATATAAACATAACAAGGCCAATATTAAGTTTAACTACAAGTTTAGTAAAATCAACAAATATCTGGCAAAACTGATCAAGAAAAAAAAACAGAAAGAGAGAGAATCAACAAATAATAGCTGCAATAAAAAGGAGTACTATGGTAAATGTTGCATTCAACTTAATAGTTGCAATAAAAATATGCAACTGATAATTTTATGACAATTAATATGAAATTTTAATTCAAAATGGACAAAGTCCTAGGAAAAAACAAATTACCAAAATTGGCTCAAAGACAGACAACCTGAATAGTCTTTTAAAATAACCAACCACTGGGCCGGGGATGTAGCTCAGTGGCACAGTGCCTGCCTGGCAAGCTCAAGGCCCTGAGTTCAATTCCTGGTACCAAACAAACAAACAAACAAAATAGCCATTGAGCCAGGCACGGTGGCAAATGCCTATAATCCCAGCACTCCGGAGGCTGAGGCAGGAGGATCACCATGAGTTTGAGGTTAGCCTGGGCTACTTAGTGAGTTCAAGGCCAGCCTGAACTACATAGTGAGGCCCTGTCTCAAAAATAAATAAATAAATAAATAAAATATCCATTGAACTGCTGGTAGAAACAGAAAGAGGCAATGATCCATTCCAAATTTTAAAAATATCTATGGAGAGATTGCTATCTACATGATCGCATGATGAGACATATATACTCCTTAAAATGTCTCCATCTCTCCATAAAGAAACCCACTTTTAAGTTGCTACCCTACAGAAATAGTCAGAAATGGGGCCGAGATTTAGCTCAGTGGTGCTGTCACCTGACTCACAAATGCAAGGACCCAAGTTTGATCCCCAGTACCAAAAAAAAAAAACGACAGACGCAGAAATAGTTAGAAAAGAGTTGGACATTTATGTTCAAAGATGACACAGCCATTCCCATAACCATTATTTATAAATAGAGGGAAAATTCAACAGGGACTATTATGGTTATGTGCACCCATTCACTAGCACTAAATGATGTTCACGATATAAGAAAGTAAATATAGGAAGCTCAGAAACAGCATAGAACTGTACACAGGTTGATTTAAATTATGCAAGAAAATAAATGCATATCCTGAGAAAAGACTGAAATGAGAAGGGCCGAACTATTAAAAAGCGGTGATTTCTACTCTCTTCTTTATACTTCCTCTTACTTTCCAAATTTTTGACAATAGGGAGGTCCTATTTCTTAAAGCTAAAGAAAGTACTTTGGTGTTTTACAATACCAAAGTGGGTGGCTTCCATGATAAAACTTGGACTTCTCACACTAGCTGAGTCCCAGCAGGGAATGACTGGAAACCTAATTAGGATAATGGATGACTAAGGAGATCAAAGGCTTAGGCTGTTTGTCGCAGAGTCACAGAGAGACGCAGAGTCTCCCAGGACCATGTCAGAGAGCGAGCGGTATGGCACAGCCATGAAGGTTTGGAGCTGAAACCAAGGCCAATCCAGGGAACCCGGGATGACTGTAACACCCTTCCAGAGGGGATCAGCGTCAGCAGTTGGCAGCTCGGCTCACCGGGCTGACCAGGGGAGGGAGGGCTGAGGTGTTTCTGACTCCACCTGATATTCTGTCCCGGATCTGGGTAGCACCACAGCTGACACTGTGCTGCTGGTTATCAAGTCTCTGGACTTAGCACAGAGGAGCTTTCTCTTGCCACCTGGAGAACGGCCAACTCCTGGCCTGCACTGTGCTGAGATCCCCACCGTCCTGTCCCTGTGGCATCCCACTGGCCGGTGCCCCACAGGTCTGGCAGCAGGGTCCACATCTGCCCTCTGGACTGAGCCTCTGCCCCCACTCCCTTGGTCTTGTTTATGGGCTTCATACCCTAGTCACTTAAATATCTTTACTTCTCAGGTTCATTCTGAGTCCTTGGAATTATATCTGAATCTTTACTCTTGTGTGTATCTGTGTGCCTCTGTGTGTCTACAACTCTTAAAGACAAGCTAAGGACTATGATCCCCTCCTATTTGTTTGCTAAGTCTGTCAGGACAAAGTGCCACAGACCGGCTGCCTTCAACAGCAGACACTGTGTCAAGCCAAGAAGCTGGAGTCCACGACCAGGGTGTCGCAGGTCTGGTTTCTCCGGGGCCTCTCTCCTTGGCTGCAGATACTGTCTTCTTGCGTCCTCACACGGTCATCCCTGTGTGTGTGTCCATGTGCTACTTGCCTTTCTTTATCAGGTAGTCATTTTGGATATGACCTCCCCACAGGACCCTGTTTTATGTTAATTTCTTCTTTAAAGACTCTGTCTCCAAATACAGTTACATTCTGAGGCACTGGAGTTCTGGCTTCAGGGACTGAACTTGGGGGCCATGATTCAGCCAGGCCAGGCTTGACCAGAGACCACACGGGTCAATCAAATGCACAGCACAGGTAGCAACAGGCCACCAGGCAGGCTGCCTATGGGCATTCACCACCACCACCCCCTCCCAAGAGCTGGGGCACAAGCCCTTTCTGAGGGGGACAGCCCAGCCCCAGAGCCCTCCCAGCCTCTCATTCTGTGTCACCAAAGAAACAGGCACCACTACAACATGCCCCAGGCTGTCCACCAAAAGCCTGCAGGTCAGCACGGTGCAGATTTGCAAGCCTGACCGTGACCTGGGCTTCAGCAGAGCTGGAGAGAGGCGACAAAGAGGAGGGAAGGAGGGAGGAAGAGAGGGAGGAAAGGAAGGGCTCGCTGCAACTTCTCAGTGCTGCCCTGCAGAGCCGCCAGCCACATCCTCCCTCCTAACCTGCACCATGTCCCTCCCCTGATTTGACCGTCTCACTGTCCTCTTAAAAGCCACCCACAGGGCTGGGGATTTAGCTCAGTGGTTCCACCGCCTGCCTCTCAAGCTAAGGACCCGAGTTCGATCCCTGGTACCAAAAAAAAAAAAAAAAAGAAAGAAAACAAGCCACCCACAACGAACAGGTGGCCAGAGAGAAACGGGCCAGGAAGAGGAACAGGCAATTCACAGACAGACCTGCAAGCGGCTAATGGCCACCAGGCGCTCAGCCCATCAGCGAGAACACACTGCACACTGCCACCCATACAGAGAAAGAGAACGGACAGCTTAGATGGGCCATCATTAATTACAAAGAAAATGAAAAGTTGGGAGGGAAAAGTCATCTGAGCACACAAGATCCTTGAGTGGTGTAAAGCTATATGCACTCATAAGGAGGCAGTGGTGCCTGCCTGTGATCACAGCACTCTCGAGGCTGTAAGTTCAAGCCCAGCCTGGGCAACTTAATGGCTTAGCAAGACCCTTCTCAAATTAAAAAATACAGAAGGGCTGGGATGTAGTTCAGTGCAAAGGACAAAAGCCCTGGGTTCAATACCCAGTACTGCCAAACAAAACAAAACAAAAAACTCTGTTATTTTACTCCAATCCAAACCCCAAAGAGAAGGCAAAAGGTCTGGCTGTTTTGAGGGAGGAGGGGCTGGCGAACAGATCTAAATCCTCACCTTCCATGGGAGGAAGTCACTAGACATTGTCTGAAGTTTTAAAAACCAAGCAGTAAGAGGAAGATTTGTCATTTGAAAATAGGGAATTAAATGCCAAAAAGAGCAGTTCATAGCCGGACACGGTGCCTCTAGGGACAGCAGGGCTGGGAAGGTCGAGGGCTGACAGGGGGCCACCCATCTGTTTTTGTTTTGTTTTAATCAGCAGTAAGGAAACATTGCTTCGGGCTGGGGATTTAGCTCAGCGGCACCAGCCTGCCTCACAAGCACAAGGTCCCAAGTTCAATCCCCAGTACAGAAAAGACCAAAAGAAAAGAAGAAAACATTGCTTCAATGGTCCACATATGTAACTAGAGAAAATAAGACTGTGTAAAACACATGCTTTCCAACACACCGAAAGAATGAGTGATAGGCACTCGTGGGATCTGTTTCTCACGGATCCCTAGACATGCTGTCTCCGTGCCATGGCCAGTCTTTGGCTGGTCCCTGAGAGCTGGGGTCTTCCAGGGTGATCAGCGCCCAGACACCAAGGGCACTGTGGGGTGAGCGCAGGCTCCAGCCGAGGGCTTATATAATAAGAAAGGGTTGTGCCCTACTTCAAGGGCTAGGCTATTTCATGTCAGGATGACATAAATATTAGTGATCTTACAACTGGTGACACACTTTTCTTTGGTGAAACACAGAATACAAAGGAATGTGTGTTGCAAAATTGTTCCTCATGACCCCAAAATACAACAGTGCTCCATCCTCACCATGGGATATCCCACAGCTCTGAAGAAAGAACTGGGGCTATAATACATGATGTGGAGAAATCTCCATACAGCGTCTAGTAAGAAAAGTAAGACATAGAAAGTAAGGCTATGATTTGGAAGACAATGCTGACTGTGAGCGTGTGTGTGTGGTTTGATTACATGGTCCACACGGTGCTGGGCAGACTTCAAAGATGGTCCGTGGTCTCTGCCCCTGGGATCATTTTGGCAGAGAGATCTGGCAAGCAAATCAGTTACCCACCTGCTGACCTTGGGATCTGGTGATCACCTGGGGAGCTCCACCTGATCTCACAAGCATCACTGGTGACAAAGGAAAGTGATCGGAAAGGTGAGGAGATTCCTAAGCAGAACATGGCAGGTGAAGGAAGAGCTGTTAAGTAAAACAGAACACTGGGTCTGGATGACTCAAAATGCTCAGCCTTCCCAGAGGACCTAAGACGCTAAAGGTCCAAAGTGGCTGGGAAAGCATGGCACAGAGCAGAACACAGCATACGCTGTGCGTCCTCTGCTGAGACAGAAGAAGATCAAAGATCAGGAGGTCAGAGCGCCCAGCCATGCAGACTCTGCCGAAGGTGAAGGGAGCCTCTCACAGATTTTCCCAGTCAAGCCACAGGGCTCCAGGGAAGTTTAAGAACAGTGTCATTCCACTGCAGAAACTGAAAACAGAGACGGGATCATCTCAGAAGCATCTGTGGACATGGCTTTTGTCTAAGGGAGGGAATTCCCAGAAAAGCCTCATGAGCCCACCCAGTTCTTGAAAAAATCAGGTCAGCAGAGACACTGGTGGCACAGACTGAAAGGGACAGAGCACAAAATGAAATACCACCCAGAAAGGGCTGATGAACACCTTTCAGGAGGAAGGTTGGACTAAGGACTCAGGAGGTGGCTGCAGGAGCTTGGGGATGCAGCTCAAGGCACCCTGGCCGGAGATCGGGTGTGTGTGTGTGTGTGTGTGTGTGTGTGTGTGTCTGTGTGTGTGTGTGTGTGTGTGAGAGAGAGAGAAACCTGCTTAGGATCAGGGGTTCCCTTTACCTCCAAGTCCCCCCTTCTGGACCAGAATTCCTGTCCCTGTCATCTTCTGCCTGTCCCCCCTCTGTGGGTGGGAAGTGCTGGGGCAAGTAACTCGGCTCTTGGATTTCATGGGTCCACACATGGAGAAAATTTGCACACCAGAAGTTGTATTCAATGGATTACACCCACACTGGGTTTAGATTGTTTAAATGTTGTGATCTTGGACTTGAACTCGCAACAAGATAAGATGAGGCTGGAAGATCTAGAGGGGGGTGAGTGCCTTGTGTGTGTGGATGCAGATGTAAGTCACTGGGGGACAGAGTGGGGAATAGCTGGAATTCTACCATGATCCCCAGTGATCCTCACCTGGTACAGTCTGCTCCCCGCTTGGGTGTGAATGGGAGCTGTGCAAACGATGTCATTCCCTGATTATGTTTTGTTATGTAGCAAAAGAGATTTTTGCAGACACAAATTAGTCTACTAATCAATTCACTTCAGATTCATCCAAATGGGGATTACCCAGGCAAGCACATCTAAACACACAAGACTTCTAAAAGCAGGAAGGAAGTCAAATTTTCAAAGAACAAAGGAGATTCTGATGTGCCCTGCAGAGACGTGAAGGTCCTGGCGCCACCTGCAAGTGATTTGGTCATGCTCTTGAACTCCGGAGTCAGTGTGTACAGAGCAAGAGAAAGCCGGCATTGCATTTCAGGGTGCACTGCTGCTCCTAACAGCACAGTCCCTACACCACTGGTGGGGCCATGTGCCCAGCTACGAGGGACTGGTGGGACTGCAAGAAACCTCCACAGGACAATGCCATGTGCTGGGACAACTCTGTCCTCCTCTCTTCCTGCTGGCAATGAAGATGGGATGGCAGTGGCCCCCACAGTCATGCTGCACCTAAAGCAACCCAAGGATGAAAGGCAAGGACTAGAACAGTGGGGCTCAAAGCGGAAGCCTGGGTCACTGGTAACCCCGGAAGCCACCTTCCCAGCCCTGAAGTTAGTACCTGTTCTGCGAGGGAAAATAAACATGCATTGCATTCAGGCTACTGCCTGGCTAAATGCAATCCCTGGCTGATTTTAGGATGTCTCTTAGGTATCCGTTTTTTATGTTATGAAATAATCCACACACACAAAAGTATTTATAACCTAGACTAATAATAAAGGGAGCATTATGGCAGCTACCACCCGGTCTAGGAAACATGGACCCTCCGGCCTCCCACTGCTCTCCCACCTCCCACCCAACCACAGGGATTCTGTGATTAACAGGCCTTTCTTTTTCATTTATAGTCATCCATGCGTTTATGTAACCCTAGATTATACTGCTGCACTTTGCCAACCTTATGTAAATTATATCGGCAATCTGCTTTGTTCTTGGCCAGCATGAGACATAGCTACATGGATGGGTGGGGCGATGGTTTAATTTCACAGCTTTATGGTGCTCGAGGCATAAATGCACCACTGATTGCCCCAACCACCACTGCACACTCATGGCTTTAGGCCCTTCTAGAACACTGCTATGAATGAACCATGCACTCCTCAGGTACTCAAGGGACCATGCCTCTGGGAAAGGGCTTTCCGGCTTTTCTGACAGTGCCATACAGAGAAAATTATGACAATTACATGGCACACTGGAGGTACCCAGAGGGTGTGGAGAGTTCAAGGCACTGCTTTGGCCCACAGACTCTGGCCCTGCACGCCAGTGCCCACAGCGGGACGCAGAGGCCTGCCAGCAGAACCCAGGCACAGGCTGTGTGGGCCTGCCACCGCCACCACCAGGTAAGACTGGGGTGTTCCTCATTCGCACCAAATCTACATTATTGATGTTCTTTTTGACTTTCATTTAAGTTTTTTCCTAGCTGGCATAGTGGTATATACCTTTAATTCCAGCTACTTGGGAGGCTGAGGCAGGAGGATCCCAAGTTCAAAGCTAGCCTGAATAACTTAAAGAGACCCAGTCTCAAAATTAATTTTTTACTAAAAGGGCTGCAGGTATAGCTCCCTGGTAGAGCACCTTCCTAACATGTATGAGACCCTGGGTTCAATCTTTAGTGCCACTACAAAAGTTTTTCTTGTTCTTAATTCATATTTTTCTTATTTCTAACAAAATGAGCATCTATTATTGTTTACTGACCATTCCTAGTTCCTCTTCTGAGAAATGCCTATGAATTGTCCATTTTGCACTGGCTTGTTTGATCTTTTAAAATAAATTTTCTTTTGCCATCCTTAATGTATTCTTAACAGTAATCATTTGAGAATTATATGCATTTTCCAATTGTCAGGTGGCAGGCTCTATAAACAGTGTCCACCAGATCACTGACAGCAAACAAGATGTGCATGGGGCTTGGATGACAAATCCAATTGGCCATCTGCCAACGTATTGTCTATGACAGCTTTCACTACAAGGCAGAGTTAAATGGTTGTGACAGGTAGACTGCATGGCCTCACAGAGCTGAAAACAATTCATAAACCACTAAAGTCGACTGTGTTAGAAAATGTTCCCCCCACTCCCACCCTGGTATGGTGGTACATGTCTGTGATCCCAGCACTTGGGAGGCTGAGGCAGAAAGATCACCATGAGTTGGAAGCCAGCCTGGGCTACGTAGTGAGACTCTTCGTCTCAAAAAAACAAAAAACAAAACAAAACATAAAAACAGGGGCCAGGAATTTAGCTCAGTGGTTTTGCCGCCTGCTGCGCAAGCACAAGAACCCAAGTTCGATCCCCAATACAAAAAAAAAAAAAATTTCCTTTCTTTTTGTCTGCTCATATCAATTAAAGAGCCTTGTTAAATTTCCTGTGATAATGATACATTTGGTGATACCTGTCAATCTCTGCTAAACTTCATGTTGAAGCTAATTTATCAGGTGCAAAGAAGTTATAAATTATCGAATTTTCCTGGTCAATTATTTCTCCTATCATTAATGCAGTGGCCTTCTTGTCCCCAGAATTGCTTTTGCTTTGAAATGTTTGAGTGTGTTACCCTGTCAACTCTGTTAGCATTTTTCCCCATTTTCATATCCTTACATTTTGGACGTGTCTCTTAAATAAAACAGCACATTGCTGGACTTACTTTTTCCTGCTACCTGCTGACGTAAGTCTTTTAGTCCAAGAACTTGGTCCACTATCTGTCATGAAGGATGGTCTGGTTTCATTTCTACCATGGTAATGTTTCCTTTTCTCATTTTTATTGTTCCCATTTTTGTTGTTGTTTTCCCCCATCTTTCCTGCCTTTGTTAGTTTTACCTCCATTTTAAAACCTTTATTTGAAATTTTAACTGTTCTCATGTTTCCCCTAACATTATACCGCACACTTTAATTACTTAGTAAAGCTGAAAAATTCATGAGTATCTCACCCCTCCTTCAGAACAATGTGAAAACATATGAATTCTTATCAGATTTAAACATCACTGGCCAGCATTTTAATTTCATTTTGTTCATTTGCCATTTATTTTTATTGTGTTTGTAATGGAGAATACATTATCTGTTTTCAAAATAGTGCTTGAAAATACACGGAGTACAGATACTATGTAACAAACCAAACTCCAGTCATGAGACACTACATACATCACATGAAAAAATAATTTGATATCCAGGTAATAATAAATAGAATTTAAAAGTTCCAAGTTTACATCTTGGTAAAACAAATACAGTTACATTAAACAGTTAATAAACTAATCTTTTCCAAAGTATAAACAAATTAACAAAACTAAATTCTGTGCCTGGAAAATGCAACCAAACACAGAGCTACTGAAAATACAGATGCTGTGCGCGTTTCAACTGATTCATTATTATTATTGTGGTGGAAGGGTTAGGTGACTGCACAGGACAAAAATGTGAGAAACATAAATAGTACATACTAGCATCTGAACATCTCAATTACTGCATAGCTTAAAAGGAAAAAGACTATACCACAACTTTGGAAAATTAATCTAGGACAGGGGAAAGTAATGTTGCTTAACATGAAAAAAATGCAGGTGTGGTAGAGAGGTACACAGTCTGGGAGTGCGGAGACAGCCAGGCTAGCTGGGGAGATTGTTTAAGTTGCTGTGTCCACATTAAGACTGTTTTCATTCATCTACATTTGTTGTCCCTTGTGGTTCCTAAACAAGGATGTTCTGCTGCTTTATTAGGAGAGATTTTTTTAAAAAAAGAAAAGTCTTCCTAATCTGTGGCAAAATAAAACAAAACCATAAAAAGCCGACTAGATGTCAAGAACTTTCTAGAAATTATTTTTATATGACTCAGATAAAATTAATGAATTAAGGCATTAAAAAATAAAAATTGGTTTAAGATTTGTGAAGAAAATGCTTTTTTACCCATATTTAAAATTGTAAATCAGCTTTCTTATAAAGCAGGTATCCTGTGGAATTTATAAAACTTCTCATATATAATGATCAAATGGCCATCATAGAACAGCAGCATATTTCACAGACATTATATTAAGTGAAGTTTTACTAAAACGTTAGCCATGGAATCTGAATTTGCTTTGTGCTATGTGGCCATAAGACTATTGATTTCACATCATGGTTTAGAAAATACTAGTACCCTGGGTTTTTGGTGTTTTTTTTTTAACAAAATACACAAGCATACCTTGCACACAGCAAACAGAAGAGGATGGAGGCAGAAAGCTTTTTGTTTTAAAATGAAATGACTGAAGACAAGAATATGGAGCTCTGTAAGATCAGAAAAAATGTTTGGTCGCTGATTATACACTGTCTAAAACAATCCTATAGATAAAACCAATGTTATTTCTTGATCATGTTCCATCAAAACTAAAGACACAGGAATTACTGTTTTGATGTCACATATATACCCTAAGAGCTAACATTTCATTTTAAAGAATTGTAGCTATCTTAGAAGGACTGAGCTAGTTACTTTTGTGCTTTCTCCGAAGTATATTACACCACTGCCCAGTGGTCTCTAATTTTAAGATTAATAGTGAAGAAATCACTCCAGAAAAAACAAAAAAACTAAAATTCACCAAGTTAAAATCCAAAATTAGTTCTAGTTCCTAACTTTAATATTAGGAATTCTGATACTAGTTTGTATTGCAAATTTTCCCAACAATGCAAGAAACATAAATTCAGTCCAGATGTCAGTCATGGCTATAAATATAGCTTATTTAAGCGTAGTAGTCCTTTGAAATAAGTTAATGTGTTGCTGACACATTAATAATAATGAGGCATTAATAACAGTACTTGTAGCTTCATTTGCTAAACTTCCGGTCAAGATTTGACCAGTTAAGAAAGTACTCAATGAGCATAAATCTATTTTAAGTCATATGTAGCCTGGTACCCTCACACTCCTTCTGTAGCATCTCAAAACAATAGGCTGATTTGGCAGATATTGTTTGTGGGCCTTAAGGTTGTTTCTATCCGCTCAATGTTTCACTGAATTCTGGGTAACAGGAATAGAATCTGCAGGGAGAGCAGGGATAATGGGTCTATCTGTGCTGGATGTTTCCTGGGAGGCCAGCAGAGAAGCTGCTGTCTGAACAATTTCTAACTGAGCTGTGCTTCTCTGTCTGGTTGACCCCTTTCTTTGGTTTTCTTGGCACTTTCCTCTTTATGAGGTGAGATGTCCTCTAGACACCTACTATAGGATTAGGTGTGTTTGTTGCTGCATTTCCTGAAGGTCTAGGAGGATGGTTTACTAAATGTGTTGAAGGAACAACTCTGATAACTGTGGGCTTTAGTGGTGGAGAAATAGGTTGTAAGGGAGTTTGAGAAAGGCTTTCACTCGGTGCAACCCCTGAGGTTTCACTAGGATTCACCTGTTGCAGAGAAACTTCAGGAGCCTGCATATTGGTCACAGATGCTGCCACTAAAGCCAGGGAAGGGCTGTTTCTGTCCTGAGTGCCAGTAGGTAAAGGCACTGATAAGATGTTCTCACTTTCTACAGACAAGCAGAAGCTGCCGTCATCCACAGCCGTCAACCTTACACCTTCTGAGTGTGTTTTCTTTTTCTGAAGAACATGATCAGGAAGTAGCTGATGAAGTTCCTTTTTCCTTAAATGCATTGCAGCAATTTTCATGTCCACCTCATACATCTTACTATGTACTGCTTGCCTATAAAGTGTATCTGCAAAAGATTGAATATCATAGTTGAGATCAAGATTGAGAATTTCGGAGTTTTCTGGCTTTTTTAACACTAACCCAATCACCCACATTGTGCTAAATTCTTCCTTGTCCAGATTTTCTTTGGGTGCTGGAAATGACTGGGGATTTACATGTGCCAGTGTAATAAATTCATTTTTCTCCAAGCTCCCAATCAGGATTCGGATCTTTGATTCCACCAAGCCCACCCATTCTAGATGTCGTTTTTCTGTTGGTGCACTTGCCAGAAGTATAATATAATGCTTGTACTTCTTAAAAAAGCTTGGAGCGTCAAAGAGTTTGGACCACTCTGCCTTATTCAGCAAAATTTCATGTGTGATAGCAAGCCCCTGCTTAAACTCCTCAATCATGACCATCCTAGTTGAAACAGACACGTTGTAAGTAGAGTTCTGCTGTGGATATGCTGGTGTAATTATAGGCATAAGATGGTAGCGATCACTGGGATTTACCCTTGGGTCCCACACAGGCAAATTAAGAGTCCGTTCTTCAGGCTCTTTCAGTAACACTGGATTTGGCCATTCCCATTCAGAAAACACCAAGAAAAATTTATGTACAAGAGTTGATGCTACTGCATTTGGATAAAGCTGGCAAGTTCTTGCTACTAGCATGGCCCAGGAAACACCTCCGAGGAAACCTAATATATTGGAGTAGATATTGTGGCATTTAGCCCACAATTTGATGGCTCTCAGAGTTAACCTGAAGTTGTCAATGTTTGGTACTAGATGTAAAATTTCATCAGTTACTCGGCAACCGTTAAGACTTCTTATGCATCTAATATCTAAATTTTTAAGCAGACTGTCATCTCTTAGATCCAAATCTTCTGGAATAGTCTGCAATGCTAACCTTGCAAACAAAATATCAATCTCTATCCCAGCAAAGCACAGTTTGATAACTGGTACAAATGCCTCTTCAACTGCCCTTAAATCTTTGACTTCCTCCTGTAGTTTCAATTTCCCGTAAAATGAGGTGAAAAACTCGCTCCGATCAACATGGCTCGGGGCAACACACAGCGCATCGATATCGGCCCCTTTTGTGTGGACTCCTAGTCTGTAAGAGCCGAAAGTGAAAAGTTTTCCCCCAACATTTTCAATGAAAGCTTGGGGCAGGTTCTTGCTTTCGCTGATTTCTCGTATCCATTCCTTCACCAGATTGTTTAACTTTTCCAAAATTAATGTCCTGCGCTGCAGCTCCTCTTCCTCTTCGAACACCCCGAAAGGCTGTAGGGTCTCGATGAGCCTCTGGGTGAGCTCAGGGTCAGCGTCCCTGGGGGCGGCCAGGCTGATGGCCGCCGAGAGGCCGAGGCGCTCCGGCAGCAGGGCTCCCGGGGTGGCCGCCGCCAACGGCATCCTCCCTAGAGCAGGCGGACCCCCGCGGCCGCCGCCCGGCTCATGCCCGGTGGGCAAGAGGACCGGGTTCCCGCGGCCCTGGGCTGCACGCCGAAGTCTCAAGCGTTGGCCGGCCTGCCACTGGCGTCCAACATGGCGCTGGCCGCCGCCGGCGTCCAGAACGGACCGCGCACGCGCGAGCCTTCCCCCGGCCACGAGAGGGCGTGGCAGCGACGGGAGGAGCCTCAGCCTCCGCAAACGAGGGCGGTCGGCGTGTTCCGCCCTGCCGAGGTCACTGCGACGCGCTCGCGGACACCACCGCCCTCCGCTCACCGTTCTCCAGGCCTCGCCCACCAGCGCCCCGAGAAGTCCTGAAGCGCGGGCCTTGCGCACCGCGGCGCCCGTGTCCTCTCCCGTCGACGCAGTGCACATCCGTCCCAGAGCCGCCACGCCGCTGCCCGGTGCGCGGGCTCCACCCGACACACCGCTTCCTGCGTCAGTGGGAAGGGCCGCAGTCCTCACGCCCTGGCCTCCAGATCCCAGCAGACCTCTCTGCACCTGTGCTGCTCACCATGACCCAGACCACCTCCCAGAACCCTCTTCACTGTATTCAATCTGCTGAAGAATCACTGAAGCATTTATTTAAATACTTAAGATTTTTTATTAGTGGACCCCTTATCTTGTTCTTTTCAAATAATCTCTCTTCTTTTGGGTGACATTCTTCCATATTTTTTCTGCCATTTCTTTAAATATATTAAACATACCTATTTAGTATTCTATAACCAACAATTCCGATTCCCAATGTTCTTGAAAATCTAGTTGTATGCTTTGTTATCTTCCACCAACTCCTTAAGGTAGTATGACCTCTTGTGTCTTGTAATTATGGATCCTGAGCTCACTTCCGGTGAACTTTGGGATGCATGGTGTGGAAATGTGACCTTCCAAAGAGGGTCTGCTTTGTGTCTACCAGACACCCCTGTACCCTGTCAAACTGCACTATAATTTAGTTCTTATTCCAGGGATTATCCAAACCATGGTGGTGCAATTTTGAACCCCCAAAACATGCAAGATAAAACTGGTTTTCAATTCTAAGGAGAAGTCTAAGTTTTCCCACTCAGAGCCCAGGTCAAGAAAGGTGACTGTCATCTTTTACCAGGTAATAGATTCTTCCTATCCCATCTTTTCCCTCCAATTTGAACTTCAGAGGATTCCAGCTGTATAGAAAGGGGCTCCTCTGTTCTAACTCCCTACCTTCTAAGGTCCCAGGGACTTTCTCTTTGGGGGCAGTTATTAAGTTTAAGTCTCTTAGTTGCCAAGACTAACAAATACCTCTAGCACAATTATAGGTTCAGAATCCACTAAAATTCTGTGGCTTTAAGATACCTCCTTCCCCCCCGCCCCCAGAAATTTCCTTTGCTTTCTTGGGTACTCACCTGTGCATTTAAAAGATGTACTTCCAGCTCATTTATAGTCAAAGATTTTCCAGGATACTTAGCATCACATACTGCCAGAAATTTAAAATCTACTTTTCAACCCATTTCAGTTTGGCTTGCATGCTCAACGTTGCAACAAACAAACAAGCCCCTGATATCAGAAAGGGCCTTGGCAACCTCCACATTGCCCAATCCAGTGAACCAATGGTCTGCATCTTTCCTGACCTACAGAAGCCTTCATGCTGGCCCACATGACACCACACTCTTGGTGGTGTTGTTACGTCTCTGCCCATTCCTCAGTATGATGTGCAGTTCCCTTCTCCATTACCTGGCCTCTAAATGGTGCGGTTCCTCCACACTAAGTTCTCACTACTTCATACTGCACATACATTCATCACCACGGTCATCCATCAATTTCCATGACCTTAAATGTCACCTACTGATAGACAAAGTGTTCGTAACCAGGCTCCTTTCTGAGCACCAGATCTATATTATTTGACTGCCCCGCTTTCCCCCTCTACCAGGATGTTTCAGGCTTCACATAATTTAAAGAGAACTCTTAACTATTTCCCCCATAATTTGTTTCTCTCTCAATAGTCTCCACTTCTGAAAATGGCATCTCTATCCTCCCATCTACCGAGTCGTGCTTGACACCTCCCTCTTCCTCATCCTCCACATCCAGTGCATTCACAGATACTGTGGCTTCTACCTTCAGAATACATTTGGAGTCCATCCAGTCCTCACCACCTGTTTCCCATAACCCTATCCAAGCCACCACTGACTCTCACCTAGACGTCTATAATCAATCACCTATTACTGACCTTCTCAACATACTCTACACCTAAGAGCCAGACTACTCTTTCAACTGCTTCAATGGCCTCCTATTACCCTTAGTCTAAAATCAAAATAGCTCCCCAGAACCACAAAAATAAATAGTAAGCCATATGTGGTAGTACACACCTGTCATCCCAACACTCTGGAAGGCTGAGGCAGAAGGATCACCAAGTTCAAGCCTGTGCAACTTAGGGAGACCTGTCTCAAAAAATTAAAAGTGGGATGGGGGACCACAAAATAAAACAAAATCTAAAGTACCTAGCAACCCAGGTTGATCTTCCCGATTGCCCAGTCTCACCATTGTCCTGCTGGTCTCTAGCTACAATGGCCTGCTGCCAGTGTCCAGTGTCCTGTGCCAGTTTCATTCTCTCTCATCCCCAGGTCTCTCCACAACCCTGTTCCCTTAGCCAGGGTGCTCTTCCCACCCCACGAATTGCACACTGCTTTTCACCTGGTTAATGTGCTGTCTGTCATTTTTGACACTGGTTTAAAGTTCATCTGCTCAAAAGAGCTTCCCCACCTTACTCTCAATTAGCACCTATGCTTTTCTTTCATGGTATATAAAACAGTTTGTAATTATGTTTTGAGTTATTATATCTTTGTCCTTGCTGCTCACTAGACTCTTAGCTCCAAGAATATATGATTATTTTGTCCGTAGCTATATACATGGTTTGGGGGGAAGCTTAAGGGGAAGCTAGGGATCAAATCTAGAGCCTCAGAAATGTGAGGCAAGCACTCTTCCATTCAACTACATCCACAATTTTACTTTGAGTCAGGGTCTTGCTAAGTTGTCTCAAACTTGCAACCCCCCTGCCTCAGCCTCCCAAACAGGTGGGATTACTGACACATGACACCATATGTAGCCATCAACTACTCTCTACTCCTACCCAGCACCTAGTCAAGTGCCTAACACATAGTGGCCATTCAATGAATATTTGGCAGTAAATGAAGAAAAACTTTCTATCTCATTTAAGTCACCAGGAAATCAGTATCTGGAATTTACCTTTTCTTCAGTTCTCATTGGCCCTTGACTTTGACCTCATTAATCTCTTACTTTAGGGAAATGAGCTGTTGCTTTTTAAACAATATGTTAGGTGCAGGGTGGATTAGCAATCCCCAAACTTCACAACTGCCTCTTCTTTGCCTTCCACTAGAGAGGATGGAGAGCCTGCCTTGGGGGAAAGCTCCCAGGATAAGGATGGAGTCACTTGTGTCGAACCCTAACAAAAATAAGTAAATAATGCTGGGGCATTACAGAGGAGGGGATCTCGTGTGTGTATGCCGAGTAACAAGAACAATCACAGGCGACTTTCCAGAGCCACAGCCCTGCACCAAGGCCTTGGCCACCCTCCAGAGACACTTCTGTAAGAACTTCTACCCAGCATCTGCCCGTCTAACCCTGGCTTGGTGCCTCCCTTGCTATTGCCCCCCATAGCCAACAATAACTTATGCAACCATTAAACACTCATTTCATCTTTAAAACCCCCTTTCTCCCTCTGTCTCCTACACGAATGGACACATACATACATAGTTTACTATGGCACATGTATTCCTTTTGCAATGCTCATTCTAATTAAATTCATCACCTATGAGAAGCTCTCTCTGTCGGTTACTTAGTTTGGCACTAAGATGTCCACCTTGGCCACACCTTTGCCAATCTGTCTTATGTTTTACATCTTCCCAACATCTTACACCAGTGGTGACATCCCTGTGTCAACAGGAAACATCCCCAACAGTGGCTCCTTATGGCACACAGCTGGATGTCTCTCTGCTGTCCCCAAGCTCAGCCAGGTGTGGGTTGGCCCTTCTGACATGGTGCTTCTGTGATGAAAGTGAAGGGAGGGATGTTCTTTAAATCTAAGCAGTGAACTGAAGGATGACACTAGCTGGGAGCAACACACCATTCGACCTAATTTTCTCCCTGAATTAGAAATGCCAAAAAAAGTCTTTAAATTCAATTACTTTTCTAGTTTCAGTCTGGTGAAAAAAAGGTTTGGGTTGTTTTGTTTTTAGCCAAACCACATAAAATGAATGTTTCTCACCACAAACCTATCATTGGTGATACACTGCAAAGAAAGCAGCTACTCCCAAAGGACAAGAGGAAGAGCAATCCAGGTCACCTCCTTCATGCCAAGACAAGAGTTGTTTAAGAATCTAATCCAGTGTGAAGAAAAAAGTTCCAAAAGAAAGTGACACAGGGAGGCTCAAGAGCTTTAGGACACAGAGGAACACAAAGGCAGCTATGGCTTCCCATGGGCATGAGCCTGGCTGTCCCCGGGGAATGCGTGTTGCTGCTGGCCCAGAGATGACAAGGTGGCATGACAGAACACAGCACCCAGCAAGGACACAGGTCTGCCCCCACCTGCCACCTCAAAGCCAGCAGCAGGGATTCGACCTCCACAAAGACAGATCCCATGGGTCCCCACAGCTGAGACCACAGAGCAGCTCTCTCTCCTCCAGGCTCCAAGCCTCCCACATGTTAAATGAGTTCCCACTCTACACCAGACTGCACCACAGGCATCTGATGGGCAATCCTTTCAGTCACGAGCCCAGGGACAGGTGCCATAACATCCCCAGCCTCTGTTTAGCCACAGAGATAACCCTAAGTCTCAGGTGCCTTAAAACCTCTCTATGCTTACTTGGGGGGGGGGGGTATAGGGTATTGAACCCAGGGGTTTTGCACTGAGCTACATCCCCAGCCTTTAAAATTTTTTTTCTTTGTTGTTGTTGTTGTTGTTTTACTTTGAGACAGGGTCTAGATAAGTTGCTAAGTTGCCCAGGCTGTGCTCCAATTGCTATTCTCCCCCCTCAGCCTCCCAAAGTGCTGGGATTACAAGTGTGTGCCGCCATACCCAGCATTACACTGCCTTTTTACAAAGACATCCAAAGCAAAGAGACCTGCCCTGGAAGGTATCAGGGCCGAGCCTCTGAAGGCCGCACACAAGGTGCTCATCAGCACAGCAGCAATGTGCACTGCCCCTCCCTAAGTGTGGGGCTTTCGAGGCCTCAGACCCCAGAAAGATGCCTAGGAAAGACATCTCCTAGTGAGGAGATGAGGGCCGTCAGAGTGAGGCTGTGGGCCGTCAGAGCAGGTCTGATGGCTGCAGGTGGCACACACAGGGAGGCGCTGGGCGTGGGGCACCGACAGCACTCATCTGGGCTGAGTCCAGGGGCCGGGTCTCCCCAGGGGACTTGGCGATGTCCTGGAAGCATGAGGCACTTACAGCTGGTGCTCAGGGGTCTGGAGGCCAGAGCTCCGCTCCCAGGTACAGGGTGTCTCCCACAGCCGGGGCCTCAGCACAGACTGCCAGTGGGATAGTGGAGGAGCCAGTCTAAACACCCTCCCTCTGCTCACAGAGAGCCAAAGCAGGCAGACACAGCCCTCTCCCTCACCCACCTCTCGCTGCTGACCAAAACAGCATGGCCCTGCCGTCACCCTCCCACGATGAGCTTGACTGTCGCTTTCATCTCCACATGGCATGGGCCCCAAATACCAGCGCCTGGGGAACTACTGAGGGCTGCTCTCCAGACAGCACCACTTCCTCACCACTTCCCTTAGCGCAGACTCCATATTTTGACAGTGTGGAAAGCAGAGAATCCAGCAGCGTGGGAAGGGCCATATTTACAGAAAACTAAACCCAAAAGTGTGTGACTATGGGTGCACAGCCACAGCTGAGCAGTGCCTGAGGTCCGGCGTGTGTGGACTTCAGCATCCCCACAGCCGTCCTCTGCTAGGGATCCTGGCAACTCAACAGCCACCAGCCTTCTCCCCTTCCCCTCCCCAGCTGTGACCCTCTAAGATAGGAACAAGTCTAAGGCAACCTGAGGCTGCTGACAGGAAGGAGAACTGGCATAAGAAGCTTCTGGGTTATGGTACCCCAGAGCCTGAAACCTGGGATGGCTGCATTCATCTGCGCGCGCGTGTGCGCGCACACGTGCGCACACACACACACACACACACACACACACATTCAACGCACACATGAGCACACTCACAGGCCTCCCGCCTTTTTGCAGACAAGACCTGACCATTCCCTTATTGGGACAGCAGGGCAGCCTCATCCCACCCATCGGAGAGAAGATAAGGGGAAAGGTGTGCCAGGTCCTTGGGGTCCTCCCCAGCCTGCCCTATGGGCATCCAATGTCACCTTGATTTCTGTCCTCCTGAAAACAAGAGTACCCGGCTACCTGTGAGCATTCATTTCACTGCAGCAAGTGCCACCACAGAGCCCCAGCAGCATGCAGGCCTTCACTGGGGCTCCCTCAGGACAAGCAGGCACAAAACCTGCTTGGTAGCCCAGGAAGCTCAGAACAGATGGGCCAGGACACAGTGGAGCAGCATGGCAAGGATGGGGAGTGCCCCCTCTTCCACTTAAGGCTCATGGTCGCCTGGCAGCCACAGTGGGCAGCCCCTCACCTCTGAACCCTCCTCCAGGGCCAAACAGTCTCTTAAAGCTGTTGCCACAGAGGCCTGCCTTCGAGGGGGACACTGAGCCTCAGCGAGGCCCTCAGGAGCAGGAGGCCAGCCACAGCAGCTCCCTCCCCTGTGTCCTGACTTCCCAGGGAGCACGGGAAGGAGCTAAGAGAATGTGTGGAATGGCCAATACACGCCACAGAGGGCTGCACTGGGCTCTTTCCCAGGGAAGAGTGGAGTGTATGTCACTATGTGCACACATGTGTGTCCACATGCACATGGCCTTGTAATGTCTGCCCTGTAAGGATCATCAGGAGAGCCAGGCACAGGCCAGAACCCTGGGGGAGCTCTAAGTCAGGCCTAGTCCTGCCATCGGGTCACCTGAGCAGCACACTGGGTTACTTGGTGTCTGTGGGTCTCCTCAGCTCCAGCCACACTAAAACTGCTTTTCTATTCCTGTCCCTCAGGGCACCATCCCCACCCTAAGCAGAGGCCTAGAAGCGGCTACCACGCACTGAAGTTTCCAGCCATGCCAGGAACGGCACTAGGTGTCCAGGCAACACCCAGAGAAGCCCAGCGAGAGAGGATGGCCCAGGGCCCGGGCCTGCTAGGCAGGTAATGCAACCCGCTGCCACCCAACAAGTGGGTCACTCAGACTGGCCAACTCAATAGGCTCTTTATAGGGAAGGCTTGAAAAGCCACCAGGGTTAAGAGGCTACAGGTCATGGAACTTCCTCTGGCCTTGATGTGTATGAAAGAAGCAGCTCTGAGGGCAGCAAACGGAGCAAACTCTAGCATCTTGCAACCTATACTTGGCCCCTGCTGTTTCCCACAGACCAGCAGCCACTGTGCAGGCAGACCAGGCTTTCCAAAGCTCTGCCTCACTCAGGTGACACCGCACAGTGACCTCAGGACAGGTGCTACTGGGCCCTGCAGCGACCCCGTCAAGCCTGCTCTTTGCTGTCCACTTAGTGGAGGAGGAAACGCTGAGCAAGAGAATGACCAAAATGCTACCTTCTACACCAAGGGCCCTTTGTCTCCATGCAGCGCCTGGTGCCTCCATCACCCATCGCTTTCACACACCAGGTCTTCTGGAATGAGGCACCAAAGGGACAAAAGTCCTCCAGATCACTGCAAGGCAGGATGAGGACAAAACCCAAACCCTGTAAACAGCGACCTATGGGAAAGTGGGGTGCTTATCTGCCAAGGCTTGAGTGCCCTTGGTCACTGCCAGCAATTCTGAATGATGCCAATGACAGGAGAGTGCCACCATAAAGACCTTGCCCCCTGCCCATCCCGGCCCCTCCTGCCTGTGTGCCTCTGTCCCTCAGCGAGACTTACCAAGCACCGCAGCTGCATCGAGCAGACTTAGCTTCACTAAGCCTTTTGGGGCTCTGTGATGTAATCTTGTCCTCCAGATCAGGAACCAGGCCTGGTCAGGCCAGGCCCCAGAGCTCCCCCACTATCCCTACCTCACACACCATACCCCAGCGCAAAGTGGCTCTCAAGGAAGCAGAGCTGGACAAAGTGAACACTTTCCACCTGAAACACCAAGAAGCCGAGCATGCAGTCTTGGTGAGCCATCACAAGTCCTCCTGTGGGCAACAGGCCAAGACCACAGGCTTGTGTAAGGACACTGGCTTTTTTACAGTAAACTAAGAAAAAGTCAAATATGACCCAAAACATGCTAAGAATCTTCTGGTATTTGAAAAAATTATTTTTATGGCATCTATCTATTAAAGCAATCAACTTCTCTCCACCTACTGAGTCAGCACCAGACACGAAACACTGGGCCACAGGCCGCCGGGTCCTCAAGCCCAAGGGCAGGCGGGCAAAGCCCCTGCTTCCAGTACTCGAAGAGAGAATATCACCAGCTGCCTCAAGGAGGGGGCTCACCCAAGAATGGCCTCTGACTGCCCGGCCACCCCCAGACCCCTGCACACCCGCACACTCCGCACAGGCCCCACTGCTGCAGACTGTGCGACGGGACGACACCATCCAGGTGGGGAGCCTCCTCCACTGCCTCTCCATCTGAAGCCTGTCCCTGGGATTCTCACCAGGTCTGAAGGGCTCTGTGAGGCATATGTGACAATGTGGGCAATGTGTAACAAGGGCTGGACAGTGACCTGACTTAAGAGAAGGATGGACAGGGCCTAAAACACTGCATTAGGAGCCACAGTAGTGCACCACCAGTGAGACAAGCCACCATGTCCAAGCCAGTGAGGGTACAGTGGTGGACAGGCCCACAGCGGCTCCACTCACCTCTTCCCGAGAAAACGCCTGCCCACATGCTCCTCTGTTCCTTGTCCCCCGCTCCTGGCCACCTCCCTGCCCTCGGCCCCACTGCCCCTTCCTCACCTGCCGTGAGGGTATCCACATCTTTGGCAGCCAGCTCCTCCACATCTGACCTCTTTCTCAGTTCAAACCTCCTGGACAAACCTTCTCGGGGTTTCCATAACTCCTGGATCAAGAGGGGCTTCTCATTGTCCCCGAATACCCGGAAGCACTGGGCCTGCCACTGCTTCCCAGGGTCCCCAGCCTGGCCCACCACATCACACAGCACATACTGGCTGGCACATTCAGGGTCCAGGGCGTAGCGCTCTAGGGCTTCCTTCACCAGCTCCTGTGCGCTGGACATGCCAGTGGCCAGGACGCTCTTGTAGTGGGTACCCAGGCACACACTGTCCCCAAACACCTTCAGGACCCCTGGGGCTGAAAGCTGGGTGGATAGCTCCGCAGGGTCATCTCTGGCACCCAGGCTGCACAGAGCAGAGTCCAGGTCCCGGTACTTGTGGCTCAGCGTCCGGGACAGCATGTTGGACAGCAGCTGGCCTTGTCTCTTCAGCTTGCTCTTGGTAGGCGGAGACATGACGAAGTGAGTCCCATAAAGCATGGTGAGCAGGACTTCAGGGATGAGGGCTGAGAACCTCAGCCACAGGGTGGGGAGAGGCTGGGACCTGGGGGACAGAGTGAGATGGGTTAGCACCAAGAGCAGAGGCGGGAATCTCGTCCAACAGATGAAACAGCCTTTCAGCGTCCCAGCCCAGCAGACAGGTCACCTCGGCTCAGACCCCAGGAAGCACCTGGGCTCAGGACTGGGCTGCAGGCTGCCAGAATGAAGCAGGCTGGATGGCTGACACACCTTCAGGGAAAGCCACTACTAGGAAGCATGAGGAGGCTGCCTTGTCCCAGGCTTCGGTTCTGGGAAGTGCTAGCCACAGTGCACAGGGAACAGAAGCTGGCAGCAGAGCACAGACAGGCACTGCTGAATCAAAGCGGGAAGGGTGCCTCACTGCAGCAAGCTCACCACCTGGTACCCCAACAGCCAGAGAAAAAGGGCAAACAAGTAGGGTTCCAGCTCGGCTCTCTGTGAGTGCACACCCATCACAAACAAGTGGGGAGCAAGGCTTGAAGTACCTCTAGTCCCAGCACTTGGGAGGCTGAGGCAGAAGGATTGCTATGAGTTTGGGGCCAGCCTGGGTTACACAGTGAGTTCAAGGCCAGTCTGACTATATAGTGAGGTGCTGTCTCAAATACACACACACACACACACACACACACACACACACACACACACACCACGCAGAGCTAGGGAAATGGCAAACCGGAGCCAGGAGCCCCAAGAAAGCCATGCTCTCCATGACCGGGCAGAGGAGGCTGGTCCCAGGGTGAAGGACGTGCCAAGCTCAGGACATCCTTGAAGCTGCTGTGGACACGTGGAGGCATGCCTGGAATGCATGCATTCTGCCCACCACATCCAGCCCTGGAGATTCAGTCTCACTGGGAGAGGAGGAAATGGGAGGCTTTGGTGTGTTGCAGAATCCTAATCCCAGTGCACTAAGCACCCCACAGGGATTACAGGTGGAGATTATCTGTGGGTCTCCCTCACACTCCCAAGGAGGGCAGGTCAGCTGAAAACAGAGCCAGGTTCCCCAGGGGGGACAGGGAGAAGCTTTGCACACATCTCTAGGTGACTTATCCCCTTGTGTGCTCATGTTTCCCCACAGAGACAGACAACTAAGCCAGATGAAGGGCCCATATTCTAGCAGGTGCTGGAAAGAGGGGCCGGGACCCAGTGAAGGCAGCACGGCACCTGCCACTGTGACTCTAAACAGCCAACTCCATTCCAATCAATTTATATCCCCAACCTCAACTCACTCTCACCCTGTGAGTGCTAGAAAAGGCTCTGGGGAAGGCAAGTGGCTGTGGAGGGATGCAGTATCCAGGGAGACTCACAAAGACCCTCAGTGAACCCAGCAATGTAACTGTCCAGACCTCCACAGCTGATACCATGACTCGGGTTTCTTCCTGCTGCCCACCTGGCTGCAGCCCTGTCCCTGGGCCTCTCACCGCCACCAAAGCAGTCATGAATGGAGCCAACCAGCAGGCCACCATTCTGTTCCTAGAGCTATCTGCCTGCCACTGCCAAGCATTCTGGGAGGAGCCCAGCTCCTCCAAAACTTCACACATGGAAGACTGGATTCCCAACACTAATGCTTGTCCCATTAGGTGACAGGTCCTCTGTCCCTACAACCTACTGCTTAGGATGCATCACTGGCTTTCTACAGACTTAAATCTGTTTTCAAGCAGCCAGCTATCCCAGAGATCCTAGCTACCGGTCACAAAAGGTGCCCACAAGATCAATAAGTCTCTCCTCCCCCAGGAATAGGCAATAAGTCTCCTTGTCAAATCCCAAGAAGCCCAGAGCTGTCACTGGCTTCCCATCCTGGATCCCTCACTTAAGTAACAATAAAAGCATTTTCAGCATTTGCATCACAGACTGCCAGCTTTGCATCTGCACATACTTAGAGCTTCAGATCTGTCCCCAAAGGGAACCTGGGATCAGAGACCAATGCCCTGAAGGTCAGCCCTCTAAACCACCTCTAAGGGATGCACAGCCCTGCCTGGGAGTTTCCCACACCAGCCTCTGGAGACATCCTTGCTCAGAAGCCAGCACACATTCTCAATGGGATCTAACCCTCTGCATACGCGTGGCCTAATTGGTCCCATCCCTGAAATTCAGGGGATATCTCCATGGACAGAGTTCTTCCCTGGGGTCCAGAGCCCAGTCCAAAGCAGATGACAGCACGGGAAGCCTTTGTCTTTAGAGATAGAGTCTGAAGGTAAATTGAAACACAATGCCAAAAGTTGCAGAAAGCATCACTAGATGGGAGGAAAGTCACAAAGTCACATGAGTGTTCAAAGGCCTGGGATGCAGTGGAGACGCAATGGGCATCTTGCATCGGGTGATGCAGGTTTGGTAAGGTCTGACACTCCCATGGTTCTACTTTAATAAGAAACAAGTGGAAAATTACAAATACATCATCACTAGGTCCCCTCCCAGGGCCTTGCAAGTGAGGGGCCATGGTGCTTGAACTTCAGTAGTGCCCCTCCCTCCTTTCCAACTGCCTTTGGCGCCAGATTCTGAAGCAGAGTCAGGAAAACCATGCAGAGCAGGGAAACGATGTAAATGGGAAGCAGTGACTCATTCCTTCCCAGTAACTCCCTCACCCCAAGAAGTCCCTGTGAAACCCCAACTTTATATACTTCAGGATTTTCAGAAAGCATTCTTCCCCCATGGGGAAGAATATTCCCTAGGAAGAGGACGCCAGTGACCAGAGCCACCAGCACATGGGTCACCTTCTTCCCTAATCGCAGAATGCAGAGCACAGCCTGTTTGTCCCAATGGGACGAGTTTGGTTCTTAAAAGGTGGGGAGGAGTGCAGCAAAACCCTGTGGAGCAGAGCCCAGCCTGGGTAGCCAATCTGTTTTTCTGGAAGTGTGACCTGCCTTTTCCTTTTCTGCTCAATCCTCGCTCTGTCACACAAACACTTCGGGGAACGCTCCAGGCCCAGACAGCCAGGCTGCGGGGCGCTTGCTGTGGCAAATGTTCATCTCTCGCTCTCAAGGAAGAGTCCCATTTCTGATGAAAAACAAGCTCAAGTCACAGCGGCAGGGCAGGGAGCGGTCAGCGCGGGCTGACATGGGTGGAGGGACACTGCTCCCTTCCAACAGGACAATGTGGAACCCATTATCATTCCAGCAGCAGGGAAAGAGGATCGGCAAACTTCACACACTGTGCTTTATGCCCCTCTTCCCTAAATCCTAACTTTGCAGCTGCAGCCAGAACACAATTCAGTCAGGTGTCATTCTGCCTGCTGGTGTCTGGAGAGGGGACAGACTCCCTGAGCAGGACTGAAGGCTGGCTCCTCTCTGGAATGCACCAGAGGTGGCACCGGTAATCAAATTCTTTTTGGCAATTCAGATTAACCAAACACTTGACAGGCGACAGGGGCTGGGCAGGCAAGTCTGCAGCCCGCCAAGGTCCCACCCTCTGGCTCCCCAGGGACAGGAGCCAGTCTGCCCTCGGGCCGGAGCTCCAGCTCCGCATCTGTCTCCCGAGATGCAGTCCTTGTCGGGGGCTGGAAGTGGGACAGAAATAGCTGGGAAACAATGCCTGTCGCGGGCGCACGAGTGCGGAACGTGCCGCGGGGTGGGCGGGGGGCGGGAGAGCGTGGGACGCTGCGTGCCTGGAGGGCCCTGGGAGACTCCTCCAGGGAAACCGAGGCCCGGGAGCCTCTGAGCTGGGGGCGGCCCCGGGATCGACCGTGGAAGTCCTGTGAGCCGGTCCAGTCGGGATCGTAGGCCTTCGGGGACTGACCGCCCGCCGGTTTCCATGGCAACAGAGCAACCCTGGCCTTCTGCCCTCCCCGGGTGCACCGCAGGGGGTAAAACGCCCCGCGCGGCCCCGTGGCCCCGAGCGCGCGAACCGCCGCCCCCGCCCGTCGCCCGCCGCCCGCAGCCTCCTCGACCTGGGACCCCTCAGCCGCCAAGCAGTCCCGCCCAGGAGACTCCTGCCTCCGCTGCCCCTCCTCGCGCGACCCACACTCACTTCTAGCGCAGCCAGCATTCGCCACCGCCGCGTTCCCGGCGGCTCCCACACCCACAGTTAGCCAGAGTCCAGGACCGCGACCCGCGCGCGCCGCGGCGCCTCCTGCCGGCCGCTCAACGGCCGGGGCGGGGCCTCGGTGGGGGCGGGGTCTCTTGGAGGGCGGGGCTAAGAGAAGCGGAGGGACGATCTGGCGCTTCGATGCCCAATAGGCAGAAACGGCTCCTTGAGGGGGCGTGGACTCAAGGAGAGGCGGGTGCCTGATGGCTAGAAAAGATGGTGCGTGTGCTGGCGCCTCCTGCCTGCCATCCAATGGACCTGGACGAGACTTGTGGGGCGGGGCCTCGGTGGAGGGTGGGGCCTCGGTGGAGGGGCGGGGCTGGTGCTGTCCTGGCAGCACTTGTAGGCTCAAGGCTCCAAGGTAGTATGGGCAGTGTTTCTGTACCCATCTTCTGGTAGAGTGCAAGGGGTGGGTGGCTACAGAATTGTGCCCCTCAATATATGAGCATATAAGTCCTTGAAAGGGAGCAGTATGGCGAGTTCTCTCTCCCCTACCCCGAAGCCAGAGCTTTAAAAGACAAATCATATGGTCGCACACCAGTTCTAAACGCAACAAAATAGGGCCATGTCAGCAACTGCCTTCCCTTGTAACTTATTTTCTTTAAAAACAAAACAAAACAAACCCACATGCCTGTAATCCCAGCACTTTGGGAGCCTGAGGCAGGAAGATCACAAGTTCAAGTCCCGCCTGGGTAAGCAACTTAGTGACACCCTGCCTCGAATAGAAAATAAAAGAGTGCTGAGGATGAGCTCAGTGAGAAGGCCCTGAGTTCAATTCCCAGTGCCGAAAAAAATAAATAATAAACAACTATTCTTGGCAATCAGGCAGGAGTTTACTTGCTTTTCACAGGTAGGGCTCTTTCCTACCCTACTGCATCTGTCAGTCTAGGGCATCACATGGTCTCCGATACCAAAATCAGAATTCAACCCTGGGGCGCATCCTTCATGCACAGCTATTGGGGTGTAATAGTTTATAGTAAGGACCTCATTTATATTTGAGATGGGGAAAAGAGGTACACGTATGTGCACTGCCTACACTATGCCTGATCCTCTACTAGGGCTGTGAATACTCACATCAATGCTGTGAGGCACATGTTGTTACTCTTGATTCTGATGAGGAAGTAGAGGCTCAGAGAAGTCAGGCTGCTAACAGTTAAGCCAAGACTTGGCTTGTGTACCTGGTGAGATAATACCGCCTTGAACCTTTACAGGAGTCCCATAACTTCCACCTCCCTGCTCACCTTTGCTGGGAGGCTACGATCAGAAGATGCTATGATCCAAAACATATGGTGAGTGTTTGAATAAATACTTGCTACAGCAGAAGACACATTGCCATGAATCCCTCAAAGTCCTTTCCCTCATTTCGAACACACTTATCCCATTATTCTTGCTGCTTTCTACAGCAGTTCTGGAAGTCCTCTTACATGTCTTTACAAGGTGCAATCAAACTGCAGCGAATGCTCATTCTGAGTGCCACCCAATGGAAAGGGAGGCCTATAAAAACATGGCGGTGAGCCTTCACGCACCTTATTCACCAGTTGTGGCACTGCATGACTTCTGGCTCTTCCCCAAGGTCAAAATGACCGTGAATGACAAACATTTTGAATCGATTCAGGACATTGAGGCAATCATGACAGTGCAAAACACTCATGAAAGAGGGCGTCCAGAGTGACATCAGAAAGTGGCAAGAATGACAATATAAATGTATTCAAAGTGATGGGGAGAGTTTTAAGGGGAATTCATGCCAATGTGTCTTTCACTGTGATAATTTTTTAATTTAAACACACACCATATGTTTTGATCACACCTCATCTTTTGATCTTGCTTCACATGAACAATGATCATCTTGAAAAGACAATTATCAAAGCTGGAAAGAGAGCCTAGGTTTCCTTCCTGAAGGCTCCTTCACCATAACCAGGCCCATCTTCCAGCCTCCCTACACCCCTCTTCGGAAGACGTTGACTGACTACAGCTGGAGAGGCAGATCTGGGGTGCTATCTGTTTTTGTAGTTTTATTGGTACACAGTTTCACTCTTTTTTTACATATTGTCCATGACTGTTTTCATGCAACAGAGAGAAACTTTACAATCCAAATGCCTAAAACATTATTACCTGGCCTTTTATAGGAAACATTTGCGGGCCCCATGGCAATGCCCACTGTCTGACATTAGTACTGACTTCAGCTCTTTGCCTTGGTTCAGGCCAGTTCCTCTGCTTGATGCACCTTTCCCAATTGAGCTGTATTGCTCAAGCCTCCATAAAAAACAACAACAACAACAACCCACCACAGATGAGCAACTTTAAACACTAGAAATCTGTTTTCTCACAGTTCTGGAGTCCAGAAGAGTGAGGTCAAGGTGTAGCAGGTCTGGCTTTTTCTGTAGCTTCTCTCCTTGGCTTGCAGGTAGCCACTTTCTCCTTGTGACTTCATGTGGTGTGACCTCTGTGTGACGTGTGCCTCTGTGGTGTCCGGATGTTGTCTTCTCTCCATGGAAGGACCTCAGTCAGACCCTAAGAGTCTTGTTTTTACCTAATCATCTCTTTAAAGGCCCTGTCTTCAAATACAGTCACATTCTAAGGTTCTAGAAGTTAAAGCTTCAACTTATGGTTTTAGGGGGACACAATTGAGCCCCTAACACCTGGCTAATTTCCATTCACCCTTTAAGACTTGGTCAAGTGTTACTTCTCTGGCAGCCAACCTCCAAGATGGCCCCAGGGAGTCACACGTCACAGTTTTACTACCCTGTGGGGATGCTTGTTGGAACAGGCCTTACCTGTGTAACCAGTGAGATGTTGACAAAATGCCACAGTGATTTCTGGAGCTAAATAATAAAAGATGTGGCTTTCAGACCATTTGAGTAGGTGATCTATGCCAGTTGTGGGTCTTCCAGCCCCGTCAGCAACTGAAGCCCTGACCCAGTCTGTGCTGGGGCCTAATGAGGGGCCATGAGCCAGCACCACCAGCACCCCCAACCCCCAGAACCTGTGTGAGATCATAAGTGTTTATTATTGATTCAAGCACTAGGTTTGGGGTCCTTTGTTATGCACCCATAGATGACTGATTCTCCTTTTCCACCCCAGAAGACCTTCCCTCCCTAGCATGGCTACATATCCTCCCCTCTACTGCCATGCCCTGTTGTGGCCTATCTTTTTATTAAACAAGTTCACATTAATCAAACTACCTTCCTTCAACATAGCTTGGATGTTGTGCCCGTAATCCTCTAGCAACTTCCTTTTAAATGTAGAATACAGTAGGGCTCACAAAACCCTGCTCAACAGGCCAGCTCATGGAGTTCCACTGAACTTCTGTTTTCAACCACAAAGATCTCACCTCCTTCTGCCAAGACCTCCCTCAAGGAAGAGCCTGAGATGCATTCCCTGCTGTGTGTGCACCCTGGCACCTGCCCAGCGTTAACACTTAGCACTTCCTTGTCCCCTGAGCCCCTCCTGACCACCGCCCTGCAAGTTGACTCTATTTGATTACCAGTTTTATTTAATTCATAGATCTCTATCCCTACTTTAATTTATTCATTTGTAGACAGCACAGTGGGTTTTGCCAGCTACTCAGGAGGCTGAGGCAAGAGGACTGAATGTTGGACGCCAGCCTTGGCAACTTAACAAGATTCTGCCTCAAAATAAAAATAAAAAGTGCTAGCGGTGCAGCTCACTAATAAAGCGCTTGGCTATGATGTGTGAGGTCCTTAGTACTCATTTGTGTATTTGACACTTACTAGAACTTATGTTCCTTCCAGGCAGAGGCCTCATCTGTCCTCTCTATTACATTGGCATACAGTAGGTGCTTAATAAATATTTTTAAAGGAATAAATTGATTTCCTTCCCCTCCCACCTCCCCCCTTGACTCGAAGCTTCTCAAGGGCACATGCAGGGATTTATTCATCTTGTAGCTGAGCACCTGGGCAAGTGATCAAAACAAGCCTTTCACCCTTGGGGTCGGATATCTGGAAATCCACTGACGATGGAGCATTGACCGGCCCTCTATGGCCACCAGAGAGTGGCAAAGACATGGAAAAGGACCTCTGGGGCCCAAAAGAAAAACATCAGGTTGAGGTCAAAGGGAAGATTCCTAAAGGATGGTATTCCAGACATCATCTAGACTGACCTCTTGGGGGGCCAGGGGAGAGGAAGGGCAGGTATCAGCGGGGACATTCAGTTAAACAGTTTGGTGCCTCCTGGCACTGGGGAACATTCGGGGTACCTAGCTTACAGTGATGAGCAAATAACCCTCAAGGAACTTATGTTCTCCTGACAGTAAAGATATCATTATACTACAGTCAGATAACAAGTGTATGGCAGTCAGCTGGTGCTGTAGCAATGCTGTGTAATAAGCACACAGAGGCTTATATGAAGAAACATTCATTCGTGTTTGTGGGTCTGTAGGTTACCTGCTGCAATGGTGAGCTCACCACAAGCCAGCTGGCTTTGGGCTCAGATTTGCAGCTCTTACCAGGAGCATGGTCTCCTGCCAAATAGCAGAAGTTGCAAGAGGCCAGGCCAAACCATGTGAGCTTACTCAAAGCATCTGCTGGCATCACAGCCATCAGCACTCCAATGGCCCAAACAAATGACATGGATAAGGCCAGGGAGTGAAGGTTAATCTAGAGGTTAGCTTGATGCTACCCACCAAAGCCCCCAGAAGTCTGCAGCATCACCAGAAGCTGCAACAGATTATCCCTCACACCCACAGGAAGGAATCAACCCAGGCAATGCCTTACTCTCAGACTTCTGGCCTCTGAGACAGTGCATTTCAGGTGTTCAAGCTGCCCAGCATGTGTACGTTGCCCCAGAAAGCCAATACAGCACACTGACTGGGAGAAGGGGTGGAGATGGTCCCCAGATGGCTGGCCTTGGCCAAAGAGTAGATGAAGAGGCCACCAAACAGACAGGGACACCAGGAGAAGCAAATCTAAGTTGGGAAGCAATCCTATTTGGGTAGGATTCATCTGGAAGCGTATACATGGATTCTAATGTGGGTATGCAGTAGGCAGCTGGCTCTGGATCTGTGGCTCCAGTGAGGTATTTTAGGTGGAAAATACAGACTCTCCAGACAGGCACATGGGGGTGCATGCGTTTGAATGAAACAACAAAATCAATTCAGACATCTGTTTCCCTCGCCATTCTTTATGGCTCCACTCAAGTTCATCTTCACTAAAATCCCAAGAACTACTCTAAATGTATGACATAGACAGTGCACAAAATAAGTCGGAGTGTGTCCACACACTGTGACGTTACGCTATGCATGGGGTGAAGGCCCCCAGGAGCCGGATGCTCCCGGGACTGGGAATATGTCAAACAGAGACATTAGAATCAATCTTGTTAGTCAAAACCATGACACAAATACAAAGCAGACATAACATAAAATCATAAAGAGCACATACGACCTTAAGAAAACACATTGTTGAGCCAGATACACTTGGTCTCGACTGCCTTTTTATTTACTTGACATGTTGCCCGTGCACATTTATTAGAAAGTACCATTAGGTTTGCAACACAGGTATAAGAAAAAGTTGTAACACAAAATACTATTACTAACATTCTCTTTTAGAATTAGGAACAAGTCAGCTTTATTTTTCAAATTTGGGATGAAGAGCTTGGTCAGATAGAGGTTTTCTTGCTAGGCCCCAAGAAAAGAAGTGTGAGAGCCCAAGTTTAATCCAGTGTCCAACTTTATGGATGTGGAACCAAGCCAGGAGCGATCCATGGCCTTGTCCAAGTTCACAAAAATTAGTTAAGAACAGACTACTTCTCTCCTTTGAAATCACATTCAAAACCATGTGCAAAGTGTCAGTGAGGATGTGGAGAAATCACAACCTTCACACCCTGTTGGGGGTGTTTGGAAAACTGGCCAAATACAGAGTCCCTGTATGAGCTAGCAATTCTACTCCTAGGACCAGTCCCAAGAGAAATGAAGACGTGGTTGCACACAAAAGCTTGCACAGGAACATTTACAGCAGCATTCTTCACAATATTCAAAAGGTAGAAATAACCCATACATCCATACATCCATCAATGGCTAATGGGTGAACAAAAATGTGACATGAGTACAATGGAATATGATTCAGCCACAAAGACTAATCAAGTATCAATACACACTGAAACATGGATGAATCCTGAAAACGCTGTGCTGAGCCACCTAAGGACAAACTTTGTGTGATTTCTTTTATATAAGGATTTAGGATAGGTACATTTATAGAGACAAAGCAGTTAAGCAGTTTCTTGGGGATGCATGGAATATGGAATTGAATATGGAATGGAAGAGTGATGTCCTGGGAGTCTAGAGTTTCTTTGGGGGTTAATAAAAATGTTCTGAAATTGTCTGTGATAGCTGCATAATTCTGTAAATACACTAAAACCCTTGAGTTGTATACTAGTGAGTAATGTACAGTATATAGCATGCAAATTACATCTCAATAAATATTTATTTTATTGTATTGGTTTTTTGAGACAAGGTTTCACTATGTAGTTCAGACTGGCCTTGAACTCATTATGTAGCCCAGGCTGGCCTCACAGCAACCCTCCTGCCTCCGCCTTCCCAGTTCTGGGATAACAGTCACATGCCATCCTGCCCCGCTCAAGATGTTTTTTAAAAGATACACAATCTTACCACAAAAAAGTGAGTTAATGCTTATCTTTATTACTTTGATTGAGCCATTCCATAATGTATATCTATTTCAAAATATCATTATACATGATAAATGTCTATAATTTTTAATTTTAAAATTAACTTAATTAAAATAAGCACAAATGAATTATTAATTAATTAAATTAAAATTAAAATGCACAAACAAGATAGGTGAGAAATACTAACAGTAGCTACTTCCGGGTGATGGGATTCATAGCAGATGGCTGTTTCCAGGGAGAGTCGCAGCAATGTGCACCCCCCCAAACTCTTCTTACGCTGTAATGTGGGGTCCCCTCCATTGGGTGTGAGGAAGGTGGGCTTACTTTCCCTCCCCTTCATGGTGGAAGGAACTGTTCAGCTGCTTCCCCACAGAAGATGGCAGAAATATGATGATGGTGACTTCCAAGTTTGGTTCATAAAGGCAATGTGTCTCCCACCTGGCTCACTCTTTGTCTTCAGACCCTGGCCTCAGACCCAGCCGCCATATTGCAGGGAAGTGCAGGCCACCAGAGGAAGTCCCTTGTGGGTCTATACTAAGCATGCCTTTTTATTCTGATAAAATACAGTGGAGCCTCAAATTATGACCAGCCTGACATATGAACAACTTGGGTTAGGCCCACAACTTTAGTTTTAACATATGAACAAAGTCTTGAGTTATGACCCAAATGCTGGCCGCTTGTGCTTCCAGATGGTCTCAGACAGATTTAACCCTTAAGAGTTCTGGAAGGAACATGACAACATCCTTTCCTGTGTGGAGTTAACTCAGAAATCCTGGGCTGATGTCTCTCTAAGGACACTGAGATCTGCCTGTATACAGGAAAGAGACTTTGAAGGCTGTGTAGAGGAGACTGAGCCTTCAATTGACCAACTTGAGTTACAACCAGCCCTCATGAACAAATTGAGCTCCTAAGTCAAGGGTCCACTATAGTCTTTTTTGATATCTATGGCCATAAAAACCTAGAAGGACACCCCTCCACCCCACCTGGAGCTAGCCAACTCCCGAGCAGAGTAGTGCTGGGCCTGTGGTATGAAACACAAAGAGGCACCTCCCTCTCCCGCTTTGTCCTGTGACAGCCAGAGGAGATGTGTTGTGGACAACAGTTGTCATACCTCTCCCCTTGGTCCCCTAAGGACGTACTGGGACCTTGGCTCAGGGCTCTTCTCCTACCCCTCAGGTTACTTGGCAGCTGCTCTTCTGGCTACCCAGATAGGACATACAGTGGTCCTCCTGCCCAGGGAAGGATCTGGGTCCATTATTAACATCCCCAGCCCCAGTAAGGCATGATGAACACAGCCAGTTCCAGAGAGTCCCTGATTTTAGCCTTGGCATTTTCCCAGAGACACGATATCTATTAATCCAATAACCTCAACTTCTGGGAACTGCCACCATGACAGCTGTGAATCACCTGTACTCACCCCAGAAGGTGTCTAGTCTACCCTGAACTCAGGCCTTGAATCTGAACCAAACAGTAGAATTGAATTGGGGCCAATCAGTAAGCTTGAATCAGAAGGCTTAAACTCAGACCAATTTGGGCCTATTGGCAAGCTCCAAATTTGGACCAATTAGCAGGCTTGAATTTGGACCAACCACAGGCTTGAATTTGGACCAATTATAGGTCTGCTGCTGCTATATAAGCAGTACTCTCCTCATGCTCTTCTGGTGGGTGTAGGGGAAGGCTTCTTGTGGTATGCTGCAGCACAGACTGTGTTCAAATAAAGCCTCCCTGTAGTGATCCTGTAAATCCATTCATGATTTATCTCTTGGATGGTGTGGGCTCTACTTGTATCCTGTGTAGTGTGAACAGAGAAGTTGCTTTTTAAAAAGAGCTATAAACATAGGAAATGCTATCCCTGGAGAGCTCCAGAGACCAACAATGGAGACCAGCATTGACTAGTGGGGCTAGTTGGCACTGACCAGTGGCAGTCGGCAGTGGCAGAGACCAGGAACTGGCAGTGTTGACCAACAGTGCCCACTATTGACAGTGACATCAGGGCCCAGAGCTATAAACCTGAGGACTGAGTGCCATTTGCACTCAATAGCAGTGGAGCTGCTATCAGAGCTGCACTTTGTTAGCCAGCGACTTGAGCACTTTCATGCCATGCCCATGCCCTCCTCTACCAGGCTTTCACATTCCAAGTCAACATCCTCCCCACCCAGTCATCCAGGACCAGGTTTGAGCTCAAACAGCCCCACACCCAGAGCCTGCTGGATTCCTACACCTGCCTGCCCTGCTTCACTTCTTCCTCCCAGCAGAAACCACCAAAGGCTCCTGCCCATGTTTTCCCTTCACTCCCCATCTCCTGGCTGACTCTGGGTCTTCCCTATGTGGGCCTCTGTGTGTGGCATCCTGTGACACCTCCTGGGATCTTTGAATAACAAACTATGTTTTCAGTGCAGTTGCCCCCTAACTTGTTAGTCGAATATCTAAATGATAAAATCTGCATGTTAAAACAAAGTGTCCTGCCAACCTCCACAATAGAACTGTATCTAGCTGCTGGCATGCCTCAGCTGAGCCTGCAGATTACCCCAGCCTCAGCACCCACTCCGTGAGCACGTAGGACACCAATGGTCATTATTGTTTCAAGCCACTGTATTTTAGAATACTTTGTTACACAGCAATGGATAGCTAGTACAGAGTTTATAATTTGCTTTACCTTTCTAAATATCCTAAATTTTCTACAATGAGTAGAGATTGTTTAACAAAAATAATTAGTGAGTCATTCTCCACCTGCGGAGTGATCTTGTTCAGGGCAGAAGCACAGCAGACCCCCTGGGGCTGCCTGAGCAGTTGAGGGCAGGGCCTTGCTCTGTCTGGTTCTAACTGAATCTCCGGATGGGCTGGGGTAAGTGCATGGGCTAGAGTTGCTGGATTAATCACTGGGTGGTTTGAGGATCTTGTGGAAACGGTCTTTCGTCATGGCCAGCCTGAACTACACAGCAAGACCTTGTCTCAAAAAAAACAAACAACAACAAAAAGGGTTAAAAATATAATAATAATAGTAATAATAATAGTAATAATAATAATTATTAGTGAGTGTTATTTTTTAAAAGATAATTCAGCAAGAGTGAGGCAACTTGAAATTTCCTTTATTTGAGCTCTTTTATTTTTTTTTTGGTACCAGGGATTGAACTCAAGACCTTGCGCTTGTAAGGCAGGCGCCGGAACCACTGAGCTAAATCCCCGGCCTATTTGAGTTCTTTTGACTCCACTAGAAACCATAATATCTACTGGGAGGATTCTTCTTGTGATTGATATAAATAGTTATCAAATATTATGTTAATACAAAATAGCAGCTTCACAAACAGAAAGGGTCCTACACCAGCAGGACATTAAAAACGTCATGCGGCCAATGCCATTCTCAAGCATAGACTTCATGGATCTATAAAAGGGAGGACAGAAGACACTCAGACACCTCTTGCTCTATCCTCCCAAAGAAAAGCCTTAAAAAGCAGCAGGGGTTTCCCCTGCTCAAAGTGGAAGCCCCTAGGGGAACCCAGATGTAAACAGGGCTTCCAGGAAGGAAGCAGGAGTGGGAAATTTGTGCCTGCCTAGAGGCAGGGTACCCCTTCCAAAACTGGGTCTGCTCCTTTCCCCAATAGGTTCCATGCCTCCCACTTGCCCTACCAAACATGCTTGGGCCAGGCCGGCACACACATAGGCTGGCTGCCCAGCTGAGATCTCCATGACCACCCAGCCCCAAGACCCAACAGCATGGACTGTCACCAGGACAAGAAATCCTGGGACTTGGTCTTGTGCTCCTCTTACTGGAGTCGGGGTTCTGGGCAACCAGATTCTTGGGAGCCCTTTTGTGCTCTCCCTACCTGTCCCCACACAGCCATGGGGCTCACAGAGTGACACAACACTGACCCTAGACAACCATGGCAAATAGGCACTAAGCACCCGTGACCAACAACCATGGCTCTTCAGCCATGTCCCACCAAGAGCATCTTCTAGAATTTAGGATTCAGACGTACTTGTGGGTCATAAAATCAATGCAGCAGGTTGCAGCCAGCAACTTGGAAAAATGAGAGGGTGGGACATCATGGGTTGGAATAAAACTGGATGGTCTGAATGCTGGCGTCCCCCAAATTCTATGCTGAAGCCCTAATCCCAAGGTCCTGGTGTTAACAGATGGGGTCTATGAGAGGTGAATGCGCCATGGGGCTGTGCCCTCAATAAGAGGATAGAATGCAGCAAATCATCAAAGAAGTGCATCCAACTTTGAGGACACAGGGAGAAGGCGCCATCCATGAACCGGAGCACAGCCCTCATCAGGCACCAAACCTGCCAGCATCTTGGTCCTGGGCCTTCAGCTTGTGGAACTGTGAGACAGACATTTCAGTTGATGATAAGCCACCCGTTCGATAGCACTTTTGTGACAGCAGCCCAAATGGGCCAAGACTAGATAGACTAGAACAGGACAGGAAGGACCAGACCGTGGGAAACCTCAGGCCAGTCATCCAGGCAAGGGTGTTTCCATGGCGGATGTGCAGACCCGGGCACCATTTAGGTGCGTCTCTTAGAACAAGCCTTCATCACAAAGCCCCGGGGAAGGCTGACACCAACGGGGTAGGTGGGACGTCCCCACTAACCCACATGACCAGAAGCTCGTCCCAGGTCCTGGGACAGGCAGGTCCCTGGGGCACAGGTAACCCCTTCCCATGCAGGCTACTGGCTGGTGAGGGGTGGGGGGTGGGCCTCCCAGGCCCCCTATACTGCCTCAAGGGTCCAATCAGGGTGGGGCCCACCTTGGAGCCAGATTGGTATAAAACAGGCATCAGGACAAGTTGAGAGGTGTGTGGCTGAGAGACCCTGCATTCAGGCCCTCTGGTACCCATCACGCTGTGCCTAATCTAGAAGACCCAGGTCCTGTCCCCGTGCCAGATGGATAGAGACAGTCACCCCCCTGGGTACAGACCCATAACCTTCTTCCTTTTTTGTTTTGTTTTGAGGCAGAGTCTCCCTTTGTAGTTCAGGCTGGCTCTGAACTCATTATGTAGCCCAGGCTGGCCTGGAACTCACAGTGATTCTCCTGCTTCAGTCTCTCAAGTGCTGGGATTGCCAGCATGCACCACCACAATCTTGTTTCTTTAAACTGTTGCCTTACTGAGGTTTGATGCCCCCTTATCTTGTGGGTGTCAGTAGAGCCAGCTGCCTGCAGGGATATGAATTCTGGAGGGGACAAGCTCATGGCTTCCCCTCTGCCCAGCTGAGCCCCCAAACACAGGAAGTTCCAGACCTCAGGGCTCCCCAACTGCCAGGCCAGGGTACTGGGCATGAAGGGACCTTGCCCACCAGAGATGGCACTGGCCTTCCCGGCTCTCGGAGATGGGCCGACTAGGGTGGAAGCACAGCCCCTCAGACCTCCTGAAGTGAGAGTGAGCCTGGCAAGGCCAGAAATGTGGCAGTGGAGACAGGACTATGAGGGGACTACAGGGAAACAGGTTTCGTCATTGCCCTAGCTCAGCTCTCAAGGAGTAAGGTAGTTGGGTGCCACAACAAGAGAGGAGACGGGATGCCAAGGGCCTCAAACTGGAGTCCAGAACTGCCCCACACCAGCTGAATGACCGCGACACATCGCTTATGTCACCAAGCAGCCTCAATTTCCCCATGTAAAGTAACCACATCTTGCCAGGCTTTGATGGTGAAATACCATATAAGGACATGGATGAGGCCGTGAACACGTTCCTAAGCGCACCTACGACCTGCCAGGCTGACAGATGGGCTGCAGGCGTGTGCAATGGGAGAGGAGCTCTCTGCGGTCCGAGGCCCGATTCGGAGCAGGTGCCAGTTGCCATTGTGTGAACCTCCCCGCCAGGGCCAACTAGTGGCTTATAGGACTGCTATAGTGTTGGCTTATAGTGTCTAACAGCTTGTCTCCAGGCTGCCCTAGCACGTGGGGAACATCCCCTCAGGACCTCTCCTCTCCTGCCAACAGAGGGACAGGACTCTGTCCCCTCTGTCTGTGAGGCCCTTCTTGCTCTGCCACTCCTCTTGCAGATCACCTGCAGGGTGGCACGCAGCCCTGCCTCCTCCCACTCCTCCCCTTGAGCCTGACACCAGGGTTGGCCATCCTGCATCTCCACAGAATCCAGCTCTTGGGCAGCACCGGGCAGCAGGCTCCCTAGTCGGTCCAGTAACAGGAGGCAAAATGGCGGCCATGTCTGGGCGGCACAGAGAGCATGAGGTGGAAAAACACCCTAAATGGGGAGGGGGTAGCTCAAAAGGCCCACCACAGCCTGTATGTATTTATTCTCTTACCTATATACCCTGAATTATAAGAGTGGCTGGATAAATTGTGGTATGTCCACTTGATGGAGACATTTAAAATAATGTTTACAACAGTCTTGAAATAATATGGAAAAATATTCTAAAGGTAGGATCTAAAAGTATATACGGGGCTGAACATGATGACACACACCTGTAATCCCTGCATTCTGGGAGGCTGAGGCAGGAACATTGTAAGTTGGAGCCCAGTGTAGACAGTTTAGAGACTTGGTGAGACCTAGTCTCAAAATAAAAAATATAACAGCCAGGCGTGGTGGTGCACACCTGTAATCCCAGCACTCAGGAGGCTGAGGCAAGAAGACTGCCATGAGTTCAAGGCCAACGTGGGCTGCATAGTGAGTTCAAGGCCAGGTTGAACTACATAGCAAGATCCTGTCTCACACAATAAAAAATAAATTTAAAAAAATTAAAAATGTAAAAAGGGCTGAGGATATAGCCCAGTGCAAAGGTCCTAGGTTCAATCCCTAGTACTACAAAAAAAAAAATGTGCAGAAAGCTGGGATTGTAGCTCAGTGATAGACACTTGCTTACCATACGCAAGGCCCTAGGTTCTATCCCCAACACTGCAAAACAAACAACAATCAAAACCAAAAATGATGTTCAGTAAGTGACAAAAACACCATAATCAAATATGACATGGAACAGAAGAAAGCACAAAAAAGAAAAAGGAAGAAAACCACTACAGGTTAGGACTGGCTACGTGGAGCAGGAAGATTCTGGGTCATGTTTTGTACCTTCCTTGGATTTTATAAAATTCATGTAAACATATACATTAATGAAAAAAATCACTATATTCAAGGAAAAAAATGCCTTTCCCAGGCACTGGGATAGATATTCCCTCAACCAGGTCATAAGCTTTGATGCTCTGGTCCCTCCTCGGGGGCCCACCTGACACCTAGCAGAAACCTCCCACTACCTTGTTGGTTTCCCCAGAGCCCTGCCCTGTCCCTCCCCTAATTCCCCTAATTCCAGGGCAGGCACATACTGGCCACCAAGCTTCTGTGCTGCAGCTCCTCCCACAGACTCAAGTCAGAAGTACTAACGCAGGGGCCAGAAATGTAGCTCAGTGGCATTGCACCTGCCTGGGAAAAGGTCCTGAGTTCGATCCCCGGTACAGGAAAAAAAAAAAAAAAAAAGAAGGGCCGGGGATTTAGCTCAGTCTTTCCACTGCCTGCCTCATAGGTCCCGAGTTCAATCCCCAGTACCCCCCCAAAAGAAAGAAAGAGAGAAAGAGAAAGGAAAGGAAAACTAACTAGGATCCTCCCGTAAGCCCTCTGGTTTAGTGTCCTATGTTCAGGGCCACCAGGAGTAAAGATGGGGGCAGGCTCCGGGGAGATTGGGCTGTGGTACCTCTCTTTCCAACCCAGGATGCAAAGGGGCAGACACATCTTCAACCTCAGAAGAGGAGGCAGCGCGTGGTCAAGACCAACCCCTGAGCACCTACTGAGTGCTGGGCTCTAGGCCCCCAGTGCCGCCCCTGAAACACCAGTCTCCACCCAGAGGCCCGCACCCTGCTGCCTCCCTGGCCTGCCATACCCCAGGTCATGTGAAAACGACCCCCAAAGCCTAGAATTGGGTCAGCCCTTCCTTCTCATTCTTTCACGCGTGTACAACAGAGTTTTTCAGCAGCTGCCTGACATGCAATACCAAAGCAGACTGAATGCAAAAGCGACGGGAGGATCCAGCCACCTTTGTGCAACCAGGGTTCAAGGGATCGAGGGATTCACCAGATTGTACAGTAGTGCCACTCTTCTTCCTGTGTTTATTTTCTCTGGAAAAATATTGTTATTCCTAATGGGAAAAATACATTCCTTATACCACCATGTAGTGGACTTGTTATCTTTAAATGAATTAATAGGCATTTCTAAATATTCTCAGCTTTATTTATTTGTTTATTTATTGGTACTGGGGATTGAACTCAGGGCCTTGTGCTTGAAAGGCAGGCAGGGCACCACTGAGCTAAATCCCTGGCCCAATCAGCTTTAATTTCTAGCATGATGAGTGTTAATAGATACAGTCCACCTAAACTGGAGCTCTTTGGTGTCTTTAATAACTTCCCAAGACCAGAAATGTTTGAGGCACGGGAACCCTCACCCCTGCCCAGCAAGACTTCTGGAAGTGAAGGGGAAAACCTGGGTCAGCACCGTCCCAACATAGCCACTGCTCATGTGTGGCTGTCACACTTAAGGTGTAGCTAGCAGGGCTGTGGGGATGGGTTCTAATTTAGACTTCATTTTAACTGACTTAAATTGAAATAGCCAACTGCAGCAAATGGTACTATTTTGTAGAACAGATGATGTCTGGGGTCTCTCTGCCCATTTGGGATTCTCTATTTTTATTTCTCTACAAGAAGTGATCTAAAGATAGTGTGAATGTTTTATTTTTTTAACTTATTTACAGTAAAAGGAAAATTTCCAGAAGCAATAGAATAAGTATATTCGAAACAAAGGGGAATATTTTCAATGTTTTGGTTTTGGGTTTTTTTGGTACTGGGGATCAAGCTTGGGACCTTGTGTTTGCAAGGTAAGTGGCAGAACCACTGAGCTAAATCCCTGGCCCCTATTTTCAATGTTTTGAGGGAGTTTAATGCCAATATTTTTTACTATAATAAAATATTTAATTTAAGTACTCACCATATTTTATGATCACCCCCTCTCTGATCAACCTTTTATGGCAATTTCTGTCAAATAAAAACATAATGGTGCATCCTTGTCCACTTTATTCACTGGATCTGTCACTGTGTGACCTCTGACTCTTCCCTAAAGTCAAAATGACCATGAAAGAGAAACGTTTTGAATCAGTACAGGGCATGGAGGCAGCCGTGTCAGTGCAACTAAAGACACTCAACAAAAGAGGACTCCCAGAACTGCTGCAGAAAGAGCCAAGAACAATGGTGTGTGTTCAAATGAGGAGAGAGAGTATATTGAAGGGAATTTATGGCAATGTGTCTTTTGGTGTCATAAAAATGTAAGCATTAACAGTCTTTCTGATCACCCCTCATGGGTTGCATTGATCAGTGGTGCCCATGTGGGGTGGGAGCCAGCACCCCCTCTCTCCCAGGGGCCTGCTCCCCAAGCTGGGGCAGGGGCTGCCCTGCCCACCAGCTTAGACTCTGTGCCACATTGTAGCCTGAAATGGGCCATGGTTATTTACACCATGGAAATTGGTAATGCCACACATCCAAGATTTAAAAAAATTATTATTTAATATCTTTAAACTCAGCCAGGCGTTGTGATGCACGCTTGCAGTCCCAGCACTTGGGAGGCTGAGGCAGGAAGAAGATCACCAGGAGTCTGAGGCCATCCTGGAAAACACAGTGAGTTCAAGACGAGCCTGAACTACATAGCAAGACCTTGTCTCAAAAGCCCTCAAAAAAAAAAATTTAACCTCAGCTCCCCCACCGTCACCCCCAGAGAAAGACTTAAGGACACTGAGTTTCAGATGAACCAGCAAGCATTAAATAGTCCTGGCTACAAAGCTTTGCTCTGCTGGCTAGAAGCTGGGTACCCTTGAGCAAGTCACCAACCTCTTTGGTGTACTGCTTTCGGTGTACTTTGGTGTCCTGCCTTGTAAGATCAGCTAATGAGCCTCCCTACTGGGGGAGGCTGTGTCAATCACTGGAGGGGCGTCTAGAAAACTGCCCACCCAGGTGAGCCTCGCCCTCCTCAGTCTCCTGCTCCTTCCCTGCACACTGTGGAACTTCCTGGCCCTCTCGGGATTCCCAGGTGCAGTCCTGAGAGCCTGCACCTCAGCCTCCTGCTGCAGCTGTGGCCCAGTGCCCACCGCCTGGTGCTGGGAGCTCTGGCTGCCCTCTTAGAACTTGCAGGGTGAAACCAGAGTGGACACCACAGGCCATCTGAGGTCCCCCCACTTCCCTGGCTCCAACAGGGCTCCGGCACCACAGAGGTTGTGCAGGCTCCTCGCAGACCGTGACCAAAAAGAGAGCCGGTGAGCTAGAAGCCGCGGGCTGCAACGTTCAGTCCCTGCAAGCTTTGGGGGCATCCACACACCCTGCGGGTCCCACTTGTGGCCCCCAAGGCTCTGCACATTTGGTTCCAGGTGTCCTTGGGTTCCCAGCCCAGCACACTACGCCCCACCACCCGGGGCTTTCCTGAGCTCCTTCCTGAGGTTCTCATCGCCACAGCCCTGTGGTGCCCCGGCCACTCTTTGGCTCCTCCTGCCACACTCCCTCCTCCCTACCTGCCCTGGTGATGCCCACAAACTAAGGCTTGGAGTGTCAAACTGGCCAGGCCACTGCCAGTGACCCTCCCAGCTTCTTGGGGAGTGGCAGCAGCTCCCCTGGACACAATGCTCCCAGGATGGACAGGAAGCCAGTGTGCAGCTGAGTTCCCAGTGCATGCTTTGTGCCCCTGAGACGCTCTCGGGACACAATCTTACCCCTCTCCCCAAGGGACCGGGCTGATGTATCAGCTTATTTTCCAAGTGGGCAGCTATCAAAGCTAATTAGAACACCAGGCTGGACAGCATGCATTCTTATCCTGCTACATCTCCCCTCAACCCTGCAAGGTGCTACCTTATTATACCCATCTTACAGCTGAGGACACTGAGGCTCACAGAGTTGAGGGAACTGACCTAAACTCTCACAAATGGTGTTTTCAAGATCTAATCCCAAGTCTAGCAAGACACAGTCCCCCATCCAGGAGCCTAGGCAAGTGCCTAGATGACAGACAGGCTCCTGATCTGTGGTGTAGATGAGCACAGGGAATAACAGGAAGCAGAGTGGGCCCCTTAAGTTAGAAGAAGCTCCTCGGTGCTGATGTCTGGGGTGGGCTTTGAAGGATGAATAGCAGTTGGGTGGATGAGAGATGAGCAGTGTTCCTAGCAGAGAGACTTAACACCACAAGATGGGGGGCATGCAGGGGTGGGTGTTGCAGGGAAATGCACCGGCAAGTGCCCTGGAGGAGAGGCAAAAAGAGATGCAGGCATCACACTGAGGACCTTGGAAAGGCTGCAGGGTCACTAAAGCAATCAGTGTCTCAGGCACCCAGCTCTTTCCCAGAACCAGCCTGGTCCCCATCACCATCTTGATGCCACACTTCTGGAGGTTCCCACACAAAACCCAGGACCTCCACAAGCCCCTTCCAACCTTATAGCCAGTCAGAGGTCACGTCCCAGTGTCCCAGGTCCTGGCAGGAGCCAGTCTGTCTGCAGCCCTCCCTGCCCTCAGCCCTCCAGCCCTGACCTCTGCCAGTAGGAAGCACATGGTGAGCTCCATGGGGCCACCTGACCCGCGTCAGTTTCCTGGGGTTGGGCTCATCTGTGTAGACACACATGCTTGCGCACACACACACACACACACGCACGGACATGCATGCACACGAGCAGGTGGATCGATCCAGCCCCAAAGTAGCCCCAGTTCAGAACCCATCCTCCAAGGAAGGTGTCACGGTGATTTAATACTGGCTTGGACACAGGGGGTCCCAGGGGCCAGCACCTGGGGCTGCCCTGGAATGTGCAAGTGAAGCATAGTAAGGCACCCTGTCTTGGCCCCATCCACCCAGTCCAGTCAGGATTCGTAGAATAGGGACCTTAGGATTTGAGACAGATTCTTCCTCCAGAGATTCCGAGATGCTGGTTCAGATTCTGTGCCGGTGGCAGTGTCCAGAGAGGTGGCCCAGCAGCGGCAGGTTGACAAGCACCTGGCAGCCATGCACTGCAGAGATCAGAGGACCAGGTCACTCTGCCAAGGCCTCCATACAGGTGAGGCCGAGGCTGTGTCCCCCAGGCCCTTTGGAGTGGCCTCTGAGAGCCGCTGTTGGCACCCGTGAGAATCCATCTTGACGTCATGAGCCCTACCCTAAGGAGGAAGCAAGTTGGCGACTTGCCAGTGTCTGCTTCCTCCACTGATGGGTAAATGGCTCTCATCATTTCTCTGAAGTTTCCAGGAGGAGAAGAGATGGCCCAACCACAGTGTCAGGACGCCCAGCTGCCTGCTCCTTCCTGTGCTGAGAAGCAGCTATGATGGAGTAGAGCATCATGGGTGTGTCTCTGCCTGCCTCAACTGCCCTCCCACTCCCCACTGCAGGAGCTCCCCAGAAAGGAAGAAAAAAGGAGAGGGAGCAGAAGGTGTAGTGTCAGAAGACAAGCGTGCTCCCCAGCCACGGTGACTTTTAACTGCTCCCATCACGATGCCATTTTGGGACACAGCAGGCGGGACAGGCCAAGAGGTTCCATTAGGAGCCTGCCCAGGATACTGTTGAAACGAATCTGACACCACACACAGACTGTACCTGATTGGCTCTGTCTGCCCTGATCAAGGGTATTCCCCATTCTTCATCTGCAAGTTGAGTGACTTTCCCTGAACAGGGGACAATTCCCCAGTCAAGACTTTGGCAGCTGAGAGGGATACCAAGCTCTACAAAAACCACCAGATTCCTCAGGACCTTAAAAAGGACCTCTTGGCCTGTCATTCCCCAATATGCCCTTTTCTGAAGGTATTAATGTTGGTTGTATTAGAAAACATTTTCCTAAAGTAGAAACACATTACAAGGTTAATTTCTCCTCTGTGGAAATGACTAAATCGTTCCTTCTCACTGGGCACTCAAGGGATGGTCTATCTATCACCAGGAAAAACCTGAGACACATCAAAAACTCTACACAGGGAAGGGCAGACAGGCCTCAGCACTGTGTTCTGGGATAGAGTTTGCAGATCACTTCCCATGATGCTTTGCTCCAAAAGCCCAAATGACCTGGGGATTCTGAGCCATTTCATTTGGACACCTTGGTCTGCAGGGTGCTGGGCAGGTAGAGGTATTTCCAGATGGCATAGTAGTGGGTACCAGCACCAAATGCCACAAAGAGATGCCAGATGGCATGGGCAAAGGGAATCCTGCCGTCGCTCTTGAAGAACACCATGCCTAAGCAGTAGAAGACCCCTCCGGTCATCAGCTCCCAGATGCCTTCAGTGTTGGGCTGTCAGTAAGGACAAGGGTGAGGCACAAGTCAGAGGAGCAGCCAGCTAGTCTACCACCACCCAAACTAAAAGACACAGAGGTGGCAAGCCAGCCCAGAGTCTCCTTGGGGAATTTCAACACTGTGATGCCTTCAAGTCTCCCCATATTATTTCTCAAACGTACCATGCTTCTAACAAAGTGTGTTTATCAGTGTGTTGCCCCATCCTCAAGAGCCCTAGTTGGATGTTAACACCATGATAATAGCAACACTGGGTGCCCCACCACACGCCCTGGGCCAGGCCCCTCTTCTGTGCCTGACCTGAGTTGCCCAGTGGCAAACCCTTTACAACAGCCTTATGGAAAAAAAGAACCACAAGAGGGCAAAGAGAAATGCATGCTGCAGAATAGCCTGTGAAATGACTTCATTTTTATGAAATAAAAATAAAACTGTCAATGTATGTCTACGTGTCCCCATATACTTGCATTTAAGTTGTACTTATTTATTTACATTTACTGGGGATTGAATCCAGGAATTTTGTACTGAGCTACAACCCAGCACTTTTTTACTTTTTATTTTGAGACAGGGTCTCACTAAATCCCTAAATGCCCCAGATAGGGCTTAGACTCGAGATCCTCCTGCCTCTGCCTCCCAGAGTGCGGAAATTACAAGCATGCACCACTGGGTTATAGCTCAGTGGCAGAGCAATCTCCTAGCATGTATGAGGCCCTGGATTCAATCCTCAGCACCCTTAAACTAAAAAAAAAACCTAACTAAATAAAAGTTTTAAATGGAAAAAATATTCACAAAAATAAGCTACTAATGGTTGTAGCTGAGGCATCGTATTGGGAAGGAAGTGAGAGGGTGACATTTTTATACAGGATTTCTTTGAGAGAATATACAATTAAATATACATTTACTCTATGTATATATTGTGTGTAACATATAATATGTAATTTGATGAAGGTCTTACAATTTGATAGATATAACATGTATATTTACATAAAAATGAGCTTGGAGGGGGAAAGGCAATCTGGAAAAATAAATACAAATCCAAAGGGTTAGCAATGAACAACAAGAAGGAGGGGCCAGACGAGAGTGCAGACAAGGAAAGGAAACAGTAGGGGCTGGGGATGTGCTCAGTGGTGCTGTGCCTCCTGCTTGGTAAGCGCAAGGTCCTGAGTTCAATTCCTGTATGAGGGGAAAAAAGAGTAGGAAAAAGCAGGGCCCTTGCACCTTGCATGGAACAGATAGGCCGAGGGCTAGGGCTGCGGCTCCACGGCACAGTGAGGTCCTGGTTTCAATTCCCAGCAGAGCAAAGAACAAACAGGCCACGTGATGAGGCCCATGCTTATACGCACGACAGGAGGATTTTTTAATGGTCGATCAATGAAACAACTGGCTGATCATGTGGAGAGGGATGACCATACACAAACAAAACTGCAATGGGAGTAAACAATTTTAAACCACAAAGCAAACTACAAAAGAAGCAGGAGAGGCCAGGTGTGGTGGCACATGCCTGAAATCTCAGTGCTCTGGGAGGCTGAGGCAGGAGGATCATAGGTTCAAGTACATCCTGGGCAACTTACTGACTTGCAAGAGCCTATCTCAAAGTATAAAAATACAAAAAGAGGCTAAGGATGTAGCTCAATGTGAAGGCCCTGGGTTCTATCCCCAGTACCAAAAAAAAACAAAAAAAGAAGAAACTATAGGTAGGTGACAGTCTATACAAACTTGGGAACTTAGGAAAGGGGAGATCATCCCATCAGGACATTGAAAGAACTACATTATTGACTATATTTTTCAGTAACAACTGTCAGTCTAGGGTTGTTAGCTCGGCGGTAGAACACTTGCCTGCTATGCAGAAGTCCCCCCAGAACACACACACACACACACACACACACACACCCTGAAGACAGTGGCCTGAGGTTTCTGTGCCCACTCGACAGAGGGAGCAACTGAGGCCACTGGACCCCAACACCCAATCAGGGGAGATGGGGCCATGCTCCACCCAGCTGCCCCAAGACTGGGCTCTCCTTTCCCTCTCAGAGCTTGCTCTCTTCCTGCATGAACTGGGGATGTTGCCTTCACATCCAAGGGCACCTGGAGCAGTTTAGGGTGTCGAAGGATAGAAAGGGGGGAGTCAGAAAACAGCTTGGCCTCCAAAGCCATTAAATTCTTCTTCTTTCCAGGGCTGGGGATGGAACCCAGGGCCCCGTGCACGTGAGGCAAATGCTGGGGCCACACCCCTGGCCCATCTGCTTTCTGCCTTCTACTCTGGTCCTGGGCTGCAATCCAGGTCTAGGATACAGGGCATCGTTCGTCAAGGTGTAAGCCTTAGGGTCAGAAATCCTGTATTTTGCTTTCGTTTTTGCTGAGCTGGGTACGGAACCCAGGGCTTCATACGGGCTTGCAAAGCTCTCTACCTCTGAGAGGACCCCAGCCCTACGTCCTCGTGACAGATCTGAGTTTGTGAGTTATCTTCGCACTCTGGCCTGGATGCACTCTGATCGCTGCTTGCCGATGTTCTTACACAGCTAAGAACCCAAAAACGCAGAGGTTGGAGGATTCACTCAAGGTTAGGAAGGGGTGAAGGAAAGGCTGGACTTCGATGTTCTCCTGTCCCTAGAGCCAAATCTCTCTGACCCACTGAGCCTGTTTCCCCAGCTGCCAAAAGAAACACCCAACTTGATAGTCTTGAGGGTCAGATGAGGCTTGGACACTCGTGTGCCCTCCAGGCAGACAGGAGGCCCACACGGAGGTGGGGACAGACTCACCATGGAGAGGATGACCAGGGCGGGGAAAAAGCCCATCACCACATAGCACAGGAGCTCCACCAGTTTGTACCTGGCAGGAAGACAAGGCCCTCAGGGAGGAAACAGCACACAGCTCCCAATGCCGAGAACAAGGGGCTACCCCGATGGGAACACTGAGAAGAAGGGGTTCCCTCTGGGCAGCACCCGTGTGCCCAGACTCTAGCCAAGTGTTTCCTATACTAATGGTGCTGGCAGTTATGTGACCTTGAGCAAGGCTCTTTCCCTCTCTGCCTCCGTTTCCACACCTGTGGACACTGGAACTAGAACAAGGATTACACAGATTGGGCATAGGAAGTGTGACTGAAAAACAAGGTTAGATTTTTTTAAAAAATCATTACAGTAAAAGACATACTGCTATTAATCCCCTCAATCCTCCCTCTCACTTTTTGTACTTCAGTCTGGCCCGGGACTCACAGTGATCCTCCTGCCTCAGCCTCCTGAGTGCTGGGATTGCAGGCGTGTGCCACCATGCCCAGCCCCGTCTCACTTTAAACACACTCATCCCATTGGTCTTGGCACGTTCTGAAGCAGCTGTGGACGTCCTCTTTCATGAGAGTCTTTAGTTGTACTGTCATGGCTGTCTCAATGTCCTGAATTGACTCAAAACATTTCCTTTACCTGGTCATTTTGACTTTGGGGAAGGGCCCAAAGTCACTCAGTGCCAGACGTGATGAATAAGGTGGACAGGGACACACAATCGTGTTTATGAGCATGACTTCCTGTTGGATGGCACTGGACAGCAGCATGCGCAGCCTTTTTTTTATCACATCCTGTAAAGACACTCAGGAGAGGGGACTTCCAGAACTGCTCCAGAAAGTGGCACAAAGGATGGGGTAAGTGCATTCAAAGTGAGGGGGAATATTTTGAGGAAAATTAACGGCGATGTGTCTTTTACTGTAATAATTTTTAAAATTTAAATATTCACCACGTTTCTATCACACCTGTAGCAGGCATGTGGATGCTACAAAGGCTCAGCCTGCAGCAGACATCACTAGTTGATCCCCGCAGGGGCTAAGCAGCCACTCTCAATTGAGTGGAGCTGGCTAACCACCATGCCTCCATTCACTTCAGCAGCAGAATCCAGGCAGAGCTGCACACTCCCATTTCTAGGATCACCCTGGGGTCTCACCTGCCCTGCCGGAGGATGCCCTGCTGGGGCATCAAGAAGTACCGCACCCACTTGAGACCCTCGCCCCAGCTTACCGCTCATGGAAGAAGAAGACATAGACGGTGCCGACAGAGGCCATGATCCAAACCAGCCAGCGCATGTGGGAGGCCCAGGGGCCGAGCTCCCGAAGGTTCAGCCTGGAAGAGAGAAAACCCAGGGCCCAGCCTGAGAGGCCCAGCGGGACCCAGCCCTTCACAGCTACCTGTCACCAGCACTGACCCCAGAGACATTCTCTCCCCTGGGGCTGCAGGGGGGCACAGGGGCTCTGTGGGGAGACTGAGGGCACAAAAGTTCCCTGGCAAACTGAATAGCCAGCAGCTACAGGCTGAGGATCCCCCCTCCAAATGCTTGGGCCAGATGGGTTTAGGTTGTGGCCTTTTTCAGATTTGGAGATACTAGGATGTACATACTGAGGTCTTGATGAGGGCACCTGGAGAAATTTACTCGTGCCCCATATACATCTACACACAGCCCGAAGGAGCTTTTCTGCAGTATTTTTAGAACACCTGTGTTTGGAGTATGACCCCCCCACTCGTGAGGTCAGGTGTGGGATTTTCTATTTGGGATGTCCCGTCAGCGTTCCAAAAGTTTCGAATTTCAGAGCATTTTGGATTTTACATTTGCAGATTATGGATGCTCAACCCGTATTAGAAGAAAATCAGCAAAACTGATCAGGTCTAAATGTGGAGGGGAAGTGGAATTCAAAAGAGTGAGGATAGTAATGAGTAAAGCCTGTTTGGAGGGCAACTGGTAGACTGGCAAACTGAAATGAAACGCGTGTTCCCAGAGCTCCAGGGACAGCAGCGAGCCAGAGAGACACAAGAAATCAGAGTTGGAAGAGACTCAAATCTCTTGGCTACCAAGAGGGGAGGGCAAAATAAACATGGTATTCGTTTTAAAAGCAACAAAAACCAAACCAAAACAAAGACACACACACACACACACACACACACACACACACACCATCCTTAGCAGAAGTAAGTTCTAGAAATATGGGCCCTTTTTTTGGTACCAGAGATCGAACTCGGGACCTTGTGCTTGTATGAGCCTTTTAAAGAAATC